>SMOB01000210.1:0-645212 GCA_007388105.1 Coniochaeta prunicola | reverse complement strand
AATTGGACCCTCTCTTCAGTGGGTAGCGGTATTGTTGCCATTGTTAGTGGAGGGTCGCGTACATAGGAGACGCGTTTAGTGGAGAAGGAATTCTGGTCCACTTGGTGATTTGGTCCACTAGGTGATCGATTACGTTACGTAGTCTACGTACCTTGCTTAGGTAACTCTGCGGGACAAGTCCGTGCGCCTGACGTTGAAGACGGCACGCTTATTGGCTAAAATTACTGCCGCCTCGGCTTATGGGTTCATTGCCGGCGGGACAGAACTCACAAGTTGCCTCCGGATTTACACATGGCGGCCCCTGACTCTCCGGCTTCAACATCACACTCCGGGGTCACCGCCATGGCCCGCATTTGTCCCCTCGCCGTCGACCCCTCGCCAGCAACGCATCTGGTGCTCAGGCCTCTTTCACCTGCTGCTCAGCTAGAGCTTTGAGCCTGAGATTTCTTCTCCTGTGCAAAACTCGCAGCGGCAAAGCATAAAAGCCAACCTCGGCTTCTTTTTTCCATCTGCTTTCTAAGTCTAATCCGTTCTCACCACTCGACCTTTTCCTGCTCATACCATCCCCATACCCTCATCCTCTCAGCCCAAGATAACCCATACACCCTTCTCTTCACAGAGAGAGAACACTTAAGGCTATCTGACAGCATTTCCATCAGCCCTCCCCTTGATCCATCACATATCCAAGCAATCATCTCATTTCGTCCACTTTCAAACCCATCATGGCCGACAACGTGTGCGGCCCGTCCAACGGGGCCAAGAGTCTCGTTTCTCATGCCGAGCGCGACCGCAGTCTGTACCAGGATCGCGTCGTTGGAGCTCCAACAGGCGCTAATCAGGTTAATATCACCATAGTCATTCGTCTTCCATCACGCGCTGACATGTTCGCTAGTCATTCCGCAACCAGCGCCCCACGGCCAACGGTGACGCTGCGTTCCAGTCTTTCCTCGCTGCACCGGTTGGCCCTCAGGCTGGACCCTCCGTTCCCGGAATGGTTGACGCGTTTGGCCACATGAACCTGGCTCATCAGCCTGCTCCTGTCATGGGCGTCGTTCAGGCTCGTGCCGCTAATGCCGGTATGAGTGTCGAGCAGTACCATCGCTTCCTGCAAGGTATGGATGGCCAGCCGGGAGTTGCTCAGTCAAGCGTCGCTACCCCCTTGCACAACGCTGGCGGCGCCATGGTCAACCCGCAATCCGTCATGGCCCCTCCCGTCGCTCGTAACAACAATCCGATCGATCACCTGGCCTATCTGAGAGCTAGTGGCAATCTTATGGGCTCTGGTTTCCCCATAACTCATGCCATGAGTCCTCCACTCATGCAGCAGCAGGGTGTTCCCGTCACCACCGGTAATGCTTTTGCCCAGGCCGTTCCCTCGAACGGGCAGTCCGCTCAAACCGACCCCGCCGTTGCAATCTCTGCTGCAGCATTCGACGCCGCCTTCGGCGCCTACGACGACAGCGACTTCCAGCACGAACTTGACACCTGGATGGCCCAGCACGGAGAGACCGCCGAGCGTGCCAAGCAGCGTACGACCGAGCCCACCGCCCAGGAGTGGGACCAGATCAACGCCAACCTTGAGCGCATGGCCGACGATACCGACGCGGCCCGTGTCGCTGGTGATGTTGCCCTACAGCCCGAGGCGGAGCAGGACCTTGCTCGCAAAGAGGACAACAAGGTCCAGACCCAGCAGGAGCTTGTTCGTGCCGCTACAGACATTCTGACCTCCGTTTCCGGCAACACGTCCCAGAAATTCAAACAGTCCACCTTCCTCGAGCTTATGCGCCGCATCCGCGACCACGAGGTTACTGTCGTGGAGAACTCCCTTGTCGACGTCGAGACCGGCGCCGAGATCCCCACCAAGGCCTATCCTGATGAAGCTGGCGAGGGTTCCGATGCGCAGCGTGCCGGTAAGTCCTAGTTTTCTTGCCCCTAACCGCGTTGCAGATACTGACTCGATCCCTTTAGCTGAGGCTGGCGAGGTTCAAGAGGCTCAGCCCTAGGAGGGCGAAGGCGACCCGGACTTTGACTCTCGCTTCTTCTATGAGGCCGTGACCCGCCCTGACGGTACCACCGAGCTTATCGTGCGCTCCACTCAGCTCCTCTTCACCAACGACAACGGTCCCCCTCGCACCTTTGGCTTTATCACCCTTGATGACGAGGAGGAGGACTACGAGGAGTATGAGGAGTATGAGGATGAGGAAGGTGAGGAGGATGAGGAGGCCGAGGGAGGCGAGCAGCAGAAGCGAGACTCCAGCGCCGAGGCTGAACACAGCGAGATCTTGGCTAAGCTTTAGGCTCATCGACCCCGCCGGCTCCTGGGGATTGTGCTGCCGTGGCTTCGTGGGTTCATACATCGCCTTGGCAGTTGGTAGGGGTTTTTTGAATCAGCTACTCGGGTTCAATCCAGGATGAGAGGGGGAAGGAAACACTGCTGGTTGCGCAGTACGCGCACTACTTCTGAAATTTGTCTGGAAGATCCGCTTTGGCTTACCGTTGCGTTGGGATGGACCCACGGTGGCAGATCGATCACTGGTTTTTGTGGCCCGGGAAACATCATGGCGCTTGATCAAGAAGTGAAGGTTTGGGTTGGAACCGTACGAACCACACACTTCTGTTTCTGTTATCAAGCATCGTTACATAGCGCAGGGAAATTCAAAAAAAGACACTCGATCCTATTGCTTTGGTTCAAGTGTCGTCCTTAGTGATGCCGATCATTACAGCTGCTGGCCTTCATCGGCAACATAGAGTGTATTTGCGTGCCCTGTGGATTGACAAAAACACATCCCAAGCTTATGCGAGCCTGCGATGGCCATCGGCCTGCTAATATCCTATATTAGGGCTCCTATCAGAGGTAACCAGCACACGACGACGAAGATGTACTTACTTCAGTTCATTTAACGAGTCTGTCAAACATGATTGCGTTGGTGCGAGCGAAGGGAAGCACGCTTAAGCAGGGAATTCTTATCGAGATTCTGAACCACGTATTACATTGAACTTTCCAATCTTAATTATTGTAGTGGAACAGTTCGACATTGCTATATCACTCGCCTAACCACCATTCCCGCCGACATACCTCGAACTCGGATCCCCAGCTACTGCCGCTAGACTCTGCGCCACCACAACGCCCGGAGGACTATACCCGCCCATCGCCGTAGCAGCAGCCGCAAAGCTCCTCCAGAAGTCACAAGGTCTCTTTTGGTTCTGGTCGTCGCTGACGGTCCCGAACCCCCAGTTACCCACATTCACCACCCCAGATATCATCTCCCCCTTGCTGTTGGGATGGCCCCAACTCACGGTGGGCGGCAGGTTGAGTATCTTCCTGCTGGTGTTGGGGTCGCCCGTCGTGATGTACGAGGCGAAGTAGCTCTGCAGCGCGGCGCTGATGCCCGCCACCAGGGGCCCGATGACGGGCACCATCAGCGCGGCCAGGTCCTCGAGGAACGAGTCCGACGTGAAGGCGCGGTTGAAGAAGGTCGGCACGAGGTCTGTCCCGTGCCAGCCCGGCGTGACGCTGTACTGCATGTTCCACACCTTGCTGTCGCCCACGGCCTCGGTCAGGTGCCGCACGTTGCAGGTGAAGCAGCTGTCCCTGAGGAAGGCGCCGACGCGGTCGCTCTGGGTCTTGTACGGGGTGCCCTTTGCGGAGGGCGCATTGTAAAACGAGGTTACTTTGTCGTTTAGGCCGGCCGAGAGGGTGTAGTTCGGGAAGACGGAAGTGAGGAAGGAGTTGAACTGGGCGTCGGTCTGGATGGCGCCGCTGACAAAGAGGACGGACTCCTGCGCGCAGTGGGACAGGACGAGGGATTGGATGGGCCAGAAGTTGCCGGTCGCCAGCTCCAGGGCCGGGGTCTGGCGGATGAAGGAGCCGTCGGGAGTCGGACCTACGGCAAAGGAGCCGGAGACGACCTGGCTGTTGATGGCTGTGTTGGCCTTGGCGATGGCTGCTGGGCTCGCGGACCTGAGACACGCTAGGCCCTGTCCCTTGCACCCGGCTAGAGACGCAAAGTCGTCAAAGATGTCTTGCACCGTGCCGGCGCGATCCCACATCATCTGGAAGGCGGGCGACTGCACAATAGCCTTGGAGAACAGCGGGTCGAGCTTCCCTCCCTGCGCGACGAGGTGATGCATGATCGACCCTGCGCCGGCCGACTCTCCCATGGCCGTAACGCGCGTAGGGTCGCCGCCGACGAGGCTGATGTGGTCCTTCACCCACTGGAAAGCCGCGCGCTGGTCCCAGAGCCCGGCATTCGGTAGCCCTTCTTTCTCCATGGTCGTGCCAGCTAGGAAGCCGTAGGCACCGAGACGGTAGTTCATGGTCACAAAAATCATGCCGTTGTTAGCCGTGCCCATCAGACCGGAGCCGTCGTAGAAGGGAAGCTCGGGCTGCAGGGTGTCTTTGCTTCCAAAGACGTAGCCGCCGCCGTAGATGAAGACCGCGACAGGCAGTTTCAGGGACGGATTCTTCAACGCCTTGCCCGGGACGTAGACGTCGAGGAAGAGGCAGTCTTCGTCGCCACCCGAGAAGAGCGGCAGGGGTATTCCACCGAGGCTGTTTACGTTAGTCTGTCCCACATGTTGTTGTCCTGGTACACTCACAATTGGTTTATAGCTGCGCCAACAGGAGACTGGTTACCAGAACCGAGCACATTAAGGCCATTGACAGCCGACTGGACACAAGCATGGCCGTAGCTACCATCTTGGAGTGTCGTGTTTACTAGAGGAGGAGCGGGTTTCGCCCATCTGAGGTTTCCCACAGGAGGTGCCGCATAGCGAATGTTCTTGAATGTGTAACTGAAGGCTGTCAGAAAACATCACCCACAGGTGGCTGGGCAGGAGAGAACTCACATATCCGAAGCTTGGTTATAGCTTACCGCCCTATAAGAAGCGTAAGGGAGAGTAAGAATCGGCAAAGCAGCTCGTTTTTCAAAATTCACGCCCAGAGGCAAAGGAGTGGCAGAGACGGAGCACAAAGAGCAAAACAAGAGAATGACACTAACGAACGAAAGCATAGTGTGCCAACTAGAAAGCGAGAAGATTGAGATAGACAACTGAGGAGCAAGAGCTGAGCTATCTTGACACCAGACTCGGTCCGTCGTGAGACGAGTTTGCTTCTTATGAGACGATCCATCATCCAACGTCCTCCACGCGACGCACACGCACGCCGCGACTCCGGTAGCGTCAAGCCTCACCGGAAATGGCCCCCGCGAAGGGGTCAGCCTAAGTCTCAGATCTACTTAGATCTCATATTCACCAGTGGAAACCAGCAAATGGCTATTTCAATTGACCCATGACATGGTGATTGCTGTAGGTGCCGAACCGGAGCTGATAGCATTGCTCTGCTCGAAAAGGCAGTTGCGCCTTGGTGTCAAAACACTAGACCCCCAGGAGTAATTTACACCTAAAGCTTGATATCACGGCAGGACTTGCTAGTTAGTGATCACAGAAGAAGTTTTGGCAAATCACGATAGTCGAATGGGCTGTGATGATGATGGTTGTGGCTCTAGGCGCGAGCCGTCGAACGGGCTCTTGTATCGTGGCGCCAATTGTGTGGCCAATGAGGCGACAGAACTGCACTTGTGCCTGGAATCGCCAAAGTGGGATTGTGTGGGACATAAAAGCACGTGAAAATGCTGGACATATTAATATAGCTCTTAGACCGATTGGCCTAACATAACGAGAGTTGATCGAGGTGTGTTGTGGTCGAAAGATGCGGCGGGTTCGCGGTGCAGCTGAGTGGATGATATCTTACGCGAAGTCACGCTGCACTTGGCGTTGAAGCTTTCGACGGGCCCTGACAGCATCAGAAATCAGGCTGTATAGAACCGACTAACCCGAGTTTGTACATTCTAATCAATGTATGTATGACTGTATACCCAAAGAAACTGTGCCGCCGCATGTATATGTATCCAACGCCATGCCTGTTGATGCAAATGCAATGATTCCAGCCCAATCCAAGTTACACGGCTCTCATAAGCCACCAGGATCCAAAGTGTTATGCTCGCTCAAACCCACCGTGAACGACTTTCGTATCTCTGAAACTGTTGGTACAGCACCTCACCTCCCAAATCTCCACCATGCCTTCTTCTTCTCCTGGACTTCGTACCCCTCCTCCTGGATCCCATGCTTGCCCACAACCGCCAGGAAAACCTGGTCAAGCGTCGTAGGACTGACACTGTAGTGCTCGATGCCCAGAGCCTCTTTATTTTCCTCAAGCAGCACAACAAGCTGCCCAATGGCACTCTCCGAGGACGAGCTCTCCTTAAGCTCGTCCACAGTCTCGATAACATCATCCCCCCCTTTGCCGTCTCCGGTCATAGCAATCCTCGTCCGTCTGATCACCGCCCGAGCAGGGATCGAGAACCGCATCTGCCCATGGTACGTCTTCTCCTCGACCTCCGCCTCCGGCATCTCCCTCTTTATCCACGTCCTGACAACAGCCACATCCTCGTCACTCGTCCGCGGCGCCCCCTTGCACACGATGTGCACGTGCAGCGCGTCGCCGAACCTCCGCCGCAACTGCTCAGACGAGCCCATAGCCAACATCCTCTTGGCCAAGATACCCGCCCGGCCGGCGAGCGCGTCGGCCTCCTCCATGCTGTGGGTCGTGAGCAGGATGCTCCGTCCCGGCACCGCGGCCGCCAGGGTCCGCCACATGACGCGCTTGGCCGCCGCGTCGAGGCCGGAGCTGGGCTCGTCGAGGAGGACCACGGTGGGGTTGCCCATCAGCGCGATGCCGAGGGACAGCTTCCGCTTGTTGCCGCCTGACAGGGCGAAGGCTTGCCTGGTGCGGAAGGCCTGGAGGCCCACGGCCCGGATGATAGCCTCGACGTTGTGCTCCACGTCCGGGATGCCGCGCACGCGCGCGTAGAAGCGCAGGTGTTCTTGCACCGTCATCTGGTCGACCGCATCGAACTGTGGGCAGACACCGAGATTCGACCGTGCGGCCGCTAGGTGCTTGGTGACGCTCACGTCTTCGACGAAGACGTCGCCTCCGTGACGGTCTGGCTTGAGGTCGCCTCGGATCATGGAGATTGTGGTACTCTTACCGGCACCGTTGGGACCCAGCAAGGCAAACACCTCGCCGTGCTTGACGCCAAAGGTGACGTTGTCGACCGCCGTGTTCTTGCCAAAGGTCTTGGTCAAGTGCACCACCCGCAGGCCATCTGTGGATGCCGCGCTCGGTTTGCCGTCTTTGGTCGCACTGGATGTGACGCGGGTTAGTTCGTTGGAGATCTCCTCGTCCGACCCTTCCGGGTCTTGCGGCTTGATGTTGGATTTGTCCCGACGGAGGAGGCGTTTCAAAGATGACCCGACATCGCCCGAGTCGAGCCAGAGCAGTAGGAGGAAGAGTAGGATGCATTGAATGACAAGGTACAGGATGGGTCCTCCATATTGGAGAATGCCACCCGGGTTAGTCGCAACATGATCATCCACGCAGGTTGTCGAGAAGAGGTTAAGGGCCAGGAACATGGAACGCACAACTGAGCCGATCGGAGAAAATGCCGACACGACAAAGTGAACCAGGATGAGACGGCTGTCTACCTTGTTGACTGGGGCGTACGTAATGGTGCACAGGTACGCGATGAGATAGACCAGGAACAAGACAGCCTGGCCAGCCGCGGTGAAGGCGTATGCAGAGAGCTGGTTTGACGCGAAGAGTGAGATGACATACGCCAGCAGGATCGAAGTCAGTCCGTAAAGCATAAAGATCAGGAAGAGGTAAGCGACGTTCCACCACACCTGCGAAAGCGCGGCGAAGAGAATGATAGCCAGAGCCGATGATACAATGACGATCGAGAAGTCGAAGACGACATACGCCATCCACAAGGGCAGTGTCCGCACTCCGTTAGAGTATTGTAGACCGCGCACGTTCCGTCTCCGCTCAATGTTCGGATAGAGGGCGAAGAACCCAGGATATGCTGCCAGCGCCAGGCCAATGTAGACGAGAAGTTGCAGCGAGTTTCCGGTATCCGGTGCCCATGGAATATCAAAATTGACATACGTGGAACTTACGGAAGTGTTGGCGAGGAGCATGTCCAGTACCCATCCACCGAACCAAGCATTGATCATCTCGGCACCAGATCCCTTGTACGCGATTGTGGGTGGTGAGTTCGCGTCACCCAGCCAAAGACCGGCTGGCGTAACGTTCTTTCGGAAGTTCAACATCTGGTTATTAAACTCATCTAACGAGTTGACCAGTGTCAGGTTCTGGAATAAGCTCAAAGGACTCGACCCCGTGCCGGAGCCGCTCGATCCACTGCTTGTGTCATGAGGTGTGTTCAGGTAGATAGGCGCGAACAGCCTAAGTAGCGTTTCCTGACTAAACTTTGAAGCAGGGCCACCAACGACGAAGAGGCTGAAATCGGTACTGAAGACATCCACGTCAGCTGTCGCGATCGAGTTCTGTTCTGAGGGCGTGCATCCGGGCAGACTGCGCCCTTTGACGAACAGGGTGACAAGTCCGGCAGCGGCCACGGGAATAACAAAAGCTGCAACGTATGGAAACCAGTTGGTCTTGAAAATGGTGCATCGCTTGAGGAAGAGCACACAGGCTTGGCGAAAATAGCCGATCCTCTGTCCAGACAGGAGCTCGAGCCCTTCTTTGCCAGGCTCATCAACAGCAATATTATTGTCGGAAGGTACATGCTTCTCGTTAGAGTGGTGAGTATTGACCAGTGAGGCACCCAGGCTGTCATTACTCTCGCCTCGGACTTCTTCAGCCAGCTGTAGGAAGACGTCCTCTATTGTAGGCCCGGAAAATCCATACTCGGAAATTCCGTTCGCTTCAAGCGACTTGATAACCTGTGCTGCAAGACCAGACGAGGGAGCAATGTATGTGATCAAATCGAACGCAACAGTCTTCTTGACACCCTCTACGTCAGGGGTGCTTGCTGGATCCTTGATGCTATGCACATGAATGCGATAGCCGCCGCCGAGCTTGTCCTTGAGTTCGACTGACGAGCCCTCGGCGCGGAGTGTGCCCTTTGAGAGGATGGCTATGCGGTCAGCAAGCAGGTCGGCCTCGTCCAAGAAATGGGTTGTCATGATGATAGTACGGCGTCCGCGCTCAGCAAGCAGGATATCCCAGATCTTCCTCCGACTAAGAGGATCCAAGCCACTCGAGACTTCATCCACACAGCAGACGGCACTCCCGCCCGTGAGCATCATGCCCAGCTGAAGCTTGCGCTTCTGTCCTCCTGAAAGGGTCTTGGAATGCGCCTTGACCTTGGTATCAAGGTCGATCGCGTGGATAAGCTCCCGGATCTCTTGCTTCGATGCGTGATTTTCTGGTGACTTGAGTCTATTGAAAATCCGGATATGCTCCTCTACCGACAGCTCATCCCAGAGCACATTCTTCTGCGGCGCAATACCCAACCCACCAGTGCCATCGATCGTGATATTTCCGCTCGTAAGTTTGTTGGTACCGGCAATAGCATCCAAAGTGGTACTCTTTCCGCTACCGTTGGCGCCAAGCAGAGCAAGAATTTGGCCACGGCCTGCCGAAAGCGTGAGTCCGTTCACGGCAACCACGGGAGGTTTTGGCTTCGAGATGAAGGAGAACATGCGCCGAAATATTCCTCGGCTGTATATCTTGGTGAAGCCTTCCAGTCGGACTGCGCTCTCGGCACCAGCACCTTCCTGACTCTTGGGGCCAAAGAGTATATTCCGCGTGTTGGTCGATGTCCCATGGAAATATCTCTCGAGGAGTGCGCCGAGGATCGGATACACAATTATCTGGATGATGAGAAAGATCCAAAGGACAACACCCGGGATTTTCCAAGGGCTGTTAGGTGCCACCTTGACTAAGTTTGTCGGTAACTGTTGCTGTTCCCAACGGGCTAGAAGAGATACGAAAAAGGTGTAATTGCAAGGAGCGAACAGAAGGCTGAGTACAGCCACAGGTGCACTTTTCGGCCGAGTCAAAGTCTGGGCAATGACGGCCAGAAGGATGTAGACAATGGTCACGCACACACCGCTAAGCTGCGACCTCTTGAAGAAAGCAGCTCCAAAAATAGACATCGAGGACAGAGCCAAACCAGTGAGTATGTGATAGATGAGGACGAGTCCGAGGTTGGTGTGCGCAAAGACACCCCGCCCAAGAATGATGGATCCGATAATCCAGCCCGGCGCGTAGACCAACGTGAAGGAGAGGTGGTAGGACAACAGCCTGGCAGTCTGAGCTTGCCACGGTCGTGAGGTGGGCATCATAGCCTCAATCAGCGTGGACATGCCCGTCTCTCTCTCCGAAGCGATGAAGCCGGTCATGTGGTAAACAACGCCAATGATACCAGCGATGAACGTAACACCGAGGAAGTTCATGATCGCGGACTGATACAGCACTCGTACTCTGTCATCGCGCTCCTTCTGCGTCAAACTCGTAAAGGGAAACTGCTCGACGGTGTTCGGGATGGGATCTGTGGAGGAGCTGTTCACACTGGCGATAGCAGCATCGATCGCGTGCTGAAAGGGGAGCATGTAGACCTGGGCGTCATTGGTATTCTTGTTTACATTGATCTTGCCGACGCCCAATGACCCGTCGGACCGTATGGTATAGTTCCATAATCCTCCCCGACCCTCGTTCGGCGAGGCATTGAACACTACGGCGCCGTAACACGGGGTCACTCCTCGTAAACTCGCTCGACATACGGTCAAGAGATCGCTGTCCGAAGTCAAGACCGGTGCTTTGGCGCCGGCGCCCGTGACGACCGGGATAAGAGCGTTGATGACGCGATTGATGTCTCCTCCGACGAACCCATTATTGACAAAAGCCACGGTCTGGTGGCCGGAACCGGAGGCGCGCAGGAGAGCATCGTGCAGACTGAAGATAGGAGACGGTGTGCCGAACCCGTATATCGCAGCAGGGACGAAGAGGTTACGCGCGAAACTCAAGAATGCCGTCAAAGCCAGGGGAAGGATAAAGGCGCGTACGAAGGTCGCGAACCAGTGTCGTCCGAGCACGATGAGGAGGGTCTTGGACGTCAAGGTCCATGTTTGGCGAAAGAACCGCATCGCAATCCTCGGACTACCTAGTTTGTCAGGTGGAGGACGACTATCAAAGCTTGCTCTAGATCGGCGGCAAGCCCTGACGACACTGCAGGACTATTCGTGAAAGCGCTCATCTGCAGGCGGCCGATACGCACAGACACTCCAAGACGAGAAAACCTTGGAATGGTCGTTCACGCCGTTCTCTCCCTGGGCGATATCGAACTGTTCTTTGAATCTGGTCGCATCACGCACGGATTTCCACACCACCCTCTCTAGTCGCGCGAAAATTTCCCCTGGTTGGCCAGGACTAGCACAGCCGTATAAACAACCGAAGAAAATATACTGTGGTAGAGAATGGTACAGTACGTAGAATGGGAGCCGTGCCAAGAGAGACTATCGAGAGGTTGGAGTAAAACCAAAGTCGATTGAAATTCGAAACGACTCAATTGCAGAAGGTCAATTGGCTGACTGATGAGGCTTAGCGAAATTCGCTAGCAACCGAAGTTCGCTTAACCAACTGATTCAGACCGGTTTCCCCACCAACCATCGGGCTGATCGCACCCCGAGGTCTAGGGTGGCGGGGATTGTGCGGAGAGACACCTTCCCCGTACCGTATCTCCAGTATCTCGTACATCGAGCGCACAAGCATTTGACAGGGTCGTCGATGACATCCTGGCCATCCATCTCACACCGGTCGCGCCCTACCAGGTAGCGTGTGAGTTTTTTTTCTTCTCTCGAACCCTGGCTCCGCATCCCATTCTGGTAAGCATACTTTGATAGCTGCGCACGGATAGCTCGCGTAAGTTTAAACTGCTAAAAGGGACAGGGACTAATGTTTGTCTTGTTCTCCTTGTACTACTGCGGTATGTAGAGGAAGTAGGAAGTGCAATACTTGAACTCATGACTGTACGCACAGGCGTTCGCTTCGAGAAGCTCGAGTCCCTGCTGTGCTCGGTCTGTCGTCGTCGTCGGCGTTCACGCCATCTTCGGCAATCTGAGCGGTGATCGATCTGGGGTTACGACAGGTCGTCTTACCGCACGGGTATGCTTCTGATGACGAGCTGGCCTCTAATGGCGGGTTGTGGCTCTCTTCGGTTCCAAGATGCTTCTCTGCCAACGGGCGGTCTGTGTGTCAGCTCTCCCAGTGGCCAAGGACAAACTAGGACCGAGCGCAAGACTGCTCGGGTGATTACCCGGGATGTGGGCTGCCGCTCCCGCTCGCTGTCATCCGCAGGCCTCGCTTTGACTCGAGTGAAAATACGAAGAGAGAGTGTGAAATGCCATGAGTGTATGAGTGCGGTCTGCTTCTTCAATGTCATTGAGAGAGGGCTGGCTGCCCGTAGTATATATGTTCTTGGTGATAGCCTGGGCATCAAACACGACATCTTTCCGGCAGCACACCCACCACTTTCTCTCAGACGGGATAACGCTCCGTCGCTCCATGCGTTGAGAGCCACCCCAGATCCAGTTTGGAATTTGGGGTAACCCCCCCATGTCACAGTAGCCCTCATATGCGCTTCATATATCGTGTCCAAGCGGCACTGGCGGCCACGTTCCTGGAAGTGGTGTGGCGGCGATCTAACTCTACACGAACAGGGGTGACACAAATCTACAGCAACGATCTACTCACAATACCACGCAGTAGGAAGCTATCCCATCTCGAGAAACCGTCACCCCGGAACTGCGCTTGGGTACATATTGAGTTGGACTTAAATCTGGTCAATGCGGGGATTGATTCTTTCTCCATCGCCTGACACTTACGTACTGTGCACTGGTCTCTTTGTCCACCAGGTTGGGCACTATCATCCTCAACCGAATAGACGTCTCAATTGGGAAAGGCACCGTTCTCACCATAGGCGTCGCTGTTTTCACCTATTAACAGCATGCCAACCTGCACCTCTTGATACCATCAAATGGTCAGCCACGGCTTATTAGAGCTTTGCAACCGGAGACTTGATATACGACTTCGTCTTTGACCACGAGTCGTGCCGTCATGGCTGATACAGCAGCGCCTCTGCCGCCTGGCTCTTACGACAGTCAAGTTTCCGTGACAATAGGTGTCACCATCTTATGCCTCAGCATCTCTTCCGCAGTTGTCGTCCTCCGAATCTACACGAGAGGATGGATCATCAACCGGTTGGGTGTCGATGATTACTTTGCGATAGCATCACTGCTGATGGCATATGGAACCGGCATTGCGATTCTGAGCAGTAAGACCTTCCTGGAGCACACGCTTTAAGAACATTATGCCTGACACGCTGCAGTGATAAAATTCGGCCTCGGACGCCATGTTTGGATGCTCACAAACCCGCAAGTAGAGGTACCACTCTATCTAAGGGTAGGCCATCCACCGCTACGCCGTAAGAGACAAACCATCGCTGACCCCTAATCCAGAGCTTCTACGTCTCCATTGTCATGTACTGCGCAGGCCTCTTCACCATTAAAATGACCTTCCTCTTCCAATACTATCGCGTCTTCGGCGTCCAGAACCTCCGCAAGATATTCATCGCCGCCATCGTCATCGTCGGGGCGTGGGGCATATCCCAACTCCTCATCGGCATCTTCATCTGCAGTCCCATCCGCGGGTTCTGGGACTCCACCGTGCAAGCCAAGTGCATCCCCAACTACCCGCAGTTCTACATCAACGCCGCCGGCAACATCGCCACCGACATCGCCGTGCTCGTCTTGCCCTTCCCGCTGCTGAAGCGGCTCAAGCTACCCAGCAAGCAGAAGCTGCTGCTGTTCGGTATCTTTGGACTGGGTTTCTTCACCGTGGCCATCTCGGTGCTACGGATCAAGTACCTCAAGCTCTTTGAGGACTTTACGTGGCAGAACGTCGAGAGCTCCGCGTGGTCGATCGGCGAGCTCTGCTCGGGTATCACTTGTGCCTGTCTACCTACTCTGAAGCCGCTCTTGAAGGCGCACTTCCCTTCGCTCGGCACTCACTTGACCGGAGAGAACCGCGACGGCTCAGCCGGTGTCGAGATGCCGGCTACTGCCGGTAGACACAAGCGAGTCGGCAGCACGGTCAGTAGTAGTCAGCGATCTGTTGAGGAGCGGGGTAGCAGTAGGGTAGGACTGGTGCCGTCTGACATCGAGAGCGGAGGATCTATTGATGACAATCTCGGACCGAGGACCACGAGAGAAACAACGACACGGAGTAGGGACAATGATACGGTGGGGAGCAATGGTGACAATGCCGAGCCTAATCCACAGTTAGGATTGAGAGTCCTCTCTCGGGTGCATATAGGTACTACAAGGCCGCCGACCGCAGTCCCGGGCAACGGCATTCAGTTCCAGAGAGCTGTACATCAAGTTGAGCAGCAGAGAAGGGGATGAATTATCCGGAGCAGGGCGCGCAGGGGCCAGTGGGTTGGGCAATTGCATACTGGATAGGCATGGGTACGGGCGTGTTTTGCTAGAAGGGATGGGTTCGTGGTATCCGTTTCACCATTCAGTTACCTACTCGTTGTGATTCCTGCGATAGGGTTTTCTGACCTGTGATCGCTGGGTGCCGAATTCGGGGAGGAGCCAAACCCACTGCTACAGGAGGCTTTACGGTGGTGCTTGTGACTGTCCGTGCTGCTTTTGCGTTCCGGCAGGATTCAATGCTTTTGCACTAGATGATTGTATGTACGCGCTTATGAGATAGATACCATTAAACTACGGCTACTTGAGCTATGTTGAGGCGTTTCCCGGCCTAATACCGTATTGGCCATTGTCGCCATGGCATCTACGGTAGCCTTTTGTTAGGGGTACCCGAGATTGTGATGTTGGACAACGGCTCAGCGCCGGTGTTTCAGCTGGGTCTCGCCATCAACATTTAAGCATGGGGGACAATTGAGACCACATTTTAACATACAATTTCAAGACAAAGGTCTGGTCGTCAGTAAGGAGATGCCCAGTTGAGAAACGATGCTCTCGACAATGGTGGTTTGCGATGGTCGTAAGGAAGGGTTCGACAGCCTGTTTAGAGGCCTCAGCGCGAGAATAAAAAGACGTGTTGGACGTCACAACGTCCAAGCGGAACGGTTTCTGCCAATGTCAGGGCAGGGGCGGACTGCCACGCATTATCACATGGCTCAGCAGTGTGGTCTGTGAGGTGAGGAGCACGACAGACACGAAGTGTTAGTACGACCGGATGCACCACCAGGTGGACACCAGCAGCAGCAGTGTCCCTCTAGCTGCCCTATCATTCGCTGCTGTCCGACTACCGGCAGCTAATGCAGCTCAAAAGAGTCAGACTTGACAGGAAACGATGCCGCGGCGGAAAAGCATTGGCTAACTGGCCTGTTGTTGGACCGTTAAACACCGTCCACCCACGCACTGGATGGATGTTCCCAGCTCCGACACCCTCCTTCTTCAGAAAACCGGGAAGGTACGTGTCCTAGTCGGAACCTCGACATACATAAACCTGAGCTGTCATTGTTCAGTACGCATGTTTCTGCACCTCTTCGGGGTTTGTACAGATCGTGGGGGGTTGAGTGGCGCCGCACTTGACGTCCGGAACAGCTTCCCATTCGCACAGCGGAGAGAATTAGAGTTGATTAGAATGGAAGGGAAACCCCGGGCTGAAGCCTCGACACTTGCACCTCCAGACAAGTCATGACAATGCCGCACCCAAACGCTGTCATGGAGGTGTACATAGTATGTCACTGTTGCCGTCTGTTATGAGCCCTGCAGCGCGTAGTGTACGACATCTGCACGTAGCGCTGTACAGAATAAAAAGTGGCCACCGGGATTCATGGATGATGGCCTTGGGACACCGAAGAGCGGTGGGGCTAAATAACTGCTGTGGACTGTGCTAGAATGTCGCCAACAGGATTTCCGAACGACGAGAAAAGGCGCCTCCTCTTAAATCGCGCCTGCCCTTCGCTACGTCGAAGTTTGCTTCCCATTTGCACATTTCCTGATTCCCACTCAGGTACCCAATATCGAGTTCAGACCTGGTTCCTAGACCATGGTCTACCGACCTCCCTGAGCCGCTTAGGAGACTGACACCGATGAACCACTTGCTGTTATTAGACAGCCCGTTCTCGAGTGGTCATTGCCATCCCGTTATATTACTTTCCTGCAGCGATGCGAAACTGAAGCAGGCTCTCTTCACAAGCAGCACGGTCGTCACTGCTTGTATTGCCGCGTTTACTCTTTATACGTTTGCCTGTAGCTCTCCAGGCCATCGGAACTTCCGAAGCTGAACGAGACTTGGTGACACGAGTCTCGATATCATTGAGACACGGACTTTGCCTCTCAAACCATTCCCTTGACTCCGTGCCTAGAAGTTATATAGCGGGAGGGGGAGATTTCTGTAAGACCACACCCAGAAGCCTTCTAGCGGTCGAGAATGAAGCGCAAGATGACTGAGAAGGAACCCTCAGATCAACAGAGTTAGCCACCCATCATGTGCTGGGAACGAATGTGCCAGTACAAGAACTGCGGGCATGAGTCCGTCTACTGGATGCAGCCGTGTTCAGACTTTGGCAAGGGCTGCTTCGGACCCAAAGGCACCCCTGAGTGGAGGATGACCGACAAGTGGAAAGAAGGGGACTGCTCCGACTGTATTGCCAGGGCAAAGGATCCAAATCCCGATGCTCGAAGCCACGACCCGTATAGAAGACAGAAATAGCGGCCCTCACCAAGCGTTGTACTTGTGGCACCCGCTACACATCTTTCATCTTTGTCACTACTGGATTCCGCCAGTCAGCATCTCAGCCATATCTTACCCACTGAGGCTCAAGCTCTCTATACCTACGATAGAGATTCTGATATTTTACGCTTGACACACGACAGTTTCCAAATACTACACTCCGCCATTACGACATCGCTAGACGCTACTTATATTACGGCCAGACGCGCCCGGGCTCTCTTTTCTCTTCTGATTACCCTGCAGAAGCAAAAAGGCCTCCCAGTTCTGGCTGAGAACAAAGTCGAACCTTCCAAAGGGGAGTATAACAGAACAACTTGCTACTTTACATGAAGCAACTACAGCAATCGACCCGACGCAAGAATGTGCATCCAACATCAAGAAAGGTTCAAATACTACGGGCACCAGCGCCTCTGGGAGTTGGAGTACTGTGACGATTTGTCGGGGTGTTGGCTCGAGCCTGGTGCATCCAAAGAAGTGTTCCAAATCAGCTTGGAGCACGATGACATATGTCCTGACTGTGACCGAGCTCGGAGGCGAGAACTCAATCTCGATGAGCGAGAGAACAGCAGGCAGAGGTGCCTATACGAGGAGCGTTGCCGTCCGGCGAGGGAAGAGATGCTGAGAGTGCTCCGATGGAAGCAGGCCGAAAATCAGCAGATCAAAACTCAGGCTACCATACTCGAATCTGCCGAGAGCATGCGAAGCGCTGACGGTCAATACAAGCGGCGGCGGCTTGAGCAAGACAAAGAGCAGCATACCAAGCTCCAACAGGATGGAGCATCGTCTGTGGAAAGGCTCCGTAATGGCGAAACCCCCAAGAGAACAAAAGTCGACATGCCCTACATAAAAGAGGACGAGGAGGGTGGCCAAAAGTCGCAACTTCCCAGAGCCCAATCTTGGCCACAACGCGAACACTGGTCCGTCAGTCAAGGCGGAGGCCCGAGAGAACGGAGGCACAGCGGCTGAGTACTTGAAGATCAAGGGCCAATAAGCCGGAGCTTTCTACGGCACAGGGCTTGATGTCAGAGGAGCTATTGGTAGATGACCTAAAGGGAAAACCCCAGAGGCAGAGGGCTAAGAGCCAGAGACTGACTGGCGGGGCGTGAAAACTCGAAGGGCAAGAGGTGTCAAGTGTCCGTAGGCTTAGAAGACGTAATGAGAGGCAGCTATATCGTACGCTAAATCCCTTAACCGGGTATGATAGATTCCTGCATCTCATATCAAGCGATCGCAAGCGACAAAGATAGCTAGCTGTTCATGCTACCCACAGTCATTCTTCACAAAGGTATTGTCCACCGCCCATGGTTCCCTAATCGATATCATGGATCCCTCCTGTCACATTATCTTTTCCCGTCTCGCCCTCTCCTCGTCACTCACATTGCACCTATTCATCCATGACCCGTGTCTGTGAGCCTTGTCATAGAAGCCGATGATTGGAGGGCAGATGCTTCCCATCTTGTGACACGAGTTCTTCAATGGTGCGTAGGCTCCAACTTCCTTACAATTGTCTGGCCCATCTGTCAGCCTCATGTCAAGTCGCGACCTACCCACCTACCTGGGTAGTCACTACACATGTCAGTCTTGCTCAAGACTATTCACTCAGACTATGTCGATAAGTCTATATATATCTCGCGAACCCTGCTCCTGGGCATTTCGGGGCCTTACACACAACATCTCTCAAAGATCTCAAAAACCGTCACCGCATACATCTCAAAATTTGGGAATGGGAACATACAGAAGCTATTAGGCTCGAGTCTCACCACCAACCCCTGAAGAACCATGTGCGTCATAATCGAACTCTACTGGAAGGGCTGCCAGCACAGCGCAGTCAAGTTCCCGCCCGACATCAGACCCTGCTTCAAGCTGCCGCCGGAGTGCTTGGGCCCGAAGAAGCAGGTAGAGGAGCATGAGGGTATCTGCAGCGACTGCGTCGCAAGGCAGAAGGACCACAACCCCGACGCTACCAAGGACGAGCTGGCCAAGATCGCGGAGAGGACGAAGAAGAAGCAGGAGGAGGAGGCTCGTAAGAAGCCTCCTGGCTGTTGAGGAGTGAGAGCTAGCTGGAGGATACCCACGGCAAGGATGGAGATCGAAGAGAGCTGGGGGGCCTTTCAGGGATGAGAGTACGCCGAATGGTTGCTTCTGGAAGGGGTACTACTGCGCTGGACAACGTGCTGATGGTGAAGATGGTTGTTTCAGCGTCACAACTAGAGGCTTGGAATCTACCCCTTCATCATGGAGCTATCAGGGGTAACATGGAACTGTTATCAATGCGTGGTAGTTTCTTGACGCCGAAAGCAGGTCGCCCTGCTGAGGACGACGGGTCGTTTCCACCGCAAGACTATGGCCGCATATCTCTGGGTATACACCTGATTTCCAAGCGTACGCTAGCACAACGGACAGCAGCTGCACAAAACATCATTCTCGTAGTGACAACGTAAGTAAATAGGGGTATATATCTAATATGTAGGCATATTCAGTTCAGGTGTGAACCAGACTCTGAACCACGAAGTGCGTGCAACCTTTCTAATGCGACTTAAGCCTCTCGGCCTACAGAATACAATTTTGATGGCCATCCCTTCCGACTTGTTTGTACTGATAAGGTCAAATATCCAGCCTTTCTCAAGCCTTTCCTGTCCGAATTACGCCAACACGGCCGAGCCGTGAGTAAATTAAAACAATCCTTCTATCCCTGTCGCCACCCAGGCGTTCCTACATCAGCCACTACTCAAGCGCCAACAGCGTTAACCCTGTTTTGAGCCTCAGGCGTAGGCGTCAGCCGCTTTGCGAGACCGGGCTCGGGAATACGACTCGCCATCCGGTCCGGGACGAGATCACCGTCGGGCGAGTGGGAGCGAATGGGGTACTCTCTCGCCGGCGACGAGGCGCGGAGCAGACGCGAGGTGGTCGGTTGTGGGGAGACGATTGTGGGCGATTCGGCCTCGTCGACCTGGCGCGGCGACTGGACGACGGTTTCTGGCGCAGGGCCGGTGCGAATCTTGGAGGGGAGGATCTGCTCGAAGCCTTGCTCCAGGGCGACCTTCTCGATGGATTTGAAGTACTGAGTGGTGTTAATAACGAGAGTGATCGCGGCAAGTGGGGAAAAGGGAACAAAAGTACCTTGACGGTCTTGACCTGCAGCTCGAGCGTGGCGTCCTCGTCGCAGACGATCATTGGGTGCGGGTGTAGTTGCAGACTCGACAAAGTCCACATGTGGTTGACGCCCTGCTCGATACAACGCTGCAGCGCGAGAGCCTTCCTCGCTCCTATTATGATGACTACAACCTCCCTCGCCTCCAGCACGGTCTGCACACCGACCGTCAGAGCCATCTTAGGCACCTTCGAGAGGTCATTGTCGAAGAAGCGCGAGTTGGCAAGAATGGTGTCGTACGCCAGCGTCTTGACGCGCGTCCGGGAGGCGAGGGACGAGCCGGGCTCGTTGAAAGCGATGTGGCCGTCCTCGCCAATTCCGGCCAAGAACAGGTCGATGCCGCCAACACGCTTGATCTTGGCCTCGTACTCGACGCATTCCGCCTCGAGATTGGGCGCATTGCCGTTGAGGATGTTGACGTTGTTGGGGTGGATGTTCACGTGGGAGAAGAAGTGCTTCCACATGAAGGAGTGGTAGCTCTCGGGGTGATCCCGCGGGATGCCGATGTACTCGTCCTAAGCATTGTCAGGCCCAGGTTCATAATTGGGGCTAATTACGTATACACAAGGCACAGAAGGGTCCTTACCATATTGAAGGTAATGACATTTTCGAAGGATATCTAAAGGTACGCCGATCAGTCACTTGGAATGCTTAGACAGTACACATAAGTGGAGCATACCTCGCCAGCCTTGTACTTCTCTACGAGGATTTTATAGACGCCGAGCGGGCTTGAGCCTGTAGGCAGACCGAGCACAAACGGATGCGCCGGTGTGGGAGCAAAGTGCTTTATGCGGTCGATGATGTAGTTGGCTACATAGGCACTCGCCGCCTGGGGTTCTTCCCGGATGATGAGCCTCATCTTGG
Organism: Coniochaeta prunicola; assembly: GCA_007388105.1. Classification (NCBI taxonomy): domain Eukaryota; kingdom Fungi; phylum Ascomycota; class Sordariomycetes; order Coniochaetales; family Coniochaetaceae; genus Coniochaeta; species Coniochaeta prunicola. The sequence continues at coordinate 624,561 of SMOB01000210.1, read as the reverse complement.
ACTAGGCTGAAAGAGGTGTGATGTGCGAGATAAGGTGGCAGTAGGTGTCAAGATTAAGAATAGTACGCCCGAAGATGATGACGAGCGAAAGCAGGGTCTGGTGTTGGTCTTTAGGGGTCGTTGTGATGTTTTCAGCCTGTCTTGGAAGAGGAGAGGCAGGGAGGAAGACAAGAAGGGCCCCGAGGACTGGTTAAGAGACGACATTCTAGAAGGCTACAAGGCTAGAAGGCCGTCCGCCGGCGACTAGGCCGCGAGACTAGGCTAAGGGGAACCACGCTGATGGTAACAGTGACGACAGTTCCGGTGTCCGGGGCAGCATGTCGCTGGCCGGAATGCGGATAGCGCCGGGAATGACAGGCCGCGGTGGGTGCACGCGCTGGCGGGAGTGTACCTGATAGGAGTGGACTCAAGTGGACGATGGAACGTTGATGTCGTCTCACCCTGGAGCCGGGGAGCGGCGGAGCGCTAGAACCCCGAAGGCCCACAGTTGGTGTAGAAGGTGCATCGCTAACATGACAAAGGAACAAAGGATGGCAAACCACCTGGCTCTTCGGGAATGGCGCGGCGGGCGTGGACGACCCCAATAAAAGGATCTTCCTCTTGGGCGCTACGTAGCACGTTGTGTCGCTGTGTCGTTGTGTCGGTACTTTAACGCCCGATTTGGCTTTTGACGGTAAAACGGAGATGAACCATTTAGTGTCGGGTGCTGCTCACTTGATCAGACATCTTATCGCAGCCAGCCCAGTGTCCTACCAAGCACTTAGTGGAGGATGGTGCTGACAGTGGCACTGCCACGTAGTGTACTTGCGCGACCATCAATCTGCCACGTTTGGGTATCTGTCAGTCCGCGAGTTGTCTCTGGTCGCAAAGAGAGCATGCCGGATGTGATGTGTACTGTGTAAAGTATCGTGGTAACCGTATGACCGAGCACACGACGGTCTGGTATGTGAGCAAATCCATGGACCGGGCCCTTGGGTCAGACCACGGTGGACAAGGTAGAAGGCAAGGTACTAGACTAGCCAAGGTGAGCGGTTGCAGTGAGGCTGAGGTCTGAGGAAAGTGAGGCTCTCCGTTGCGATATGAACTTGGCTCGCTTGAACGGCTAGTTTAGCGGCATCGTCTGTGCAACCTAAAATCTAATTCGGACTTTATTCCGCGCCAAGTTCTTCGAATACGGCGTAAGGTACAAGTATCCCGCAAAAGTCCACTTCGTCTGGAAGGAGCGATTCTCTGTTCTTGCCTTTCGTTATTACCATTATAGATCATTAGATGAAGATCGGATAGCTTGCATGAAGGGAAGGGACGATGCAGGACCTCACCCCACTCTATCCAAGGCCAAAAAGCATCTGCTGGGTCTGGGCAGTACTTTACCTTACTGCCTTAGTACAGTAGTAGTGCAGGTTCCGAAAAAAAATTGGCTGGTCAAATGCGCGCGATTGGCGCTAGGGATTGGATCCGCGCTCTTTGTACCCGTCGCCAGAGTAAGGCAACGTTACGTTCCCTCGAGATCATACAACAACGCCACGGCCTTCTCACCACCGCGAACAATCGCTCACACATCAATTCGCCGTTTCGCCACTACACCCTTGCTTGTGATGTTGTTCCAGTGGGACACCGCCCGCAACACGCATTGACGTTGCTCTACTGGAGCAAGCGGATACCCGGAGAAGACGGGAGTCTGTCTGCCCCAGCTTCTAGGTGTTGCGTTATTGGCGTATTCATGCCGTTTGTCCATAACGGCACCTTCATTGTCGCCTCACTCCCCTACCTATACAATGTAACACAGGCGCAGACCGCCCTGCCATTGGCTCGTGATCAAGTCGTCTCATTCAATTCGCAATATACCACATTACTGCCTATCTTTCTACCCCCTGAGTCGCTCTTCTGTGGTGGTAGCAGTCTGCTCCAGCTAGGACCGCATAACTGAACATACCATGCCCTACCTTACACGCCATAGCATGCTAGCATCGCATTAGACACACCTAGACCGCCGGTGCTTCGTGTACATCTCCTTCTCAGCGGCCCTCGTCGTCGGCTGTCTCTCCACTATTTCGCCGGCTTGCAACCTTCGAGTCCATTGGCCGGCAAGATACCTTCCCTTTTCCTTTTCAGGCTTATACGGGAGGGAACTTTGAGCATCTCCCCATAGTTCCACAGGGCAGGTTTCATTTCTGCCGTCTCCGTCCCAGTACCTCCCAGTCGGTGACCTCTGAGAGAGGCACCTTTGGCTGTCCGTGCCTTGTCTCGTTGTTCCTCCTTACAAACAATCCAATCGTCTCTCTTTGGCTGGAGGGACAATGGTCTAAAACTCACTGGACTGGTCCCATGTTGCCTTGCCTCCACCATCAAGACATGCTCATACTTCTAAGCCGTCTCCTTCCTCCATCTCAATGACCTGACCTCAGATTCCTGCTCTTCCTGTCATGCAGCCGCTCATTTCTGCAATGACAACAACACTACGCCAGGCCTTCGCTGCCGCCCTCAAGTCATTGTTGCGCGGCAAGTCGATTATACAAGCCTTTCTCGCCTTCTGGGTCAGCCCCACCGTCGTGAAAAGCCAAAAGGTCGAAACCAGGGATCGGCCTTCCAGGACAATCGAGGATTTCCTAAAGGAGGCTGAGGCGTTGCTTCTTGGACCGGCGGAGGGTGATGGCTTGAAAGATTTCGCCGCGAATCTCAAGGTGCAGTTTCGAGAGGGCCTACTGTCGAATCCGGACTGCATGCTGCCGTCCTACAACTACCAGTTACCCAATGGCTACGAATTGGGGCAGTATGTGGCGCTTGACGTCGGGGGCTCGACGCTGCGTGTTGCTCTCGTCGAGCTGCGAAGCCGGGGTGCGCGGGGCAGTGAGAGCGGAATTATCCGCATGAAGTCGTTCCCGATCGACAGGCCCATCAAGAACCTCGAAGGGATGGACTTCTTCAACTGGATGGCTGAGCAGGTGATCGAGACTGTTGCCGAAGATGTGAAGCAGAACAGTTCGAAGGGGCCGCTTCCCATGGCCTTGGCGTGGAGTTTTCCCATTGAGTAAGTCCCCTTTTCCCTCGTCCGTCTGGCCGACTTTATCCCGTTCCCGATCGGCAGTTCTCTGCACTGCAAATCCCGAGACAAGGATCAGTCCTCTAACACGCACGGCAGGCAAACATCTCTCAAAGGTGGTGTTCTGCGGAACATGGGCAAAGGCTTTCTTGCAGCAAACTCGCTACTTGGTCAGGACTTGGGAAGCGTCATCCAGGCGGCGTGCAAAGGAAAGGGGTTGGAGGTTGAGGTTGCAGCGATTGTCAACGACTCGACAGCGGCCTTGTTGTCGCAAGCCTACATCACCGAGGAGACCCGCTTCAGTCTAATCCTGGGCACAGGCGTCAACATTGCCGCGCACCTCCCCATACCAACCATCTCCCCCAAGAAGTACGGCACTCGTCCAGATGGCTGGTTTGACAAGGCCAGCCATGTCCTCGTAAATACCGAGCTTGGAATGTTTGGCGGAGGTATCCTCCCTTTCACCCGCTGGGATCGCATACTTGCAGCTGAGCATCCACGGCCCGACTTCCAGCCACTTGAGTATTTTGTCAGCGGGTTCTACCTGGGCGAGATGACACGGCTTGCTCTTGTCGAGGCTATCGAATCGACTGGCATATTCGGCGGAGTTGTTCTACCATCACTGTCGAAGCAGTACTCCCTGGACACCAGGATAATGTCCATAATCGAAGCGTGAGTTCTCTCACCTTGCATACCTACTGCCACAATTACTGACATACCATCGCAGAGACACGAGTCCATCATTATCCAAGGCCGCAGCAGCCCTCAAGCAATGCTATCCCACACTTCCCGAACCTACCACCGTAGATATGAAGGCTTTGCAAACCATAGCATCCTACATATCTCGACGATCTAGCGCGATTGTCGCCGCCTCGCTCTTCGCCCTCTGGCAGCTGAAATCCGAGACAGAAACAGAGTATCTTCGGGACCTAATAGCGGCCGGATCCTCATTTGTGCCAGAGACTGAGGCAGAGCTGCGATTACCCCGTACTGTCGTCTCATTCACCGGCTCCGTCATCGAGAACTATCCACAGTACCTCATAAACACTCAGAAGTACATCGACACTCTGATAACAGCGGAGGGTGGCGTGCCGGGGAGCATCGACCTTGTCGCTGCAAAGGAGAGCTCGCTGATCGGTGCAGCGGTTGCGTTGGCCTGTACAGTAGAGGGTAGGGCCAACTGATCTGTCTCTTAAGGAGTAGCGCACCTGGGGCAGAGACCTTGGACGACTTCACGTCCGAAACTCAGACAACAACTCATCATCTTAATACCATTTTCGAGATTTAACACGAGAGCATTGAAGGAGCATTGCGTTTGGACGTTGGCGATTCACACGAATACCTGACGACGAAAGGGCTAGAGGCGTTTTGTATATAAACAGCGGTCCCTTCTGCGCCGCTGGCTTTTCTCATCTGCACTTTTACATAGCGATTGTCGATTTCTGTGAGGCTCACGGAGCCGCTGAATATATGAACCCAGCTTTCTCGTCGAATCCTTCGAAACTGCAGGCAAACGGCTGCGATAACACTATCCCTGTACTCTCTTTCTCTCCCCCGTAACTGCTATCATAACCCTCACGCCACGCTCCAGCTGTCTGTCTTCCTGACAGATCATTGTGACGGTAACGATATCGTCGAGGCAAACCCGAACGAGACCCCCGTCAGAAACACGCCCAGCCGCCATGTGTCACCCAAAGAGGAAGTTACATTTCAAGGATTCTCATGGTTGGATGGATGGTGCACGAAGCATTATCAGATATGATCTGCAGCACTATCAGATTCCCTACCAACCCGCCTCGGTCGACGGGTCGGTTCCCCCCCGGACCATTTTTGTAAGGTGCCCTTAATCGTCCACTGCCACCACACCCGCATACCCAAAGGTTTCCCTGCCTGAGGCACAAATCACATCCCCCGGCGCACGCAAATGCCCTTTCACCCGAATAATGTACATCGCAAGAAAATGGTGATATCGTAGAAGAAAGGCAAAGACAAAAACTCCCAACGGGTGGCCGAAAATAACAAGGGCTCGTAAAAACGACGGAAATGCTAGGTTTGCTGTAGAAGGAGTTTCGTCATCTCAGTAAATAAGATCGAACCGCTCAGCTGGAAATGTTGGACACATGATATCTGCCAGAAATGTAGTGAAGAAAGCCGTCTTCAACATGACTTTCAATCAGTAAAATACCGCTTCGTCTTCGTCCTCGTCTGCTGCGCCTTGACCTCGGGCGGCACGACGGTGTGGTGGACTACGTGAGGCCTGTATATCGCGTCGACTGGAGGCATCCTGTACACCAACAAAGTTAGTCTCGGGAGATCTTCAAATATTCAAGAGCTGTCCGCTTGATTAAGTGAAATCCCAAGCGCATATGACACTTTCGTGAGAGCGAGAGGCGATAGAGGGGAGATTGCCCTTACCAGTCGTCCAAACTGAGCGGGAAATACTCGTAGAGCATGTCCGCCGTCTCGAGCGGACTGCCGCTCGGATTAGCGCCCCCCTGAGCGGCATTCTGTCCGACACCGCCGGAGGAGGCCCGGGTCTTGTTGAACTGCGGACTGGACAGCGGGTCCGACCCGCCGGAGCGGTTGTTCGGGCTGCGCTCGTCTTCGGAAAGGGAGAGGTTGATGGGGAGTGTCTGCATCGTCTTGCCCATGGACGGCGTCGACGGCGGTCTTTGCTGCTGCTGCTGGGATAGGCTGGATATGGAAGGGTCGCTCGCCCATGACGGGACCGGAGGACGGGTTAGGCTTGGCGAGAGGGCGAGTTTCTTGGAGGGATGTTGTTGTTGGGACGCACTCGGTGGTTGGGGATAGGGAACTTGGGCTGATACCCATTCCGTGGACTGCAAGATGGTATTGGTCAGTCGGGGTTATAGAGAGAAAGTGAGCAAAGGGTTGTACGCACCTGGATATTCCCCAGAGAGTGATACCTCTGCAAGTTCTGTGCTAGATCGCCTCTTTCTAGCTTCCCGGCTATGCCAGAACCTGTTCCGGAACCCACAGACCCGTCCGTCCCTCTCCTCTCGAGCTTCTTGTCCCCGGTCAGGGGCACGTCCTTCCTGCTATCGAAATTCCTCGGACTCCTCCCGCGCACAATGACGGGACCAGACTGTATCTCGGCGATCTTGATGAACTCGCCGCTCTTCGTCTTGCCGAGCAGGTTGATCTGCACGACGTAGTGCTGCTGCAGCCCTTTCCGCCGGCCGTTGTTGGCCGTGGCGTGCTTGAACTGCAGCCGCTTCCAGGACACCGGCACCGAGACCAGATTTCCGTCTAATTCCTGTCCGCTGCCGAGGTCGAGCGGTACCTGCGGCGGCGCGCTGGCGACCTTGGTATCCTCCGCCGCGCCGCCGCCGGGGTTGGCCGTACTGCTCTTCCAGGGTATGCTGATGATCTCAGTCGACTTGCCCTCGATGGACTCGATGGCCGTTATGCTCGCGGCGAGGTCGAACACCGGTACCCGCCGCCCTTGCTCCGTGAGGACGGCCGACACGCCGTATTTGGGGAGCGTTATTTGCCCGGAGCACTGCCACAAGTTGCGACGGTAGCACGTCAGCTCGAGGGGTCGGGCCGGGTTGTTGTCGCCGCCGAACACGTCCTCGGCCACGAAGAACATGCCGTAGAGCTCCGCGCTCATGCCGACATCGCCGGGATCGGAGTATTGACTACCCGCTGCTCCGGCGGCGGACTCATCGGGGACGATAGCGGCTTTTATGATCGGAGCTGAGAAGCCGAGGAGCTTGTTGTCGAGCTCCTGCGGTGAGGATTCCTCGCCGTTGTAGGCGTCCGTGTCGGGGACCACGGCATCGTAGTGTCTGGTCGGGTAGGAGGAGAAGGGATCTTCGAAAGTTGTCGAGAATGTCTCGAAGTCGTAAGACGGAGTGAATGGTAGTGGTGGTAGACCGCCGTTGACGCCGTCACTGGTAGTAGGAAGCACGCCATGTTAGTTTTGGTGTTGCGCAATTACGTTGGTAGTCGTCGTATCCCTCATTTTCACTCGGTCGTGTTTCCACAAGGGGATTCCCCAGAAAAAGCCCGGCTGACATTCCCGGGTAAGGACACTTACAGTAATGAGTCGTCAAAGTTCAGATCTTGGTCGAAATCCATGTGCAGAGCTTGGCCGTTGTGGCTCAGTCGTATGCCATCGGGTCCTGATGGCGCTCCAGACGAGAGGGCCGGCATCGAGTTGAACGCGGACATCATCTCATCTCGTCTCGTGTGGTCGATCCTTTGCCGGCATTTGAGTAAGGTTAAATTGCCAGACGGACGTGGCTAGATCCGATTCCCAAAGTCACTTATCCGAGAATATTTTTCGAGCGATCTTCCAGTTCAGAGTGATGCGAATATTCACTTTCTTTCGAACGAGTTGCTTCTTCGTAGCGTGACGGGGTGGCTGTCAACTGTCAAATCTAGCCTCTAGAGATGTAGTGTAGTGTGGTTCAACAGATAGCACACTCCGACTTTCCCAATTGCGATGCGGGCGATGGACGGGGGAATGTTGTAAAGTCCCCTAGCATAGTAAGTGGAGCGACCACAGCTTCCTCCCCAGTTCCACAGAGCTTCCAGTTCCTATCAGCCGGACAAAGAGGAGCACGCCAATTGGACGGACGCATGGGACGCCGGTGGTGGGGTGAGGGGAAGCCGTTCAAGGTTACCCTGACCGCACCCTGCCGCATGTGAGTGCCCTGCTTCTGCCCTGACACTTAGGTATTTCTCGCGCTAGAGATCTTCTTCACTTCGGCCACGGCTCGAGACATTGGGGAAATGAGACTGAGGGCTGCAGTATTCAGGGTCTTCCGCATTCTGCGATCGTCCGTGTCAGTGGACGAGACAGCGGCTCAAGAGCTGCCACACGCCCACGGGAGGTTTTGCGGGGCGTTCACCATGAATTTTGCTGCCTGATTATGGCCCTGATAACGTCTGTAGTGGAGTTGTGTAGCAGATTTCCATCAGATGGAGATTGATCAGGGGTACCTTAGTAGCTACGAGATCGGACGATACCGATAACGGAAAGATATCATCAAAGAAAATAGTAAAACTTTCAAGCTCCCAAGGTCGGATCAGTACAAAATAGCCAGGATATAGAGACCAGGAATATCGTTTCGGTAAATAGCAAATAAAGATATGTCCATTTCACGCCCAAACCATCATACATAACGCCCAAGGCATTCACGGGGGGCCCTCAGACAACATCGGCAAACTGCACAATCGTTAGCTCTGTTGCCATCGCAAGTGTAGTGTATCAGGACTTGGTACTAACATTCTCGGGCGCATTCGTGATCTCCTCGAAACTTTGTAGCACATTGAACCCCATGGCCAACAGTGGTTCATAGGTCTCATCTTGCACCCAGCTCAGCACACTCCTCAGAGACTTGTGTGCCTTGTTCTGCCTGACACCCATAAGCGCAAGCCCTTGCAGCACAAGGTTTGCTTGCGCTGTCGATGGCACGACCGGCGCCAGTATGCCTCCGATCAATTCATCCAATCGAGTCGGCAATAGTGCCGGGATATAAGTCGCCATGAGGCTTCCGGGTGAGCAGATTATGACCGTGCCCAGCAGACTGTCGACGGGACTCTTGGCACGCACGACACCGCATGTCTTGGTCTCCTGCAGGGCATACTTGTAGAGCTCGTAGACTTCAGGCGAGGCATGCGTTGCAACGTGGTTCAGCACGCTCTCGGCGTTATCGAGCCCGTGGATGAGGTCGAAACTTATGCTCGCTCGCTGGATGCTCTGCAGTAAGCCTTCGGGTGCTTGCCAGGTTGTCAGGTCGTTGATGATCATGTTGGTGAGACGCTTGGGAAATTGCGTATCCCAACCGCTGCTTGCGAACCAGGTCTTCAGGGTCGCGCTGTCGTCGACGGGTATACCGAGGTAAACGCCTGGAAAGGTCATGCCCAGTTGAACTTTCTTTATGCCTTGTCTCTGAATAAGGCTGCGGAGCGCTCTCCGGTGCAGGGATCTTCCGATGGACACATTGCGCTTCGCTGGGTCGACGAAGATGGCCCCAATAACCCCGATACCTTTGGTGAAATATGTCGCGCAAAAGCCGTACAGCGCATGGGTGCTGCTATTTCGCACCACAAAGTGCGACTCTATGATACTCGGGTTGAAGAGTTCGAAGGCTGCCGCAGTAGTTGTCTGTAGGTACTGATGGCTCGGTGCGCTCGCTCTTGCCAAGCCCTGCAAAAGCTCATCGAGGCCTCGGCCGTCTCTGTCGCGATTATAATTCTCTACTAGCCAGTGCTGCCTCGACTTGACAACCTTCCTGCTCTTCCGCAGCGTGCCCGGCAACGTGCCGTGCGGCTGGAATTCGCCGAAGAGTGCTCGAACAAGGGCGAACATGGCTGTTTCTGTGAAGTCAAAAGTGCAAATATATGTGCCGACGGATTTGTCCATGGCGAAGTCGTAGGGGGAGCTTACGGCCACCACAATCAATGACTTTTTCTGGCCGCTTGCTCTCAGCATCGAGCACATCATGGCGACATGCTTGGTGAAACCAGCCTGGTATAGGTTCCTGTTGGCATCCGCTGTGACGATGATGATGCAAGAGGCGCGGTTGATTAGATTTTCGTGGACTTTTCATCTTCATTAGCATGTCTCTATATGTGGGTATGGAGGAAAGGGCCGTACCTGGTCGGACACCATTGGCTGTATAGGACGTGTGCAGAAGCTTTCCGTGTCTGGCACGAGCCAGAGACCGGCCTAGTTCCCTAAACACGCCCTCACCGCTCATAATAGCACCTCTATCGCGATGAGCCCATTTGTCATGGTTGTTAGGGGTATTCTTGGCCTCCAGGATGGTCTTGGTCATTGATGACGCTGGGAGAGGCTTGACGAGGGGCGTTAGGAGAAGTAGTTCCTCATTCATGTGCATCGTCTCGTTCAAGGGCAAGAGTTTCTCGTTATCTCGCATAACCGTGATAGACCCATCGTATGCTTTGCGTGATAATGCAAGATGTTCAGGGTGAATCTTGGACAGGAGCGATATGCCAGGAGGGTTCAAAGCCTTCGCCCAAGATGTACAAGAGTTCTTCAAACGCAGGATCCGCTTCAGCGAGGTGTAAATCCGCTCTTTGGTTAGAAGTTCGTTCTCGACACCAAGCTTCAACCCCGAAATGGCTTCAAGCTGGACGTCATATGCTCTGCAGAGGAGAATTAGATCACAACCAGCTTCAACAGCCATGACCGTGCCTGCTTTGACGCCGATCTCGTTTCGGAGTGACTCCATCTCCAGACACTCGGAGATGGCAACACCCTTGAAGCCAAGCTCGTTTCTGAGCAGGTCGTCGACGACCTGATCGGATAAACAAGCATGGTTGACGTTCATAGATGGGTTCGCGATGCCGCAACCGCCAACGAACATAGCATCGAGACATCCTGTTGAGACGGCATTCCGAAACGGAACAAGAGCACTGAGTGACAGCTCTTCTAGTGTCTGGGTAATGATGGGCATTTCTAGGCTTGAGCCAAGGAAGTCCAGGTTACCATAAGAAGGGAAGTGCTTGCCGCAAGTAGCGACTCCGGCAGCTCTGTAGCCGTTCATGGCGGCGATACCGTATTGGGACACCTCCTGCGGGTCGTCACCAGTAGCTCGCACACCCAGAGGCTGGTAGCGTGCATTGGTGAGGACATCCAGGACCGGCCCGAGGATTAGATTGACGCCACATGCCGATATCTCGGTGGCTGTGGCTTTGGCTATGTTGTATGCGAGCTCTGGGCTGCCAGCAGCTGCCTGGCCCATTGAGCTCGGGAACTGACATATATAAGCCTCGTCAAACAGGCTGTTAACCCCGCCATTCTCCTGGTCGACGGCAATCAAAAGAGGTTGCGGATGGCCTGCTTGATGAGCAAGTGTCTGCAGCTCCTGCACGAGCTTGGCTGTCTGGTGAGCAGCTGGGATGTGTCAGCATGTGAGGGCAACTCTGTAACACGACAGGCCCTGAGTCAAGCTTTCAAGGAGAACCTTACATTTGAGGTTCTTGGCTGTGAGAAGGATGGAGCCGATGTGGTGATCCACGATGAGATGGCGCAACTGAGGTGTGACTTCTGTTCCGTCCCATCCCATGAATAGCATCTGGCCAATAGCCCTGTCGGACCGGCCGGGTCAGCACAGCACGGAGGCCGCATGCAACAATACGAGACCGGTCCACACGGATCCGGGCACCGCTCGGTGATGGCCCGGTACGGGGTGGGAGAGGCCGTGAAGGGGTACGTACCAGTCTAGGTCCTGCCATAGTGGGTCTAAGTCGGCGTCGAACTTGGCCATGGCGAGAACAGGGCAGCTGAGCCTCAGCCAACAGTCTCGCAGGGGTTAGGCAGTCGGTATGAGGGCTGGAATCGACTTGTAAAACCTGGCTGTCACGTTATGGATGGCATATCTGGCAGGATCCAGCTGGCATTGGGGTCCAGTTTGAGCGGTTGGACTGGCAGCTGAGAGGACTGAGGCTGGCAGCTGAACGAGATTCCTGCTCGCGTCTGCCCGGTATCTGGGTTGGGATGACTTGCGCGTCGATGGCTGAAACGGCGATCCGAACATAAAGTTGCTGGCGTCGATTCCCGCTAGAACGTCCAACGAAGCATTAGCCGGCTACTGTAGTTCATAGGCCGTCTTTGATTGGACGAGCTGATTGATACAGGTGACTGGATACTTTGTAAATTGTCGGGACTGAGGGGCGATTGCGCTATTCCAGATCAGGAAGGGCGTTAAGGGTCTTCTCCAACGTACTCCAAAGTGACTTCTTTGTCTTAGTCACCCGACCATGCCCCGACCCCTCCGTGTGCTTACAGACGGGGCAGGAGCGAGTAGCGGATCCGATATCCGGCAACGTTACATTCCCTTTGGTAGGAGCGAACGGTACCCTCCTGCCTCCGTTGCGGCAACTGGACGGTCACACTCGCAAAGCACAGTTCGGTCTGCTCTCCGCCCGATATTCTCACTCCAGGTCTACAGTGCACTCGCAACTGGGGATTTTCTGGACTTCCGGCCGAGCTCGCAGTATACCTACCAACTAAAAAATCTCTTATCGCGCAAATGTAAGGTGATATAGCGGCCATGTGGACCGTGGCGTCTATGCGGACCTTTTTGTCCTCGCTGTCGGCTTTCCCATGGCATTCTGCGATGCAGGGGACACATGGCAAAGGCTGGGCGGCTAAGTGGCTATCCCCGGCCCGATCACACGTGCTTGTTGTTTCTGCGACTAAGGTAGTACATACCTTAGTCCTGGGACAGTTACCTCATCGTGGTCCATTCACGGTATTCCCGCCGCAAAAGAATCTGATGCCTTGACCTCATCCGATACTGTGGATTACTGGACGCCGGTCTGCCGGTGTGGCCAGACCTGATAAGTGCCTAGCTCTCTCTTCGTGTAACTTGGCTCTGCTCCTGTCCTTCTTGTCCTTGATACATGGAGCCTCTCAACAACCTTCAAAGGACCTCTGTCCTTGTGTTGCATTCTGCCATCACCTAGCCTTAACTTGTTACCTCTTTTGCTTATCAAACCATGCCTTCTGCCGTTCGGCAAGAGCCGGTCAATGGCATCACCAAGTTCACCAACTGCCGGTTAGTGGTCGGCGACAAGCTGGTGGACGGTGATGTCTGGGTGAGCTCCGTCACCGGCAAGATTCTCCGGAGTCAAGCAGCCTTCTACGATGAGCGCGTCCTCCCCGACGAGACAATCGACCTTGGCGGCCGCATTCTGTCGCCGGGCATGATAGAATGCCAGCTCAACGGCGCCTTCGGCTTCAACTTCTCCACTCTCCTGGAGGACATGTCACAGTACGGCAAGAAGCTCAAGGAGGTCAATAGGCAAATAGTCTCGACAGGAGTGACCTCATACATACCGACGGTGACCAGCCAAACCAGCCAGCTCTACCACAAGGTCCTCCCATTCCTCGGACCATCAGGAGGGCTCCGTCAATCATCCGATGGCGCCGAGTCCCTCGGTGCCCACGTCGAGGGGCCCTTCCTCAACCCGACCAAGAACGGTGTGCATAACCGGAATGTCCTTGTGGAAGCAAACTCCTTCCAAGACCTGGAGGACATGTACGGTGCCGAGAACATCAACCCCGACCCCACGTCCTCTTCTCCCCTACCCATAAAGATGATCACCGCCGCGCCAGAACGCGGTAACATGAGCTCTCTCATCCCGGAGCTCTGCAGTCGCGGCGTTATCTACTCTATCGGCCACTCCGAAGCAACCTACGAAGAGGCCTCGGCCGCGGTCGCGAAAGGCGCGACCATGATCACCCATCTATTCAACGCGATGCGCCCGCTACATCACCGCAACCCGGGTATCTTTGGTGTGCTGGGCATCGCCGAGTCCCTGCCGCGGCCGTACTTTGGTGTTATCTCCGATGGTATCCATCTGCATCCCACAACGGTCAAGATCGCGTATAACTCGCATCCCGACGGTTTCATCCTCGTCACCGATGCGATGCACCTCGTGGGTCTGCCTGACGGTGCATATCAGTGGACCAACGGCGACGAGGAGAACTTCATCGTTAAAAAGGGAAGTGTGCTCTTGCTTGAGGGATCGGAAACCATTGCCGGGAGGTAAGTTTAGGCGTTGCAGGGAATCTTGCACACCCCCTGAGTGTCTTGTCTTGGCGCAATGCTAATCGTCTTGAACAGCTCCATCACTCTCATAGAGTGCGTCAACAACTTCCTCCGATGGTCGGGAGCGTCCATCCCCCAGGCCCTCAAGGCCGTCACCGCCACGCCAGCGGCCATGCTCGGCGTCCAGGGCGTCAAGGGCACTTTGGAGGCCGGAGGCGACGCAGACCTCATTGTCTTTTCCGAGGAGAAGAACGAGGACGGCACACCCAAGCTGGTGATCGACGAGGTCTGGAAGTTTGGATCCAGGGTATTTTAGAGCGCTAATAGATGTATGCTGTCACCAGGGCTTGCGGGATTTGGAGTTAAGGAATAGACATACCAAATTGATGACTTTCTGGATAGATTACTTGGTCGAAAATAAGTTATTTCGAAAGATCCGATCATACCACCATACAGTTTTATGTGCCACAAGAAAGAATGGTTACTGTAACCCCTTCGCTACACGACTTCTCGTCCATGTCTTAGTGCTGTCCGCGGACCCGCACGCGTCGTAAGATATGTCTGCCGAACCATCACTCTGTCCAGCTGGAGATCGATTTACAGAGCAAAAATACCAGAGGTTTCCGATGCTATAACGACCATTCATTCATTATCCTAAGTCATTTACCAATCCCAACAAACCCAAGGCTCGCTTCCGGACTACAACGCATCCATCATCCTTCATTGACCACATCAGAGCATAAGTCCCATCACATAAGATATAAATCACTCCTTCCCAAGCAACACCAAATTCGCCACATTCATCGCCGTAATAACGAGCCAGACAAACACAGCAAAAGCGGCCACCAGCCAGCTATTCGCCATCCTCACCGGGCCGCCCTCGACCTCCTCGCTGCCGTCTCCCCGAAATAGCAGCCTGGCCCAGAGGCTCCTCTTCCGACCGCCGTCCCCCGGCAGCCTCCTCCCCAGCGCCGTCTCCGCATCCGTGCCCTGGACGGCGAATCGCGCCATCCCCGGCTGCACGGTCATGTACTTATTCATGCAGGTGAAGTAGATCAGCGGCGCGGTCACGAACGGCAGCACCACCGACAGCGCGACCTGGCTTCCGTTCAGCGCGGCGTCGAGGCCCGTCCGGCCCACCGCGCCGGCGATGATGATGCTCGGGGTGATGCTGATGCTCCGCGTGACCAGCCGGCGGAGCCAGGGCTTGAGCGTCCAGTTCAGGGCTCCTTCCGAGACCATCTGGCCGGCTATGGTGCAGACTATACCCGCGCTCACGCCGGATAGGAGAAGGGCGAGAGCGAACACCGTTCCCGCGCCGGGAGCTATCGAAGCGGAGAGTAAGTCGTGGATACCAAAGATATCCGCCTCCAGCGCGTCGGGGTTGTTATACAGCGACGCGCCCGCCACGATAAGGATGGCGCTGTTGACGAACAATGCAAAGGTGAACAGGCTGATGGCGAGCTCGGCGATCGAATACTTGAGGCTAAATCGGATAGCCTTCAGAGATGGGATATACGTCGCCTTGTCCCCGCTCCCGTGTCCATCTCGCAGGCTCGAGGCGGAGGAGACCGGCTCCGGAGGCAGCAGACCGGACTTGTTATCGAAGTCCCGCAGCCGAGACTGCACAATACCCGACCCGAGGTACAAGCTGTGCGGCATGACGGTGGCGCCGAGGATGCCGCACGCTTGGTAGAGACCCTTGGACTCGGTGATGGCACTGTTGGGCAGGTAGCCCTTGAAGACGTCGCCGACGGGCGTGTCCCGGATGAGGCTGAGCTGCACGCAGAAACACACCACGACAGCCAGCACGAGGAGGATGACGCCGAACTCGAAGAAGCGTAGGCCGCGCATGGAGCCGTTGGGCTGGTAGAAGAAGAGGATGACCATGACGTCGAGGATGGACAGGGCGCAGCCGGCCACCAAGGGGATCTTGGGGATGAGCAGGTTGATGGCGATGGCAGTACCGATGACCTCGGCTATGTCTGTCGCGATGATGGCGCCCTCGGCCATGATGTAGAGGAAGATGTTCAGCCATTTTGGCAGAAACGCGCGACAGGCTTGGGCCAAGTTAAGGCCAGAGACGGTGCCGAGCTTGATGGCGAGACTCTGCAGAAAGATGGCGAAGATATTGGAGAGCAGGACTATGAAGAGCAGGCGGAAGCGGTAGCTGGCGCCCGCTGCTACGTCGGTTGCGTAGTTGCCGGGGTCGACTGTGTATCACGTGAGTATGAGCCAGAGAGCAGAAGTTGATGTCAAAGAGGTGGAAGACGTACTGTATGCCACGGCAACCATGAAGCCGGGCCCAATGAATTTTCCAAATGTCAATAGGCCTTTGCCTATGCGACGGAGCAGTGGGGTGTGACCGCCGAAGCGGCCGGAGTCCCTCTCTCCGCCACGGCTGGGGCCGGCGTCCGGGGGGGACGCAGACAGTCGAGCCTCGAAGATTCCGAGATTCAACGGCCCCTTTTCCGGCAACTGTCGGTCTATAACACCTGACCCTACAGTCGCCTCACCAACGCCTGTGCTCTCCCGACGTCCATCTGGGTCATCGGCGTTGGCTATGTCGGGTCCTTGAGAACTCTGGCCTCCGTTCTGTATTGATAAGGCATCGTCGCTCCTCTGCCTAGAGTTGGAAATGCCATTCAGATCCGCATTTGTGGTCAAATCGTTCGACAACGGGTTTGGATTCTGGTTATAGCCATCCGACACTGGCGGCTCGTCAGTCCGTGATGGACA
Source organism: Coniochaeta prunicola (assembly GCA_007388105.1). Taxonomy (NCBI): domain Eukaryota; kingdom Fungi; phylum Ascomycota; class Sordariomycetes; order Coniochaetales; family Coniochaetaceae; genus Coniochaeta; species Coniochaeta prunicola. The sequence goes on along the minus strand of SMOB01000210.1, from coordinate 608,226 downwards.
GTTCATGGTGGTCAAAGATGAATGATGCGGTCGATGTGCCCAGCCAATGACGACGGCGATAATTATGCAAGAACTTCCTCAATTGGATGGAATCGGAGTGAATCTGCAACTTCCTTCCATCTGCTCGCTCACTTGGCTCTCAACAGCAGTTATACACAGCATCAACGACAAGAGTGACGTGGAAACAGTCCAAGAACGTTGGAATGAATCTAGACCAGGAACAATGTCTACTCTTATGCATCATAGTCACCCGCTGTCATTGCTGAAACGGGACTGAACGGGTACGTACCCCGACTCAAACTTTCTCGTGGCCAAGCACAGGCCGGCCAATCAGGTGACCGAGACGCCACGATCTGGTTCAGGGATTTGCCGACCCCACGGTTTCTCCCGGAATCGACGACGGAACCCATGCCCGGCACGGAAAGTCTTCGAAGCCGTAAAGCCAAGCGTGGAAGTGCCGCGGGGTTCAGCCATTCACCAATGACTTGTTGCAGCAGTACAATTAACCTTGGAATACGGGGTAGTATAAGGAATGGATTGACCATCTGGTGACTTCATGGACCGCATATTCTCTCCATTACCACAATCCAGGGAAGGTGCGAGACCTTGGGTACCTTGATGGCAACACACTCACTGCAGAATGATTCACGGATTTGCCTGCCGGCCGACCTACACACTCTCTCAAAAATCAATGACATTACTGTAGTATTCTAAGAAATCGCTTGCTGACCAGTTGATGGTTACGCCGTGAAGTAAGTTGAATGCAACGCCTGTTTTTTCCCTTGCCTGCCAAGTAGCCAGATCGGTGACCAAGTCCTATCACCTCATGCAATCCCGGTTCTCTGCACACCTCACGTGCTCCTTTCCGCCGCCGGAATGTCCACTCATCCGCGGCTCTGACACCGCCCGGTCAGATCTCACCGCCTGCCAACATAGCTCCACGAAAAGCCACGATAATCTTGCTCGGATGGCATTGACTCCGTGCTTCCTCACCATTACCACGAACAAAGACGCTTACTTCTCCTCATAATTGCCTGTTGCGTACCACCCCCAATCCATCAGGAGTTCACGTTTACAACTCCTTCTTTCCCCCCTTCTTTCCAGCCCTCTCCTTCTCCCTCTTAGCGTAGATGGCCGCGGTAAACGGATTCTCAAACGCCAGAGCGACCTTGTACACCAAGAACACCCACAGCGTCAGCAGCACACCAGCGGGCTTGCCGTACACCAGGGCGGTGCCCAGGAAGCTCATGGTAGACCCGTTGTACATGGGCGCGTCGGTGAGGTTGAACGGGAAGCCCGTGACCATGTGGTCCATCAGGATGCCGAAGTAGTCTCCCAGGAAGGTGCCCGTGATGCCGAGCGCCCAGGTAGACGAGATGACGAGCACGTTGCCCGCAGCGATGAGGGCATAGCCGATGTAAGTGGTCAGGTCGGTCGACAGGAGCGGGTGCGAGGGCTGGTGGCGGAGGGCGCGCTCGTAGAGGAAGTCGCGCAGCAAGCCGAGGGAGAAGATTGTAACGGCCAGGAAGTAGCAGGCTGCCTGGCGGTTGCCGTTGAAGAGGCGCGTTAGGAAGTGCGTGCGGTATTCGCGGCGGGCGACGATACTATTGAGTCGTTCGTGTCAGCTTCGGAAGCTTTCTCTTGGAGAAAGATATGGCGAGGCAAGACTTACTTCCAGAAGGTCGGGTTGAAGGTGATGCTGAGGGCGGATACTGCTGAGCGTCAGAAAAGCTGTCCTCACCGCAACCGGACTGCCGGTATTTTTCGCTCACTTAACAGGGTCTTCTGGTCAAAGTCGACCAGGTCGGTAAGTTTTAAGGAGGACGACATGGCTGCCAGCTGTGACTTGTAATAACACGATCTCGACAGTATAATTCTGTAGTGGTGAGGGAAGAAGAGGCTGTGGTTGACGTGGATCTTTCGGAGGATGGCAGCTTGTCAAAAAAGTCCCTTTCGGCCCAATCTTAGCCTACAAGTACAAAAAATGACGCTATGGCCCAGAGAAGCACCCTGGCGTCATTGAAGCAGAGCTTCCCCCGGGGAGAGCGCAAGCAAAATGGTGGGCTTGGTGGGGTTCTGGAAGGGACCCGACAGGGGCTGCCAAGTGACCCCTTGCAGGCCCAGAAGCCCCTTCTTTTGCCGGAGCGTCTGTCTCAAACACTGGGCCAATGAGCATTCAAGAGACCACATTGCAGATATCAAGAGACACACTGGATGTCTCTCCAGGTTGCATGAGAGAGAGACGAGATCTCCCAAACAGCTGGCTGTTACCGTGATTTCACTGTCTTTGGCCTTTGTTTGTTTGTCTTTTTATTTTCTGAATACACACTTGATTGAGCAGGGAGTCTCCAGACTCTCTCCATCAAGTCGAGATGGCGCCCAAAACACCAAAGGCATCCAAGCCATCCAGCACTCAAGCATCCTCTTCAAAATCACAGCCATTCTCAAAGGAAAGCTTCGAACAGGAACTCAAGGACCTCGCCGCCAAAGCCAAAGATGAGACCTGGCTCAAGACGGCCCAGGAGCAAACGACCCTCCATCTCAAATCGGCCGTCCTTCTCATCCTCATGGCCATCTACTCCAACGTGTCACAGCTGACCCTCTCACCCGTCTACGGCTCCATCCCATCCAGCATCCATCACGCCAAGCTGATCAACGCCGCCTGCTTCATCGGCTGGTCCATGAACAGGAGCATACCCCGGACGGCTCATCGCTGGCTGGCCCCCATGGCGGCATACATTCCCGTCGTGCAATTCTTCCTCTTCAAAGCCAGCTCTTCCCTGGGCGCGACCTGGGGACCCGTGGTCACAGAACTGTTCACCCTCTTCCTTCTGTCCGTGGTTTCCGTAGCCTGCATCGCCAACTATCTTGAAGAAGCCCACGCCGGCAAGCTCCCCAGCTGGCCTGGCCTGCTGTCCTTCGGCTTCTTCAAGCTGACCGAGCACGTGTCGTCCTCCTACCTCAGCCAGCACATGGGCTCCTCACCCATCTTCACCCGTCTCGGCCTACAAGCCGTCCTCTCCCTCTCATACACCCTCTTCTCCCCCTCCAAGCTCATCCTCTACGCCCTCCCCGCCATCGCCCACTTCGCCCTGCTCAACACCCACGTCCCCTCCCCCCTCGCCCTCTCCGCCCTCAACACCACCCTCCTCTCCTCCACCTCCTACGCCGTCCTCGCCCGCGCCGAGTCCCTAACAGGCTACCTCTCCGTCCTGGAGAACACGTCGGCCGGCTTCCGCGTCCTGCGGTGCGACCACTCCCTCCTGGGCGGCGAGTGGGTGCACCTGCGGTCCCACCCGCAGTTCGCCTCCAACGCCGTCGCCGAGCCCATCTACGGCGTCTTCGCCATGCTCGAGGCCGTCCGGCTGGTCGTCGTGCCCGAACCCGTCCCGGACTCCCGCGCCCGCGCCCTCGTCGTCGGCATGGGCATCGGCACCACCCCCGCCGCCCTGGTGGCGCACGGCGTCCGCACCACCGTCGTCGAGATCGATCCCGCGGTCGTCGACTTCGCGCACGCGTACTTCGCCCTGCCGCCCGAGGGCGGGGGTGGCTTGCTGGACACGGTGGTCGAGGACGCGGTCGCGTTCGCGGAGAGGGAGGCGCGCGCGGTGCGGGAGGGTGGGGGTGATGGTGGGGAGGGGAGGTACGACTACGTCGTGCACGACGTCTTCACCGGCGGGGCCGAGCCGGTCGCCCTGTTCACGCTGGAGTTCTTGCGGGACCTGGCGGCTTTACTCAAGCCGGGCGGCGTCGCGGCCATCAATTACGCGGGCGACTTCGCGCTACCGCCGCCGGCGGTGGTGGTCGCTACCGTCCGGGAGGTGTTTCCCAGCTGCAGGGTGTTCAGGGAGCACCCGCGCGACGAGGAGGCGCTGCGGAAGACCGGAGGGGACTTCACAAACATGGTCATCTTCTGCACGAAGTCGGCCGCCCCGGTCGAGTTTAGGGAGGCCACGCAGGCGGATCTGCTGAATAGTCCGAGTAGAGAGCAGTTCTTGGTGCCGAAGCATGAGGTCTCGGAAGGTGACTTCCTGGTCGGGGCTGGGGAGGGGTTGTTGACTAGGAATGACACGGGGAAGCTGGAGAAGTGGCATAGGACGAGCGCTGTCGGGCACTGGGGGGTAATGAGGAGTGTGTTACCGAAGGAGGTCTGGGAGAACTGGTAGGGCAGGGACGAGTCTCGACGAGACCCGTGTTACCTAGAAGATCGCTAAGTGGTGCTCTATGGGGAGAGGCGTTGTGGGGTGGTGTCGCACAAGAGTCAAACTGCAACGGCTTGGTGTACCCTGACATGCGCCCGTATGTCGTGGGTACGGGGCTCGCTGGTTTGGAAATGGTGATACAGTACCACGGATTCAGGACCGTGCTGTTTGCGGGCGTAGCTCTGAGCTGCCCGGGGAGTTGGTACTGATACTGGAAAGGGTATATAAGGAACTACATATATGTTGTGACCTGGAGTGATGCGGCCTACTTAGGTAAACTTAGAACCATTGACCCGTGGTCTGTATCCGAGTCCAGTTGAACAGACTGTTTCGTCAAAATGATAAAGCGTGTTCTGGCCATCTTGTTATTGGGTTATGTCGTCTCCAAGCTGCGTCGGAGGAGGTTTACATATGTTTAAACTTGACAGCAGCATCGCCACTTTGTCTTCTGTGGCCGCGCTTCCTCTCATGTGCTTTACTCGATTCCTACTCCTCCACTGTCTTCCTCGGCGCAGCAACCTTCGTCGATGCCTCAATGGCCTGCTCCTTGGTTGCCTCGTTCGCATCCTTCACATACTCAGCAAGATAATCCGGCACCTCGACCCTGTTATACCGACCCGCCAACGGCTCTCCAAGCGTCTGGTAGACAGGCACGACGCCCGTCCAGACCCTGTCCTTCAGCTCCTCATCAGCCATGTCCCCCTTATCGTCATTCGGTTCCCCCGCGCGGATCTTGGCGCTCCCAGCGGCAATCTTCACCTTCAGCACGCTCGTGCTCGCCATCTCGCCCGCGTTGGGCGGAACGCGGGTCCGGTCCCAGCGGCCGGGCACGACGCCGTCGGTCATCAGCTTCATGGCGAACAGCTTCTCCTCCGGCTCGGTAACGAGCGTGGCGTGCCCGAAGAGCGTAGCGGAGCGGTAGTTGTAGCTGTGGCTGTTGGGGGTCAGGGACAGGACCAGGCCGTCCAGGTGGGTGGCGTTGATGCAGACGGGCAGGCCGTCGGGCTGCGCCGGGGTGCGGGACAGGTTCATGATGCGCGAGGAGACGTAGCCGTGCAGGTAGAGGTCCTGCACGTCGGTTATGTCCGCCGAGGGGCGGGCGAAGGAGCCTAGGGCGCCGAGCATGGGGAGGATGGTCGGGAATGGGGAGTCCGGGGGAGTGAAGGAGACGTTGAGCATGGGGGAGGTGGAGATTATGGTGTGGATTGTTGATAGCGCATAGGTGGCTGGGACGGTAAGCGTGAGATGGTGGTGATGGTGGTGAGAGGAAGGTGTTATGGTGAGTCAGGGTTGTGAAGGTGAGAGCGGATGAGGTGAAGGGTCCTTACCGCGTGAGTCGTACCGCTTCACCGTGCTGTACGGCTGCTTGGGGTACTGAAGCTCATAGTGAACCATTTTTTCTTCGTCTGATCGTGGCTTTCGCTTCTTGCTTCTTGCTTCTTGCTTGCTCGCTTCTTGACAAGTTATCCCACAGTACTGTCTTGGAGCACAAAGGAGATATGCTCTTGTCTAGGACGTGCAACCACTTCTTATGTATACTCTTTGTCAACCTATGTGACTATATCGACTATCCACCTATCCCTGGTGAGTCACGGTCACTACCGTCTATGTATACTAATCAATGAATGCCGTGTATAACCTCGATCGGCGCCGATAGCTGTCATCAGGTTCCGGCCCGGACTGATTGGTCGCGGCATCGGCTAGCGACTGCATTAGAAGGGCGCGGCCGATAGCGACATTGCCCGCTATTCTCTACTAGGGAAGTCCTGCCGGATATGCCTTGTAGGCGAACCAGTTCCTACCCAGTTCCTACACAGTACTGCATGGTAGACACCAAGATGCAAATCACCACAATGTGGTACTGTATACTGAATAATAATGCCGGCTATCTCCAGAAGAGTAATTGACTAATAAATCCGGCTAACTCCAGGGGGATACCGTCATTGAAAAGGCTCCTCGATATTCTACTTCAAATGGGCCCGAATGCTCTGAGAGTATTTGCATGAACACAAGCCTGACTCGCGCTGGCTATTGAGTTGTTCCTCTGGCTCAGACCAACGAAAGCCGGCGAACTCGAGCTAAACAATCGCCGCAACGGCTGAATGATGCAGATCGAACATTCCTTCTACGCCTGAGTGGGTTCTCTACAACTTCCCGTTCGGAATGCGGACGGATAGATCGTGTGGAAGCGGGAAGCCGCCGATCGACGACTTAGCGTTTTACCTCTGGACAATATCTGTTGAGGAAGCGAACGGCTAATAGGGTAATGGCCGGCCATTCGAGCTCGAGAAGATGCAAAGAAGATTCCAGGCGGAAAGCTTGCCGTGTTGAAGGAAGTAAAGGATGTCCGTCTAGATATCAAAGTCACTGCCAGAATCGGAAACCGTCCCCTGAGTGCACTGTAGTGGTGGGTTCGGTGTGGAAGGCGCACGGCCTCCAGCAGCTTGACTGTGGTACAGGAGTGGGTCCAATGGCACACTGCAAGGACCTTCGAATTTTGGCGATGCCACTCTCAGCTTGGACTCATTCTCAAATTCCTCAATCATCTCTTCATGAAGTGAAGCGAACGAATCTAGAGGCTATGCAGAGGCAGTCACGATGCTGAGATGCTCTCGTGCTCTACTCAGGCTGTAGAGTCTCGAGACTCGCCTATTGGACTCCATCTCTGTCAATGCTAAAGACATTAGCTCGCACCTCGGAGAATTCACAGACGGAATGGTCCTTTCGGTCCGTCAGACAGCACTCCGATATCGTATGGTGAACTGGCCATGATCACTTCATGAGCAGCAGCAGCAACTGTTTCGATCTCCTTCTGCCACTTCACGATGTTTGATGTCGCATCTGTCGGATGGACGGGCAGGTGGACGGCAGCCAGACTGCTTTGGTGATGAGCATCGACTTCGACGCTAGAGGATCTCCGTCGACTGGCAGCATCACCAATCAACCGCACAATGCGGCTCATAGCGACGAGATTCAGAGTACATCTCGAAAGTTGTGACATTGGCTTGGGGGAGTAGGGACCATCGTTACCCCACCAAAGTACACTTCTTGTCCAGGCGTAACGTCTCAGGTTTCAGGTGAAACAGACTTGGGCTGGGCTCCTTGACACACACAAGACTCGAGCCTTGTCAGCCTTGCATGCCCGCCAATCAACCCCTATGCCCTCCTCCGGCATGAACCACGAATCGAGACATCTCGAACCTACCCTTGCCCGCCATTGTTTGAGCACCCCAGGCCAGGTCCTGTCAGGGCGACTGTGAGTCTCGTACCCCAAGTAGAGACAGCAACACCGGTTGGACGGTCCAGGTGGACCTCCCGCTGAGTGGACAGACTCCCGTTTCGTTACCAGCTTTCGCCCCTTGCCCTACCTGCAGGCCGAGAGAAAAATAGAGTAGCGCTGCACGTAAGGCTCGTTGCACACTGGCCTACTTTGGATCTGAGAGTTTGCTTGGCGACTGTCTCAGGTCTCTCAGCTTAGCAGAGCATCTCGCACGCTCCTCACCTTCTCTCCCGTTTCCTCTCCTTCTTCCACTCTCCCTTCGGTGACAGCGGAGGCGATGCCATCATGTCCTTGACGCTATTCGGGATCCTGTCGTGATATCGGTTACTTTCATTATGCTTCGTTCCTTGTAGAGACTACTTTCTTTCCTTACCCATTGATTGGGGCTTCGATTCTCTCCTAACGCTGCGCGCTCCTTTTCAAAGCCAACGCCATGGCCGTCCGAGGTGCCTCCCAGGCCCTGATCGCGGCCTTCACATTGTCAGTCGACGCGCGAGGGTACCGGAGTTGTGGAGTACACAAGCTGACATCTCGATAGTGGCATCGTGGTCAACGCGGCCTCGGCGGCTTTATTTCTCTTCACTAGAGGCCATGGTTCTTCGATATTCCGGGACGGCCTGAGGCTGGTCCTCGTTACATTCCTTCTAACATCCGCCCTGTGGGCACAAATTGATTTCATTACGACGGTCCTTGACACGACAAGTGGTACGACGGTATGCCAGGTCGGACTCATCTTCTCGACTCTCTTTGACCAGCTAGGGAGGTTTGCGGCGGAACAATACTTGCTGTGGGCCATGGTCACGCCTGGGAAGACATCGGCCGGCGGCCTGATATCGCAAATCTTCATTGTGGCGCGCTTCATCGCCGGAGGAGTCTTTGTTGGCTTCACGAGACCGCAAGTGGACACTTTTTGCGTTGCTAGGTCCTCCGTTATGCCGGTGGCAATCACAGTAATAGCGCTTGACGGTGTGGTTATTGTGTCCCTGACCGCCAGGGCTTTCATGACCGGACTGGTTGCCAATGCCCAGGAGGGCAAATCAGGCTCTTCGAGGAGCAAGTGCATCTTGTTTGTCATGGTTGGCATCGTTATATGGACTGCGGTAAGTAAGACCTCTTGCTGGCAGGAATACCTGCTAACCTGTTCCTAGACAAGTATAGCAATGATGCTGGGAATGACCACGGTGGACCTGATCTTCAGAACTGCTGTTCCGGCAATTGGCCTCGCCGTCTTGATCAGTAAGCAGCTCTACTTGTTGATCGTGGCGTGCAATAGCTGACAATTTCTAGTCATTATGACAGCCTGCAGCAGCGAGCTCGCCTCTCCTCGAGGAAGTCAGTCAAGCCTGCCTGAAGCTCCTTCACCGAGACGGATCAACATTAGCCGCGACATATCGTCTGCTGATTCTAGCGACTATCCGCCAAGTCGCTATGAAGACCTTAAGGACCAAGCTATCAGGTCATCCACAGCGTTTCTGCAGCCGAGAGAGGCACCAAAGGCGTTCGAGGACACCCAGGGCCTGCCCAATGTTGCAAGACCAATCACTGGCATTATCGGGATGGGAGGACTTCCGATTCAGGGCGCGCTTTTCCCGCCAACTCGGGTTGAGACGATGCCGTTACCCGATCGTCCAAGAAAATCTAGTATTACCGAGTTGAAGCAAAAAAGGGGCCTTTTCGACTTTGGCAAGGGATCCACGGCAACAACTGGCAAGCTTACCATTGGCAATCCTATCCTCCTAGACAACGATGCACAGAATCCTCTCAACAAGATTGCAACGATCGATCTCAAGGAAGCTGCGAAGGCTGAACAGGATCGAAGGGCTATGGCATTGAAGCGGGAATCGAATCTCGTGGCAAGTAGGCCAGCTCCTCAACCCCCGAGAATCACCCCTGAGGAAGCCTTGAAGCGTTCAGTTAGTGTCAAGCGCAAGGAGGTAGCCTCCGTCTTTTCGCCACCTACCGTGCCGGCGGCAAACCTTCAGCCAGCAGGCATGTCGTCGACGACATCGGCACAGCTATCTCCTGGAGTCGAGGAGCTCCGACGGCGGTCACCTCGCCAACTACCTGCTGATTATCAGGACCCTCCAGTGCCACAACGACCAGCCTCACCTGCAAGGCCAGAGAAATCCCGCGCCGATGCTGTTGCTGTCGAGCAGATAGTCAAACCGGATGAACCCCTTGTCGCAAGCCCTGCGAAAATGCGGCCTCTTACGCCACCGGCGGCTGAGAAACCGCGGGAGCAGACCCCACCGCAGCCACTCGCTGTACGACCGGGAATCCGGCCGTCACGGAAGCTGTCGTCTCCCAAGAAAGAAGCTCCGGTAGAGCCATCGAAGACACCGCTGCAGAGACGTCCTACAACCGGACTTCCACCTGGACCGAGGGCCCGGAAGCTGAATTTGGCGAAGGAAGCGGGAGCCCAGGCTCAGCAAACAGTCATGTTCGTCAACAACATTATCTACGACGACCCTAGCGAAGTACAGAGGATCATCGACGGCGCGAACGACAGAGCATCGAAGATGCCACCAAGGCCGCGGACACCCGATGATTCCGTATCTGTTGTGCACAGACCCCGTCCGATCCCGAGGAAAATTGAACCTGACACTGAAGAGGCCAGAAAGCATAGACGTAGCAGGTCCGGCGGCTCACTAATCAGTCGAAAGTCGGTACTTATGTCGACGGCCGGCAGTCCTACGCAGCTTCCGCCTCTACCGCTACCTCCAAAAAGTGCGGGGATACCCTCAAGGCCTCAGCCAAACGACACAAAGAGCATGACTGTAGACGAGAAGATGGGAATGTTCTTCCCTTCCCCACCGAGGAGCGACGGAACTACAAAGCGAGAGTCCCTGGTACCGCAGTTACCTCCTCTGCCAAGAATGTTCTCGGAGCCAAACTCGTCTCCTACAGAAGGGGAACACAATCGTCGATCTAACAGGACCACGAAGACGTCTATCCAGACGGATAATCTTTTGGACGTTGATGAAATCCCCCCAAAGCCCGTCGATAGGAGTCGCTTCAGCCCAGAGACAAATTTCGCTGACGAGGTTGGCCGAAGCTGGCTGCCAGGCATTTCAGAAGACAACTTCAGGCAGACACAGAGTTCGCAAGCTTCTTCACAAGGTGGTGCTGGCAAGCGTGGTTCGTCCCCGGTCATCCCGCTTCGTGAATCTGCTTGGACGGAATCTACGAACTCTAGGACACGTGACACCCGAGATGATAGCACTAACTGGGACTCTGTTTATTCGCCCGAAGTTGCTGTTGGCGTCCAGGTAGCGTCGCAGGTTGCAAGAGCGACTAGTATCCGGAGAGTCAACAGCCAGACGACCCAAGGCCAAAGACAGCTGTCTTTGGCAGACGAGCGCACCAGCGGTGAGGTTATCAACTTTGTCTTGGATACAGGCCTCGAGGCAGATCTCAGAGCCAATGAGCCCTGGGTATCCGGCGACGACAACATGCTACGGGCCGAGAGAGCATCGCAGTGGCACCGGCGGGTTGGGGACGATTGTCCTTCATTTTCGGGGCGCAAGGAGAAAACACGGTCGCGGAAGATGCCTCCGCCGACTCCCTTGCTTCTCAATGCCGGTTCGAACAAGAACGCAATGATCGTCCACGCCGCAGAGCCATCCCCTATTGAGTCTCCAGAGCAGGCCTTGCAACAGATCCAGGCACAATTGAGGAAGCTTGAGCAGCCCAGCCGTGACTCCGTCGAAAGTCCAGGGCAGCGACTGGCCCTGCTGGAAAACCTTGAGAAGGAGATGGGTATGCAGGAGAATCACTGGCATGAGATGCAGCATGATCTTGGTCGCAACTCGATGTCCAGCATTGGCACAACCAACTCTAACCGCAATTCCCGTCGAGAGTCTGTTATTGCGCCTGTCCATGCCACGCGCGAGGCTCCGCCGCCGCCCAAAGTCAACATCGCGCAAGAGCGGAGGGCTCTGCGTCGCTCTCGCATTCGGTCCGGAAGCATCGCACAGGCTGAAGAACCCTCCCAACCTCACGTCGCTGCCAACTCCAGAGCTGGTGCTTGGCAGCAGAAGCTAGCCTTGGCTGAGGCCGAAATGGAATATATGGACAATAGCTCTGACGCCTCAAAAGCCCGCGGATTCAATTTCCTGACTGTCTCAAAGGCTCAGTTAGGCAGTCCGACCCCTCCTGACTCAGATCAGTCGGACGAGGAGATTTCCGTCCCGGCTGTCCGTCCGGTAGGATTGGATGCTGTAGTTGCGCAGGCTAAGCGCGGACAACCCCAACGGCACTTGTTGTGGGTACCGGCAACCACCACCGCACACCGCTCTTCCGGCCTCCTCTGGTCCCCTCCCACCGAGAAACCGAAGGAAGCCGAACATCCACTCCCCGGACTTTCGGTTCGACCTGCTCAGAGAAAGGAATGGGCGCCTCTCACTATCACAAGCTCTCAGCTATGGCGTAAGCCTCTCCAAAAGACCCGGTCAACTACCGGCCTCTGGCGCCCTAGCTGGGCAACTTCACAGCCCACAGTAGACAGAGCGTCTCGCACTGGGTCCGTGCAATCGCAGATCTCATCTCAAAAGGCGCCGCGGCCGGTAACACAGCGTCCGCCCAGGCGCAACAAGAGAGTAACTCTCCTGCCTGACATCGTAGAAGACCCTCAGCCCCTGCCGGACAAGCGCGGAACCCTGGGCATCTTCCAGTTTCCCTGGGGCGAGCGGTCCGATACTGCCTCTGTAGCGCCCGTCCGCTCGACCATGGTCATGGCTATGCCTGGCACTATGACCTCCGGTGGGCAGACTGTCAGCGCCGCGCTGCAGGCACGGGCTAGGGAACTCGAGTCTGCTGAGTATTCGTCTTCCTTCTTTGACGAGTACGACGACGACGACATGGATGTTTCTGGAGAGGAGGAAGAGGATAGTGGCGATGATTTTGACGAGACGACGCTGTGGGAGATTGCGAGTCTGTTGAAGACTGACAGTATCCCGTCGAAGGCTAGCCTGTTCCCGCCGCCACTTGCAAGTTCCGTTGTGGATGACTATATGAATGACATTCCCTCTGACGATGAGGGTGAGCTACCGATTGATGAGGATTCCATTGTCATTGGCCTCTCGAAGGAGCAGGCTCGGGAGTCTGTTCTTTGGCAAGGAGGGCCGAAGACAAGCAGCAGGGGGGAGCACCGAGCTGGCCTGCCCCAACCCGACGAGGGAACGTGGATGAAGTATGGTACTGCCGCCGCCACCCAGGCTCCAAGAGCTAAGACAAGAGCTGTTGAGGTGTCTGTCATTGAAAGCGACAGTCTCTGGACGCCCGACGCCAAGGAGGTTGAGCAGGAACCGACGTGGATTGCTGCTAGCAAGCCCACCAAGATCCCTCGACCTTCCGAGGTCAAGAGTGCCCGAAAGAACCGCAAGTACCAGTCGCTCGGTGGTTTATGGAATCAGGCGGCGACCAAGACAGACTCTGATGCATCTCAGGGTCTGTTCAAGGTAGACTCCAAGCGCTCCGTCTACCGCACCACATCTGCCGACCCCGCCGCTAAAGACATGGCCCGGAAACCTCGTCCGGCTGAGCGCAAGCCACTGGAAAGACTGGTGTCAACAAGCCTGTGGATCAAGTCTTCGAACCACAGAGCTCGGTTCCAGCAGATGAGCCATGGCATGTGGTCACCACCACGAGCTCACGACTACACGGAATCCACCGGTCTGTTCACTATGAATCGCTCCCGCTCAGACTACAGGACTACCTCGCAAGAGCCGGCCGCCAAGGTCATGGACCGCAAACCGCGTCCGACAGAGCACAAGGAGCTGGAGCGGCTCACGTCTACCAGCCTCTGGTCAGCGAAGCACCGTCAAGCAAGAGAGCACAACTGGATCGCCGCCGACTCCAAGCCTCAACTCCACAGACCAGCAGCCTCCGAATCGGACTGGTCAGCCGCCCTGAATGCTGCCATCGCCGCCAGCTACCCGAGGAAAGCGCGCCGCACCGCCACCGCTCAGGAATGGTCCGCCGCCCTGGCAGAAGCCGTGGCTCTTAGCTACCCTTCCCACAGCTCTTTCGATCCTTCTCTCAAACACCCTGTCTTTGGAGCATCAACACTCACCACCACCTCAACGTCTGCTCATCCCGCCGCAACGGGGTATACGCATGATGTGGCAGCAGTGCACCCCGTTTTCTTCGGCAGTCTGGCGGTGACCTGCCCTCTTGATGCCGTCCATCCCGCCATGCTCGATTTCGCCGTGCGGGAGGTCGTGAAGGTGGAGGAGGAGAGAGTTAACAAGGAGATGCTGGCGGAGCAGATCAGGCAGTTGGAGGAGGAGAAGATGTTCGTCGCCCGGATGGCCGAGGAGATGTATCGGCAGAGGGTGCTTCCGGATGAGCCGGAGGAGAAGGCTACTGAAGAGGAAGCACGTGCGGAGCGGATGGTAGAGGAGGAGGCGGTGGTTGGACGGCAGAGATCGAGGAGCAGGAGGGAGAAGGAGGAGAGGAGAGCACAGATAATGGCGCAGATTAAGGCTATTGAGGAAGGTGCTGAGCTGGATACTTTCGGCTCGAGTGCGAAGGGTGGTGAAGAGGGCCCGAGTCGGAAGTCGGGGGTTGTGCTGAGGTATTGATGATAAGATGAAGCTTAGGGGGCTAGGAGCAGGTGTGTGCTTTGTGTGCTTCAGTAAAAGGTGTATAAAGTTGATTGGCGGGTGTATTTACACATTCTTTGGAATACTTTTTGCTTGTTTGTTTTAAAGAGATAAGGAACGAGAGATTTACTAGTGTAGTAGGCGAGTTCATTATATATTGATGGGATAGGTGTGTCCTTCATTGTATACGTGCCTTAACAAACATGCCTCGTAGCCTCATAGTTTGCAGCTGGAAGTGTGAGCGATTAATTAATTCACTCCTTCTCCGACACGGAATTGTCCATTCTAACAACTCTCTGACCTTGAATGATATCAAGCTTGTAAATGGACCATGGATCCTGAGTCGACATCGATGGATAGTCTCTTCTCCGACCGACATCCAATTGAGTCTGCTAGACGTCTAGAGATACTCAATACTTATCGGCGCCTCGCCCTTTTACATCCCTTCCGGCTTCAGACACTGACCATTTGCCCGTCAACACTTCCGTACCCTTGATCTTCCCATCAGCGCCAACCTCCAGAACCCCAATCTCGCTGCCCTTGCTATCCACCAGCCTCACCTTCTCCCCGCCGGAGACATGGTACAGACAGACTTCCACGTCACGGGCATAATCATACACGGCGCCCCTAGCCTCCTTGCTACCCAGAATAAGAACAGTCCCCTCTCTGACATAGAGCGGTAGGGTACCGAAACCGTGCCTCTCCCTGAACCAGCCAGGGCCAGTCCTGACCTCATTTGTGAAAAACGACGTCCACTTCCCCTTGGGAAGATAAAACTCTACGTGACCGCTCTCCTCGTACACGGGCGCAACCATCAGCTTGTCTCCGACCATAAACTGTCTGTCCAGATACCAGCTCGTGGGATCATCCGGAAACTCAAGACACACCGCCCTCAGGCTGACCGGCAGGCTATTCTCAACACTCTCCAGCCCTTGCTGGTACAGATACGGCATCAGCCTCGTCTTGAGGTTCGTCCACTTGCTCAGCGCCCGCGAGCAGCCCTCTTCGGTCTTGTCGTCGTCGTCAATCGTCCACGGCACGCGGTAGCTCCCGCTGCCGTGCAGCCTGCTGTGGGAGCACAGCAGCCCCATGGCCACCCACCTCTTGTAGATCCACGGCGGCGGCGACCCCTCGAAGCCGCCGATATCGACGCTCCAGAACGCGAACCCGGACAGCCCCAGACTCAGTCCTCCCCGCACGCTCTCGGCCATGGCCTCGGGAGTACTCTCGCAATCGCCTCCCCAGGTGAGCGGGAACCGCTGCGTGCCCGCGCACGCCGACCTCGCGTACAGCACGGCCTCGTTCTCGCCGTACCGCTTCTGCAGCGCCTCGTAGACGAGCTTGTTGTACAGGAACGCGTAGTAGTTATGCATCCGCTCCGGATCGGCCTGACCGTCAAACCACACCACGTCCTTGGTGGGGATCCTCTCGCCGAAATCCGTCTTGATCGCGTCGACGCCGACGTCAAATAGCTTGTTCAGGCACCCCACGTACCACTCGCACGCCGCCGGGTTCGTAAAGTCCACCAGCCCCATGCCCGCCTGCCACACGTCCCACTGCCACACATCGCCGTTCTTCCTCTTGACCAGGTACCCCCGCTCGGCCGCGTACGCGAACGCCTCGCCCGCCTGCGCGATGTACGGGTTGATCCACACGCACACCTTGCGGCACAGCCCCGCGGCCTTGAGGCGCGCGATCTGCGCCTTCGGGTCCGGGAACTTGTCGCTGTCGAAGACAAAGTCGGTCCAGCGGAAGGCCCGCATCCAGAAGCAGTCGTAGTGGAACACGTCGACGGCGATGTCGCGGTCGCGCATGCCCTCGAGGAACGAGGCGACCGTCCGCTCGTCGTAGTCGGTCGTGAAGCTGGTGCTCAGCCACAGGCCGAAGCTCCAGCTCGGCACCTTGCCCGGCCTGCCCGTCAGGATGCCGTAGCGGTACAGCACCTCCTTGGGCGTCGGGCCGTGGATGACGAACCACTTCAGCCGCTGGCCCCGGACGGAGGTCTGCACCCTGCAGGAGCGCTCGGAGCCGACCTCGAGCTCGACGTCGCCCGGGTGGTCGATGAAGACGCCGTAGCCGCGGCTGCTCATCCAGAAGGAGACGTTCTTGTACGCCTGGTCGGACGAGGTGCCGCCGTCGGCGTTCCAGAGCCGGACGCTCTGGCCGACCTTGTTGAAGGCGCCGAAGCGCTCGCCTAGCCCGTGGACGGACTCGCCCACGCTGAGGGTCGACTGGGTGAGCATGTAGTGCTTGATGGCGGACATGTCCTCGGTGACGAGCTCGTTATTGAAGGCCGGCGTGTAAGCCAGTGCCACGGACCGGGAGGCCAGAGAGGTGAGGTGCTTGTTGTTGTCGGCGGCGTCGAAAGAGATGTGAAAGGTGTTTTCGCCTGGGCGGACCGTGGCAGAGACAGAGCCGGAGGTTATGGTGGTACCATTAGGCCCCCGTGATATCTTGGGGTCCACAGCCGGTTTGCCTGCGGGATAGAGGTCGAAGTTGGGGCCTGGGCGCCGGGCGCCAGCCCAGTGGGTTGCTTCAATAGAGATGACGCCATCAATCTCGGCTTGGATGTCCTTGTCACTATGTCAGAATACAAGGAGGCTTTTCCTGTGAGGAAGGCATGAGGGTATAATTACGAGTGTGATACAGCTGCGGTTCAAGGTGTCTCCTCTGGACCTGATGCGTGTAGTAGGACATAGAAGACTTAGGCCTCGGTCCGTCTCTGTGATCTCGTGGACTCCTTCTGCATACTCGACCTTCATGCCCTCGGCCACTAGCCACATGCCATCACGGAACTTCATGATGGGCGGCTGATGTATTCGCAAAGTACTTTGGATTTCACTATGAGGGCAGAGTGAGCAAGAGAAGAAGAGAGGAGAAAAGGAAGAGATAGTAGCTAGCGGAGTATCCCCGAGAGAGCTGTCACATTTCGGACCTTAAAGACATCGGCCGGTTTATCATGGATAAGCCAATAGTTCTAATACTAGGAGAGCAGAGCAGTCATGGTCGTCTCACGGCACTGCGGCCCGCCATCGAGAGACTTTGGGCACAGGATGCTGGGTGAACATCGGATGAGCTACAGTGTCAGAGTGGACTTCCCAATCCGTCGGCGCATTCTAGCGTGCTGCCAGACTGTTGCATAGCATTTCCTTCTTCGTAGGTGGTCTGGAGTCGTGATGCAGGGAGACCCTTGTGGCCCGGAAGTGTTCCATCGCGAAGGTGGGATGTGGAATGTGGGATGTGAGGGGAATCACCCGACGGAAGTTTAGAGCCTTCCTTAGTGGAGCGGGTACCTAGAGCGGGAACGGTGGAGCCCTATCACGGCAGTCGGGATAAAGTACACCGTGCTGGACTCGGTGCCTTTTCCACGAGTCATACCTGTATGCCCAGCTTCACAACCTCCAATCTTTCAGCAGGGTGCATGCACCTCAAGCTGCAGGTCTGCATCATTCGTGAGGCCGGATGTCGTCCTTACAGATCCGCTAGCGGCCGTTGAGATCGCTGGGGACCCGCTCTGGCGTCGTTCACGTCCGTCATTCCTCGTTTTTCGAGTGAGGAAGCGATGGCAGTCGAGCACGATTGTCATTGCCGAAAGTCTCGGGCATCACCACCCGACGCCGACTACCATTACATCGTCCGCCACAGGTATGGTGGGAATGACTACATTTTGTGTTGTGATGTCGGAACGAAGGACAGCTCTTTCATCGTGGAGGGAACCAGAGGATCATGGCCCCCATGGGCAGAACAGTGTGTCAGCAACGTCATATAATATGTTGTGTCGCGGCTCAGCATCAGCTTGAACCAAGTCATCGTCCTCTCCATCTCTTGCTGTCTTCCTGTCGGCCTTCCATCTGTTGGCCTTGTACAGATGAAGGACATGGAGTTGGCATGTAGTACTTAGACAATCAGGTATTCCGACTAGATTCCAGTGGCTTGAGCTGTCAAACCTCCATACATTCGAATATACGAGGACTGTCAGCTATGGAATTGTGTATTGTAGGGCTGAATATAGTATATTATGCTATAGTATGCTATAGTATGCTATTAGTATGTAGATCATCATGGGCAGATTTGACCAATCATGTGGCTAATCACCGGAATTCCAGGCAGCAAGAACGAGCCCCCTTTAAGGTAATTTTGCGGCGCAGTAGAGCAAGACGACGATGTTTCAGCTCACGTTGCCATGTTTCCATCCTGCAATTCTCAATTATTTTATGCCACATCGGTCGTATCGCGAGAGTGAAGTTGTGTCCGTGCATTGCATATTGTCATCGCGGCATAAAATTTGAAGGAAAAAAAGAAGAGGACAGAGAAGGAAAAAGAGGAAGAGAAAAAAAAAAGCTGTTAATGGACTTGAACCTGTGACGCACTTGTCACTTCCATCAGCTCCATCAGCTCCACCTCTCCCATCTCTTCTGGACGCGCTCATCAACACTGCCGCTCCCCGAGCCTTGAGCTCCCCGGCCTCGCTATGAGTGCCCTGGGCCGGCGCCGGATTCTCGTGCCCGCCGCTGTGGTCATCCTCCTCGCCTTCATCACCTTCTTTCAGCTACTCAGACCCGCTCACCCACAACCTCATCCCTCGACATTGCCAGGCCAAGATGCGCCCCTCCTGATAGACTCGCCCATCCCGCGCATAATATGGCAGATTTTCTTTCCCCCACCGGGGACCACCGCCCTCAAGAAGTCCACCTTCTTCTCCTCAGACTGGGTCGCCATCTCACCGGGCTACACCTACACAATGGTAGGCGACCAGGAAGCCGCCTTAATCATCGACACGCACTTCTCGCACCGACCCGAGATCGGCGAGACATTCCGCGCGCTGACCAACCCAGCCCTGAAATCTGATTTTCTCCGGTACCTCATCCTCTCGGTCCGGGGTGGCATCTACTCCGACATCGACACCAAGCCCCTAGTGTCGCCGGACTCCTGGCTGCCGCCGTCCCTCCGTGGGAGTAGCACGACCCCAATGCGCCTCATCATCGCCAAGGAGTACGACGTGGCGCGCGACGGGCACTCGGACCAGACCGGCCACGAGGTGCAGTTCTGCCAGTGGACCCTAGCCGCGGCGCCGCACCACCCGCTCCTGGAGCGCATGATCGAGCGTGCGCTGACGGGACTGCACGCCGTGGCGACGAGCCAGGGCGTCGACCTCGCCCGCGCTGTCTTCTCCGACCGCGACGTGCTCAACACCACCGGCCCCATGGCGTGGTCCGAGACCGTGCTCGACCTGATCCGGGAGCGGGACCCGAGCATCACCACATGGCTCGACCTGTCCGGGTTCAAGGAGCCGCGGAACTTCGGCGACATTGCGCTGCTGCCCATCGAGAGCTTCAGGGGGGACTGGCGGGATGACTGGGGCACGTGGCTCAATTGGCGGAAGGGGAGGAGGGCGCTCGTACGGCACTTCTACAAGGGTACTTGGAGGATTGTGAAGCTGCCTGGACAGGAGGCATGATGTTGTTGGCCAGGTTGGTCTGTAAATACTTGTTGTAATTCGACATGGCTGTATGAATGAGTACTTTCTTACTTGCCGCTACCAGGTTGGGGTCCTTATAGAGTTATGCTGTCTGCCCAAGGAGATTTGACTTTGCCCTGATTGTCTCGTCCCATCCTCGGGCAGATAGTTTACGGGAAATCCGGTCTACTGAAGCCTGGTGCTTGTCATTTCTCCAGCTTCTGCAGTCCATCGGAGTACCCCTGCACACCGCTGTCCTTGCCTTCCTGTTCTGACTGGCACTTAGCCCTCCTCAGCAGAGAAGCAAGCCCTCTATCTTCTACCATCAACAATCTCAGACACGACGTCTTGCACTCTGTTAATATTCATTGTCTCGACTATCTACTTAGCTCGCTCTCAAAGTCTATTTACTGTTACATTCTCCGACAATGTGGCCGCCAGCCGAGCCCTTCGACCCCGGCCAGTATTTCGACTAGATCGAGAATACACGCCGAATAGAGAGAAACAGCACCATGCCCAGTGCTCTCTGGTCTGGTCTGGTATGGGCCTGACATGGCCCGAGGAGATACTTCACCTTGCGCTTACCGCACATCCGCGCGCGACAGACTGACCGTACCGCCACAGCACTGATGCCCGAACAGTTGAGCTTTGGGTAAACCGCAAGATTTGGTCCGGTGGTCTTTATTGCTGCCTTCAAGCTGGTAGCACAGTATAATAACAACAGCTGGTATGGTATAGTAGTTAATACACTCCCCTTCCATCTTCAGAGGGGACCCAGGGAGGGACCTGGGTGCAAATCCCGGTGCTAGCAGAGTCCTTTTTTTCTTTTCGAGCTTCCACCGGCTCGACCTGTCCTCCACATGGCTACCACTTTACACCCCTATTTACACTCCGAGTACGGGCTCGAGTATTCGCGTGTCTGCATGTCAGGCAAGCACTATAGGAAAGCGACTGAGTATCCTTCGGCCCGTATTGCCTTTCCTTCTTCCCCTGCGCAGGAGAGGTCCGAGCATGGTCAAAAAGGCCTCCCAGAGGGATTACCATCAAACTTCTGGACTCTTCTTGGATGCGGTGAGCAGGACATTAGAACAGATTGCCTGCAGTATATGTATAGTACAATACAATTAGACCAAAGGCATGATATGTACAGACCAAAAGACACTCCAAGTCCCAACCATATACATGACATCAACTGCTCCCCAGTCCCCCTACTGCAACACAAAAGTATTACTAACCCCCTGAAAAGCAGTGATCTTTCCCAGCAGATTCTTCGCATCGCCATAATACCGAATCCGATACGTCCCCGCCGCATCCGCCGCCGCGTCCGTCTCCCAACTGACAACCACCTCGCTGTACCCGAGCACGAAGTTGGTCCTCGTCCAGGTATACACCAGCGCCCAGTCCTCATCGCTCTTCACCTGCGTCCACGTCTTGCCATCATCCCCCAGCCTCTCGACCGCCGCGTACGTCCCCTCCAACCGCAGGTTATTCCGCGGATTCGCCCCCACGAACGTGGCGTTCACCACGCTCCCGCGCGCGTACGACCCCGCCGGCTGGCCGGTACACTGGCCGAACGACTTGCCTATCGGCGCGCTGTCCTGCACCACGCCCGTGATGAACGACAGGCTCTTATTCCGATTATCCGGCGGGCTCGGCCCCGGCGGCGGCTGGGCCGTCGACGACGGCGACAGGTACGGCAGCGCCCCGACCGTCAGGTTGATGTAGGCCGGCAGCTCCCAGGGCCCGAACAGGGTGCTCGCGCCCTCGTAGCGCTGCACGCCGTACTCCTCCGGCGTGGCGACGTAGTGCGCATAAGTATTTGCCGGCCCGCCCAGGACGACCAGGGGATCAGCCTTGCCCGTGAGGGCCAGGTCCGCCGCGGCCGCGCGGACGGCCTCGCGCCACCGCCGGCCCGACATGGTCGTCGCTTCCGAGGGAGAGACGATGATGAGCAGCTGCCCCACGCGCAGGGTCTGCACGTCGACGATGTTGGGCGACCAGGCGTAGGGGGCGTCCATCTCGCCCACGTCGAGGAGGATGGGCTTGGGCGCCTGGCAGGCCGTCTGCTCCGGCGACGGCACGCGCAGGAGACCCCCCACCACGGACCACAGCGGGTTGTTGGGCGCGCCCGAGTCGCCCTGCGTGAAGTCGAAGGCGCCCGGGCCGTCGGACGTGCCGGCCGCGAAGGAGTGGCCCAGCGCGGCCGGGCAGGTCTGCACCACGGTCCCGTTGTCGAGGGGGAATTTGAAGTAGCGCATGTCTTGGTAGAAGTGGAAGGATTTGACTGACGAGCCGACTATCGGGGTGGACGACGAGTCGAGGTTGTCCTAGTGCAGAGCTTAGCATATATGTCCGCGAGTCTCGCGGAGACGACGAGGTTAAGCTTACATAGATAGACCTGGCTCCGGCGGACTGCCTCCTCCCAATCTCAAAACAGCTCGACACCCCGAGGTCCAACTTCTGAAACTCTGGTCCCCGTCCGTGACAGCTCTGGCTCTTGCCGTCCGCGCACGTGCTCTGCTCCAGACTGCACATCTGACCGCTCCCGTCGTCGCAGTACGCCCCGAGCACGTTTGGCGTCGTGTCACCCACATTCGCCTGCGAGAAGCCCGCCACGAACCCGTCCGCCGCGTTCGCGGACCCCTTGACGCCCTGCTCGAACAGGTACGCCGCGACGCCCTTGTTATCCCCGCTCGCGTGGGTGTTGTTCTCCAGCATGCTGGTGCCGTGCACGGGGAACCAGGTCAGCACGCCCACGTCCTTGAGGTCGCTCGCGCGCCGGAAGCGCAGCAGCGTCATCTCCTTGTCCACGCTGTCGGCGTACCGCGCCCGCTCCGCCGCCGGGTTGGCCAGGTACGCGTACAGGCTGCGGCTCAGGTTCGCGTCCGTCACGTTCGCCGTGCCGACGTCGAGGTAGCCCTCCGCCAGCCCTTCGTGCGCGCGCTTGACGCTGAGCACCGCCCCGTCCACGATGGCCTGGTAGCTCTGCCGGTCGAAGCCCAGGCTCGTGACCTGCGGCAGCAGGTAGTTGAACCACGCGCCGGGGCCGGAGTGCGAGTGCGTGCCCGTGACGGCCACGTTGGAGGCCGTGTAGACGGCGTAGTCGGGTCCCAGCGCCTTGAGTCCTTCCAGGATCCCGTTCCGCACCGCCAAGTCGCCCGATTGCGTGTCGAGGACGAGGTACGCGAAGCGGTCGCTCGGTTTGGTGGCGTCGCCCACGATGAAGGCGCGCGAGTACAGCCGCTGGCGGAGGCCCGTGCCCGTCTGCGACGGCGAGGCGTAGCCGGCGAAGTTGATCTCCACTACGGGTCCGGTGATGTCGGCCTTGCCCACGCCGATGAGGTACTTGTCCCCGGCTGGCGTAGCGCGGGTCTCGCTGTGATCGCTGTGTGGCGTCGCGAAGCGCAGGTTGGAGTGCCGGCCGTAGTCGTGGCGGCTGGAGGAGGAGAACTGGGAGACGGCAAGGAGGGTGAGAACCAGGAAGCTGAGGGCGGCGATGGCGGCGGCGGTGTACCGTCTCCCCGGAGAGTCGGGTTGCTGGCGGTGGATAGAAGACGGCATCACACCGGTGTTGGGTGGCGGTAGCTGGTCTGGCGTCGTGTTCGTGCCCGTGAGTCGACGACGACTGCCTGATGGATGCAGAGTCGAAGACATGGTCCCCGTTTAGAAGGGCGTCCTCCGTGGTAATTAAGAGTCTCGTCGAGATGTCGACGTTCGGGCCTCCGACTTCCCCGCGCGCATCAGACCCTCGCGAATGAGCACACTAGACTCTAGTTGCTGGCATCGGATCGTGTCCAATGTAACACCAGACGGGGCGCGTGTCGTGCATTCGCACCCGGTAAGGGAACTTAGGGCCATGATGGATGAAACCCCTGGCAGATTGGCCGTGATTATCAGAGCTCAAAGAGATGATGGAGGGTACATCATGCCGCAGTTGGTTGGACCGAGGTCTCAGTTTGTTACTTCAACTAAAATCACAAAAACAGGGAATTGCAGCCAATTACCTGATGGAGAATAGAGTGGTCGTCCGTCCTTGCAGAGCGAATCGTCACATGGCCGTGTAATAGTAGATCATGTTGCAGGGTTACTCTGAGCTGTCATTGGATGCCGACAAGACATTTGGCCGTGCCAGTTCAGAGCCGCCAATCTCGGCCGACGTGTGTAACTGTTGACAGCGACGACGAATGGAAGAATGCCGGCGAGGGTTGTGGTTGAAAGTCAAGACGATCCTAGGGGGTATCGACATCCGTATTTACTACCTATCTACCGCTCTCAAAGTTTTAAACCCTTATCCGTACAGAAGTCGTCTCGTCCAACCCGGAGGCACCTAGACAAACCATATGAGAGTCTAATGTCTGGTATAACAAAAGCCATGAAATCCCGGTGCTATGCTTGTGAAGCCATGCCATCCCTTTCGAAACCGACCGACAGACACCTCCACCGCCAACAAACACACACACGCACACACACAGCCTCCATCGTACCGTACACGTCGAGGTTGAAATCTCTCCGGCAATACACTCGTCGAAAAATGGAACGCCCAAAAACGCCGGCCCCAATGATTTCGTAAACTTTTGTCCCTTGAAACCCCCCTCCTTTGAAATATTATCCAGAAGATGTTCCCCCGAACGAGCATGAGAATTTGCTCGTCGTGATCAGCCAGCCACACTCCCCCCCAAGCAAGAGAAGGGGAGAGAGATGACGGTGGAGAGAGAGAAAATGTCGACAACGAAGGACCTCCGTTGAGGATCGGTATCGTGTCGCAATGCCGAAGAAGAAGAAAGTGCGCCTTAACCGGACAACTCCCTTAAGTGGAAAAAATGACGGCACTAACCGCCGATCCAATCCTTGCCCTGTATTTCCATGTTAGCCTCACGTTTCTTTGTACACTTCGATGCTGCTTTCACATCGCGGGATGACCGCTGGCAGGGTCTACAACATTATCGGATAGGTTGATTAGCAGCTGGGCTAGGCAGCGCTTGGTGGCCGCGTCGTCACGCAGGACCGAAGAGAAGGTCGCGTCTCGGAGCGGTTCGGGAAGACATTGGCGGAGAGCCTCGCGCGCTCGGGCGTTGTCGCTAAGTCTGTGCAAAAAAAAAAAAGGAAAGTTAATATTGGTCCACTCGTCACGGATCCGTGCAAGATGAAGTGAGGGAACAAGCCATACCTCAGGAAACAGCGCACAACATGTTTCAGGAGCCTAGCCGTCTGCTGCTCGACCAGCTGCCCAACCATATTGCTCAGCACCGTTCCGACGGCATAGAACCTCTCGTACGTAGCGCAGATGTAATTCAGACCGTTGTCGTCGAGCAGTATCTTCTGCACGATAAAGATGGCCACCGTCTTACTGAGCTCCGACCCCGTCTCCATGATGCGCAGGCACAGAGGGATGATCTCGGTCGTCAACAGAAAGTTGATCACCTCGGTCGAGTCGTTCTTGACCAAGGCACCGATGACGCCGAGAGAGGTCAGGCGAAGATATTCGAACGGACGAGACTTGGATGTCGTGTTGAGGAAAGGGTAGAGGAAGAGAGGAATGTGCGCTAGAGTAGTCGGAGTTAGTTGTTGTCCCAAGCCTCCAAAGGTGATGCATACGTACCGTTGAGAAAGAGAGTCCTAGTCTCGTTGTGTGATGCTACGCACTGCAGGAGGGCGAGGGCGTTACACACTCTGTTGGAGGCTGCCGCGGTAAGCTGTGACGGGTTAAGCAGATTGTAGACCGAGATAATCTCCTGCAGCAGCGATGTCATGACGCCTTCAGAGAAACAAAGAGTTAGCACCGTAACAAAACCTGCAACATTACAACGGCGCCAAACACCGTGAACATACCGAAAGAGTGCCACAGAATCAGCGCCAGCTCCGGCACCTGCTCTCTCTTCTTGCTCAGCTCCAGCAGCGCCGCCTCCCGCGTGTTCTCGTTGAGCAGGTCCGCCACGTAGGACAGCGTGCGCCTGTTGTCTTCCGACACCGTCATCTCTTCCTGAGCGTGCGCCGCGTTGAGGGCATTGGCCGTGTTGTGGGCGGCGGCGATATGGTTGTAGTGCTGCTGTTGGGCGGCAGAGGCGGCGGCAGCGGCAGCCTGCTGAGCGCGGTGCTGGTGGGCGTTCTGCTGGTGCACCCAGGCGGGCTCGACCTGGGCATTGTACTGGTGGTGTCCGTAGACGTGTTGACTGTTCATCATCTTGACGTGGCTTTCTGGGAATAGATAGAGGCTATGGATGATTTGGTTCCTGGGTTAATTCGGCTACCTTTAGCGGTCAATGGCTGGGAAGGGCGGAGGTGCACTGGCTCTCGCTCTCGGGTTCATGAGCAAAGTGCACCTGTCGCTGAGGGTTTAGAGACCGGATGAAAAATGTTGGTTGGACGGAACCGTGATTTGGGATCACCGGCGGCGTGGAGGTACCTTGAAGTTGGAGGTGGAGGTTGTGGCCGGTCGGGAAAACGATGGAAGGTCTGGGCGGATCTCTTGACCGAAGTGCCATCTCCACTGAATCTGTCGAGGCGGCCTGCGAGGGCAAGCACGACTGACCAGCTGCCGAGCAGGGGCCACAACGGTGCACGGACCATGTTAGTTGCAGCCTGTCATATCAGGCCGTTTTCTGCCCTGTGCGGCTTCTTTTGTGTGGGGGTTTGGCTCAACGTTCTTCAACGCCCTACGACATCCAACCTGTGTCCAATCAGAAACAGCGATGCACTGCGTACCTGCCTACCTGAGCATGTGGTGCTTGAGTTTGGCCGAGATACCTACCTTACTTAGCACAGAGAAGGAAAGCTTGTTGAATCTCATCTCTACCATAGGTAGTTATCTCATGTACTAACTGCAAAACTTTAGACTTCAAGACATCGTAAAACACCTGACCAGACCGCCCATTTTGGATAACTCCGCAGTACACGTGTAGTCTATCCATTCTTGCACCGTAACTCCTTGAAAATTGACCAAGTCACAGATTCCCGGCTATCGGAAAGATTCATTCACAAGAACACCCAGTAAAAGCCGGCAGTAACCATCAACGCAGCCACTGCTCCGACGAGAGCCGGCTCTGAATCCCTGATTCCCGCAGAAACAAAGACCAAACCGTCAGTTGAGGTCGGCGCAAGTTGCCCCGTACCGACAGCGGCACCAGTGACTTCTAGAGCCGCCGTCGGACCGACTGTTGAGGTCGTGAGGCTGGAGGTGTCAAGTGACACTTGACTATTGTCCGTCGAGGATGGTGAGTTTGTATTTGTTCCTACCCCCACTGTCGCAGTCTCAGCCTGCCCGGAATTCTCGAGGGTAGCAGACGTGAATGTCGAAGACGAACTTCCGCTAGCGAATCCCTGAGGCAGAACGATGGTAACTGGAGTGGTGGAATTTGTCCCAGTGCTGGTCGCAGTATTGCTCGCCGCCAGTGTGGAACTTGACAAAGCAGAGGCCGTCACTGTCCGCGTTATAGTCGGTGTGACTATCGTGATATCGACTGCAAGACTTTCTTCAATATTCCCGGTGACGATGAACCAGTTTGCCGCAACTGGGCTTCCAAGCCCGGCTTGCGCTAGGAACGTGACGAAGTCGAACTCTGAACGGCTGTCCTCACATTCTCCTGTTTCACGCAACTGTCGTTGCACCTTCCTGGGCAACGTGGTGTTACTTGACATGCCGAAGAGAAGAACAACAATTAAGTGCGGCTCCGTCGAAGTTGTATTGGGAGTTCCAAATGGGACTAGGGGTTCGCTTTTCGATTTCAGTGTGTCCGACTCGTCTACAGGCCGCAGAGAGGCCTGGACAAAAGAGAGATACGCCGTATCTGGAGTAAAAAGGAAAACAGAAGGAGATTCGACGGCAATTTCGGTTACAAGCAAGTCCAAAGTAATTGCTATATATGTCTGGTTAATTTGTGCGTCTAGAAACAATAGCGATGGCTCCTGAGCTAGATCTTCGATTTAAGGTCAGCCTCTATGTTGCTCTTTGTGGCATGCAGCGGCGTTGACTTACCTGATGCCCGATATCGACCACCAGTGCGAAACTGCCATCCCTCCTCATGTATCAGTTCAAGGGGTATATCGACACTGCAGTGGAAGCCAGGCGGCGTCTGAGCTACTGCTACCGTGATGAGTGACGCAGCGACCCATGCCAGTGCCGTTGGCAGCAAAGCAAGATGATCTATCATGTCAAAAAGTTGCAGGTGTCGGTAAACTCCTTCGAACGGGCTTTGTGACGGAAGTTGCAAGTTCTGGATGCGAGTGAAGGAGTTTTGCTTGCAGGAGTTCAAGGCTCCGACGATAGTCTGAGAGAGGATCTAGAGATATCACCGTGCGGATTTCCATTGGAGCTTCAGAACAAGAAACAAATGAGAATTAGGAGCAACGGCCAGTAGACGAAGACAGAGTCGTCATCTTAAAGAGACTTGGGCGCTCATATCTAAGAGTTCACGAGGGTCTGTGGCCCGCACATGTGGTGCGCAGCTCGTGGCTCAACAATACTTGAGAACGGCTGGACGGCCAACATTATCAACCGACATGAGATGTGTGCCGCGAAAATAGCTTCCAGTAGGTACAAAATGAACAAAAGGGTTTGGAGGAAGCGGCGGTGTCCGGGGGAAACGTAGACATTTCAGTCAACGGTGGTCAGGAAGTGGCTTTATTTGGCTCCGTGCCGCTTGGCAGCATTGAGCGCCGCCGGAGTATGTGCCTGGCCCTACGGCGTCCAAAAACGTGAAACGGCCCCGGCACGGGAAAGATAACCGGCCTCAACACCGGGCTGTTTCAGGTATTCTTTACACCTGACGAGAATAGTCAGCGTCCCTCAAGTCAATCGATGAGATATCAGCAACGACTCAGGTGAGGTCGGGAGCAACATCGATGTTCCTAAAAGAGAGGATTATGAATAGCTTGCATGGCTGTTCGTTTGTCATCCCTGCCTGCAGGTTCCAGACTCTGAGGATGCCATCCATCTACCAGGTATCCATCAGGTTTGGGATCTGAGACCTTCTGTGATAAAGATGGTGTTGAGACATTGAAGTTGACTTGAAGCAGCAGTCTTTGGCGGTGAGCTAAGGGAGGGTAGGAGGTACCTCTTAGGCATTGCCTGCTGGACAGTGCAGCCCACGTGTTGCTGCTCGGCAGGGATCCGCTGGCGTCATGGTCTTCCAGCTGGATCTCGTACTACAGACGTTTACTGGGTAAGGTAGACCTGTTCAGAATGAACGAACCCTCTGGAACATCTGTAAATTGATATTCGAACATCATTATCGCAGTTTGATAATTGATGATCATTAACAAACTGTGACGTCCATCGAAACTTGGAGACCATGAAGCGCGATGGCAGAGAAGAGCGGTGGAAGCTTCGCGTGAGCGCCAACCAAGAATGACAGGTCCCCTCCAGTCCCAGTCTAGATCCAACAAGGGGGTCATGATCAAGGCTCACCCGGGGCGCAGACGCTAAGATTCGTGTCAGCAGAGCAAGTGAGAGCTGGTGGGGAAGCCACTGGAGAAGGTCCCTATGGCGGGGCAAGACGCCTCACCTTCTTGGCGCCCAGTCTTCCTCCCGGGCGGCGTGACAGTGAGGTCGAAAGCTGGAAGATGGAATGTCATGTCTTTGTCGCACCACACTACCCGTAGTCTTGACAGTCTTTCCAGTTATAACGGTGTGCATGGGAGCTGATACCTCTCTCTCCCTGAAGAGAGCTAACTAAAGAAAACTGGTGCCTCGCAGCCCGTCATGTGAAGACACCATCACTATCAAATACCTTACTTCATCCCGGTCCATCGCTTCTTTTGCTCCACTGCCAGAACAGAGAGATAAGTCGCGGTCCGCGGTTTTATCCCAGCCACGCATCTGTCTTATTATCCCATCGCCTTGCCATCTTCCACTCTTTGTCGGGTCCAAACTCGCATTGGATTTTGTTTTGGTCCCAAGCCTTGCAGGCTGCTAAACACCGCTCTCTGGCCTGATTGCGTCCCGGCCTCGAACCCGGCTCTCGTCGCTCTCACCTCCGCGATTTCCGCATCGCGGCCAAACGGCAACGCCTCTCTCGCGCAATGGCAGGCCCTCCGCCTCAAGCCGGAGTGCTTGAAGGCGCCAACCCGGTCGCCTACAACCCCAGCAGTCCTATCACTCTCTTCGTCATTCAAGTCAGTCTATCCCGATTCCCCTTGCTCTGGTCACTGTTACGTGACACGAGTACCGAAGGGTCTTAAGCTCCGATGCCACGGGTAGCAATAGGTCTCGGATGGTGTCACTAACGCACTTCACAGGCCAGTATCGTCATCATCTTCTGCCATCTACTTCACTGTGAGACCACTCACCAGAAATCCTCCGATATACCATAGCCCAAGCTAACACACGAATAGATCCTCTCCGCCTGGTTAATCAACCGCGGGTCATTGCAGAGGTCATCGGTGGTATCATCCTGGGTCCGTCGGTGTTGATGCGTATTCCTGGCTTCAAAGCGTATTTCATGACCTTCCCACCCCAATTGCAAACGCCAGCTAACCGGCTTTTAGGTCTATCTTCCCTCCTGATTCTATCCCCGTTTTCAGCAATGTTGCAAATCTGGGGCTCGTAATCTTTCTCTTCTTGGTGGCCCTGGAGGTATGAGATACCCGCGCTACACGCCCATCTCATTATTCGTGACTTGTGGTACACACCACCTGTAACTCTGATACTGATTCGCTCCCTTCCTATCTGCAGGTTGACATAAGACTCTTCACAGCCAATTGGAGAGTCGCTCTGAGTGTTGGTCTGGCCGGCATGGCCGTGCCATTTGGCTTAGGTGTCGCTATCGCCTGGGGCTTGTACCACCAGTTCCGCACTGATGCCGGCATCGTCGAGATCAACTTTGGTGTCTACGCCCTGTTCATCGGCACCGCCTTGGCCATCACTGCCTTCCCTGTGCTCTGCCGCATTCTCACCGAGCTCAAGCTACTGAGGTCCAACGTCGGCGTCACGGTCCTTGCCGCCGGCATCGGTAACGACGTGACGGGCTGGATCCTGCTAGCCCTGTGCGTCGCCCTGGTCAACAATAATTCCGGGTTGGCCGCCTTGTGGGCTCTGCTCACCGGTGTTGGTTGGACGCTGTTCCTCGTCTTTGCTGTGCGGCCAGCTTTCTTGTGGATCCTGAGACGGACCGGGAGTATACAGAATGGACCTACCCAAGGCATGGTTGCTCTGACGATGCTGCTAACCTTGATCTCTTCGTGGTTTACCGGAATCATAGGCATCCATCCCATCTTCGGAGCATTTCTCGTCGGACTGATCTGCCCCCACGACGGCGGCTTCGCCATCAAACTGACAGAGAAGATCGAAGATCTTATCACGGTCATTTTCTTGCCCCTCTACTTTGCGCTCTCTGGCTTAAGCACCGATCTCGGGCTCTTGAATGACGGAATAACGTGGGGATATGTCATTGCTGTCATCGCCATCGCCTTCTCCGGCAAGATCATCGGAGGCACTTTGGCAGCGAAGGCCTGCGGATTGCTCTGGCGCGAGAGCGGGACCATTGGTGTCCTGATGAGTTGCAAAGGTCTCGTCGAGCTTATTGTCTTAGTATGTACACCCTCGTCCATGTAATCAAGAATATTGCTGACGAATCTTAGAACATCGGACTTCAAGCCAAGATCCTGTCACCCAGGACATTTACCATGTTCGTCGTCATGGCTCTGGTCACAACCGTTTCCACCACACCCCTGACCAAGCTTCTCTACCCGCCATGGTACCAGCAGAAGGTCGAGAGATGGAGACGCGGTGAGATCGACTGGGACGGCAACCCGACCGGGTCCTCTGCCGGCAGCACTGCAGAATCCGTCGAGAAGCTCAACGCCGCCCAGATCCGCCGTCTCCTCGTCTATCTCCGCTTGGACAGCTTACCCAGTCTCTTCACCTTCATCACCCTCCTCGGGGCTGAAACCAGTCACGTCGCCCAGGAGGCGGCTGCGGCGTCCGCCGGAGACGACGCGGTGCACATCCGCAAGCGGCCGCTCGAAGTCCACGGCCTCCGCATCATCGAGCTGACCCAGCGTACCTCGTCGGTGATGCACGTCACCGAAGGCGAGGAGTACTACTCGGCCCACGACCCCGTGGTCAACGCCTTCCGGACCTTCTCCCAGCTCAACGACGTCGCCGCCGCCGGCCGGGTGTCCGTTGTCCCCGTGGATTCCTACCCGGAGACCCTCATGTCCCAGGCGGCCGACGTGTCGTCCGACTTCGCCCTCATCCCCTGGAGCGAGTACGGCAGCGTGACGGAGGACCAGTCCGTGCCCTACGCCCCCAACAACGCCAGCGACCGGTTCAAGAGCGGCGCCTACCTCGACTTCGTGCAGAAGACGCTCGTCCGGGCCGCGCAGACGTGCAACACGGGCATCTTCATCAACAACGGCTTCGGCGGCGTGGTCAAGACCAACGAGCTGAAGAGGACGCGCTCGGCCCTCTCGATCCGCAGCATGGCGCGGGAGCCCGCCGTCCTGCCCGTCACGGACAAGTCCCACCACGTCTTCTTCCCCTTCTTCGGCGGCGTCGACGACAGGGTCGCCCTGAGGTTCGTCCTGCAGCTGGCGAGGAACGCGGTCGTCACCCTCACGATCACGCACTTCAGGCTGCCGGGCGGTCCCGAGGAGACGACCGGTGCCGCCGAGGTACACCCCGCTGCGACGTCGGGCGACGTCCCGGACCCCACGAAAGCGGTGGCGCACGAGACCACGAGCTGGGCCGCCGAAGATGAAGTGTCCACGCAGGACCTGGCGCTGCTGCATACCCTGCAGTCGTCGCTGCCGCAGGAGCTGATGGGACGGGTGACCTTCAAGGAGGTCGGTGTCTCGTCGGCGTCGGTGCTGAAGAAGACGGTGGAGGTCGCCGCGGGCGTTGTGGGCCAGAATCCCAGGAACGCGGGCGATATCGTTGTCGTGGGCCGCCGGCACGTGCGGTTGGGAGATGCCAACACGGATGAGGTGTCTGGTGGCGACTTCAAGAGGACGGTCGGTATTGTTGCCGACCAGGTGATTGCGAACGGCGTCAAGGCTAGTCTGCTTGTTATCCAGGCTGGTGGACGGGGTTTGGAGGCGTGATGGTCTTTTGGCTAAGTTTTTTACCTAGGGGAGGATGATCTGTCTCTTTGGATTCAGGACGGCGTTTTGCTTATTTGCCATGATGGGTATCATATGTATTCGCTCTTGGGTAGGCACTCGCACATGCCTTTTTTGGATTACTTCTTGGGATGGACGTTTGGGTTTCAATGGCGCGATACACATCATCTGAGTACCTGTATACGCATCATATGCCAATATGAAGGATATCAAATCTAGCACGCTTTCAAGCTCTCACATGTTTTTCTCAGTCAACGAACAACCCCCCGCTCGCAACTAAATGCAACCCGTTAATCCAGCTCGCCCTGGGCTCGCACAGGAACCCGACCGCAAAGGCAATCTCGTCCGGGGTGGCCATCCTGTCGCCCACGGGCGTCTGCTCCATAGCCGGCCTCATCTGGGCGAGGAACTCCTCGCCCGCGGCCTTGAAACCCTCGGTCATGGTCGGCCCCGGCGAGACGGCGTTGACGGTGCAGCCGTACTTGCGGGGCAGCTCCTTGGCCCACACGCGGGTGAAGCTGTCGACCATGCCCTTGGTGCCGGCGTAGATGGTCTGCAGGGGCGGGGCGGCGCGCGCGGAGATGGACACGATATTGACGATCCTCGCGCCGCCGGCCCCGTCCGCATTGAGGTGCGGTAGCGCCGCTTGAGTCGCCAGGAAGACTCCTCGGGCGTTCAGGTTGACCAGTCTGTCCCAGTCGTCAAGCGTCTGGTCCTCGAGGGGCTTGTTGACAGCCAGGCCGGCGTTGTTGACCAGGATGTCGATCTTGCCGTACTCTTTGACGGCGGCGTCGATGAGTTTCTGGGGGCCCGTGGTGGTTGATAGGTCGGCTATGACGGCGATGGATGCGTCTTTCGTCGGGAGAGAGGACAGCACGCACACGGCCCCGCTGGAGGCGGTCAGGGAGGGGTAGTTGACTACTATTGAGGCGCCGCGGGAGGAGAGCTCGCGGGCGATGGCGGCGCCGATGCCTGTGTTGGCGCCGGTTATGACTGCTACTTTGCCTGTGAGGGTCTGGTCGGGCATGGTTTCTTGTGTCTACGATTGTGACGACTGTACGAGATGATTATGATCAATAACTTAAGACATTTAACTATCTACCTTGCTTCATATGAATAAGACATTTGGGCGCTGTCTTGTCTCCCCGACCTTCACCGCCGATGGCTTCCCTCATCGGGTCCGGATCGGATGTGGGGGCGGGGTTGGTTCCTTCGCGGGGTCACCGGTCAACCCCGCACCATCACGGCCTTCCTCCGCCTCGGGATGCCGATGCTCGGTTGACCAGGCCGGAAGCCGGCTACTTTGCGGCTCGTGGGAACTTCCGTGACGGTCCTGGGCTTCGACAATCGCCTGAGGCTGGGTTGATCTGGGCTTGTTTGAACTCAAAGACCGGTTCGGTCATGGCAGACATGGGGATAGATGAGCCAGACATCCGGCGGACCATTCATGGTCTAGTCAACACTCCAGAGAGTGAGGACCATCTGGGTCGCTGAGAGCAAGAAACTCTCTAGAGACCGGACTACCAGTTATGTCAATCTCTTGTCTGGATGGTTTTGGATTTTCTATTAAATAAAACGGTCTGGTCTGGCCCAGGGAAGACATCAGCAATTACGGGACCCACAACTAGATCCGCCATCAGCTTGTATTTCCTTCTCCGCGGCAGCTTTTCGCCCAAAAAACCATAAACCACGGCATCTAATCAAGCAGCCTCTGATTGGCCGGTCTGTTCGTTATCATCAACGGGGCCGCCTTATCAAATGATCGCCTTCAAACCACCATCACTCAAATCGTCGACGGAGATGCAAATCTTGCCGCAGAATCACCGCGATAATGGCGATTGGCGCTTCTCCGGACTGCAGTGATGCAGTGCTGCATGCCATGGGTTCGACTGAGATGCAATCCTTCCCGCCAGTTGGGGAGCGGTGCCGCCGGAGATGCACATCTCCTCCGACACTTACACTTTATTAGCCACACTACCACCAAGTACTACCAGTACTACCAGTATAGCCACTATCAGACACACCTGCTATTAGTACACTATCAACGTCATTGGCAAGACTAGTGTATTGTAAGACTGGACAGTAGACGATAGCCTCCCTCCGCTGCTGTTCTCTTATGCGTCTTTTTCTTCTGTCTATTCTTTGCCGTCAAACTATGTCCTGGTAACAACAGGTCACTGTAATACTGTGCCGCTCTGGACTGGTCGTCTTTCTCTTCACCGTTGTCTCTTCCTTCGTGATACCCGTGGCTTCTCATACCTTCTCCTCAGTAATTCCCTGCACACAGACGTGACCATGGCCGTCGCGGGCCGGAAGAGAGTCGTGGTTGTCGGCCTGGGCATGGTCGGTATCAGCTTCATGTAAGCCCCACCTGTGAGATTCTCACACGAGTAGCATACTGATAACCTTAAGTGAGAAACTCCTGAAGCTCGACGCAAGGACTCGCGAGTATGACATCGTTGTCGTCGGTGAAGAGCCACACGTGGCATACAACAGAGTTGGGCTCACGAGCTACTTCGACCACCGCAAGGTCGAGAACCTCTATCTGAATCCTCTCCAATGGGTAAGATGTGTCGCAGCTACTGACTTGACAGTCAACTGACAGAAGTCTAGTACGAAAGCATCCTAGATGGTGCCCTAGGTTACCATCTCAACACGAAAGTGACCGCCATGAACTCGGCAAGCAAAACAATCTCTTGTGCCAACGGCCAGGAGGTGAACTATGACATCCTTGTTATAGCAACGGGCTCCGACGCCCTGCTACCCAGACACACACCGGGCCACGACGCGCAAGGTGTATTCGTCTACCGAAATATCGAAGATTTAGAAAAGCTGATAGCCTTCTCCGCCACGCGGAAAGGCACAGTCGGTGCAGTCGTAGGAGGCGGCCTCCTAGGCCTCGAAGCGGCCAAGGCCATGATGGATCTGGCGTGCTTCGACAAGGTCAAGGTCATAGAGAGGAACCGATGGGTACTCAGCCGACAGCTTGACGGAGACGCGGGCGGCATGGTCGTGGAGCAAGTGCGCGAACTAGGCGTCGACGTGCTGCTCAGCAAACGGGTGGGGAAGATCGACGTTGACGAGGACAACTCTGTAAAGGGCGTCCATTTCGAAGACGGCGAATACATGCCATGTTCGACCATCTGCTTCGCCATCGGCGTCCGCCCGCGTGACGAGTTGGCCAGGAAGGCGGGCATCAAATGCGCAGACCGTGGCGGCGGCATCGTTGTTGGAGACGACCTCTCCACGAGCGAGCCAGACATATACGCCATTGGCGAGTGTGCTAGCTGGCAGGGCCAGACGTTTGGACTCATCGCCCCTGGCGTGGAGATGGCAGACGTCCTAGCCTTCAACCTCACACAGGCCAAGCTCCATCAGCCGCGGCTGTACAAGCGACCAGACCTTAGCACCAAGCTCAAGCTTCTCGGCGTCGAGGTCGCTAGCTTCGGTGACTTCTTCGCCGATCGCGACGGCCCCAAGTATCTCCCTGCTCGGGCAGCAAAAAAGGCAGAAAAAGAATCCAAGCAGAGCAGCGTCAAGACGCTAACCAACGGTCTTCCTCCCGCCCCGGTCAAGGCGTTAACTTACAAGGATCCCTTTCAAAATGTGTACAAGAAATATCTCTTCACGACAGACGGCAAATACCTGCTCGGCGGCATGATGATCGGTGATACCAAGGACTACGTCAAGCTCGTGCCGCTGGTCAAGACGCAAAAAGAGCTCGACGTTCCACCGGCAGAGCTCATACTCGGAGCCAAGGGCGATGGCGGAGACGACGGCGACGACCTGACTGACGATACGCAGATCTGCAGCTGCCACAACGTGTCTAAAGGCGACGTCGTGAGCGTCACCAAGGACGGGACATGCAAGTCCATCGGCGACGTCAAGTCGTGTACGAAGGCCGGCACCGGCTGCGGCGGCTGCATGCCCCTGGTGACCAGCATCTTCAACAAGACCATGAAGGACATGGGCAACGAGGTCAAGAACAACCTCTGCCCACACTTCAACTACAGCCGCGCCGACCTGTACAACATCGTCATGGTCAAGCACCTCACCACCTTCGCCGACGTGATGCGCGAGGCCGGCGTCGACAAGGACAGCATCGGCTGCGAGGCCTGCAAGCCGACCGTGGCCAGCATCTTCGCCAGCCTGTGGAACAAGCACGTCATGGACCGCGGCAACCACGGGCTGCAGGACACCAACGACCGGTACCTGGGCAACATCCAGCGCAACGGCACCTTCAGCGTCATCCCGCGCGTGGCGGGCGGCGAGATCACGCCCGACAAGCTCATCGTCATGGGCGAGGTGGCCAAGAAGTATAACCTGTACACCAAGATCACCGGCGGCCAGCGCATCGACATGTTCGGCGCCAAGAAGCAGGACCTGCTCGATATCTGGAAGCAGCTCGTCGACGCCGGCATGGAGAGCGGCCACGCGTATGCCAAGTCGCTGCGCACGGTCAAGAGCTGCGTGGGGACCACGTGGTGCCGGTTCGGCATCGGCGACAGTGTCGGGATGGCGATCCGGCTGGAGGAGCGGTACAAGAGCATCCGCGCGCCGCACAAGATCAAGGGTGGTGTGAGCGGGTGTGTGAGAGAGTGCGCCGAGGCGCAGAACAAGGAGTAAGCTCAGTCTCAAACACAGAGGACTCTTTTCCTCTTCCGTTTTGCATTTCTGCGAGAAAACAAACCACTAACCGCCTTTCTTTTTCTCTAGCTTCGGCCTCATAGCCTCAGAAAAAGGCTTCAACATCTTCGTAGCCGGCAACGGCGGTGCCAAACCGCGGCACTCGGAGCTGCTCGCCAAGGACGTCCCGCCCGCCGAGGTCATCCCGATCCTCGACCGCTACCTGATGTTCTACATCCGCACGGCGGACAAGCTGCAGCGCACGGCGCGGTGGCTCGAGGCCCTCCCCGGCGGCATCAAGTACCTGCGCGAGGTGGTGCTCGACGACCGGCTGGGCATCAACGCCTCGCTCGAGGCGCAGATGCAGGAGCTCGTCGACAGCTACTTCGACGAGTGGGTCGAGGCCATCAACAACCCCGCCATCGCCGCCAAGTTCCGCCAGTTCGCCAACGCCGGCGCCGAGCCGCAGGACTGGCTCGAGACCGAGTCGGACCGCAACCAGACCCGCCCCGTCTACTGGGCCAAGGAGCCCGCCCGCGACGACTTCGCCTCCCTCCGCCACAAGTGGTCCTCGACCGCGTGGCAGCCCGTCCTCGAGGCCAGCCACTTCGACGGCGCCGACGACCTCCCCAACGGCATCAGCGCCACCGTGCGGCGCGGCGACACGCAGCTCGCCGTCTGGCGCGTGCGGGGCCGCTGGTTCGCCACGCAGCAGATGTGCCCGCACAAGCGCGCCTTCGTCCTCTCCGACGGGCTCGTCGGCCAGGACCCTCCCCCTCCCTCCTCCGAGTCCCCCTCCTGCGACGAGAACTCGGCCGGCGGCGCCCCGGCGCCGTGGGTGTCGTGCCCGCACCACAAGCGCAACTACGACCTCTCGTCGGGCGCGTGCAAGAACGACGCCGAGCTGTCCATCGCCACCTTTGACGTCGAGGCCCGCGACGACGGGCTCGTGTACCTCTTGCTGCCGCCCGTGGAGGAGCTGGACGCCGCGCTGGGCACGTCCAAGTGGATGGTGCGCAAGGGCGAGTCTGGGCCGTCGCCCTTTGAGGAGCTGGACGGCAAGATCAAGTTTAAGGGATTGCGGGCCAAGAAGGCCGGCGTGAGGCCCATGGTGGACGAGAGGAAGATGATGCGCAAGCCGGTCGAGCTGATGGCTGGAGGCGGGTGTGGTTCTGCGCCGGATTGGTGAGAGGAATGTGAGCAGTTGGACAAAGCGTTTCTTTATCTGTAACGTACACTTTACAAGGGATTTACCAGTTGAAGCAACAATACCAGCACGAATCAAGCATCTTTACATTTTGTACACGTCTGATAGCGAGTTTGTGTCGATGTCCGAGCAGACATCTCCCACCCTCGCGACAAACGCACCACACACAGCATACGAAGCAAGGCTTGGTCGGTTCAGTTGAGTGAAGTTTTGAAGACCATATAATTGTTAAGCTGCGTTGAGCATAAAGCAGCATCTCTGCAGATAAGAGAATGTGCAAGAGTAACTTTATCCTTCGTGCCCCCTCTGCCACTGGTCATACCAAGCATAATAAAACTTTCGCTTGCTTTCAAGCCCGCCATCGCAAGACATCCAGCTTTTTCCAAATACTGTCGCTAGCAAAGATATTCTGCGTTTCGCGTCCAGCCATAACAGGCAAAAGCTCAAAACGCCCTTTCTTTCGAGAAATCCAAGCTCGCGCCGGCCTTAATGCATAGGAACCTCCCCCCGAATTATCCCACTTCATGACTTATAAACCCGTCCCCAACCTAAGACGCCGGGAAAGAAGCCTATAAGCTCCCGCTCCTTATCTGGGGGCCTTTCATACGAGATGAACAAACGGCAGAAGATGAGGAAAATAGAAGTGAAACGTAAAAAAGAGCAGAGAGAGAGGAAGCAAAACCCAAAATCATTAAAGATATGATAACCATATTCTCCTCATCTCGTTCCTCACGTCGGTCAACAACCTCCCTCAACTTCGTCACAATCACTCATACTCCCGTACCCGGGATCGGCCTCCATGCCCACCACGCTCTTCGTAACGGCAAGACACCTCTCGACCATCCTACACCGGAGCTCCTGGCCGAGCCCGCACCCATCACCCTCTACACCGCCGACCCACACCCTCAGGCCGGCAGCCAGCCTCTCGAGCGTAGCGGCACACGCCTCCCGGCCGACGGCGTGCTCGTTCAGGGCATCCATAAGATGAAACGCGGCCGTGAAGCCGAGCAGCGAGACGCTCCCGCCCTGCACGGGCAGCACGATGGAGTTGATGACCTGCAGGGCCCACGCGGGCGGGCTGGCCAGCTTCTGCAGGTGGGCCAGGGCCTGGCTGCACCGCAGGGCCGTGTGCACGTCCGGGTCCGGGAAGATGGGCGCCGCCGTCGGCGAGTCGATCAGCGGCGGCACCACGCCACTGTACTGCGGGTGCTTGTCCGGGTTCTGCGTCGGCGCCAGCGCCTGCATGGCCGCCGCGATGCTGGCCCCGCGCTTCTCGTCCCGCACGAACGTGCGCGCCACCAGCGCCCGGATCTGCGCGTTGGACCCGATCGGCGCCACCTTGATGGCCAGGTCCAGGTCCGGCCGCGAGCCGGCCGCCTTGCGGTCTTGGAGGCTGGCCGCCAGCACGCGCTGCAGCGTCACGTTGGAGTACCACGCCGCTACCGCGTCCATGGGCGAGCGCACGGCTGGGTCGTCGACGACGGCGTCCATGCCGTCTATGCAGTCCACCACGTTGTAGCACGTGGGCCGGTTCCAGGCGAGGTTGTGGGCGCGCTGGACGATGTCGTCGTTGAGCACGTCGTCGCAGTCTTCGTCCAGGAGCGTGGCCAGGTGCTCTGGCAGGAGCTCTTCCTCGTGAGTGCTACCTGAGCCCTTGCGGAGCTGGAGCATGAGGCGGTAGAGGTGCTTGGCCTCGTTCCATCTTGACCGTGCGAGATTAGCCGCCAGGATGTTGAAGGCGCCGGGCAAGGCGTCGACCTGCCATAGGAGGACTCGAATATGAAGGGCTTTCAACATCAAGCGCAGCGGAGTGTCTGGAAGGGTGCCAGATGCTAAAAGAGTCAGTGTCAGACGGCTCTTGTTGATCTCAACATCCCCGCCTGCCAGTTGCGCGTCGAGAGCGATGGTCCACGCCTTCACACGGGCGGTCTCCTGTTCCTCGGTAAGACCGGTGAGCATCTGATACCCGTGAATTCCGATGGTGTTCCGGACGGAAAGCTTCAGAGTCTTCAAGATCAGAGCCGCAGCCTCAAGGAAGAAGTTGTGTCTCGGCACCCAGACAGTTTGTATGGCAGTGAGCCAAGCTTGCCTCCTGACGTGGATAGGCGAAGCCAGAGACGGCACCGCCGCCAAAGACCCGCTAACCAGAGCCTTCTGGCTTTTTGGAGGCTTGGGCGCGAAAATAGACGGCACAAATACCCATAACAAGGCGCCGAACAGGACGAGGACCTTCAAGGTCGAGAAGAACTGGGCCGTCGACACGTGGTAGCCGGCAATGGTGAAGTGAGTCGAGTTGACAAACGACATGAGAAGCTGGACGGGCAGGCCAAACAGGCCGCGACCTTCGGGACTCTCGTTGCTCTGCTCCGTCTCGCGGACGGCTTCGACAATCATGAGGCCGGCGAGGGAGCCGACCATCAGCTTGCCGAAGTAAGGAGCGTTGCCCCACCGTTGGTTCTGCATCTGCTGCTGTTGCTGGATCTGTTGCTGGCGTATGATGGCGGGGTTGGTCTGGAACGCTTGTTGCGGCATCGCGTAAGACCTCCCGGCGGCCACCTGCTGGCTGGCCAGGATCTTGCGCATGTCCTCCGGCACCGGGATCATGCCGGGAGGGTCGTTGGCTCTGGGTGTGGCAATGGGCGACGCCATGAATGCCTGTGTGTCTTGCGGATACTGCAACTGTGTCTGCTGCTGGAGTGGATTGGGCAGCGATGTGCCCAAGGCGCCGGCCATGAACAGCTTCTCGAAGGCATTGATCCGGGCTTGCATTGAGCTGTTCTCCTCGAGGAGGCGGTTATTCCTCTTCTCCAGATGCCTGATATACTCGGTAGCTTTGCTTAAAACCTATATTTCTGGTTAGTACACGTCATGCGTGATGACCACGAGTTCAAGGGAGACATACCGTAGCCTTATTTAGCTTGTGTGCCGGCGTGAGACCGTGTAGCTCCTCTCGGTCTTCCGTGGTGTCCTCTCCGCGCGCACTCTTGGACATGATCCTCAAGGCGGGGACGCTGTCGCGCAATGCTGCGATCTTGTCGTTGAGATTCGTCCGATACCGCTTCTCAATCATATTATGTGCCGTCTTCTTGACCGGCTGGCCCTGTTCGTCCTCCTCTTCGTCGTCATCATCAAAGTCGGCGGATGACTTCCTCTTCCGACTGGCCTTGGAGGCCTCGGTCGCCTCCGGAGAGGGCATAGTGCCCTTATCTGTCCCACCGGTGCTCGACCGCGGACTGGGCTCGCTCGTGGGGGAATGATATTGCAGGTGTGCCGGCATGGCGATGCTCTTCAGCTTCTCCTGCTGAGCGGGTGTGAGTGAATTGAGGATCTCCTTGGAAGGGTTCGGGCGGATGACGCCTTCGGTAAAGGGGCTGGGCGACAAGTTGCTGTTGTTGGTGGTGGACGGACCGGCAGAGGTGTAGAGGGAGGCCGGACTGATATCGGTGCGGCTATACTGCTCGGCCTTGAGGTCGGTCTGGAGCTGATCTGGCGTCGACTGTCCTTCGAATGTCCACTGTTGCTGCTGGAGCATAGGGTTTGCGTCGTAGGCGTTGGCGTTATTGAAGCCGTCGAACTGCGGAACGTCCGAGAAGTTCCAATTGGGCGTGGCACTCGGGTCGAACAAGGACTGACCGCTGGTGTTCTTGGACGGGTCAGCGAGTCCGATGGCCGGAGACGAGCTGGAACCGTTGGGGAAGGCGACGCCGTTGGAGTGGAAGTCGCTGGAGGACGAAGAGTTCAGGCTCTCGGGGGACCCGCCGGGACCGTCGAGGTAGGCCGGGGTGACTAGACCGTCGTCGTAGGAGTCGAGGCCAGCAAACAGCTGGGCCGAGTCGGGATCATTGGTGTCGGCCATAGTAGCGAGCGATGGCCTCGAGTCGGGATATTATTCTTTATCACTCGGCAGTGAACATGCAATTGTGGCCTGACACAGGCACAGACACCAATGGGGGTGGAAGTGGCCGATTGAGCGGGAATGCAAGGCTGAGAGGAAGCGATTGAAGGCCGGATGGGACCAACCAGGGTCCCGACGAGGAGGGCGAGGAGGGCAAGGTGGGCAGAGCAGGGCAAAGGAGGGCCAAGGGGAGGGGGCCAGAGGGGGGGAAGAGACTGGGTTGGTTGACTGGATCAATTGCTGGATCGAGTGTCAACTCGTCATACCACTTTTTTCGTGTACTTTGGGTATGGCCGGGGGAAGGAAGCGAAAACAAAAAAGCTGGATTCCTTGCTTGGTCTGTGTTTGGGAGGGCAGAGTGTGTCGCGGGATCGGAAGACAGACTTGCCAGTAGGTTGAGCTGATTCCCTTCCTTGGCCGGGTTGTTGCGAAAGAAACGGGATGGTTCGATTTTCCCTTCCGGCGCCGACGAGTGGGTGATCGAACGATTTCCTGTTCTCCCCGCCGCCCTGCAATTGGCTTAGGCTGCCACTGACTCAAACAGATACGTACCGCAACACAGTGTGAGCACGCAGTATCTCAGTAGTATGACAGTGTATGAGTACCTAATCCAAGACACGTGCACTGGGCAAGTTGCGGGGG
Organism: Coniochaeta prunicola; assembly: GCA_007388105.1. Taxonomy (NCBI): domain Eukaryota; kingdom Fungi; phylum Ascomycota; class Sordariomycetes; order Coniochaetales; family Coniochaetaceae; genus Coniochaeta; species Coniochaeta prunicola. The sequence goes on along the minus strand of SMOB01000210.1, from coordinate 565,255 downwards.
TCGCCACCTAACTCTTACACTAACTGCGTAAGGTAGGTACCCATGTAGACTTCAACCCACAGCAGGCAGGCACGGCACTCAAGATGTTGGGACAGGCAGGAATGACGCTGCGCGGGGGCATGGAATTCAGTTTCGACGGAACCAGTATCGACAGTAGAAGGGATACTCTTAAGATGGAAAAAAATAATCTAAATTGTATCAGCTTTTGCGTACATCCATACATGTATAATCCCTCAAATGGTTCCCTTATCGGCGTCGAGTCTCGCGGTGTTTCAGCTTTCTCCGCGGTGGCGGCGCTTGAATGTCTTGGACTTGCTTCTTCTGCTGTCCCGATTTGGTTTCACGACATCAATAATTCAATCACGGCCTGCTTGCTGCTACGCAATCAATCCATCCCGGGTAAAATAATGTTTGATGGCTTGTGGCTTGATGGTTTGTTTGATGGCTTGATGAAGTGCGATACCTACTTCCTCTCTCGAACATTTGGACGATGGGAAATAATCAGTGCAACATGATGGCATTGCTGAAGTCTGGGCAGGCTTCTAGCTAAGGCATAGGTAGATACACACACAAGGGCAAACACCCGTGGGCATGTTTCACAAGACACCCCTCTGAAACGCAACAGCATCACTCTGGGCCGCCAGTCACACAGGAGATCAGCTTTCTGTCACTGACACTAGGGCAGGCCTGAATGCACCGTCCAGGGGAGACAGGACAGAGCACATCAAAGCCCAAGTCACCATCCGAGTTCAGGGTCAATCGTTATTTTAAAAAGTGTACTGAACACGCCATGAAGCTCAGTCGAGCATTCCTATAAAACAACACTAACCCAGACATGCCGAACCAAAGAAAGACCTGTACCGCTCACTTGCCCGTCTTCTACTGTGTGGTAGAGGCCTCTTTGTAGAACCCCTTGGTCACTAGTCACCATCATCTGGTAATGTTTAGGGGTGGAAAACCAAAAACTGGCAGTAATACCAGCACTTGCCTGCTTCCACGGTCGAGATGTAAGACACTTAAACCGGGAGAAACACAGGCAAGAGAAAGAAGACGGCAACCATTACATCCTTGAATGGAAGCGTAGAGGAGGAGAAAAAGCAAACAGGTATATCTATCGCCATCACCGACCAGTTAACCCACGTCACATCACAGCCCATCTCTCGTCATGAAAAGGAGAATCAGAATCACCAGATATCCTCCGTCTTCATCACCATCTCCACCGTCGGCGTCTTGGGCTCCATCCTCCGCATGCGCTTGCGGTCCTCCTTGGTGACCAGGCTCGGCGTCATGGGGATGACGGGCGAGAAGGGCTGGTACGGGCTATACGGCACCGCGGCGCCGGTGTAGGGCGTGCCCAGGCCCGGCGACAGCGGCCCCGCCGCCCGCGTGAACACGGTCTGCTGGCCCATGCGCGGGCTCGCGAGGCTGGGCTCGTACGCCCGCAGCGGCAGCGCCCCGCCCATCCGGATCGCCGCCGGCGGGTTGGCGCGCTGGAACGTCGTCTGGCCCGGCTTGGGGCTCGCGGGAAGCGCCGTCGAGTCGCGCGGGAACGACTGCTGGCCCGGGCGAGGGCTGGCGGGGAGCGAGGGAAAGCGGTTGACGCCCGGCTTGGGCGACGTGGGCAGGCCGATCAGGTGCGTCGTCGACTTCTCCGACGCGGCCGAGACCGGGTCCGCGGCGCTGGACGAGTCCGTCGTCATGGCCGAGTTGTCGCGCGTGTGCGACGGCTCCTTGGTGTCGCGCGACTGCCGCGCCACCATGGCGTCCAGCCGCCCGTCGATGCTGGTCATGCTGGTGGGCGACATCTCGGGCGTCAGCGGCAGGTTGTGGCCCGGGTTGCGGCCCTGGAAGTACGACGGGTTCCGGTCCGTGGGCACGGGCGGCGGAGGCACGGGCGCGTACTGGCGCGGAGGGATGGCGTTCATCTCCTCTCCGTCGCCGTACCGCGGGAAGGTGCCCGACATGGGCGTCATGATGGGAGACGAGATGGACACGGCCTTCATGCTCTTCTTGCGCGGAGACTTGAGGATCGACGAGAGGATCGACGATCCCCGCGACTGCGACTTCTCGTCCCTGTCCAGGTTGAGTCCCGTGGGTCTGTTCTTCTCCTTCTTGAGTATGCCGGCCTGACTTGCTGGCGTGCCTGGCTTGGACTGCAGTGGAGACGGCAGCGTCGGTGCCTCGTACACCCGCCCTTGCGCCTTTGCCTCCTCCTGCTCCATCACGTGCTTATACATCTCCTCTAGCTGTTGCTGCGCCATCTCTCTGTCTGATAGGATCACGGACTGGTCTACTGCAAGATCGTATCCCGGTGCGATGAGAGTCGATGCCGGCGAGGGGATGGAAAATGCTGTGTTATATTCGGACCTGATCGGGCTGGCTGGAGACTGATCCGGGCGCGAGAAGTTCTTGTACGGACTCTTTGGGGTCTGTAATGGATAGGGTACCTGCGGGTGGAGGCTCCTGGGTGTTTGTGCCGGGTACTGTGGGTATGGATGCTGCTGCGTGGCGTACTGTTGAGTCTGCTCGGTGAGAATCTGCTGCTGGTTGTGCTGTTCGACGGCCTTCAGATATTCCTCCTCGGTCTTGAACCCTGCGACCTCAAACTGGAAGGTTGGTAGCTCGAGCTCGCCGCTCTCGACTGCTTCACCTGCTCTCAGATGCTCGCGGCGTGTCTTTGCAAGCGCGAGCAAGCCAATGGCAACCAGTACCAGCGAAACGGCGTATGAGCCGACGATGCCGCCGATTTGGATTGGGAGGTAGGCTGGGTCTCGGATCGCTCCCCTTGATAGAGGAGGGCCGTCTTCCGGAGCAGGCGCGGGGTCCCAGTCAATGTTCAGTGGATTGCTAGGACTTCTCCTGTCAACAGCGTCGGCATATGGTATTGCGAGGCAGAATGGAAGGGCAGCAACGAGGCCAAGCAGAGAAAGTAAGTCGAGATAGTTATATGTTCCGGCTCGCATGATGAACCAGGGAAAGAGGTATCAAGGATTTAATGAGGCGGCATCTCTGTTGCGGAGCCTCGAAACACAAGCCGACGGACAAGTAACATGGAAGACGGCCGGAAAGGGCTGCGAGCCAGGAGGTGTCGCCAGGTATATAGCGGCTGGTGATACGTGATGTTCGACGGAGCCGTGCTGGAGGGTTGTGTCGAGAGGCACCAGAGAGCTGGGAGAGCTGGGATAGGCGTGTGATATCAGGCACAAGTGGGCTCCCAGTGCTCCTCGCATGATGGCCACCCCGGCAGCAAGGCCGCTTGTTGAGCCATTGCAGCGACACAGAAGCAGTAGCGTGCAGCGAGAGCGGGAGTTGATGCAGCGGCTAACGGTCCTGGTTGGCTCGTGGTTGGACGACTCGGCATGTTGGCTGGAAGTCGAGGCGGTAAAAGCGACATGGTGATTGGCCAACCGCTGTGAAGCCGCGAGATGGCTCTTATTGCAGACCCCGGCACATCCCCCGCCAATCCATCATCTGCAGTCGCCAATTCTTCCACCAGGACCCCTGCGTTGAACACCACTCTCCCTTCCGTTCCTCGTTTTTGCTGACTGCGTCTGAGATGCTTGCCTATAACAGATCACGGCCCAATGCAAGCACTTTCCTTCGTCACCGCACTTGCGGTGACTACTATGCAGTAGAGTAGTGATCGTCGACAACAAGCTCACATGTTTGCTAGATTTGAGCAGCTCGGATGGGGGCCGACAACGAAGCATTGACGAGCCTCATCTTTCCTATCACAGTAGGCGCCGGTGCCACTTCACGGTGAGTGATCAGGCCTGTGATTTCGGCCGTCATTGGCCTGCGCCATCTCGTCAATGCGAACATCTTTCTGCCCCGCACACTACATTTGATGACTTAGCTTTCCCGGGTTGTATTGTACTGTAGTTACCGGCCGATATGGCGTGAAGCAGGAACGGCAACACCAAAGTGGTTAGAAGCTCGGCCCTCGCTTGCAGCAAGTTGTACCGTGTAGTGCTGCCGCAATCAACGGGGAGGAGGAGACACTTCTTTGTGCCTCCGTTACTAGAACTAGAAAAACACATGGAAGCAATGGTGGAGAACTCTTGATGACTTTCGCCGTAGTCGTGAGGTGCAAAAATGGCAAAAGAATAATTTCCCCTCGACCGGAATCGAGCCGGTGACCTTTCGGTAACAAATAACATTTACAGCCGAACGTGATAGCCAACTACACCACAAGGGGTTCAATGATTGAAACGGAAAGTCGCTATTGGCTGTCATAATCATGACGCCACTATCGACACAGCTGGCAAAATTGTTAGGTAGACCCACCCATTGGCACAGGCGTGACTGCGTGTGGACTTCCAGCTCCATCATAACGTCGATGCGCGTCCGTCGCGTCTCCACCAAGTTAAACAGCCCGGCATCACCACCATGACGCCGCCGGCAACAAATGATATCTTCAGCTCTCTTAATGAAGCCCAAGCGCGAGCTGTGAGAAGTCATGCCGACACCGTCGCCATCCTGGCTGGTCCGGGAAGCGGCAAGACGCACACCCTGACCTCACGCGTCGTCTACCTCGTCGACGCCCTCGGCTATCACCCGCAGGATGTCATCGTCGCGACATTCACGGTGAAGGCCGCCAGGGAGATGACGGAGCGGATTGGCAAGGCACTGGGAAATGGTAGAGAAAAGAAGATTATCCTCGGCACTTTCCACAGCGTTGCGCGGCGGTACCTTGCTGCATATGGCCAGCGGATCGGGCTCAATCAAAAGTTCGGCATTGCTGATGATGGAGATTCTCGCGGTATTATCTCTCGAATATGCAAGCGTATGCAACTCACCGTTGATCCGCCAATGGCAAGGGCATGGATCAGTAAGAAAAAGGCCAAGGGAACCGAGCCGGAGGCGGACCCAAAGAAACAGGCACCGACCAGAGGTGCACACGTTCAGGAACTGGAGACTTGCTACACCGAATATCAGGCTCACTTGGAGCGATCAAATCTGCTCGATTACGACGATTTGCTAGTGCGATGCGTCGAGTTGCTGAAGAAGCACCCTTCCTGTGTCTCTAACGTGCAAGCCGTTTTGATCGATGAGTATCAAGACACCAATGGCGTGCAGTACGAGCTGATGAAGCTCTTTGCTCAAGCACGGCAGAGAATCACAATTGTCGGAGACCCGGATCAGAGTATCTACGGATGGCGCTCAGCCGAGATTAGGAATCTCTGGCGTTTGCTGCGTGATTTCCCTAAGACTGAGGAGGTGTCACTCGAAGAGAACTACAGGTCGTCACAGTCGATCTTGGATCTGTCCTTGACTGTTATTCAGCAAGACACGAAACGATATCAAAAGGCGTTGCGGCCGATCCACAACAAAGGCACCCGTCCCGTCCTTCGCAGGCTGAAAACGTCGGCTATGGAAGCGGAATGGGTTGTTTCCGAAATCAGGCGAGCTCTCATGATGTCGGGAGAGATGATGACCTACAACGACGTTGCTATTCTGCTGAGATCCGCGTCGCTGTCGAGACATATCGAGCACGCACTTGGAAAGGCCGGCATTGCCTACAGAATGGTGGGTGGCTTCAAGTTCTACGAGCGGATGGAGATCAAGGTCTTGCTCGACTACCTGAGGGTGATTCACCAGCCAGACAACAATGACGCTCTGGCAAGGATAATGAACGTTCCCAAACGTGGGATCGGAGACGTGACCATCAAGGCTCTCGTCGAGGAGGCCGAAAAGTCATCAACCAGTCTTTTTAGCCTCCTTGACAAGCACTGCTGCGGTGGACGTCAAGCAAAGACCAGGATCACGAAGCAAGCCGAGCAAAAGATCAGTGGCGATCTACTCCGTCTAGTCAAGGGCATCCGTAAACGAGTGGAGGAGATCTCGCAAGGGACGCCATTTGGCCTGATTGAGATGATCGAACAGCTTCTTACCCAGCTCAAGTTCCAGAAGTTCTTGCAAGACACCTATGCGGATGACCACGAACAGAGGTGGGCCAATGTCCAGGAGTTCATAGGTCTTGCAGCCGACTTCATCAAGGACTTAGACCGTATCGGAGATGACGGCCTACCAGAGATCGAGGGCGTCCAACAGTCGAAAGAGAATGATGTCCTTCCCAAATTCCTCTCGCAGATAGCCCTAGCATCGGACACACTGAAGGACGATGAGACGCAGCAGATGAAGGCAATGGTCACCATTTCTACAATTCATGCTGCCAAAGGGCTGGAGTGGCCGATAGTTTTCGTGCCGGCGGCATACAATGGGTCAATACCGCACGCGAGGGCTGAGGACAACGACGAGGAGCGGAGACTTCTGTACGTTGCCATGACGCGTGCGAAGGCGTTGCTGTATCTCAGCTGCCCTCTGTTTGGCTCCCATGGAAACGGGGAGAAACAAGAGCTATCGTCTTTCCTTTCACCTAATGAGCGTTATTTCGCCAGAAAGGGCCCCTGCTTCGATCGGCCGGTCGTGAGCGAGGTCGCACGCATACTACAGCGGCCCCTTCCTTCAGAGGATTTGATCTATAACTCATTGCCGCCGATGTCGGCCGTAGAGGACGACTTGTTCCCGGAAGACCCTGAACAGGCTATCAGAGAGGTCCGGAAGGCGGGCGGCGTCGTTGAGGGGGGCTACCGTGAAAGTTACCGTGCCAAGCGTCCGCGGCTGTACGGTCCGGCCGGGGAGACGAATAACCCGGAAGAAGAGCCATGGCGAAAGGACTATGCCACGACGATGGAACAGACCTCGACCTTCACGGTATCCTCGCTACCAGGCTTTGTCTCGGCCAGTAGCGCTCAGGCAGCACTTGCCGCTGCGCCGTCTTCCACCAGAGCCAACCAACCACCCCAGAACACTGTCAAGGCGTCGACGAGTAAACGACCGCCCGACCAGAGGAGTATCATAGGTTTTGTCAAGACAACGCCCTCGCAGATTTCCACCTCATCGAAGCCGCCCACCGTACCGGCCACAGCACATTCAGCACCGTCGAACACGCAATACCTACCCGCAAAACTGGTCGATCGCGCAACCGTATACGTGCCCAAACCGGCGATCGCGCCAGAGCTCTCGAACCACAGGCTGGCCGCCACGAGATTGGCCCGGCCAGTGCTCCCCAAGCGGGAGGAAGCAGACTTCCAAGACAACCAGTACAGCTGCTTCTCGAGCTCTCCGACCAAGCCTGCGGCGGACGAGGGGCGATCCGCGGCGTCGCAGGAATCGGAAGCAGTGAAAAACGAGCCGCCGCCGGAACCGAGCAGGCCAGCGGGCAGCCTTCACAACACGACTTGTAACATGCCAAAGGGACTCGGGGGTGGGTTCAGGAAGCCGGCGGGCTTGGGGAGAGACGGCATTGCGCCGATGGATAGGTTGCGCAAACCGTTCAAGCCTTTGACCATGAACCGCCCTTGACGGATGGCCTTGGTTGCCAGGAAGAAGCTTGTGTTCTTGTTCCTATCAGCGACGCCCTGAAGGGCTTGTAATAGTAATAGACCCTGTAATTGCTGTCGGAACCGTTTGTGATGACTCGAGCGAGTAAGATGTGACAGTAGTCAACCCGAGCCTTGCCGCATAGATCAAGCTCAGCGGTCTTGTGTCATAGGCTGGGATAATAAGGACGGGAATAGCGAGTGAGAAACTAAGAAAAGCACAGAAGAAATTTGTTGGTGAGCATGTATATCCTAGATGAATGAAGAACTTGCCGTACTCACGAGGAAGAGACCTTATATACATCTGTGTACTAGAGGCAGACAGAGTCGGGACAGGAGTAAGATAACCAAGGAACACCCCTTTTCAGGCATCCGGGAGATTCGAACATGCACGCCACGGGCACCTTCGACCCTCAGTATCTATAGCGTCTACGGCTTAACGACTTTGCTTCTCTAAAGAACGATAGGAGACTCTCGCACAACAAGACTTATTTAGCACGAATTCAAGAGGTGGCGCCAAGCTAACAAGATAAAAGAATTCGCATTAACTATGTAGAAACCAAGCAGCTGCAATGTGTCCTCAACCCGGGTAACTGTCGTGGGGAGAACATTCAAACATGAGGTAAAAGCGCAGGCATAAGAGACGAACAGGCCGGCGATTTTTATGCCCAAACACCGCTTCCCACACCAAAAAAGAAAAAGAAGAGACAGAACACTGAAATCTCGTCGTCCCACCACAGCAACCAAAGTCTTCCATATCGCCCTCAGCGATCATACAAACCCCTTGGTATCCAAGCGGGAGGAACCGCGGAGGGGAATCCTCCTGAACATCCAGAGGAGAAAGAAATCCCAACAAGGAAGCTTTCTTCAACCCCCACTCTTCATGAGCAACGTCCTAGTGTAGTAAAAAACGTTCCATCAGCGCAACCCGATGACGCTCATCTCGAGCGTCCACACCCTCCGGATCCAGACCTTGAGCTTGGACCCCTCGGGCAGGCCCTCGACGCCCTCGAGCTCGACTCCCTCCCACCAGCACCGCCTCGCCGGCTTGCGCCAGAACAGCAGCAGCTTCTGCGCCATCCCCACCGCGTTGCTGCCCATCTCGTTGCCCCTGATGTCGGACCGCAGCCGCGCCAGCGCGAGGCTGCAGATGACGGCCTTGTTAGGCTCGCCCGCCCGGTGGCCCCACTTGTCGTCGTGGTTGAAGCCGCTGTTTTTTGGGTGGTATTCCAGTTAGCTAATGTATTCTATCGATGTCTCGTATTCTTAAGTCTGACCGGTTTTATGGAGATATGGGGAAAGTGGCAGAAGAGGAGGGGAGTGGAACGAGAAGGGTGAGAAGAAAAGAAGTAGAGGAGCAAAAGGCAGACAAACCCAGCCGTCAACATCTCAATCAGGTGCGCCTCCGTCGTTCCCGGCTCGTCGCTCTTCTTAAGCCCGCTGAAGATGCCATCCTGGCGCAGCAGCGCCCGGGCCGCCGCGCGCTTGACTTCCATCATCTCGCCGGCGTCGATGTCCTTCTTGGGCGGGATAGCGTAGAAGTCTAGGTCTTCGCGGAGCACGATGATGCCGGCCCGCTTGCTCGAGTCGTCCGCGCGGCTGTTAGCCGCCGGGTCAAGAGGGTGAACGCTGCCCTCGCCGCCGTCCTGGGATGCCGACGCGCTGTCCGTTGTCGTCGGGATGGTCTGCGCCACGTTGCGGAAGAAGTCCAGCATGTACTGCAGCGATGCCGGGTCGTACTGCGTGCGGAGGAGGTAAGTGTCAGCTATATGGATGTCTAGATTGCTCAGGATGCTGCGCGTCTGCTACGCGGTACCGAGGTTCGGCAGGAGCTGCACCATAGTGCTGCTGCTTCTGCGGTGGCTCGAGTCCGGAAGAGAGAAGTAAGGAAGGGAAGGGGAGGCTTGATGAAGAACCGTGCTACTAACATCGACTTGAACTGCGTCGCCGTCTGCGAATCCACCCATATGGCCCTCGGGGAAGAGACCATTGGGGAATAGGGAGAGGAGGACGAACTCCGGGAGTGTTAAGAGCTCGTCTCGGGAGAGGGTGAAGCGGGTGCCCCTTAACGAGAAGTAAATGTCAGCTGAGAGGGCTCTTATCGCTTTATAAGAGAGCAAATGGCAGGAGCCTACCGCAGGTCCATAGTAATCGTCTCATCGGCACCGACATCTGTCAGGGCCGCGTCAGTCTACCAGTCATATAATATTGCCGCCACAAGGTCCCCAATATAGAGGCAAAGACATCTCACCTCCAATCGTATTGATACCGCCCGGCGGTCCACCTTGTTGTACTTGAGTAATGATACTCGCAGCTCCACCGGCGGCAGCCATGAGGTATGTGAAGGATTGGAGCGGACTAGATCCCTCCGAGTATGCGGGCGGCGGTTCTGCTTCGTCTTCCTTGCGCGAGGAACCTGCTTTGGTGTCCTGCGGGAGGGCGCGCTTGGTCTCTTCCTGGAGGAAACGAGCGGCGTTGGATGAGCCCGGTACTACTTGCTGGTCCGGCGGCGCATACGCTGGAGCGGCACTCGAGGATTCTCCGAATACGGCGAGGGTATCGGCGTCAGAAACGGGGGATTTGTAGGGTTCGCAAGGCTCGAGGACTGCTAGTGCCGCAGCAGACTGGTCGAGGGAGGGTGCGTCGGTAAAGAGCGACGAGAAGGGAGGTGGAGGGCGGAGAGGCGAGCTGCTTGCTGAGGCTTCAGATGCCGGGTACTGTGGCGGGGGTGACTGTTGTCGTCGTCGGGCGTCACTGGACAGTACGTTGCCGGTGCCGGAGCGCAATGCGACCTCTTGGTCGACTTGGTCAGTGAAGGGAACTAGCTCTTTCTCGGACAGATCTGGGGGTAGGCCAGCTTCGTCTGGGTGTTGGTCTTCGTCCTCGACGCTGCGGCGCTTGGGGAAGAAAGGACGAGAGGAGGAGGAGGGTGAGGACGCGGATGGTCCGTTGCTGCTGGACTCTCGTGGCGGGAACAATTTGGCGATGGGGTGACGGTCACCAACCCTTTGCGACCGAGGCTCGAGAATGGCGGTGTTGTAGCTGGGAATCACTGTCAATTGCGAACCCAACTGGTTTATGTTCTTGTCTGTGAAACAAACTCACTGGCCGGGATATCCAAGGCACAGGAGGAATACCTGGTTGAGCGACGTCCAAATCAGATATCCAGCAAGGTTGTCCAGAGGCTTAGGTAACGAGGTGACAGCGAGTTGAGCGTCGCTTGACAGTGTGATTGACTGAATGGATCGATTGATTGCTTGATTGATTGCCTCGTTAAATTTGGGTGTCCTAAATCAACATCAACCGGATCCGCGCAACTTCCAGGTGCGGCGGTAAAAAGAGTTCCAATCGCACTTTAGCACATTTGAGGACTTCTGATCGTGGCGTGAGCTACAGACGGCGTGATTTCAAGAAAGTTGGACGTGCATCGATGCATTAGAATTCCCATGGAATGATTCTTGTCGTGAAAGGCGTTCCTTCTTTTGTCGCCCTTCTCACCAACTGCCAGTTGGAAGCACCCATGACACCCCCCTGAAAGCTGAGACCACTTGCAGCAGCGAAGTCTAAGGCGCTGGTCACCACTGGGGCTCCACTATCTTCTGTAGCCGCTCGCCTCTCCTCCTGCCAATCACCCCTCTGGCTACTGCTCTTAGTTGCACCTTTCCCCAACACAATGTACTCGGTTGATATCGACTATAACTCTATTCTTAGACTTAAAATTTGGAGTTTTCAAGCCTGTGATACATCTCACACAGTCATAAGGGTAGATCTCCTTCTTCTGCTGTTTCTCACCACAAACGCTAAAGAGAATGCAGCTGAACTAACGACAAGGCGCTGCTCAAGTGGAAAGAACAACATCATCTCACTCTAACACAGCTCAACACGTATAACACGTATAAGTGTCGAGTAATTCCTCTACTATCCAGGTCTGGCACAGACTTTTCTTTCTATTATCTACATGTTTACAGATTTTCACAGTACTTTTCTCCTGGACGATGCTGCTAGGATGGCTTGAGCTGGCACAAGTAGCCGTATAGTTTATAACCTTGAATCATAAATCGCGGCATGACACAGCATGCATTGATTCTTTGATTCCAAGAATAAGTCGTAGTCACAAATCGTGTTATCCACACGCTCTTCTCTATTCCTCGTCCTCATCGTCGCTATCACCAAAAATAGCCTTAAATACCTCCTCTCCCGCCCTCTTCCCTTCCAGAGCCTCGTTCCTGCTGGCATCTATAACAGGGGCCGGAGCAGCACGAGTCTCGTCACCACCCATTTCTGCCGCTTTCTCCGCCACTCCGCCCAAGCCGGCACCATACTCGATAGCCAGCGGCCTCGACGCAGCCCGTGACTCGGCTCCATATGCCTCAAATCCCGGAGCGGCAGCCTGCGGAGGCCTACCCGTCTCTTCCTGATCCGGCTGCACGTGCGCCGGCGGCTTGACCCCAAACCTCTTGCAGAGCAACCTGCTCGGGTAGAAGTCCGCCATCGACCTCGTCATGTGTCCGAACATGCCCAGCCTCGCCGCCTCCTCGGCCGGATCCTTGGCTCGCTCGGGCGGTTTGGCCACGACATCCTTATTGACCGCCTGCCCGCCCTGGGACCCGGAAGACAGCTTCGCCGTTGACGAAGTCGAAGTCGTAAAGCGGCTCGCCATGAAACCAGTCATGGGCTTAAATATCCTCGCGCAGTTGTAGAACTCGTAGAACTCCTTCAGCCAGTCGTCGAGAGTCATCTTTGGCGGCCGCGCGGGCAGTGCCTTCCCGTAGCCGGCCTGGAACTCGAGGTATGCCCTGTAGCGCGACCGCTTCTCGTCGTATTCCGCGTAGGGTCCGCTGGCGCCGCGTGATATGGCCGCTATTGCCGTCTCCTTTTCGAGTTTGGGGACTTGGTTGAGGACCTCCTGCGTCTTTTGCTCTTCCGTCACGTTGTAGCCCTCGGGGACTTCTCCCTTTGCCTCGGGGAGGTCCTGCTTGCCTGTTACCGTGACGAGCCGCTCGCGAGCGGATGCGGAAAGAAAGTCGAATACAGACTTTCCTGGGAGCTGCTGTTCGCCCAGCAGGGCGGCTCGTGCTTTGGGATCGAGTGTCGATGCCTTTGCCGCATCTGCGGTAGAGACGTAGCCATTTTCTTTTCCTTCGGCCGTTTCGGGTTGCTTGGACGACTTCCATCCTGGCGGGATTTCCGGAGGGGGGTATTTGGGCTCCGCGTTGATCTCAGCGGTCAACGGATCCGGTTCCTGACCGAACACGAATCCGTCCAGCGGTAACCTGCCGTCGTGGCATCGTCGTACACCAAGACCGACCCGTTTCAGGGCCGCTCGGTTCGGCAGGAATGTCGGCTTTGCTTTGACGGCCGGATTTATGGCAGTCGTCGCCGCCTTCTTTTTCTTCTTGTCTCCCCCTATTACTCGGTTGAATGATATGCGCGGGCCGATCTCGTAAGGGTCCTCGTCGTCCGACCCAGTATCGTTAAGAATGCCAATGCCAATGCCGCCGCTCCTTTTAGCGTCCAACTTCTTTGTCTTGCCAAGAGATGCTTTTAGCCTTGGCCGTCCCAGGCTTCCTAGGCCTTCTTCTTCTTCATCATCATCGGAAGGAGCTGCAGACACCCTTCTGCTAAGTCTGGGTTCACCGTCAAAGCCGAGGCCCTTCCGGTCCGTCTTCCGCGCGAAGCTGATCATGCCAACGTCCTCAGGAGCAAAAAGGAATGTGTCAGACTGCTCGCCAGCCCCAGACTTTACATCCAGGCGAGCTTTCCTCCGGACTTTGGGCCCGACGCCTTGGCCGTCCTTCCAGCCCATCTTTCTCAACAACTTGGTGCCTATCGTCTCCCCTTGGACCCGGAACAGGCCCATTAGCCCATCTTGTCTCGAGAATTGATCCCCCGTAGAGCCGAGCCCGGCAAATGCAGCATTCGTCTCAATCGTACGCGCTTCTTCCGCGTCTTTCAAGTCCTCCTCGTCCATGAAATCTTCCGGTCGTTGCTTGGCGTCATCTTTGCGCGCCCGGTTCGTCCGAGAGGAGACGAAGGTCGAGGGCGTCCACCCCTCTTTCGAGCCGACTGTGTTGAAGTACCTAAATGAGAAACAGGCATGGTCAGTCACAAAGGCTGCTGCATATCTTCTTCGTCTGGCCGGGACGCGAATAGGGCCTGGCATAGCTTACCCTGCACTCCATCCTCCGGTGAAGGCGCCGTGTAGCCTCTTACGGCCCCTCTCATCTCGGACCTCCTGCTTCCAGACCGGCACGAATGAGCCATCATCTCTGACATCCGGGTCGAGCGGCGGGAGAGGCGTTCCGAAGAGCACGAAGGGCGACTGCTGTGCCGTGAGGTCCGCCTCGAAGTTGGCACGGGACCTCTTGTAGGACATGATGCCTAGGAGGGGGCTGGTGTGGACGAGGCTGACATGTCACGTTCTCGACGTTCGGCGGATGGATGGTGGTTTCTCTGGTAGGGGGGTGCTGGTTGCGGAAGCCACCACAGTAAGGTGAGCGCACCATCACCAAAGCTAAATTTAGGTGGAGAGATGTTCTCGGTGTGTTCCCCAAGCGGCCTAGCGGCGGTTAGGATACGGTGAGCATGGTGGGGTTGCCGGTGTGGGGGAGGTCTCTAACCCCACTCTGGTCTGGACCTTCTGGCCTGCGAGGATGCTGTTTTCAGCGTGCCTCAATTCCATTTCTAACTATTTTCGCACTCGGCGGAGCACAAGTCACCTGGCCAAATTTGATGTGCTACTGTGTACAGGTTTGGACAGGCAGTGTGCTCTCTGCCTTGGAGCTGTCCAACTGTACAATCCATTCAGCGAGTATTGTGATGGACTTTGCAGATGTGTCGCCCATCTCTTTGGCGGGCCTTCTTTTGAGATGATGCTCCACGCATGATATCATCATATTGTGTCAATGCGCACGCAGTTCTTCCCGGGCAAGCCTCATACATCACCTTGCCTGATATATACGCAGATGTGTAAAGCTCCGAATTTTCGAGATAAGAAGGGCTCTCCGTGATGACATGATTGTCGATTGACTGACTATCTTAGTCTTGGTGTGCAAATGCCATTTATCTTCGAGCTTGGGAGGTCGACGGTAAAGCGACGGCGAGCAGCTGATGCTCACAACCGCTGCTCTAGTCAGATTAGCCACCCGCATTGCGGAGAAGGAAGCAATGTCGCGACAGCTCATCCTAGCAGTGCCCTGATCATCTGCGATATGGTGCTGACACGCCCGGGGCTTTGAATGGACGAGCCACTGTCATTCTGCCGGTCATCGGCTCAGCCCTCGCCATGGAAGGCTTCCAGATTCGCTACACGTGTATGTGTAATTCTACATATCCAAGAACGATAGAAACTGGCAACGAATCAGGGCCTGTGCAGGTGGGCTACCGGTACCTGGTTTTCCAAGGAGGCGGTCCCTGGAGCCTTGCTGCAATGGACCAAATGTCTCGGTTGGCCAACACCCCAAAGGAGCACGGCCTACCGCTAGTGCGAACAGTTCACAGTAACCTGGAATGCCTTCAATACCTGCATGGGCCTGGATTGAGTGTCTCTCCGCTGCAGTCGAGGATCCCTACCCGCCAGTGACCAGCGGCTCGGCTCGTCAGGCACAAGTCCGCATTCGGCATCAAGAGTTTTGAAGCCTCGTTTGCCAACAAAAGAACAGTAAGTAACTGAGGCTAGATTCCAATACAGTAAAACGTGATAGGAAGAATATATAGCTTGTGCAACACCTAGATTGGTCATATGAGAGGCATACCATTCAAAATCCTTCCATTCCAAGACTAAAAATTGTGTCGACGGTCTGGCAGAGATCCGAATAGGCAGAGTGCTGATGCCCGTAAGCCGGCACGTGCAGCGTTGTATGTCAGTGTCTTGTGTCTTCTGTGTCCTTATTTCAGTTTCGACGAGCAGACCGGGTGTGAGATGGTGTTCCTCCTGGTCCGACGTGACCTCCGAAACGGCCTGATAGGGACCAGGTAAGACGGGAATAGGTGGCTGCAGGCGGCCGTACGGAAGGAGTCCTACATCAGGTACAGCAACCTCCACTCCTTTAGACCTAAGGTACGTAGATGTAATTCCACCTCCGTTGTGTCTTAAAGTGTCCTGGATCCGCCCCTCAAGCTGTTTCTCAATCCCCGAAGAACTGCTGCTCCTAATCACCACCTACCTTATCTCGAGTATTGGCCATCCACGCCATAGATTCGCGCATCTAAGAGGTCCAGCTGCAAGCTACCTCTACCACATTTCCTCCGAAGCCTCGTTTCGTTTCATACTCGTCCAGAATCTCAACCGGAGTTGAACTTACCACAGACCACAGTACTGTGAGAGCTACCTTGCTTGTGAACTTAGGTCTGTCGAGAAATCCAACAAGATTGACCTTCCCAGTCTGCCCCGCAGGCCCGCACCCTCCACTGGATTCCCGCCCTCTAAATCTCCACTACGGCGGAGAGTGAAGGACCCTGGTTCCAGGTTATCTGGAGTCTTTTCCGTTTTCAACAATCACATTGAACATTCACTTTGCAGGTCTGGACCATCTCATCATCTGGCATCAACGACCTGGAGCCGCCTGGCAAATGATACATATACCCGTGTAGCGCAATTATATCCCTTCAAAACAGTACCAGATACCATTAGCTTTCCCACTGCTATAGGCGTTCTGTTCCGCCACCCATGCTTCTCGCAAAGTCCTCCGTTGCAAGCTCGACAGTCGCGGCGCCAAACTTGCCTTGAACTAAGCTGCGCTTAATCGAGAACAAGGTCACATCACAAGCGACGTCAGGCACTGGAAACTGCCCCATAAAGCGCCCCCCCCTGGCTTCTGGTTCTGGACTTTTAAAAGGGGTGTCGGCCATCTTCCGTTGCGAATTTCGGGAGCCGGTAGCTCGCAGACGAACAGTCTCCTGTCCCTCCATTCAAGTCCCATTCTCCCACTTCTCGACTTATTACCAACCGGGGCAAACTACTATTGCCTGCCTACCTTATCCACTCACCACCTCCCGCCCACCTGCATACGGCGGTACCAATTACATTCATTTTATCCTCCTATCCACACCATTCCAGCTAGCCGTCTGAACAAGCAAAGAGCAGGAGCAGCAAGCGGAGAAGAGAAAGCAAAATAGCTGAGAGAAAAAGTGTTATTCGTCCAGAGTTACGCATTACAGCATCCAGCACGCCTGCCAGGTTTCTCGGCTGGCCTCTGTCGTCAGTGGGCGCCAAACGTGCAGAGGGTGCCAACAACAACCGTGCCACCCCTGCCGGACCTGACTCCAAAGCCAAGCCCAAGCCAACGCCAGCCCCGAGCGTCTTTCCTTCCCCGTCTCGTCTGAACTCCTTTCCACCCACCGCCAAGCTGTCTGTGATTGCAACTCACATCCACAGCCATGTCAACTGCAATATCCTCGCCACCCGAGGCTAATCACCCGTCCTCGTCGCGAGGTCCATCATACGGAGTGCCATCGAGGTCGCAGTCGACGCGGTCGCGCCCGCCAACGTCTTCAGCCCCAGCTACAGGGCCACAACCGCACCGTGCCGCGTCACACCACCAAGGCAACCGACAAGGCTCTTCCTCAGGCCGTCCCGTCCAAGACATCCTCCCGCATGAAGAATATGCCAATGAAACCACAAACGTAGCGGCTCGCCATCATTCGAAGCGCAGCTCCAGTAAGGACAGACCGCCATCTGCGTCGAGGCCCGACTCCTCGCAGCCCCAGCGCCGAAACAGCCAGCGCTCTACCAACTCCCGTAACCCAGGTCAGCCGGATATGGCGACATCCGCCAACAACGCCGGCCCGGCGCCGGCGCCTCACGGCGTGCCGGATGCGAGAGCTGCAGTTGCAGCCGCTGCAGGAACTCAAAAACATGGCCGGTCGCGTACCACGATTCCGACACAGTCTGGGAAATGGATACTAGGAAAGACCATTGGCGCGGGCAGTATGGGCAAGGTCAAGTTGGCAAAGAAGGAGGATAGCAACGAACAGGTAAGGGATATCAGAGTCATTTCCTTCGCCGTTGTCCATTGGGCCCTGGCCGCCTCTAACACGCCTTTTTTCTTAAGGTTGCATGCAAGATCATTCCGCGATTATCTCCCGACGATGGACAGCACAGTCGAGCCGAACGGGAAAGAGCCGATCAATCTAAGGAAATTCGGACTGCGCGCGAAGCTGCAATCGTTACTCTCTTAAATCACCCCCATATTTGCGGTCTTCGGGATGTTGTTCGAACAAACTACCACTGGTACATGCTGTTCGAATACGTCAACGGCGGCCAGATGCTCGACTACATCATCTCCCATGGCAAGTTGAAGGAAAAACAGGCGAGAAAGTTTAGCCGACAGATTGCCAGCGCCCTCGACTATTGTCACCGGAATAGCATCGTCCACCGAGACCTCAAGATTGAGAACATCCTTATCAGCAAGACAGGCGATATCAAGATCATTGATTTTGGTCTAAGCAACTTGTTCGCTCCGAAAGGTCATCTCAAGACTTTCTGCGGCAGCCTATACTTTGCTGCTCCGGAGCTTCTACAAGCTCGAGCCTACACCGGCCCGGAAGTGGACGTCTGGAGCTTCGGTATCGTTCTCTATGTGCTTGTCTGTGGAAAGGTGCCCTTCGATGACCAGAGCATGCCTGCTTTGCACGCAAAGATCAAGAAAGGTGTCGTGGACTATCCTAGCTGGCTCTCGGGAGGTAAGTTCAATCCGCATTGGCTAATGATTCGTCCAAACTCTAACTCTTTCCTAGAATGCAAGCATCTGTTGTCGCGGATGCTGGTGACTGACCCAAAACAACGAGCCACCATGGCAGAGGTGATGACCCATCCATGGATGACGAAGGGGTATGGCGGACCGCCAGAAAATCACCTCCCTCCTCGCGAACCGCTTCAGCTGCCGCTGGACCCCGAAGTCATTACCGCCATGACGGGCTTCAACTTTGGCCCTCCTGAAGCGATTCGGAACCAACTCACACGGACGATCGAGTCGGAAGAATATCAACGTGCTGTCCGACTGCTACAAAAGGAGAAGGACCTTCCTCAGCCTCCCAAAGACGCAGAGAAAAGGCGTGGCTTTGGATTTGACTTCTACAAGCGACGGAATTCGGGCAACAGCAGGGACACCTTGACCGCCCCGAGCTCTGAAGGTCTGCAGATGGGACTTGATCCCCTCAATGCCTTTAGCCCGCTTATCTCCATCTACTACCTCGTTCGCGAGAAGCAGGAGCGAGATAGGCTCGAGCTTCAAGGTGGAGCTGCCTCCGCACCGCCGGCAAAGAAGGAGGAGAACCCGGCCGAGATCGCTGCTCCCCCCACGGCTCACACGAACGCTTCGACATACGAGATGCCCGGAGAGAAGTCTGGTGGTCGATCCAGACCTCGAGCTCGAACACATGGCGAGGACGACGCACCCGAGCAGGTCAAGAACAACGCACTACTCTCACCAAGTTCCGCCGCTCACCAGCATGACGGTCATGCGGGTCATGCAGAGCAGCTTCCCAAGAAGGAGGGTACGGCAGCCGGGTTTCTGCGGCGGCTTAGCACGCGACGTAGGAAGGAGCCGGAGCGATTGGACAAGGATCGCTCTCACCCGCCTGTTGTGCATGTTCCTGCGACGCCGAACGAAGCACCGAGCCTTAGGAAGAGCTTTAGCATTCGACGGACCCGTCGGGACGACGGTTCCAATCCGCGACTGAGATCCGGGTCCAGCCAACCCCATCATAGTGATCTCCTCGCTCCGCCTCTGTCCGCGGGTGCCCACTCGTCCTCCTTTAGGAAGCAGCTCGGACGGTCTGCGAGTGTTAACTCCACAGAGTTCCACCGGCGCAGAGGTGATTTCGGCAAAGAACCTCCAGCAACCTCTGGGTCAGATCAGTCTGGCCCGGTAATCGAGAAGTCTTCCTCACTACAGCCAGGTCCCCAAAGCGCTAGATCGGTCTCGATGCGGGCCAAGTCCCTCGGTCACGCTCGCAGGGAGAGTATACAGGCTCGGAGGGCGAGGCGCGAGGCTGAATCCCGCGGCGAGCATAACCCTGTGCCTGAAGAGACAGACGCTGAGCTTGGCGAACACAGCGGCACCTCGAACGATAAGCTCGAACCAGAAGACCCGGATCTCGCGAAGCCCGTCTTCCTCAAGGGCTTATTCAGTGTGTCGACGACAAGCACCAAGCCAGTACCCGAGATCAGAGCGGACATCAAGCGCGTGCTCAAGCAGCTCAATGTCGACTATACCGAGATCCGGGGCGGATTCAGTTGCCGGCATGCGCCGAGTATTGACCTGAAAAATGATGGTCGTCCAGGCAGTCCTTCGCAAGGCCTGGCTCCTCAGACCCCAACCCATAAGAGGCGGTTCAGTTTTGGCGGCCGACGCGGTAACCAAGACGATGTTGGATCTGGCAAGGAGAACGACAGACTACCGACAACGCCGAGGACCCCTGGCACTGGCACCGGCGCCGGCAAGGCGAGAGACAGGGACCAGGATGATTACTCCAACTCGGACCTCTCGGATGACAGCATCACTAGGGGCGACACGCACGGCGGATCCTCGAAGCGAGTGCAACCCGGCGAGACCCGGACGAATGTGCGGGACGATGTGGATGGCAACATGGTGCTGAACTTTGAGATATTTGTGGTCAAGGTGCCAGTTATCAGCCTGCACGGCATACAATTCAAGAGACTTGGCGGGAACACGTGGCAGTACAAGAACATGGCGGACCAGATCCTGAAGGAGCTACGCCTGTAGTGCCACCCACAGCCCGCGAAAGAGAGTGTTGGATAGGGGATGTACGGGAAAGAGGGGATTGGGCTGAGATTCTGGCTTTTGAGATTCACAACAATTGCATGGCGCGGGTGTTCTTTCTTGATCATGTCTTGCTCTCATTCCATCATTGTTTCACGCCGCTTCTTCAGTATCTGAATTCTTTTTTTTTGTTTGTTGTTTGCTATCGAGGGAAAAGTACAAATGCGGGCTCAAAGTCTCGAGGCTGGCAAGCATAGCATCGCGTCAGATATCGGCATAGCAAGCTATTCGTTGGCTTAAAGCAAGGAAAAAAGGCAGGGAGGACCTGACTGGAGCGAGTGCCCACGGGATGGGATGAAAACGCCACACACAGTCTGCTAAACTATCTACCTGCTCTCGTCACCGCTATAACGCAATCCTCTCTTTCTTCTGTCATCATTCCACTTTACCATTAGCTCTTTTTAATTCCTGGATTCGAACATGGCTTGGGAGCATCAAATGCGAGGGTAGGAACTATAGTTGTGGCGGATGAGAATGAGACAAGAGTGTATCTTCTGCACTGAGTAGCGCTTGTGGACGACCAAAGCATACGAGATGGTCAACCATGAACCAATAGACTGTTGTTGCCCGTAGGGACCTCAAGTCAATATACTTGGTGCCGAGTGAAATAGATGTCAAAATCTCTTGTAGGGTCCGAAGCTGAGTATGGAAAAGGAAGTCATCAATCGAGTTAGGCTCGCGTGGAAAGCCGTTAGACCCACTCGAAATACATTGAAGCCTTGCCCCACCAAAGTAGTCCAGCTGAGGAATCAACTCTTGCAGTAAGAAAAGACATTCACACTCGACTTTCTGGCTATTCGAATTTGAGTTCGCCGCGCCTTTACTCTGGTTCTGTCTCTCTCACAAAATAGAAAGGAAAGGACCCCCGGTATACTTGATCCTATCTCTCATTTCAACACAATAAAGCTGTAAATGCTTCGCTACTTCGATTACAGGCTTAAAAACTTTCCCTGAGCCGCCAAACGAACTGGGAATCATGGCGCCAGCAGTATCACCCCTCGATGAGGCTGTCGAAGCCCACGAGCAGCTCCCCTATAATGAGTCCATCGAGGAACGATGCTTCTCAGCCGCGCTCATATGTCTGGAGGGGCATTATACCGACTCTCCTCCCATGGGGCCCCTCACCAGCGCCAAGGTGACCACCATGATTTCCAGGACCTTGGAGAAGACACACACATCAAAAGATGTCCGGTAAGGCAGATTAGTTCCAGGCCCACCTTTGCCGAAATCCGTCTAATCATAAATGCAGAGAGAAACTGTCAAGGAACGTAGCCATCTGGATTTGGATGACCCGGATTGTTGCTGCGGCAGTCCCCAGCCTCACCGCCCGGTCCGTTGGACCGCTATCCAGTCTTAACGACCCAGACAAAGGCGTCACGCCTACTGAGAGCACAAATCTCATAATCAAGAACTGGGCAACTCTCAAGGAGGACCTCTCGATCCTCAGCAAGCTGCTGCACATAGCTCGCAACCTGCTTGTCACGCCGGAGCCCGAGGTTCCCCAGGACCTCTGCGCCGCCGTGCACTTCGACCAGATGGTCTATCAGGTCATTATTCTCTGTGTCAACGTCACATCTAAGGGTTACGATGGCGAGATACTGGATAATGGGTCAAGGACTAAGCTGAATGAAATCACCGATGGCTGTACGTGTTTGCTCTTTTTTCTAGACGACTCTCATGACAAGATCCGCTAACTCCACTCCAGATAAGAAAGTCCTGGTGACATCCCTTCAGCACGCTCACAACTGGACGGCGAAGAACGACCGCAACAAGATGTCTTTTTGGCTAGATGTGCTCTTTGACGAGGAGTCTGGGCTAGATGACCCCTCGGCCTACCCAGTCATGCTGGAGTTCCGCCCTGGAGTGGCGAAGCTCGAAGTCCAGCATTGGCTGGAACGGAACTCACGGATGTGTGACAAGGCCGTGGCCCTTCTGCGAGACTATCACCGGAACCGCTCTGACAAGCCTCCGGGTCCCCTAGCGCCGATATCTCCCTTGGCTTGGAACTGGTTGCCCAAGGCCGCTGGGGAGTCACGTCCAGATGATCTTGCCGATGACTCAAAGGTTACGCCTACGTGGGACGAGAACGAAGTAGACAAGTTCAAGCAGGACGCCGGATATGGACGGGTGTCCAGAGAGATCGACACATGGTGGCTGAGCGCAAGAGATCCCAACTACGAGGACTGGGTCGTCCCAATGCCCTCGGTCGAGTTTGCCAAGACGCGGACCGATCACTGCAAGGCGAACCTGATCCGACGATATAACCACTCCTACCGCGGAGATGATGACGACCACGATGACCGACAGCTTGGTGGTGCTCAAGTGGATGGTCCTATCGGCGACGAAACTGAAGTCAGCCACCATCATCACGACCATGAAGAGGAAGAATATGACGACCACCTCATCGAAGAGGAGGAGGACGACGACGATTCCTACGGCGAGGGCCCTATGACTGGGCTTCTTACCGAGGTGCCAAACATTCTCGATCCTAAGCAGATTGAGGCGCTGCATCTGATCGTCAAGTCGTGTATTCTCGATTCTGCAGGAGTGGGCTTGACGAAAGCCGGCGAAAACCTTCAGAAGACGAGGTGCAGAATGTTCCTGGCTGCTGACTGTGGCAAGAGCCTGCTTCGGGAAATGCTCGTCTTCATCGCGGTCTGGGAGCAACCAGAAACGTCTCTAATCTTCCAGATCACGACGCAAATCATCGAGGCAATCCACCACAGCGCTCTCTTACCTTATACCTGGGACTCCCTGCGTATTCCGAAAGATATCATATCTCCTGCTCAGACCGTACTCCTGCGCCTCATCAACCACATGTTCCAGGCGAGGAAGACCAAGGTTCTGGCGGCCGAGTCGAAAGAACAGCTACGGGACGTCAAACTAGTATATTTCCTTTTTGCTAGCTTCCGCAGCCGCGTCGTACCCGAGTGCGTGGCTCTCATGCATTTGCAGGCCCAGATACGCCAAGGTCTTTGCGACCCGGCCGACTTCCCTGTCGACAATTGGGACATGGAACGCGCCAAGGATGGCCTCGCCCAGTTCCTTGACTTCCTAATGACAGTCGTCGAGATGGAGCACATCCGCAAATATCTTGTCGAATGGGAGGTCGCGTACGAACTAGTGACTTTGCTGAAAGCGCTCGAGGCCGGCGTGGAAAAGAAGCCGCTCGTCACACTTCCCGACCGCTCCGCAAACAGGCCCAACCCGGCGTCCCCGACCGGTTCAAGCATAGATCACCAGCACTGGGACATCAGCCACGTGGCCTATCCCGGCGAGCCACCAGTCCCTCCTCCACCTCCACCAATGCAGGAGCCTGCCCACCTCTTCCCCTGGCCCCAGATCAAGATCCAGATCCTGACCATTCTCGCCGGCCTGCTACAGCCTCCGCCAGGTCGCTCAGGCCCGGGAAACCCAGACGTCCAGCAGCAGATCGTAGAGCATAACGGCGTGCTGGCCATGCTCAACTGCTGCGTCTACGACGACCACAACCCTTACGCCCGCGAGCGCGTCCAAATCTGCCTCAAATGGCTGATGGACGGCTCCGAGGCAGCCAACAACTTCGTGCGCGACATGGTCGCTGTCTCGGGCCCTCCGCAGAATCAACCCTACGGTCCGCCCCCACCTCCGGGACAAATCGAACCCGGCCAAGGTAGACCGGCCAGCACAACGACAACAGCACAACCTGCCGCTTACCAGCCCCCACGTCCCAACCTCTCCACAACAGTCCCCTATCCAAGCGGGACCCTACCCCCCGCGCCACCAGCGGGGAAGTCGGTGCAGTCCGTCCGTCTTGACGGCGTAAGCGGAGAAGTAAAGATTCAGTTCCGCCAGCCGGGCAAAAAGGGCACCAGCACCGTAAACCTCACACCCCTGGCACCGACAACAACCTCTACCACGAACAACACCACCACCGCCGCCTCGGTGGGCCCGTCCTCCGACCCACCCGCCTCCACCACCCCCCAGGCTCAAGGGCCCCTGAACCTCTCGGGCCTCCTCGCAGCGGGCCTGGGCGCGGGCATAAACGGCTCCGTCCTCGGCGCAGGCATAGCCCGCCTCGCGGCCGCGGGGCTGATCTCCTCGGACCCGGCCAGCCAGCAGCAGCAGCGCGAGCAGCTGGCCTCCCTGCAGCAGCACCTCATGGCCGCCGGCGCCGGCGCCGCCCCGCTGATGGGCGGTAACAACCACGCCAATGCCGGCGGCGGCGGGAACGGCTCATCGGGCAGTGCTTCCGGCACCGCCACCAGCGCTGCGGCGAGGAGTCGCAGCGAGGAGCTGCTGCGGGACATTGTCGCGCTTGCGGACGAGGCGGCGCGCTTGGCGCTGGGCCACCACGCGCACGCGCATTGGAACGGTGGTGGTGCGCAGACTGGGGGCGAGGCGGCGCAGCTGCAGAGGAGGGTGGAGGGGGATGGGGATGAGACCGAGGAGGAGGACGATTTCATGTAGATATGAATGACTTGGTGTGGAGGAGGAGATATCAAAGGGGAGATTTGAGGACAAGGCATGAGGAAGGCTGGGTGTTGACTAAGGTACTCGAGGCCCAAATCCTTATAATAGGACTTAGGGAGTGAGTCGGGTTAGGCTGGATAACATTGGAGTTCGGGGTAGGAAGCGGATGATTTCTGGGACTTGCAGGACACTGAATTAGAGAGACAACTGCATTACGGACCACTGTGTAACAAAATAAGAGGCGAATACTTAGATCAGGAGCGCCTTCGCTGCTAAAGAGCTTCCTACTTTTATTTCCCCCCTTCTGGTGGCATCCTCCACTCTCTTTGCTTGACGTTCGTTGCTCAGAGGCAGGGACGATGTCTACCACCTAAGAAAACACAGTATATGCTAGAGTAGTGAGAATGAATAGAAAGCCCAAACGGTCATAGAGATAGAGAACATAGGCTCCGTACCAGACCGGCCCAGTGTGACACATGTTCAAGACGCATATGTCACAGCGAAGGCAGACCAATGCCATTAACAAATCCACAGCCAGCGGCAGTCAAGCAAGCAAGCACCTCCCCAATCTTTTAAGAATAGTATCGGATTTGATGAGGAATCCTCTTCTTCCCACTTTTTTTGTTTGACAAACAACAGCCACCCGTTACATTGGCGAAAAAGGAGAAACCCTACTGCGCTGGCTCATTATCAACAGAAACAGAACCCTTCGACCCCCGGGCTGCCCCTACTACTTACTCCCAGTCGTTCCTCGGCTCGCCAGTCAGGGAAACCTACTCCCTCGCCTGACGGCCGTTGACGCCCTCGCGCACGGCAGCCAGGATCAGCTCCTTGGCCTTCTCGACGCCCTCTCTCGAGCCGACGATCTCGATGGCGTCGCCGGCCTGGTCGCGCGGCACCGTGATCCTGCACCCGCTCTGCTTGCGGATCGAGTTGACCTTGCTGCCGCCCTGGCCGATGACGTGGCGGTAGGTCTTGGGGTCGGGTAGGACCAGGTAGCCCGTCGCGTTCTGGCCCGAGGCCTGCTTGAGGGCTGTCTCGATCGCCTTCTTGGCCTTTTCCACGTTCTCGGGCGAGCCGCGGAGCACCCATGGGATGTCGCCCTCTTCGGCTGACGTGGTCTCGACGATGGTCCACGAGTGTACGTCGCTGGTGCTGTCCTCGTCGTCCGTGATGAGGGGTAGGGCGCCGGTGCGGGCACCGGGGGCAGGCGCTGAGGGCTTCTCCGGGATGGCGTGGCCGGCGTGGTCGACGGTGACGTGGTGGTCGCTGCGGAGCTTGCGGAAGAACTGGCCGTTGTTGGAGATGGCGTGGTGCATCTTCCTCGGCACTTGGACGGTCTCGCCAGCTTGCTCCTTGATGAGGCTGAGAATGTGTTCCTTCGCCTTCTCGACGTCGGGTGCCTGTCCGACAATCTTGACGCCCGTCTGGCCGCTTCCCTGCCGGGGAATGTCGAGCGAGACCTTGAACTGCGACTCGAGGCCACGCTTCACGTCGCCGCCCCTTCCGATAAGCGACCTATGCTTCTCGGTCGGCACCTCGACCACCTCTGTCACCTGGTTCTCCCGCTGCGAGACAAATTCCTCGATATGGGCGACGATCTTGTCCACAATATCCTTACGGCCCTCGACCTTGATTGTGTTTCCATCAGAATCTTGCTTGGGGAACTGAATTGTGCGTGCAAGTTCGCGGCGGTCATCAGAGCCTCCGGCCTTGACGACTATGTCACGAAGGTTGGAGCCTGCAAAGTGTTAATGGATGTATCTGACGAATTTTAGAGAAGCAATACGACTTACCACCCGCGCCAATGAGAGCCTTGTGGTACTTCTTATCCACCTCGAGGGTCTTCACAACGGTGTCATCGAATACCGCCCGCTTCTCCTCCAATAGCTTCTTCGCAGCAGCGACTTGGTCCTTGGTTCCCTTGATCGTAATGTCCACAAGGCTACCCTCGGGGATATCCCGACCATTGGGAATGTCAATCTTCGCACCGGTAGCCTGGCGGAGCTGGTCCATTCCGGAACCGCCCTGGCCAATGAGCGATGGCAGCTGCTTCTGCTGCACCGAGACCGTTGCCGTGAACGAGTTGTCCTTAAGATACTGGAGCAGCGACAAGATCTCTTCGCGAGCCTCATCCGCGCCCTTTTTGGGTCCGCGGACAATGACCTCGTCCGGAGCCTGCTGGCGCTTAGGCTTGCCAGCCTCACTGGCACCATCGACGGTGGATTCGTCGTCCTTGCCATTCTTACCAGACCGAGGGAAGAAGATGAGAACCTTGTAACGCGTTTGGAGGCGGTTGATCTGGCTGCCGCCGGCGCCGATAAGCTCCCTGTGGAACTTCGGATCAATCTTTAGCACATGCGTAGTTTCATCAGCCAATTGCTTGCCGAGAGACAGGATGTGAGCCTTTGCCGCCTCAGCCTTCTTCTGGGGACCCTTCAGTTGCACTTTTCCATCTTGAACCTGGATCTCCACGTCGAATTTGTCCCTGAGCTCCCGGATGTGGCTGCCGCCTTTGCCAATCAGGTGGTTGGCGAACTTCTGGGGGAATTCGAAATCCATAGTGAATCCTCGTTCCTTCTCGTCCTCTTTTTCCTGCTCAACAAAGGCTCTTGATTTCTCGGCCAGAGACTCAACGGCAGAGGCAGGGCCCCGAA
The DNA here is from genome assembly GCA_007388105.1 of Coniochaeta prunicola. Taxonomy (NCBI): domain Eukaryota; kingdom Fungi; phylum Ascomycota; class Sordariomycetes; order Coniochaetales; family Coniochaetaceae; genus Coniochaeta; species Coniochaeta prunicola. The sequence continues at coordinate 537,976 of SMOB01000210.1, read as the reverse complement.
AGGTCACCGTCTCCCGCAAGCTAGATACGCGCACGGGTATTTGATCGGCGGGGTGGCTTTGCTGCTCCTTCTTGATGAACTTCCGCAGCTTGTCGTGGTACTTCTGCGGCACATCAATCGACACGGATGTCAGGGCCTCCTGCTGGTTGATGAGGTTAAGGATGTGCTGCCTGGCCTCGCGGAGTCCCTGCTCAAAGTTACGTATTTCAGCTTGGCTCGGCTGTGACCTGGGAATCTGATAAGGGGTCTCCGGAGCCGAGGGGCCCTCGTAGACAAGTAGAACGGGAGCGTCGCTATCGTTGGAGTCGGGAATTACAAGATGGACGCCGTATTGATCATGGACACGAGGGTTGATCTCATTGCGAAGGTATTGATGGAAGAAGGGGTCGACTGGGACAGTGCTCATGCGGGCTGGAGGGTGACTGTCCACAATGCCCTTGATTTCCGACTGAGCTCGGATCGCGGCTTTACCATCGCGCGAGTAAAGCTCCCAGGGCGAGGCGCCTTCAGAGGTGAACGGCGTGTTGAAGTGCACATTATACTGCCTCTCCAGGCGCTCAATTTCCTTGCGCTCTCGGAGGTAGCGAGTGACATTGCGCGCGTGAGCAGCAGCGCCACCAGGTGCTTGACGATGGAATCGAGAGATATCAATGTTTGAACATTGCATGGAGGTTGCTAGGTCCATGGCCTTCTCTAGACCGGCCTGGATCCGCTCCGGAGGGCCAATAATCGTGACAGTGTCATCATCCTCGTCAGTTGGTAGCAGTATGGCACAGCCAGTCTCCTCGAAGAACCGATCCTCTGGAACTCCTCTATTGCCAATGATGAACTGGTGACGGCCTCGTTGAATCGACAGCTGCTCCAGTTGAAGCTGGCGTTGCAGTTCCTCGATGCGACGCTCGATCTCAGCACGAGCAGCTTGGACAGCGGCTCGGTCACCCGCTAATTGGATATGGTTGTCATTGGCAGCCGGTACGAACACGGGCCGTTGTCCGGGTCCGGCAGCACTGGGAGCGGGTTGAGACGCCCACGCCCTGTGAGGTGGAATCCGAACTTGCACGCCATTGTTCTCCTCCAGGTTCTGCGCAAAGCTGTTCTTAGGCCCCGCAATGAAGGGATAGAACTCGGCAGGGACGCCCTTAATCTTTGTGCTAACGTTGGCCGAACGCTCTCCGGCAATCTTCAAGATAAGGTCTCTGGCAATTGCGGCCGAGTGGGCATTTCCCTCAACAGTCACGTCGATGGTCGCGTCATCGTCATCGTCGAGGGGCTGTTGGCTTTCGTCGACCTTGGGGAGTTGGATCCGGGCACCGGACTTCTCTTGCAGGGCCTTGATGGTAGAACCTCCTTTGCCTATGATATGGGCTCTTGCGGACTGAGGAATTGGGACCTTGACAGTTTGCTGTGAACCGGAGTTAGTATGGGTAGCTAGGCTGAGAATTCTTTACAAGTGGTGGGCATTGAATACCTTGGTGCCAATCTGCTGTACCAGCTCTTTGAGCGCTTGAGCGGCAATATCCTGGGGTCCGGCAGCCTCAAATTTGAGCTTTCCGTTCCCTTGCGTGGACATGGTGACCTGGGCACGAGACCTACGATTAAGGTCTTTGAGGATGTCAGGCAGTGGCCTCTTCATCTGTGTCCGCGGCAGCATATGTTGGGGCTCAAGATACAGAGTCTCGACATTGCGACCGGGAATGGACAGAGACGGAGGTCCATGCTGACCAGCGCCGGTCGGCGTACTCACGCCCGAGGCCGGGGCCGAGGTACGTGGCGTGCCGTTCGAGGCGGCCGCACCGTTGGTTTTGCCGTTGGTGTTGCTCTTAGCGCTCCAAATAGGCACGACACCGGCGGCTGTCTTGCCCTTGGACTGTCCACCGAGCTCAGGGAAGAGATCATGCGAGCGGGTGTCCAGGGGCTTTGCTTCTTGTTTCGCTGTGGGCTTCGCAGAGGGATCTGCTGAGCTAGCATCGGCATCGGCATGGTGCGAAACAATGTCCTCGTCCGGTACCTCCTCGACCTCCACATGATGTGCGGCTTCGGCGTGCTTGGCCTTCAACTCGGCAGCGAGAGTCGACGAGCTTGAAGACTCAGCCATGGTGAACGGCGGATTAGTGGGAAAGGGGCGGAATGTTGAGCTCTCGACGACCCGTCTAAATTCGAACGGCACCGGTTAGTTCCCACAACCACAAACTGTCCATGGAGCTGGTAAAAATATCACTGTTAACTACTCACCTTTGGCGAGGAGTAGGTGGGTGATAAGAGCCGGAGAATTTCTCAATGGCTCAGAGTCGCTGGAGGGAAAAGAAGTCGGGATGGATGCCAAGGCGTATGGATGAGCTCCTGCGAACTGGCTTCTTTAATGTGGGGGAGCCAGGAAGCCAGAGACACGCAGTGTTTAGTATCGGCGGGTTCGGTCCAAGACCACTGACAAGAGCGGGTTGCAGCTGGTCCTGACGAGGAGGAAAGATATGTTCACCTGGTGCGAAGGGAACGGGAAGAGAAGGTGAACGAGCTTGTAGATCGAATTGATAAGGCGGAAAGCTTGACTTTGATGGACGGTGTAAGGGGTGATGTGGAAGTTTCCAAGATCCCGGCCGTTTAAGCTTCGATTTCAACAAATCTGAGAATGTTCCACCGATTGACGACTCCACCGCTACAGTAACTTTGGGAGTCTGGGTGGTGCCAAGGGTTCTAGGCTGGCAGGGCCCTTGTGCCGGCTGGCAGCGGGCATACATACATTACCCTAACCCTGCACTAGAACTGGTTTATATTAGGCACTAAGGTAGGTACTATGGTACAGTACGTGCTCGCCCTTTCTTCTGCCAAGCTATACATGCGAGAACACCTAACTATGGTGCAACCTGGGCGGTGTGAGTAGGTAGTATAGTATCTTTCGTGATGAAGCTCATAACGACCTTGGGGGGATAACATCGGCGCAGCAGAGCCCGTCTGTTTCCTGTCCGGGCGATGCCTTACTCACAAGCATGTATACCATACCTGGTTCTCTTCTTATCATGACGCCTCTCTCTTCTCTGCGATTCATACAAGCCTTTCTGGTAGCTCTTGTCTCCGTCAACAACAGCGATGCCATGGCAAATGTATCTTCTCTACTCCGGAACCAGATCTCCCCGCAGCAACATTCACTGATTGAACTGAAACGACGAATAGCTGATACCGATTAGCCACAGAATCACCAGTACTAGAGAGTCAATGAACCGGCTTAAAGTTGTATTTTGTCACCACCAAGACCACATGCTCGTTGGAGCCACCCTCAGCCGAGATGGCTCCCGGCAACAATTAACGTGATAGTTCACCACGTCAGGTGTGCGAGCCCAGGACACACGTGGAAAACGGCAAGGAAGCTTCCACATGCATGCTTCGTGAGCAATGGCATATGGTATGTGGCTAGTCCATAAGACGCAGCAGGATGACCATCCAAGCGGTATGTCATCCACAATCTGCTGGACTAGCGGTGCGGTATGTCGCCGTGCGCGTGTAAGCTGTTAAAGGAGGTAAAAGTCCAAGTTCTGGGCATCTTGGACCGGAGCGGTCTCTGAGCTGGTGATCAAGCCTCCGGATCCAACCTTGACTGTGTAGTCGAAGGTCACTACTCCAGAGAGTAGTGCTACGATGGAATCATCGTAGCCAACCTCAGCTTTGACAAGGGGCAAGTTGACGACTGGGGTTTGGTATGTGAGTTGGCAGATACACACGACATGTGGGAATCGGACGGCCGTTTCTGCAGGCTTCGTGGCAACGATCTGGCCCAACGGAAGGACGCCATCTTGAAAGGATGCACCTAAATCGAGCCATGTTTATTAGATAGCGTGGTAGCCCCAGTAGGACATGCGTTTTTCGTCCGGCAGCAGGAGATTGCTGCAGGAACAACGCACTCTCAGGTTCTGTCGCATGTTGTCCTACAACATGCAGAGCCAAAGCCGACTTTGGATACAGTCGGGACCAGTGTTGATTCGAGCGTAGTTAGCTCAAGTCAAGTGTGACTGTGAATCTAGCATAGCGGCGTAAAGCAGCACGAGGATTCTACCACCTTTGGCAACTAAGGTAGACCGGGCCGAGTTCACTATTCACGGACAGCGGCAACACTCGCAGGACCGTTTAGTTTAATTGTATCCGGTCATTACATGCAGGCATGCAGTACGTAGCGCTTGGCCGAGGGTCGAAACCAGCAAGGCCGTCAAGCAGGGGCCCATGTCCGAAAATGATGGTGCAAATGCGGCGTCCCCATGATTTGGAGCGTTGCCAAATGGGCTTTGTGTTTGACTAGCCGCTGCCTTCCATGTCCCATTGTCGTCCGACCCAAGACAGAGAGTTTGGAATACGGCAGTCTGCGAGCGTACTTGAGGTACTGTACAACAGTACATGATCCCATGGGGAAGACGGAGAAGTCGAGTGAAATATTGCGATGCCAGTGTCAATTTGACCCCGAATCATGGGGAAAGCATAACGTTGTCCGATGGAAAGAGAGGTAGCATGTCGAGGGCAAAAAAGGCAGCCAGTGTCTAGACACACGCCCGTCCAAATATTGCAACCGCCAGCTTGGAACTTTTAGAGTCGTTAGCTTGTTGCTGTGTGGGGCACCCGCAGTAAGATACGCACTGCAGCTAATCAACCTCGACTACCACACAATATTGCAGACACTTCAACGACCCGGCGTGGTTGATGGTCAAGCAATCGTCTAAGTCAACGATCTAGTGGATTACAATGTTGCTAACCATATCCAGCGCCTGAAAACATATTGCCGCAGTTGCCACGATGGAAGACGGGTAGTTAAGTCCTTATCTTCAAATCGTACTGGTTATCTTCTATGCATGTTCGATGCATCTCCTGGAGTTTGCCTCTCTGTTCCTTGCGACCAAGCGCAGTGTGCAGCGCCATACGTGTTCCCGTGACATATTCTGCCTCTCGCGCAAGACCATGGAGTGAAGACACTTGAATCACCAAGCCTACGCACTCGATAGGTATGGATCGTCTGGTCTCATCGCTGGTTTCAGGCCGTCTGGTCGAAGTGACTGAGATGTATTTGATCGTATATTTCGTCCGACCTTCCACGTTAACTAGACCTTCCACGTTAACTAGACCTTCCACGTTAACTAGACCTTCCACGTTAACTAGACCTTCCACGTTAACTATAGATTTGGTCAGGCATGGCCTATAAATGAATATTCTTTTAACGCTTGGGACACAAAACTTACTTCCAGCCTCCGCTCCTGTGTCCCTTTTCACCGGCCAGAATCTCTTCGGATGCTCCTCTCTGTAATCCGCTGGACACTTAGTGTCTGTTCTTGTTCGTACTGCCCGTCGTAGCACGATTGGCCACCCAGGCCATAGTTCCAGATAATGATCGGTCTAAAGACTACAACACTACAGCTCTCTATTGCATTGACAGCTCGTTTCACTCGCATGGACAGTTAATCACAGGCGTCGGGATTAGGTTAGTCAGCTTATCAGCTTTGGGAACGGCTTGGCCATTCCTTATCCACGGCTCCTTCAGTTGCGACCTCTAGTGACACGCTACCAGATGCTAGTAAAAAGGGAAGGAATGTGCGGATCGATATCTCGAAGATTCTTGGAAACTAAAATAGAACGTCTTTTAGTCTGCTGTGCAATTGATGATCGTTCCGAGATGCGGGTATGCCTTCCTTAGATTGCAGATCTCCGATTATCCAGACGAGAGGCAGCTTCGCGAACAGGAAATTGAGCAGACTTATATCAGGGTTCAGGATGAGGGGACCCTTGATGCAATGGATAGAAGTGATGAAAAGGTGATGGATAGGCACACGCCCCTTCCTAGAGAGTGGTCGAATTCCACTGCCGTTCCTTTAATACAACTTAATGCTGCAGAGTAGTCAATATTTGATTGTGTGACGTGACATGGCAGATGGGCTATCCTGACCCAACCGAGGGTAGAATCAAACGAGTTTTTCAGATGACGACCGCTCAAGTCTCCTACCTCGCCCCAGATTCATTGTGCGATGCGTGGAACTTAGCACTGTTCAATGAGGCCAACAGCTAGGTAAGTAGATACCTACCATGAGAGCGAGTTCTCAGAGTCTTTTTTTTTGGTTTGAATGACGGAATTGATTGATCCGTCATAGCGGCAACTGCCACGGCCCCTCATCCAGCTGGCGCCCAAAGAACCCCACTTGGACAGTGCGGCTCGAAGATCAAAGTGCCAGAAGATCTTCCAAAACTTCCAGAGCTTGCCGCCGAAAGCATGAATGTATAAACTGGAAGTTGATTGGCGAATCAGTCCGTCAAGTAACACGTTAATGCAAGAGTCCTTGCAGCAGCAAGGCTTCGTCCGGTTTGTCTACACCTCTCAACTGGGCTTGATTGACGGGACGGGGGAAGAGAGAGAGAGTTGGCTTAAGCGGACCATGTTGTGCCACATGGGAATTGTCCCACATGCTGCCACTGTGGCTGGAAAGCACACGCGATGCGAGAATCGATGACAGTGGGCTCGCCTAAGGGTGGCTCCACCTTTTCCCATCTTTCCCACCATCCCACAACGGGGCAAACGCACTTTGAGATGAAGAGAAGAGCAGAAGGCAAATGCCCCCTCCAAAAAGAGCCCACCCGTAGTCCACCACCAAAAAAAAACAGGTCCCCTCACTGTCCTTTCAAGCAAATCACATCTCGCGGCTGCCCACGCTCGTTTCTCCATCCACAGCCCGGGTCTTCCACCCAAGGTTTCCGACCTGTGTGTGTGTGTGTGTGGTTGCGCTCTTCCCTGCCGCCCGTCTTCCCTTGCCCAGCCAGAGGCCAGCTTCAGCCAGAAACAGGCAAAGGCCCAAACCAATCCCAGATTTTCCCTCAGGTCCGAAGTGAAGCCCCATCCACACATACCCGTGCTAGACGCATTTGCATAGAGATACCCTCCTTGCTTTTCTGCGGCCTGCTCCTCGGCGCATCCACCCTTTGGAACGTTTGGAGGTCGTTAGTCAGTGATTTCTTGGGTACCGCACACAGTACTCGCTGCATTACCTTCCTGACTAGCTAGTGGCCCTGGCAAGTTCCCTGGTCTGACCAAAAAAACACTGTGCTAGTTTCCAGCTATCCTAGTGAGTGGTTAAAAGTGGCTTTTTGGATCCTTTGTATGCGTGTGGACTGCAACCGGGACCTGGGACTGGACTGGGACTGGGACTGGCCATCATGGACACCGGCGGCAACAACGAGCACCACCAGCTGCAACCTCCAACTGCTGCTGTTGGACCACCATATGCGGCACAACAACTTCCCTCCATCAACAGTCTAAACCACACCTCACAACGTCGCAAACTCACAAAGAAACCGCCTCCGGCTGGAGCGCAACACCACAGCGGCTCCTTCAGCATCGATGGTCGGATTGACGCCGATTCTATCCAGAGCAAACGGAGCTCCACCAGTCTGAGGCGGGCTCCAAGCGCTCCCGTGGCCAGGACTCCAACCTCTAACGCGTCTGGCAACTCGTCTCCGCGATACCCTCCTTCCGCCACCCGTGTGCACAACCCGTCGCCCAGCCTGCCCGCCACTGACTTTGCTGTACCGGGCGTGCCGACTCCATCACAGTCCTTTTCGCAACACCAGCTCCAACACCAGTACCACCAGCAGCCTGCCGCCCGCATGAAGGACCGACACTCCGACTCCGCTCCTCATCCGCGACCCCTCAGTTCCAAGACGTCTGAAGAGCTCATCGGCGCACCCTTTGACGGCGGCGCCATATTGAATCGCATCGAGGCTACCAAATCGCCAATATCGCCCACAAGCTCAAAGACGAACACCGGCCCCTACGCACCTTATCGTCCTGCCCCTCCTGCTCCTTCGTACACGAGTCCCGACACCAGGGTTGCCATGGCCCCACCAACGTTGCGGCAGTCGACGAGCTACTCCGGCGGCGAGTCGTCCAATTCAGATACAGTGATGAGCGAGAAACCTTATCCGCCGAGGGTAGACACATCTTCAGGGTCGAACATCGCGGGCAAGCGCTTCTCCGACGAGGCTAAGGAGCCTAGGATTGCCGGTGTGCTGAGGAAGAAGTCCGGCTTCTCTACGTTCATGACAAGCCTGGTCAGCTCGCCGAAGAAGCCAACAATCTCTGCGCCCGAGAACCCCGTCCATGTCACGCACGTTGGCTACGATAGCAATACTGGTCAATTCACCGTCAGTTTCCCGATGCCCTAGAGTCCACCTTCAATTCGCTGCATAACAGTAAACTAACATTTCCGGTGCAGGGCCTACCCAAAGAATGGCAACGTCTTATTAGCGAGAGCGGCATCACCGAAAAGGACAGAAGGGAACACCCCCAGATTCTAGTGGACGTGTTGACGTTTTACAAGGAGACAACCGAGAAGCCTCAAGAAGATCAGCAGTTAGAGAAGTTTGACCATGCACGCGCAGCCGACCTGGGTCCTTTGGGTGCGAACTCTCCATCATCCATTACGTCTCCGGGTATGCTTCAAGGGAATTACCCTCTATCGCCACTTGTGAGTCCGCCAGCAAGTCCGCGATTCCCCCAGGTCAACCATGAGGGCAGCTTCGAGAACCCGAGAGCACCACCACCTGTCCCGATGAAGGGTCCTGGTGGACTACCACCGAAAGACAACCTGATGCCAAATCGTCCTGCGCCCAAGGCACCGATCTCGCTTCCGACGAGGGCCGCCCCTCAACCGCCGTACAAGGACTCCGGCATTGGTATGCAGCCATCAGGTGAAGATGCAACAAGCCCGTATCTTCCGCCTAAGGATAATGTGCCTATGCTCCCGGAAGAGCTCCGATCGAGGTCCAACTCCCGCGCTACTGGCGCTTCTCCTTACACACCCCCCCAGCCGTCACCAGCCTTCCCGCCGCAAACAGCGCAAGGCGCCGCATATCAACAGCAAATGCTCCAGCAGCAGCAGGAGCAGGCAATGGCACAAGCGCAGGCCGCCATGACTGGTCAGCTCGGGCGGCAACAGAGCAAACGCCAGCAACCCACGCCGCCCAGTTCGCAACACCAATTTGGGCGACAGCCTGAAGCAAATGGGTCAAGCCGACCGGCTCAACCTCCCCAATCGAATGCTCCCGGTACTGCTGGTGCTCGCCCTAGGCATCGCGCACGGCAGAGTAACGGGATAGACGTGGTCGCCCATCTTAAGCGGATATGCACTGAAGGCGATCCTCGAGAGATCTACCGTGGGTTCACCAAGATCGGGCAAGGAGCGTCAGGAGGCGTCTATACCGGCCATGAGAGGGGAACCAACAGGCTGGTAGCTATCAAGCAAATGAACTTGGAGCAGCAACCGAAGAAAGATCTTATCATCAACGAGATCCTGGTCATGAAGGAGAGTTCGCATCCCAACATCGTCAATTTCATGGACAGCTACTTATGCGGGGGTGAATTATGGGTTGTCATGGAATTCATGGAGGGTGGTAGTCTCACAGATGTGGTGACCTTCAATATCATGACGGAAGGTCAGATAGCGTCAGTCTGTCGAGAGACTCTCAAGGGCCTCCAGCATCTGCACTCAAAGGGCGTTATCCATCGTGATATCAAGTCGGACAACATTCTTCTCAGCCTGGAAGGCAACATCAAGCTCAGTAAGTGCTCCTTTTGATACCCGAAATTCGTGTGACAAGGGTTCTAACTCTCCGCGTGTCTCAGCCGACTTTGGTTTCTGTGCCACCATCAACGAAGCCCAGAACAAGCGAACGACAATGGTCGGCACTCCCTACTGGATGGCACCCGAGGTGGTTACGCGTAAGGAGTACGGCCGGAAGGTGGACATTTGGTCACTGGGTATTATGGCCATTGAGATGATCGAGGGCGAGCCGCCATATCTGACAGAGTCTCCCCTTCGTGCCCTGTGGCTGATCGCTACGAACGGGACGCCACAAATCAAGGACGAGCAGAACTTATCACCAGTCTTCCGGGACTTCCTCTATTTTGCACTCAAAGTAGACCCGGAGAAGCGAGCGAGTGCACATGATCTATTACGGGTACGTTGAGGAACCCCTTCCCCTCTCGCTGACTGCTGATGACACGGCGCTGACAACAAGCATCAGCATGATTTTATGAAGCAATGTGTCGACCTCTCCCAGCTATCTCCGTTAGTGAGGGCAGCGAGGGAAGCTCGTGCGGCGGAGAAGGCCCGGAAGGGACAATGATGGGGCTTGTTTGGTGTGTTCCTGCAGGTTTTTCCCAAGCGTTTGCCAGCTTATACCCTTCCAGCGGGCATCTCAAATTGCACAGTTTTTATCCAGCTTCAGCGCAGTTGAAAGTCGAGGAAATTTGGATCCAAGTACAAAAAAAGTCTTCTTCGCACATTCTTGCACCACGTGCCCACCATATTTGTCAACCTATCTTCTCGCTGCTTTGGTATCTTACTGCTCTCTCGGGAATGGCCGACGGTTATTGCCTGCTTTGACCGGATATGATGTCTTTAATGCGGCGACTCTTGCTGGACCGATCAGGCATTGCGATGTGTTCCCGGTTTTGTTTCCCGAAGGCGCTCATCATGGATATAGCTTCTTGACCTTTCGTTGCCTTCCTCTGCGACCACTCGGCCAAGGCGAGGTCGACACATACTACGAGCTGAGAAGGCTGCTGAGTGGGAATGCCCGGTTGTGGAGGGACATGCTGGGCCTCTGCCGCAGATCGGGGCTAGGCATTCCACCATTTTGGAGATATACTAAACCTCCCGCCCCTCTGGTGATGCAGCCAAGTGTGTATATGTAGTGAACAGAGAGCAAAGGGCAGAGAGATCTCAATAAGACTTGCTACGTGCGAACATGTGCCAATAACATCCATCGCCGGGTATATCTTCCTGTATGTATGTGCATGATCTTCTCAGTATCCATCAGGAAAGGCACAATCTAGCCATTCAGTCCGACGACTCCACTTGTTCGACTGCTTAGGTGTAGACGAGGGGACGGGACGATCCCGGAAGTTTAAACTGATGTACACATGGAAGTAAATTTGCCTAGTAGTGACAGAACAGACGAGAGGGGCCTCAAGAAAGGTATGCCATTGGCGGCTAGACGACAACGTCTACGGAACTTGGCATGAGTATGGGTCATAAGGTCACGGTGTACCAAATAGGGAAAAGTGAACACAGCATATGCAGGTCGAGTTTGCACGAGAGGATCTCTCTCTTGTGATATTATTATGGGCGGTCATGGTTAAACCAGCCAACTATTTCTCTATCCATCCGGCCGGCTGTAAACCCCCGACATACCAGGACGTTCGTGAACGGTTGTGAACGCGGAAAACAGAAAAAAAAGACCATCACCCCTGTTCCCCTTGCCATCCCTTCTGGACCCTTTAACACCGAGAAACCCATGATTTAAAACAACGCAGAGTCATGAAATGAGAAAGATCATGGACCGAAAAGTCATGCCATGAGAGCGGGGGGATAAAGCCTCGTGGGTATCAAATCCGAGTCATGTTGTGGCACTCAGTAGAGGGTGTAGCCGCCGTCAATGATGACGTTAGAGCCCGTCATGAAGCCGGAGGCGTCGGAGGCGAGGAAGACGCAGAGGCCGTTGAGGTCGTCGACGGCGCCGAGGCGGTTCTGGGGCGTCAGGCTCTTCCAGATCTTCTTCTGGGCGTCGAGGGCGGGCACCTTGTTGAGGGCCGTGTCCATGTAGCCGGGCGAGATGCAGTTGACGCGGATGTTGTACTTTGCCCATTCGGCGGCCAGCGACTTGCCGAACTGGATGACACCGGCCTTGGAGGCGTTGTAGCACGACTGCTCCTGCGGGTAGTTGACGATGCTGCCGCTCATGGAGGCGACGAGGATGATGGAGCCCGGCTTGCCGGCGGCCATCATGGCGCGGCCGACGGCCTGGGACATGAGGAAGGAGCCCGTGAGGTTGATGTCGATCAGGCGGCGGAACATGGCCGGGTCGTACTTCTCGGCGGGGATGTTGGAGTCGGCGATGCCGGCCGAGTTGACGAGCACGTCCGGAGCGCCAAACTTCTCGACCACGTTCTCCACAGCCGTGTTGATGGCGCTGCCGTCGCGGACGTCGACCTTGTAGAAGACCACGGGCAGGCCGCAGGCTTCGTACAGCTCGGCGGCCGCCTGGTCGCCCAGCTCCTGGTTGGCATCGAAGATGACGATGGCCTTGGCACCGGCCTCAGCGCAGGCGCGGGCCATGTAGTTTCCTAGTCCACGAGCACCTCTGTATTAAAGATGTGTTAGTTAATCGTTTCTTAGGCCGTTATTGGTTTGGGTTTTAATCTGATTTGCGTCGAAACGTACCCTGTGATGATGATGACCTTGTCCTTGACGGACATCTTCTGCATGGTGGCCGGCAGCTTGGAGTAGACCTCGTTGGTAAGGGGAGTGACGGTCCTCATGGGCTCCTCCTCAACGGCGGGTGGAGGGCCTTGGGGATTGCGGCGGACCGGGATGCTGGAGTGGTCCGAGGTGGGCTGATGGACGCCCTTAGCGTCCGGTGTGTAGACCGACACAGGGATCTCGGTCTCCTTGATCACCTCTGATTTCCGCGGGGCGGTTGAGCCAGAGAGGAAGGCACGTTGGGCGAATGCTGGCATAGCGCGAGCGACGGCGGGCCGCGGCATGGCAGCCATTCGGCTGCTCATGCGGAGGGCTGTGCGTGCGGTAGACATATTGACTGTGGTGATGTGAGGTGCGAAGAGTGCAATGCTCGCGCAGCAAGAAAGACAGTTGGTCGAAATAGTAAACCAAATGCCTTTTTTTGTTTGCTCGGTGTAAAAGAGTTGTCTCGCGTTGAACGGAGAGACAATGGTTGCTGCAAGACTCGTGTAGAGAATCTCACAATTGGCTTTCACAGCAAGTGCTCAAAGAGGCAGTGCGAGTGAAGGTCGGCTGCACGTAAGACGCCTGGGTGTGTGAAGGGCCGCGAATAGATAATCGCGGGGTAGAAACTGGTGCTGCTTGTTGCTTTTTCGAAAAGACGCAGTGCTGTGTCTTGCAGTTCAGAAGCAAAAATGCACAATGTATTAAACAAGAACCAGTGGTACTACTGTATGGGGTGGCCCTGGAGGTTTGGCGTGCAAAAGTGAAGTTGTGTGATAAGTGAACTTTGGTCTGAAAGATCAAATATGTTCAAGGCACGTCAAAAGTGCCTGGGCTCCTCAATAGCGACTGCAAAACTGCTTGTTGACAGAGATCCTGACAGCTCAGGGCGAGGAGTGTCAGGTTATATATGAAGGTACGTGGGTGGTGAGGCAAAGTTGAAGGAAAATCCTGACAACGGGAATTGCTAAGGACTTGGAGGTCTAGCAAGCAGTAGAACTTCTGAGCTCTCTTAGAGTGAGGCGGAGCTACCTGTCTGGACAGGCCGGAAAGACTGGAGATGTGGGCAAATGTGGACAGTGTGGAGGGGTGTGGCAAGTCGAGATGGGCCCTTTTCCTGCTGGTATGCCGATCCCTGTCGTATTCAAACAGTCTCAAGTCCCGATTCGATGGAGCCTGCGAGTTACTGCAACACAGCACGAATAAGCTTTTGGTCCAGAACCATTCCATCCAAGAGCTCTCGGAGTAGACGAAAGTGCGGGAAAAGTCCACCACACCACCGGAACCGCTGGCATCAAGGGGTGGTTCACCCCGCTCACCAAGCCAGCGTTCCACTGCCCCTCAACGCCATTGACATCGAGAGAATGGCAGAATGGTATCGAAGGGGTGGGCGCGATATTACGGCCGCGCACACATCTTCCCAGGTAATCCAGCTTCCACACGAGTACGTGTACTCGAGTGACAATGTGCTTGGCAGCCCAGCCGCTAAGACAAAGGGGGGGTAATTGTGCAATCGAAAACCGAGAAGTGTACACACCTGTCTATGGAATTTATGGTGGAACGTTTTGAGCTCTGAGTGAGCGCTGTGCGACGGTGCAGTGCAGATGGTGGTAAAGTCGAAGATACTCTGAATTTATTTTCAAATTTCAAGTTACCTTCCAGCTCCTTTTGTATCCGCAGCTTCTCGCCAAAATGATAGAAAGTCTACCTTTCCCCTTTTCCTTTCGAGATATGATACCAGGTAAGCAGTGGGACCTGAAATCTTACGTTGTCGCTAGGATTAGGATCCGGTCACAGGACCAGCAGTAATTTCTTGGCCATGGTGTTTTGGCAGCCGAATGCAAGCATTGAAATGCACCTCAAATGGAGGTGTGGGGGAATAAGGCTGGCGGTTCGACCATGCTGGGAATATGCGCTGTCAACTAAACTCGATTGGATGTCAGTATCAAATCCAAGACTGATGGTTTCTCCGAGAGAAAAGACGAGTTGTGTTGCACAGGCCGTGTTGTTGAGGTTGCTTTCTTGGAGTGCGTGGCCCATTTCAACTATATTACTTGAAAAGCTTCATGTTCATCACAGAACAGCAAGCCTAACGGGGCCGGGGAACCTAGCCCCTGTTCACCATCCATACTATTTACACGTGTAGACGAGGAGACAAATGTCTCGTTCAATTGTCTGTCATTTCGAGCCTGAGCATAATGACTGGACCCCAGTCGTGTTGGGACACTATTGATCTCGACTGAGTCGTCCCAAGGCCGTGATCCTCGAGCCGCTCAAGGTCTGACGCTGATGTTGGACTGAGTCAAGCAGGGGTAGCTCTCCGCCTACAAGGTAGCTCTTGGATGTACCTGGGCTTCATGCAGTGCAACAGCACCCACTGTGGAGTGGTGCTGAGTCTGGGTGTGGGACGTTTCGTCTCGCGGCATCGCTAGTGCCGAAAACGCTAGTGATTCCTGGTGGGGTGGGGGGCCCTTCCTGGCCTGCCTGGTATGCCTCTAGCGTAATGCTGTTATTTTTTTGCAAATTCCCATCACGCGGCCATGTGCAACGCCATCCAAACTTTCTAGCTATTTCCGTGACGAGCTGCAGCGTAGCTCCCCCTGCTCCCCTGTCCTGGCGATAGGGGGAACATGCGGTGAGCATCCTCTCCCGTTCGAGCTAATGCCGAGTGCCAGAAATTCTATGGACCCAAGAACGTTCCAAAGTTGTGCACTGCAGGAGGAGCTTCGGAAACAACAGAGGCGGCAGCTTTGTCCTCGCAATCTGTACTACATGCTGCGGTATGTCTTATGCTGGAAGTACCGGCTCGGTTGGATGAAAGCATAGAGTACCTAGGTAGATAGACTCTGGATGCATGCGGAACTCACTGGTGGCTATCTCGACTCTAAGCCTGGTCAGATATCTGACTATGCCGTCAATGACCAAAGGGGAGACATGATGAGCGATGCTTCCGTATCATTGATACCACTCCAGCCGTTTATCCACCTCAATTCCAGCGAAATCGAGAATTATCCGATATGTGTGTAGTGTACCTTACTGCGTAGTGTAGTATTGAGCTATGAAAGCCCCAGGTTTGTCTTATCAGCACCAGGTCGTCCCCGATCTTCTGTAAAGGGGACCGAGAGGAGTCAGATGATGCGTGAAACCTTGCGTTATCCGCTTTGTACCACTAAAGCAAGCATAGGCGGCGGGTCCGGCAGCGGCCGGCATGTAGGCCGTGGACCGGGACCATCCAGGCAAGCCAGGGCATGCCACAATAATTAGTAGCTTCGCGTAGGTGCAGAGAAAACTCTTTACGTCGATCGGGGATTCAGCGAGATATCTCGAGCTCGTTTTGCCAGTGTGCCCCATTGATTCGGCCTTTTTTTACGCGTCAATAATTGGAGAAGTTTCGACTCGTTTCTCCAGGTCTTGGACCATTGGGGTAACCGATCCCGCAGAACCGGAGGAAAATTCCTTGGAAACTCTGCCCTTTCTCTGACTCTGGTCGGACTGCTTTCGGAATCCTTGATATCCGATATCAGGACTTTCCATGCTTCCTCCTGACTACCTATGGGATGTCTAACGTGCATTCAAAGTCAATGTCTCGAGTTGTTTGACGCATCGATAAGTCTTCGTGGATCGGGATATCAGTCGTGAAGTTGAGCATTTGACGTTGGGCGTTGACAGGGGTCCTTGGAATTAGGTTTCCAAGCAGATCTTGCTGCCCCACCACCCCGTGGGGGTTGGTTTCGTGATGCCATCGTGAAGCTTCCTCAAGCACCGAACGAGGGGAGACCCGGTCGTTCTCGCTCCAAGGCCTTCACACCATGACGGTAAACTACGGGGTTGATGCTCTTGGGACACCTCCGCCAGACGTTCGACAATGGGAACCGGCCTTTCACCAATGTCTTCTATAGGACTTTATGTAACGACGGGAGCTTTCCACCAGACGATAAGAAACGTACTTTTTCGCGACATGTCCCAAATCCCAGTGGGGCGGATAGCAGCAGAAACGCCCAGGCCACACTAGGGGATTTTGATGCACCCCAGGATCTCACGATAACCTCAAGAATTCGCCACCACCTCCAGATTCTTCACGATGCGGCACGGGAAGCTTGGACCCTTGGGCGCTAGTCAAACCTTCGCGGGAGACCTGCAGCATTCTTTCACGATGTTCTGACAGCCCTGACAGCCCCAGTTCCCGCACATACACTACACATGAACCTTACAGCCTCTCCCGCTTCCCGCTTTTTCAGCTCTTCCATGAGGAAATTCAAATGTTGACATGTCATTTCAGACAATTCAACGACGTCACACGCCTCCAGGCCGACGCCCCAAATCCGTCTAGTTGCACTCTTAGATTTTCGTACGCCTTCACTTTTGCCTCGTGGATCGGGTGTTTGAACACGAATAATCTACTGTTTCGATTAACTTCACCTAGAGGCTGTCTCAGGCGAACTTTCAAATCCCATCTGTCTGCCAGAAGTTGCACCTGCACCCTCATTCTCGAGAATTTCATTCTCAGGAGAAGGGATAGTGACGGGCGCAACCGCAGTCCTAGCCTGAAACTCGTCCCAGTTCCACTGTACCGCTGCCGTCATCTCGGCAATCCGATTCCTCCCATACTCCCTGATCTTCTCCGCTTCTGCCGCCCGTCCCATCTTGTCCAGTATTTCCGTAAGCTTAAACAAGCTGTACTGTATTGCGTCCTCGTCCGTCGTGTTCATGGCCGCCTTGACCGACAGCCGGAAATACCCCTCCGCGGCCGCCAGATCCCCCCTCTTGGTCTCGACCATGGCCGCGAAGCCCCAGTGCCGCGAGGCGTCCAGCGACTCAGACGTGCCGGCGTATGTGTGCTCCACCGTCCGCAGCGCCTCCTGCGCCTCGTCGAACCTGCCCTGGTCGCGCTTGACCTGGCTGATCTTCCACGCATACAGCCGCCGGTGCCGCAGCACCCACGGATGCGGACCGGCGTCCGGCCGGATCTTGTCGAGCTCCTTCCTCAGGCTGCGTACCTGGCCCGCCGCGTCCTGGCGCATGATGTAGGACCCGAACATGTGCCAATATATCTCGAGCGAGAGGTTGCTGCCCGGCCCGAACATGTCGTCTGACTGCTCGATCATCAGGCTGTAGACCCTGGGAAAGATGTCGTCGTACTTGTCTATCTCGAGCGTGCTGACCCGTTTGAGAACTTTGGGCAGCTTCTTATTGCCATCTTCGCCAATGGTATCAGCTTGGCTTTGAATGTATTTCCGCAAAATGTTCAGCGTATCTCTCTGTCCCCGGCGGGCGAGCCGCTCGAAGACGATCAGCAGCAGCGACACCAACCTCGGGACATTGAGAGATACTATCTCACCCGTCTCTCGGAACGCCAGGTCCAGCACCTTGAAGGCTCCCGGGAAGTTGGACCGGTACAGCAGATCGGCCGCGGTGTAGAACTTTGACAGGACATCATCCGTGATCTCGCTCCCCTTGCGCCCGGCCCGAACGCCGACGACCACACCGTCCTCGTCCACCCTCCACTCACCCGAGTCCCACGATGAACGGAAGTAGTCCCTGCAGTCCGCAAGGAGGAACTCGGCCTCCCCCAGCGTCCCTGGTAGCCTCCATACCCCTTCGGGCGGTGGGGGCGGCGTCACGCAGACGAGGCGGGTGGACTCGCGCGGGTTCTGCGGCCGGTGCCCACGTCTGTACTGGGCGAGGAGCTGCGGCTTCCGCTTGAGGTAGCGCTGGATGTTGGTCTCGTTGACGCGCCTGCCCATGAGCCAGAACTCGGACTGCTTGGAGGCCGCCTCGCGCTGGGCGCGGAGGTGCAGGATGGCCAGGACGTCGTCGTCGTTTAGGCGCTTGCCGACGTCCCATTCTTTGATCTTTGTCTTGTAGATCTTTTTCCTGAGGAGGGTTGGGCGTTAGCATAAGATGGGGCATACCTCGTCGCGGTTGTGCCTGTAGAGTATTGTTACTTACGTTGAGTGGAAATCGTATTCTCGCTCCATTATCTCCATGACCTCCTCCAGCTCCCTGGTCAGGTAGAGGCTGATTATAGTTTGCTTATGGGCAGCCCAGTCCTGCGCCGTGGCCCATTTTTTCCTTGATTCGACTGTCGCCATTCTGGGACTTGGTTACGGCTACGGGCTATCAGAGCAACCTGATAATCGCTGTTCTGTTCGTCGACAATGACGATGGTCATCTGCGGATCTACATGGTAACAAATGAGTTGGGATCTTTGTAACGGGATAGAGAGTATCGATAATCTCGCTGCTGATATGATTATTCAATTCTGCTGCCTGATGGTTTTCTACTTCTACGAGGGGAGTCGAACCGTGATGAAGCCGAAGGATTCCTCATTGCTTCCTAAAATAAAAGCCAACTAGACTTAGAATAAAATAGCCGTTTCATGGACAATCTTGGCGGCTGTCATGCGATATCCTTGCCTTCTCCCTTCTGTCCGCTTCACACCATGTCAGCAGAGCCAGTGGCCCAGTGCAACCCTAGTTGACGGGACAAAAAGCCCTCACCTGATGGTCCTGCGGGAGGACCCAGGTTCCTGGGATTAGCTCGGCATTGAGAACTATGACCATTTGCCATAAACGTGTAAGCGAAGAACAAGAGCACTAATATAGTAATGATGACAGGCGGCAAATATCACAAGCAGACCACCCAACAAGCATACACCACAAACGCCCAACCAGGCTTGTCAGGTGTAGAAGACAGAGGGCATTCGTACAAAATCTCATACGCTACTTTCAAGGAATGCAAGCAAGCTATAGTGTAATACCCCATTTCACACGATAACGCCCTCGCTTTGTAATAGCAATTCCCACCGTACCGTATTGGAATCGTATATAACAACTCCGGACCGCACAGCAAAACCCAGCGCTACCCTTCAGTCTTACCTAACCCTTCCCTACGTACCAGCAAGCCAGCCCTCCTGGACTCCCGTGGTTCGCAGCGCTTCCCTCAGTTCCTTCCTCTGCACATCCATGAACGGCTTCAAGACACTCTGATCCGCGGTCCGACTCCAAGCCTCCATCCTCGCCACCTGACTCTCGCACACCCTCAGCAGCGGGACCGGCACCCTCACCATTGCGCCCTTCCGCTCCGGCGCCGGCGCGAACTTACTCGCCAGCAGCGCCAGCCGGTCCGCCCTCTCGTTGCCCGGCACGCTAGCGTGTCCCGGCACCCACCTCAGGTCGACCTGAACGCCCTGTTTCCCGAGTCGCTCCGCGTATCCCTCGATCGGCCGCGTGCCGTTGCCACCCCACTTACGGAGCTGCAGGCTCGTCAGCGCGTTCTGTGAGTCCGAGAATACCGTCACCTTGCGGATCGGGGTCGCGGTGCCGACGCCCGCTTCGCGGCTCTTGTCCACTTCGCCGATGGCGATGCCCACAGCGATCTCGACGGCCATCGTCTCCAGCACGTCAATGATGGTGCTGCCCGACCCGCGATCGACGGCGGCGGTGAAGGCCCAGTCAAGCCATGCTGGATTCTCCTTGTCTGGCTCTGAAGAGTTGGGGAGCGGGCCGGTTGGCTGGCGGTAGGTTATGGATAGGGCTTGGAGGCGCTTGTTGAGGCGCTCTTCCGGAGCCGTAGCGTCCGTCCACATGACGAGGTGGTGTGGACCGAATTCGTTGGCTAGGCTACCGCTCGGCGAGGAGTAGACCATAGAGGCGTAAGACCAGGCTTCTATAAGAGGAGAGATGATGATCCGAAAGGGAAGACGCGGTGCGTTCAATTCCGGGCTTGGTTTGGCTTTCGGTTGCGGGGTTTGTCTCGGGACAATTGCTGTCTTGATAAGCTGGACTCCCGATGGCTCAGGCTTCTTGGCGGTTCTCTGCTTATGACGTCCCCTCCGCCCCCTTTTCTCCTTTGCCGTGCTCTGCGGTGTTTGAACCGCCGGAACTTCTGCCACAATTGCAATCGAAGATGCGACAAGGTCTTTCTCCTCTAGCTTAGAAGCATCGTTGGCTGGGACGTGGAGTCGTTCGCTACGAGCATCGTCCCGTCGATTGTCCTGTGCATTGTTCAGTCGTCCCTCCCATATGTCGTCCGTACGATTGTTTAAGTTGGCCACAAGATGATAATCCTCCCCAATGACACTCGGAATCGTCCCTTGCCCTACAGGCGGGCGGAGAGCGAGAAGCTCTTCCCCAGTATACCTCCTTGCAACCTGACCTTCAGAGTGAGTTCCGGGGGCAAGGGCCGAAATGGGTTGCAGCGCGCCTGTCTTAGGAGTCGAGCAGAGTGTCTTCTCCGAATCCCAGTATCCATCATGCTCTTCGTCTGCTTCCGCGGAGCGACCGCTCGTCAACTTGTGAGGTCCAAGAATCTGGAAGCTCGGTGGGTCCCGTGGCTTTTCAGTCAAGCTCGAGGGTTGAAGAAAGCCGTGTGGCACACCGCGGTCGTCGTTCCGCCCGCCGTTCCGCTCGTCAGTCTTGCCATTATTAGGTACAGAGTTACGCGAACCATTGTCAACAGTCGCTCCGGTCTTCCGGATATCCTCGGTAGCGAGATTGCCATCTTGGTTATCGTCCTCTAAAACCGCATGCTCCACGCAACTGGATCTCAAGCACGAGGGACCGAATAACCCAGGCATACAATGTGCATCGTTGTCGTGGCCTAGAGCCAATGGCCCTATAAGATGAAAATCACCCAACGGACCCCCATCTGTCGGCCCTTCTCCTTCGAGTACCGATGTCCCGAGAAGGGAAAATACTGTCGGGCCCAGACTAGTATCGTCGTCAGCTTCCTCCACCGTGAGGGCTGATGTTCCCAAAACTCTCGACATCCACATTGGGATCCAGCTAGTCGTATTTGAAGAGGATTCCGGAGGAGCCCTCGCTTGTACAGGTAATTCTGATTTCTGTGTCTGTTCTTCCAGAAGGACGTGCTGGTCTGCCGATACTAGCTTCTGCTTCTTCGGCTTCGGCTTTGGCCTCGTTGGGCAGTCCCGCGATAGATGACCCCGTTCGCGGCATTTCTTGCAGCGCGGGCTCTTCCCGGAACCTTTCTTCTTACCAGATAGCTTAGCATTCGAATGAGAGAGAGATACAACCTCAGCAGAGTTGACCTGCTGTTGGGCCGTCTTCCCAGTTGTGAATTCAGAGGCCAGTGGTGGACCAGATCTGACAACTATATTATCTAAGCCAGAAGTGGCGTCACGAAAAGTATCCAAGCTTTGAGTGTCCTCGAAGGCAAGGATTTCGACCTCGTCATGACGTTTGGTGTCGAGAACGATATCCCGGAGAGACTTAAAGGGGCTGATGATGCTCGTCCTATGTTCTGGGACAGCACGATCATTGCACACATCGATCACTGAAGCCGCAGGCGTCCCTTCGGAGACAGGATGACAAGTCGTAGGTGGAGCGTTATCAAAGACTTTCGTAGGCTCGACTTTGTGCGTCGAAGATCCGGCGTTCATGTGTCCAAAGACGTGGCTGAGACTGCCTTGATCGTCCGTAAACGAAGCATAGTATTCAGGCGTAGCAATAAGGGGCGAGATGTTGACTGCGGTAACGGAGCTTTCCGGCGTCCTGCCGGCAGCAGGGGAAGTGTCCAGGCAGGTAATGTTATCTTGATCATTACAGACGTCCGCCAGGATGTGGGTGGGATCAGCAAGTTCATATTCAGCGGACGCGGGTATCTCAACCGGTGCCGGCAGCCCAAGATCGAGAATTGTTTGTTCTTCTTCAGGTAACGGACAAGAAGCGACTGGCGGCAGTTCCGGAGAGTTGCCTGGTACCGGAGCGCTCGACTGGGTAACGGTCTCGCTGCTTGACGTTATTTTGACCTCATTGTCTGGCGCCGGACCGAGAATTTCGACGTCGTTATACTGTTCTTCTAGACCTTGTAGGAATGTTTCTGCAGCGGCTAGGTCGAAGAGTCCGTCGCCGACACCGCCCAGCACAGCGTTGGCAGTAGTGGAAAGGAAGCTGAACATGTCTGCAGGCAAAGGAGCGAGGCCGTGCCAGCCGTTCCTATAACTACATCGAATATTCCATAAGCGTGGATATCATTATACTCGCCCAAGATGACGAGGATGCCGGCGAAGACAAGTGGTGGCGAACGTTTGGATTGCCGTCGCCACGGATGTACTTAAGAAGCTGGGGAGGATTGCATCATATTTTATAATACGAATTCGCAAGACGCAAAGACACAAGAAGCCATGAAGGTAAGTTGAGGTTAAGAAAACTCCTTTGTGATAAGGTTTGACATGAGTTTGAGGTTTGTCGTCAAGTGCTGGGAAAGGTAGATTACGTGATACCTCGAGGGTTGAAGAGACGAGGCCAGAAGAAATCAGGCCAGAGGGGTATCGCTTTAAAGTCTAAAGTTCTTGCGGCGGAGTCGTCGAATTGGGCAGCAATCTACCTGCTGAGCAGATGGCCTCCAGGCCGAGGCTGCCTCAAGAGCAGACAAGCGCACCTTGTAGTGGTGTGGTCGCACAGGAACGAGACCGAATCAGCCGAATCACATCGTTATTTAGGGAAGTGACGATACACCTTAGCAGACGCCAAATGAACAAATGCTCAGCCATACGACAAGGCAGCCGAGAGTGCCTACCACTCCGCTCGCTAAAAAGACCGATTCAGAGACACCAATTTGGGTTTTGCTGAACGCAAGGTTACTACATCCTCATGATATAGTTGCACACGCTTAGACTTATCAACACAAATATCGCCAAGGCTACAAAAGACAGTATAAGCGCTGTCGTAGGAAGTTTTTACAACATTCATCCTCATCTTTGGCCCCCCAAAGTACCTTATAAACAACGATGTCCGTCTGCTGCCCCGCCCAGCTCATTGGTCAAGTTCCTTACAACACGCTCAGACTTTGATTAGAGATCAAGAGGCGAAGCGAAGGAATTCCAGTACCGATGATTGTCGTCTTTCTATTTGAGTCTTTCGATGGCGCAATGGTTGCAAGGCTATCTGTCCTTGTTTCGCCGAACCGAGCAGTCGCCGTTGGCATTGTCAGCCTGTTCCAGTGCGGTTGGTTCAGGTTCGAGCTTTTGTTTCGTCATGCACGCTTCCAGTATGTCGAGGTGAGAGACTTGAGCGTGCAACCAGGTGAGCCGCCTAGCCGGCGTTTCTTCTCGGGTGCGATAGTTGTCAGGAACTGCCGTGCTTTCGTCCCAAACCCCTAACATTTTCCACGGCTCTGGGTCTCAGAGGCAGTCACATTACAATTTGCCATCCATTTCATCCCAGCTCATGGCGGCTTTATCACTTGATTTGTCTGAAGGACTGATCAGGGTACAGGAGATGTCCACCCTCCTAACTGGTGTGCATAAAGGGCGGAATCGGGGCTGTGATATTACCCCCGGCCACTGCATACCTGGCTGTACCGACCCCGGTGGTGCTGCCAATACCGCTCATAGAACCTGTGTTTTGTCTAGTACGTGACGTCGGCGCCTGCAGTTGAGCACTAGGTTGGGATGAAGTGGCAGGCAGCTGATGGCGCACTCCCCTCGCTTCCGTTTGCGGATCTGTTGGCAATAGTTGGTTGGCCTGCTGTTCCGGATGGTGATGGTTCACGTCTGTGTAGCCCAGCGCGTCGTCATCTTCCATTTCTGCATCCGCGTCCTGGTCGCTCATCCCGTCGTCTTTGTCAGCATTGGCATCCCGATCGCTCAACTCATCGTCCTGGTCCACGTCTGCATCCATGTCGCTCGTATTATCTGCTCTACCGGCAACAAATCCAGTAACACCTAACGCAGAGCCGGTAGGTGTCGTTCCGTTCGTTATTGTTCTGGACACTTCTGGCACCCCTGGTGCCAGTTGCGCCGAAGTCCCGTTGAGCTCTCCACCAGCGTACGGCAGTGAGGGCATTCTCCTCACTTCCGTGCCATGCCCGCGGATAGAGTCAGCAGGTATCAGTCTCTTGCCAGCAAGTTGGCTAGCTCCGCCAGATGTGCCAGGTCGCTCAACCCTCGGTAAAGGACGTTCATCTGGGCCTGAAAGAGCTCGGGACTTGTTCTGCGTTCCTGCCTTGTCCAGAACGATGGCTGACGAGGCAGAATCGCCTGCATGATCCTCAGAATTCAGGCCAGCTTTGTCTACTGTTCGTTTCCCTAGTATGCCGCTTCCCGAAGGCCGTTGGGAGACCACAACCTGCTTCCACCGGTCGATGGCCGCGCCGACCACTGTGCCAAGATCAGAACCACGGTCGTCCAAGCTCATACCCACGCCACGACGCCCGTGAACGACAGCCTGTTCCATCCAGAAATCGAGAAACTTGGGATTAATTCCCATTGTAGTTGGAACCATGAGCTTGAACTCGCGGGGCTGTTGCAGCTTGTTAAGTTGATCAATCTGGCTTCTCAGATTCGAATTTTCCAGTTGCAGCTTCCGCTGTTCCTCCTGAATGGTTTGAATCTGCGTCTGTTTCTTCCCAACGCTTCGGGCGAGCTCAAGTAGCCATGTGTCCTGCCTTCGCTGCTGAGGCAGGGCTTCCCATCCCTTGAATGCGGTATCGATATGGCTTTTCACCTTCTTCTCCAGATCATC
Source organism: Coniochaeta prunicola (assembly GCA_007388105.1). NCBI lineage: Eukaryota > Fungi > Ascomycota > Sordariomycetes > Coniochaetales > Coniochaetaceae > Coniochaeta > Coniochaeta prunicola. Next base: position 513,225 of record SMOB01000210.1, on the reverse strand, counting down.
GGCCAATTTCTCAGCTCTGCGCACAGCTTCTTGCGGTTCTATCTTGAATGCGGAATCGGACGGAGGATACTGAACATCTCCCAGCCACGCTGTTGTGGCAGTAGCACACTTGATCTTATATTTCTTGAACTCCTCTGAGAAATATGCCTGCAAGGCTGTGTATTGTTGCTGGCCGGGCGGCTGTACGGACCACGAGGAGTCTGTCGGGAATGGATTGTACGAGGAGAGGGTTGGGGGCGGCTGCAGGCATTGGAGTGTCAGAGCGGGAAAGTCGAGGGACAGAGGATCGAAAGAAAAGGGCATCGAGCTCATATCGATGTGCAGCCTAGTAGAAATTCGACGTTTTAGCACAGACCAGCTAGACAGGGGAAGGAGCTGCAACATACTTCGCAGCTCGCCATGCGCTGATCATCTCCCTTAAGGCCAACTCCGCGGCCCTCGCTGTGTCCTCAACATCCTGAATCTTCTTCACCATATCCGTATTCAGTTGGGAAACCTTGGCTTGCTGAGTTGCCGGTTCTCTAGCGGGAGTTGCCGTAGAAGGAGCCTGGTCCCTCTCAATGTCGTTGATAACACCGGTGACTTCGAAGTTGTGGACGTTCCACCCGGGGATGGCGGTAGCGCTCTCCTTCCGCGCCAACGGCGGCGCGGTGGAGCTGACATGATCGGATGCCGCAGGACTCCGCTTGCGAGCGGCTGTAGGCGTTGCAGTCGAGGTTGCCGCAGAGGTCGACGAATATCTTCTGGTACTGAGTGCCTTCTTGTGCTGTCGTCGGGTTACACCACCTCGCATCTTTCTGATTTCCTCCACATCGTGAATGCCATCTGCCGGTTTGGGGTTCTTTTCCTTGATCCAGAGGTCGAGATGACGGCCAAGCGAGGACGACGTGAAATCCTTGTTGCAGAAAATGCATTTCTTGTCCTTGATGGTCTGGTATGGTGATGTCGACTCGGCGTCACCCTTGCTTGGTGTCTCGGACATTGTCCCGGCTGTTGGCCGCTGGCTGCGGCAGCTCCGCGTAGCACCGAAAGAAGGGCAAGGGAGTTTTCCACAAGAGAATATCAACAACAACAAGAAGATTCAATTGGTGCTCCCTATGGGCAATCTCTTGTGTATGACATGAATGCAGAAAGGGAGTGTTTCCCAGAGAGAAGGCCTGGCTTTATTTATATCAAGCCATCCGAAAAGCAGTCCGCTCTGGAGACTGGAAGAAACAAGAGGTGCGTAAATGAGAATTGACATGAGGAAGTGCAATGACCACCACTTTCCCCTGCCAAATAAAGGACTGCAGGAAGGTTGGTGCCTCCAGTCTGGAATCTGGATCCCGTCTGGTTGTGTAGTGTAAACTGGTGTGTCCTTTATTTTTTTCGATTTTCTCGGATGTAGCTTGCCATTCACTTCCCCCCCTTTCCCGCGATCTCCAGGCAGGGATCTGGAGCTAGTGAGCTTTTGTGGCTTGTTGGTATCAACGGCCGGGCGTTTAGCAAAAAGTGACATGGGCACGAAGTGCAGCAGTTATCGTATCTAGCCTGCTGGAAATTTCATGTCTAGAGGAAAGATATATGAGAAATGAAACTGCGGCTTTGATCTATCAAAATACCTGCCCCTGGTACAGAAGAGCTCCCTCATGTAGAGACGTCAGCGGTCGCATTACATCTTTGATCGGGTTTTGCTTCACTGCTGGAATAGTTATGCCCCGCCTCGAATTGAACACTTTAAGGTACTTAGAGTAGTAAAGGTATGATAATATTATTAGACTCAAGTAACCAAGCCTGAACAGGCAGACCCAGTCCCGGTTTTCCGCGTGCCTTGCCCCAATCAGACGCAGTACCACACAGTAATGTGTCACTCTCTCATGGAAGGAAGGAGGAGCCCTCAGAGCTTGTTATGACAGCTCGCGCTTGTCCTCAACAAGTCCCTTGTCTCTTCTCCCGAACATCAGGAATGCAGAAGCTATGGCATCTTCAGACAAAAACCGGCAATACTGTGATATACACAGAGCCATTGCGCGAAGCCTCTACTGAAAATGGCAGTTACTCATTTTACTGACAAACTAAATGCCTCCTTTACCTTCCCAATTCGTGGATCGCACACCGAAAGCGACACGCCAGCAGTCTAACAGCTTGAGTACGGGGCAGCCTCTTCCACGTGCGCAACAGTCGCTACGACATTCAATAGTCCTGACCGTGCAGCAACCAGATGCAAGTACAAAATTAACGGCATCGTGATCGTCCATAGTTGAGTCTTGTCGACCTCACCTTGCCTTCCTGACTATCGTGTTCCTTGTGTTCACCTGAGGCAAGAGAGCCACACTTTGATCCTTTGTTTCGCCGACAAGTTACTGTCCACAGCCCATATTCGCATCGCTCTGTTGAAAACCTGTCACAGCTTCCGGAGCCTTGGACTAGACGAGAGGACGATCTGTCAGGTCACGATTAGACGCTAGGGCTACATGGTTGGCACAAGCCATGAGGCCAAGGCCAGAAATCAGACTTCACTTGATCCCTTCCCCTAAGGTGTGCATATTTTACTCATTATCTGCTGCAGGCTCCTTTAAGTGTTACTACCTAATAACTGTTATTATCGCTGGCAGAAGTATGATGACTACTAGCTGGCACGTATCTAGCAGATTACCCCTGTACCGAGATCACAGCCATCCGAGATGTGACATTGGCTGTTCCGTCTTTTCAGAGACCTATCGGGATAAAGAAGATCTGAGACCCAATGAATAAAGAAGATCGAGATCTCGGTAGAAGTCTATCAGACACCGAAGAGCACATAGACGGTGCTGTCATCCAAATAAGTTCTCTGACAATGTTCGTCTTGCAGCCCAAAACCTGTTAACCGCTTACGGAAGGACGTTGGATCTGCACCGAGCGTGGTTTGCATTAGCCTGCAAGCAGATCTTTCAGGACTCTGAAGCTTAGTTTCACATGTCTCGGGCATTTGCAAGTCGACTGGTTGTTTGCCGCTTTCCCGTCGTGGGCCAACTCTTGGTCCAGGCGTAACGAGCTCGTACAGATGCAGTCGATGTGGCACATGTCCTGCGTCTACAATGAGTCTTATGTCGTCCTGGTCGAGATGTGGAGGATTCTACCCTACTGCTATAGTCGTCTTCAGTCATCTTGCAGTTCGGAGCGGTAGTTGGCAAAGCTGAAGCGAGGCGACGCGGGACCAACCCTTCCATGCGCATGGGCGTTGTCGTTGGAGGGTAGGGGCGCGACTTATCGACTACGTACCTTGGTTCTATCTCCCATGTACATCTTCCAAATCTCTTTGTCCATCTTGGCGACCCGGTGGCAGTAACCTCGGCCGAGACTCGAGCCTTCGTAGCAAGCCTTCCTGGCCTAGTTCAGCCCAATCTGTGCATTAGGACGACGCTCAGCCACCTAGGACACCATAGGAACGGCGCTGTTTTCTAGCAAGCCTTAATCCGGCTGTGCTCGCAACATAAAGAGACAGGCTCTTCAAAACAGCGGACTTCAAGGTTCCTGTCTCTCTGGGTCGAGGCTCAGCTTAGCCGGCGATATGCGGACTCACACATGCCATCACACTGGACGACAAGAGGTGTCTCACCAAGGCTGTAAAGCCATGGCGGTTGGAAGAAATTGTGAACATAGCTTGACGTCTTACTGAACTTTACTAGGTAGATAATCCAGACATGTGCTACTTTGTTATATCACTATCAGGCCGTGGGAAGCTGGTGTCACCCGGCAATCCAGAGGCTCTAGGTCCTGGAATCGAAGCTTGCGTAGTATATCAACCGACTTGAGACACAACATGTAAAACCTTCCGCCTAGTCTGGCATCACTAGAAGTATTGTTTTTATGTCACCTGCCATTAAAGGTAGGTCACAGCATATTCATTGCAGTCTTGTAAGTTTGGGTTGTTTAAGTCTCTTACCCTAAGCCTAAACCTAAGCCTAACCTTAACCCTTTGTTTTGTTTTCGAGGGTCCGTGCGCTCAGCACCACTGTTATTCGGCGCTTATCCCAACTCGAAATCGCGATTCAAAACGCGTTTAACCCTGCCATATATATCCACACCACCTCACTATTGTGCGACTTGATTTGATAACTTCTAGTCAAAGCCGGCTCATACGATCAGCAGAGCCAGAACGGTCCTCTTGTATAAGCTTTTAGTTGAGGTGCCCGCCTCAAGGAGCAATACAGTATGGTTCAAACACGGCGCCAGGCTGCTGGAAAGCCGGAATCAGCCATCGAATCAGAAATCACTGTGGCCAGTTCCGGCGACGAGTCCGATATTCCGGCCACTCGGAGAACCAGGTCCAGACCAGACCAGTATGACATCGCAACCTTGCGCCCTTCAAAGGAACGCTGTCCCCATGTCCTTCTTCGGACTGGCAAGCGTGCTGCTACCGCGGCACAGCTAGGCAGCCAAAGCCCTTCGGAAGCCAAGAAGCGTCGCAGGGAGTCGGATACTGTGTCCGGAACGATTAAGCGCGCGAAGCCTTCGACCGCCGATGAGGTGAACCCTGTTGCTATGGAGGTCTTGAATGAATTCAATAGAAGGGCACGAGCCAGGCAAGGGGCCACAGTCGCACGTGAGCCGCAGATGCGGCGCATCAAGGTGATGCTTAAACAGAGCAGCGCTCGCAGTTCGGTAGTACCCGCCGTATCCAAGCTGCAGGCGGAGGAGGATGAGCAAGTCACGGCAGAGGGAGGGCACACCGGGATTGATGGAGACCAACACGAAGAACAACCGGAAGAGGAGATGCCAGACGCTTCCCGGACAATTGCAGAGACAATACCGAAGCCAAGTCACTCCCAGCCGGCTCGGTCTGGCCGACCGGGAAGGAGTGAGAGGGATGCTAGGGAGCTCCCTCCTCGAAGCGGCGATAGTAATTTGCCCCAGGGAGCTACTCAGCAGGCAGTGCCATCGCAAAGGGTGCCCCGCAAAAGCCAGCCTCGAAAGCCAAAGCCGGTATTTAATGAAGGTGAGGTGGAGGAAGAGCCCGTTCGACACGTCTCGGAGTTAGCGAGCTCTGTCCCCCGAACGTCAGAGCCGCCGCCAGTAGTAACGGGAAAACCCTTACTAGACAACAATCATCTGAAGCAACTTTTTCAGCACGATCAGTCGTCACCGAGGCGGGATGGTATACAAGAGAGCATTTTTGTTGAGGATGACGATCTCGACGAAAATGAGGTAGGTGCCGTATTGGAGGGATCCTCGAGCCATAAGGATGCTCGAGACAGTGCGATTCGTCCAGCATCAACAACTACCAAAAATCATCCGAGAGTCTCTGTGCGCAGCAAGGAGGTCAAGTCCATGTGCACTCTCATGGGAAGGAAGGGTTGGACAGCTTGGGGGCGGAGCTGGATCAAAGATCTCTCGAATCCGAAAACTCTCAGGGACGAGGGCCTTCCGGAAACTTCGTTTGGCCGGAAGATCCACCAGCACGTTGTCTTTCTCAGACACGAATACAATATCGCAACACAGGGAGAAAATGCTACAAGTGAAAAGACGTTTCTGCAGGAGAGGAGTGAGAACATGGAAAAAGCCATTGACGAAATCACCCGGCATGTGGACAAGATGTGTAGCAGCTGGTCCGTGGCCGTCGAGGGTGGCGACGGCGGGAAGGGTGAAAGGCTACGAGCTCTGTTCAAGAGGGACCTTATCCAGTGCATCATCCCGCTGTTTGTCCTCTTATTAAGAGAGTTCTTCTCTCTTGGCGGAGATTCCGTCGACAAAGATGGCAATCGAGAACTGCCGGAGCAAGCTGGCGACTTTACTTCAACAACGTTACAATTCCTATTACGAATAGCAAGTTGGATATCACGCCTCGCACCGATTATAAAGCGCGAGACTAAACTGAGCGGATTCGCACCACCTTCAGACGATGACGATGAAGAAGAACCGCCCAAATCCACTGGGGAGAAGAGATCTACGAGCCTACCACAGCAGAAGTTCGAGGAACGAGCAAAACAACGCATTGCTCTTGATGACATTACTCGTCAGCTGATGAGGAATTTAAAACAGGCTGTGAATAAACTGGACGAAGATGCCAATCGAGAGGCTCGGCGCCAGGAAAGGATGGAGCGTGCCGAGGAGGCAAAGGCCGCAAAGGAAGAGAGGGAACGGGAGGCCCTCGAGCAGAGTCAAAGAAGGTGGGAGGCCATGTGTGCGTCCACGCAGAGGCTCAGAGACGGCATTGGGCCGGTCAGCAGCATGTGGTTCAAGGCGCAGGAACTGGAGAAGAAGAGAGCTGCTGAGAGGCAGCGTGAGCTGGCCGACAGGGAGCGCATGGGCTCGCCCCAACTGGGTGGCTTCTTTGACGAGTCTCCGGTTAGAGCTGGAGCAAATCTGCTCCCGCCCGAGGATAGGTCTGTTGCACCAACTCAGGATCCCACGCAGACAGCCAAAAAGTGGACAATAGTGGAATCCCAGTGGCTTCTTGGGAAACTGAAGGCAGGCGCTCGTCCTGACTTTGACAGCTGGGCTGAGGCTCTTGGGAAGAGAGTAGACGAGGTCAGACAAGAGGCGCACCTGCTGAAGGTCTCGGCGAGATCACTTGCGAGGGATAAGGGTAAAACGGCACCGCCTTGGGCTGGCGTAAATTAGTCAATTTCCTTTCCTTTTTCCTCTTGTCTCTTTCTCGATTTGTTTATGTCGTTGGATGGCATCACATCGGAAATCATCTTGGAGTTGTCGGTGGATATGGACTGCTGGGTACTTACGGGCGCGAGCGTTGCACACTGTTAGCGATACTCTTTCCCTTTGGTCAGATTCTCACTTTCGGAGGTTCCAACAGGGTTTATTCGACCATGAAGAAGTTTATATGCTTGATCGCACTGCATTCTTCTCGTGGGCTCCTCGTGCAAGATTATCCAAAACCCCGTTATGGCCTTGCTATTCCGTAAGCGGTTAGATCTTGGACCCTGGATCGGTTAGCCTGCTAATGCCAATTGACCAGGGAAAGCCCAAGTACCTATTTAGTAATAACCGAATGTATGTGCATTTGATCGAATTATCTCGACGCAGTTCTGACTTTCACGTCGTCAATGCTATCATTGGCCATCATTGACGATCCCTGATACACGGCAGTAAGCAGTTGAAGGTTTGAAACAGATATGCTTTCACGCATTGCTGGCTCTGCTCTGCCTGCCCTGATTCCTGCCGGCTGCCCTAGCGGGGCCGAGCGGGCCGGTGCTGTCGAATCACTAGCGGAAAAGCCCCACCTGGCGCGAGCTTTGCGACCCACGCCAGCTGTGAACCTAAGGTTTGTCACAAGTCACAAGTCACCACGCATGCATGCATTGAAGGAAAGAAGGAGTCGTCGTCCTTGGTGCTTCTTTCCTGCGGCGAGCATTTTGTTTAACTGTAACGTTCTCCTCATCAATCATCGTCCGCTGTCTGATTTAATTCAACTTGATTGCCGGTGCAATCATTCGAGACTCTTGCCCTTGCAGCACTTCGATCGCCGTTTGGTGATTGTGTCTTTGCTTCCATTTCCTTTCAGGCGCGACTTACACGGTTTGGCGCGCTCGGACTAATTTCCCGACGAGAAAAAGGAGGTTCTCGTCAACGGTGAGTGCATATCCATGCAAACCAAGCTACCCTGAGCTCAGCTACTGTCCTGGTTGTCAAAGCTTAATCTCGTACGACTTCTCTCCGCACAATAGGGTGGAAACGACCTCGCTCTTTTTCCTTCTTGGAGCTACTTCGTCTCTACACTGCAAGCATTCGAAGTCTGCATCCCGTTAGGTGTCTTTCAAGCTCGGTTGCTAACGTCGAGCTACTTGAATCAGGGCTGTTCCTGAGGCTACGCCTGTGTCCTTTGTTTGACACGACGCGCATTACCGAACATGTCGGACGCCGAGGGCTTCGAGGTTGTGCAGGACCACGATGCTCCCGCAACGGAGCCAGCTGCCGCGCCTACCTCGGCCAAGACAACTACTACGAGCTCTGCGCCAGCAAAGAAGGCCCCAACCGCGACTGCTGCCCCTGCTCGACGAGGTGTGCCCAGCACCGTGAGCGCCGCAACTAAACCAACGGCGAGCTCGTCCTCGCGCACAGCTACTACGGCTGGCGGACTGAGCAAGCCCCCTACGCGCCCTCCTCCTGGTTCGGTATCGACGGCTGCAAAACGGCCACCAACCTCGGCTTCGACTACATCCCATCGCAGCCAACCGTCCGTCTCGGAGGATGAGAAGAAGCGTTCGACATCTTCTACAACGGCACGACGAACCTCAAATCTCCCTAACAGCAAAACTTCGTCCCCGAACAAGACGGCAGAGAGGAGAGCTACGAGCGGCACCACTTCAACAACTGCTGCGGCCCGTAAACCCGTCAGTGTTGGTATCAGCACTTCGTCACCCAAACCACCCGCCAAGACCACTAGCTCTCTGAGTGCTGCCTCGGGAACTGCTGCACCCACTACACGAACTGTTTCTAGGCCTGCTGCCACAGGGCCTGTTGCGGAGGCTAAGAAGCGTTTGTCAACTGCCACTACTCCTGCGCACGGCCCCAGCTCGGCTGCGACCAGGGCTCCTCGTGCCTCTTTAGCATCAAGCTCCAGCAATGCTTCTGCCACGGCTGCCGCTGCCGCCTCTGCAAAGGAGGTCGAGGAACTGAAGACCAAGCTGGCATCTAGCGATACCGAGCTCGAAAACCTCAAGGCACAACACGCATCTGAGCTTGAGAAACTCAACAGTCAGGTCACAGAGACAGAAGGAAAGCTTGCGCAAGCCGAGCAAGAACTGGCGGAGCAGAAGGCTTCGCTAGCTGATGCTTCTGGCTCGAAGGAAGTTACTGAATCCGAGATAGCCGCGCTAAAGGAGAAACTTGAGGCGTTACAGGCCGAGCATGCCTCGAAGCTGGATGAGAGGGAAGCAGCTCTGTCCAAAGCTACCGAAGAACATGCCTCCAAACTCGAGGAATTGCAAAACAGCCTCGCGGAGCAGCATAAGGCCGCCATCGCTGCGCTAGAGGCCAAACACGCGGAGGAGCTGCAGAGTGGCAACTCCCAGGCTAAGGCCGAACGCGAACGTGCTCTCGAGGAGCAGCAGACCGCTCATGAAGCCGGTATCGGGAAATTACAGAAGCAGATTGAGGAGTTGGCTGCAGTCCATGAAGCTCTTGAAGCCTCGCATGCGGCTAAGTCAGCCAGCGACAACGAAGCAGCTACCGCCAAATTTGCGGCTTTGGAGTCAGAAATCAGTGAGCTCAAGAACAAGTTGTCTGCAGCCGAGGACAAAGCCGGCACGCTCCAAGAAGCCCTTGACAAGAAGAATTCGGAGATCCAGGCTCTCGAGGCTAAGATTGCCGGCATTACTGAGGAACTTGCCGCCGCTAAGGAGGAATCGAGCAGGGTTGCTTCTTCCATCGCTGAGCTACAAAAGGCAATTGATGCTGCCGCTGAAGAGGCCAAGGTCAAAGATGCGACCATCTCTAAGCTGGAGCAGGAGGCCGCGGCCGTTGCAACCAGACACGACGAGCATCTGAAGCAGATTAGCAAGGACTACGAAGATGAGATCGAGAGTCTCCGCGGCGATGCCTTCTTCAAGCGCAAGTTTGAGAAATTGGAGACAGAGCATAACGATCTCACCAAGGCTCATACCGAAGCCGTCGAACGTCATAGCAGGGCTCTCGAGAGTGCAAAGGCCGAGCATGAGGCTGCTATCAAGGCTCTGGAGGCGAAAGAGGCTGAGCATCAGAAAGCCCTGGACGCTCTCCGCGCCAGCCATGCTGAGGAGCTCGAGGCGGCGAAGAGTAATGCAAGGCAGGACAAGGACTCTGCCCTTGAAGAGCTGGAAGCTTTGAAAGCCAGTCACGCCAAAGAGATCGATATCCTTAAAAGCCAGGGCGAGTCAAGCAACGCCAAAGAGCTCGAGGCGCTGAAGGCTGGTCATGCTGAGATCATTGAGGCCCTCAAGAAGGAGAATTCAACCGAAAGAGAAGGACTCTTAGCCTCACATGCCGCGCAACTTGCTGCTGCCAAGTCAGCAGCTGACGAGGATCACGCTGCTGCATTAGAAGCTCTCAAGAAGGAGCTGACGGCGAAGCACAACGAGGAGTTAGCTGCTGCTAAGGCATCGGCGGACAGTGCTTTGGCCCAACACGTAGAGGCCCTCAAGCAAGAGATATCCGCCAAGCACGCCGAAGAGCTCGCTGCTGCCAGAGCCGCCAGCGACGAAAACCACGCTGCGCAATTGAAGGATTTGAGTGACAAGCATGCGGAGGAGCTGTCGAAGCTCAAGGCTGAACTCGAGAGCGCAAAAGGCCTGCAAGCCAGCCTTGCAGCCGCGGAGAAGAAACTAGCCGAGGCGGAAGCTAACCATAGCGTTGCTTTAGAATCCGTCAAGAAGGAGATCGAGGCGTCGCACTCCACTGAGGTTGAGAAGCTCATCACTTTGCATGCGGAGGCTCTTGAATCGTTCAAAAAAGATGGTTCCTCAAATCTTGAGAAGCAACTTGAGAGCGTGAAGAGCGAACACGCCAAGGCGCTTGAGAATCTAAAGGCAGAGCACGATGCTAAGTCGCAATCTATCTCCGAAATCGTATCCAGACTTGAAGCCTCGAATGTCGAGCTAGAGGCCACCCTGGCGTCTGTCAAGGGCGAGCTACAAAAAGCACAAGAAGAGATCGACGAGCTCAGCCAGCAGCTCGCACACGAGAAAATGGAGAAGATCGAGGCTCAGGCGGCTCTCGACGCAGCCAAGAACGCGAAACCTGATACCACCGAGGTAGACGCTCTGAAGGAGCAAATTTCTTCTTTGACAGCGTCTCACGAGACTGCTCTCGCTGACGCAAAGGCTGCTGCACAGCAGGCCACCGAGGAGCTCAATGCTGCTAAGCAAGATCTTGCCATTGCGCTAGCAGACTTTGAGTCCCATAAGTTGGAGGCCGTCGCGAAGCAGAAGACTCACGAAGCTGATTACAATGAGATGCACGACAGTATGACTCAGCTCATCGAGGAGGCACACGCCAGGGCCCAGGAGGCGGAGGCAAGGCTGATGAAGGAAGCTGAGGAAGCAAAAGCGAAGCTTAACGAGTTTGAGAAGAAAGTAGACGAACTGGAAGCGCAGTTGAAAGTGAAGGATGCCGAAATAGCCGAAGCAAAGGTATGATGAGACCGTTGTCGCTGCCTAGAGAAAAGCTTCGCTGACAGGACGACTGTATCAGGCCAACGCTGTAGCTGCCGCTCCTAAAGGTCTTGCAGCCAGCCGGCACGCCAATGGAACTCTTGAGGACGACAGCGAGACGGCCGGAAAAGACGAGCATGCGGCCGAAGGTGAGAGAGAGCCGGATCATTCCTCAGCGGCATTGGCCTTGGTGCGAGCACCCCTTGCTTGAATCCATATCCTAGCCCAATACCTTGACGCTATACTACAACTCCTATACATTCCCTTGAGACCTGCGATGAGGAAATGTGCCATTGCTAATTGTTGTGTCGCGAAACAGCTAGCTAAGGCCCGGAAGGAAGCCAGTCAGTTGGCGGCCATGGATGAAGACTGGCAAAGCCAGAACTATCGCCTTCTGAGCTCGATTACGGACCTGTCACGCGACGTAACAGATTCGCCGCCGACGTTCCGGGATTCTCAGATAGGACACGTCGATGCCCCTGCCGGTGCTTAAGGGTATTTCCGCTCTGGCTTCCTCAGCGTGTTACCCAAAGTATTGCCGTATGGCTTCCTCGACAAACGGTCGCGATTACAGTACGTGAAACGCCCACAATTAGCTTGTGGGGACCTGAGATGCGGAATTTGGTGGTTCAGTTCTTAACCCAGACGAGGCGAGAAACCGATCGTGTTGACATTCTTGGTGGAGAGGATATATAATCGTTCGTTTTCGTGATAATGGAGGACATAGGGAATCCTTTGAATAATACCCCGGAGCCTGTTCTTGTGTGCGCTGCCGCAGCTTGTCGTTCCTATACCCATTTCAATACTCCACTCGCAATGTTATTCTGCCGTGTACGGCTGTGTCTTCCTCCCTTTTCTGTCAGACGGACGGCGCGCCCCGTAGCTGGTGCAGTGGTGATACCTGGCACTGGTTCAGACTTGGAGTAGTCGGCCTGTTGAGTGTGTAGAGAACTACGATATACATCTTCTGTACTGATTTGTGCCACAAATCCTCCAAACATGCTAAAATTCCCTTTCCAAAAGCCATTGACAACCTTACTATTGACGCGTCACCATCTCTCCCCGAGTGTGTTCATCCTCTCTTGCCGGCAGTATATATCGCGCGTAGAGATCGAGAAGTGGATGACACAAGGAAAGAAGGCACTTATGTAAGGAAGGTCGCCAGCAACCGGGATTCCCGGGAGACCAGGCTCCATGTGAGTGTGGATATTGGATGACAGTCCACGGCTACGGCATCAGAGGTCAAGTTGGGGGCCTTCGCTTAATAAACCCCAATACAGAGGGAAGATGTCTCACTTCTCGTCAAAGAGAAAGAAAGACTGCATTCAGGCAAAATCGAGCTCTAGTCCAGCCTAGAAAGACAGACAGAAACACAAGCATCAGGTTTGGTTTTAGAGTTGCGGCCGATCCAGACAGATTACATGAACTAGTTCGGCTCAACAGTCTGTGAGGACACTGCAGGGATGGAGCGGCTCCTGTATTATATATTGAAGCTGCAACCGCAAGCAACACAAGAGCCGTAACGAAGTTTTCCCATTACGTCCTTGAGAAGGATGGCCGAGATGATTGCGTGCCACGACCGGCAAAGGCGGCAGGTTGGCTGTTCTCGCGATGGACCCTTTTGCGCTATCAATTGCATCTTACCCTCGTTGCTCCCTTATATCACCTGGAAGAGAGTGGTCCAGGCACCGGCAATGAGACGCTAACACCAATATAGAGCCATCCGCACCCTAGATGTTTCGCGCTCCTACTTGTGTACTGTCGTTACCCGTCTCCGCACTTGGAAGTGTAAAGTGTAAAGTTCAAAGGGCCCCCCATCACGTTCAATGAAGATGGAAATCGCGTGGCCCGAGCTCGAGCTATTGTGGAGTTTTTGCCCACTTCGCGAGATACCGCTAGCTGATTGGACCACGGACGACAGCCGCAAAGGGACTTTCTCCATTTCCCAGAGAGACGAAGAAAATCTTCCGGTCAAGCCCACACATCAATCACCCCAGCAAGACCACGGTCAAAACTCCAGCCGTTCCCGCCATCCATCGGAGCTGTTGGTTTCTCCTTTTCCGCAAAGCTCGTCCGCTGAGCCGTCGATTCCAGGTTGCGAGGCCCTGAAGATAATCCGAGGTACGTCAGATATACTTGCTACACCAAATTTTATTGTGACTCGATTTTTCAAGCAGCGACCATGCTTGGTAAAACTGCAAGGCATGGCTACAGCCTCATTTGGGATGAGGCTAGACAGAAAAACCTTTTGTCAATTGTGGTAGCAACCGTTTGCTATTTGGAAAGGAGCATAGCTGGATAGTTTGCTGCAGCCTTGACCTCTAACTAATCGCATCGTCTAGATCACAAGTGGTATTATCGCATTCTGTGTTGCGCAGAGATCAGTCCCAGAGTCCCATTACAACATTGTGTCGTATCCAGACTTTGTCTTCGCTGTTCAGCTTAACTTGACTCACGGCATAAGTTCAATGGTTGCCAACTGAAGTCGCTGCCGGGGCCATTTACGTGTTGTGATCGTAGCCTTGCCCCGCAACGACCACCAAGTCGCAGGTGTGCATAACGTCTAAATTCCAAAGACGGGCACACGCCGTGCGGCCTGGCAATCTTTGGATTGCCTGCTGTCACTCTAGCTCCAGGCTATAATCCGTCTGGATGGTCCGTTGTGTTCACCCCGAGGAATCGGTTGTCGTCCTCGGCAAACTGAAGGTCCCTATCCGCGAACGGCTCACTGGGTGGCTACGCGAGAGAGAAGCCTTGCCCTTCCAGTGACGATGGACGTCAAAGCCGATTCCTCTGTCGCAGAGGACGTAATGATGCAACAAGGCTACCCATCACCAAGCGCGGAGGCGAGCGACACTGCGGGATTCTACAGTACGCAGCCGCGTGAGCAGGACATAGGCGACAGGCAGGAAGCACATGAGCCACAACAGCCTCAAGAACACACAAGTCCGGATCGGCAGCAAGCGCGAACATCAGTGAGCGCAGAAGAACTTCAGCTTGCTGCACAGTTGACTCAGGGTCTGGCGCCAATGATGGCCGCCCATAATCAAGCACAGGAGCAACAGCTGCAGCAAGTCCCAGAGGCCGAGATGCAGCCTCGAGAACCAAGCTACGATGATCACTCCCAGGATGTCGACTTTCAAGCTCAGCAAACGCCGCAGGACTTGCACGATCAGGCGCAGGAGCCTGACTCGGAGTATGCCGAGCACATGCAGGACCCAGAATACCAGGCCCAAGTACAGAGGGACACAGCAAGCCTTCACCACCAACTCCAGACCCAGCTGGCAGATCATGAGCGTGAGTTGCAGAACATCCTCCGCGAGCAAGCCCAGGGTCAGACGCCTGTTGAATCTCACTATGCGGCCCCTTCACTTACGCCTTCTCATCTCCAACAACATATTCCGCTCAACCACCTGGGGCAGCAATATCAGATCCAGGACAGTAGTATCCCGCCACGGAAGAGGTCGAAAGTATCACGGGCCTGCGATGAATGTAGACGAAAAAAGATAAAGTGCGACGCCTTATCAGAGGGCGGCAATGAACCTTGTTCCAACTGCCGTCGGTCATCATCCCAATGCCTCTTCAGCCGCATCCCGCAGAAGCGAGGGCCAAGCAAGGGGTAAGAGAAGCACATGCAGTCTTTTGGTGGTTAGACTTGCTAATACCGTGACATGACAGCTACATCAAGGAACTTGCCGATCGGATCAACAGTATCGAGGGCAAGTTGGGTGGAGGAGCGGACCTTCTTGATAGCGGTTCAAGACGGGAGTCAACCGAGGCCTTCTCCTCCCCACTGCCGATAGAAGAAGTACGAAAGAGGCCTTACTCTAGCATTTCGAACGACACCTTTCCTACCCCAAGCCCCGCGAGACCTTCAGGCTGGGCGCCGGACCATCGACCCATACAACCTTATCAGCCTCCGCCAAATCGTGGCACTCCGTATTCCACTAATGGACTTGCACCTCGGCCCATAGGTCCTAAAGCTGACCCTCCGCGGCTCGAAACGCAGGTTGCTGACTCCATGCAACTGGATACCGTCATGGGAGAGCTCAACGAGGTTACCTACCGCATGTACGTCTTGCTCCGTGGTTATGGCGCCCCAATTAAGCATACTGGTACTGATTTCTGACTTAGCTATAACTCGGCTATTCATCACACCTTGCCAATCCTGGCGGCCAAGTCTTTCAGGGTACAAGCGCTCATTGCGCCTTGTCCCGTCCACCTTCGGGAGGCCTTCCTAGAAGCATTTTATGCAGCTCTCAAACATACCCAGGAACTCCCAGCAGGGACTTCAGGTGATACCCGTACGGCCAACAAGTTGTTGACGGAATGGGAGACGGACAGCAACACACGGAGCTACCTCACCGATGTCGTCCACCTCCAAACATTACTCCTCATGGCAATCGAAACGGATTCTCACGGGCCAGCGTCAGTCAAGGGTAACCACGGAGGCTTACCCAAAGGGTCCTTCATTGGCAGGGCGGTCGCTCTAGCATATTCCATGGGCCTTCATTTAGCGATGAACGACCCCAATCCCGAAGAACTTGATGAGGATAAGGAGGACAATATCGCAATGCGAGACTGGTGGTCACTTGTTATTCTAGATCGATGGAACGCTATCGGTGCAGGTATTCCTGCTCAGATACCACCCGACACAGCTGTTATTCTTCCTGGCCACAAGTTGATCATGGGAGAAGGACCATATGCTTTGATGTGTAAGTCTACCTGTCCTCCACGGCACGGTGCGCAGATTACTCATTCGCGATATAGATTTGTCACAACTGCTAAGCAACTTTGTCCCGATGGCTCTTACGCCGCCAACTCACCTTGGGCGTACCAGCACTCCCGTCTTATCTTCGTGGGTAAATTTGTCCATAGAAGGTTTCCGACTCAACCTCCCTGCTCATATTACACCACGGAGCCATCCAGTCGTACACCTAGCGTACTGGCACTGCAGGCTTCTTGCCTACCTGTTCATGCCATCGGCACTATTTAAGGACGTTTTTTGGGCAGCGAAGGAGATAGTCCAGCTTCTCGTACAACATCCTCGGCTACGAAGTCCTTTAACTCATCATTTCAGCACATTAGTCGCCGCGACTCTGATCGAGCTTTCTGAGGTCGCTAAGACTCGCGACGAGGCGACTAAGCTCCTTGGGGAGTTGCGCGACAAGCCATTCGCACCATCCGCATGGGATGGGCCTATTATGGCCGCCCTGGCCGAGAAAACCTCTAGGCCTGGGACCAGTTCCGGAATTGATAGTCAGAATCTGCAACACCTTGCCGACTTAGCCACGGCTACAACGGACCTGGCTGCTGCTGCTACTGCTGCTGCCACCGCCGCGGCCGCCACTGCGACAAGTGAGAACGCTGCCGCTGAAGAGGTGGCAGAGCCGCCTATCAAGTACAGGACTTTGTCCAACTATGAAGACCTCGGCTTTGATCCGCGGCCGATGCTGCAGGCTGGATATCTAAACTACTTTGCCGCCGAAGAGGCTGGACTGGCTGCGGAATAGGATTCGCGCCTCTTCAGCGACTGCCAGGCTGTAGCATTTAGGTCTGAGCCTGGGTCCACATGGTCCGAGTCTGTGTCAGTCAGTTCGACAGATTCGCTCGAGGCTATGCTTATAGCAGCTGTCTCGGCAGCTTCTTCTTGACATTCTTGTCGTGTACAGATTATATCTCCTTTCAGGAGAGGAGCCTCCTGCCGTCCGGTGGACTTTTCCACAGTAATCAAGCGTGGGGTTTTTTTTTTTTTTTGTAGGATACCATTATCATTAGTTATGGGGGCCAATCTGGCTAGTTCGCCTCGGGTCTGTTCTACGAGCTTTAAGCGTCCGGGCTGGCAATTAAGGGGGCGTCAGTGGTTCATTGCGGTTATGCGTTTGCAATACTAAGCCTCACCATAGCATGGGTTAATGATTGGGAGCGCTCGTAGCTTCCCGGAGGGGAGAGAGCAGCCCATCCGCGATCATCTGGACGAGAAATGAAGTGATAGCCGTGGGCTATCAAGTCTTAGTGCTTCATTCACCACGTGCACCAACCCCGTTCAATTTGGCACAGACACGATATTGCCTTGGTGCGCGTCTGGAGATACTTGCTGAGGATCTTTGGTGCATCCTTTCGCTCATCTGGCACGACGCTGATGTAGCGCGGATCTGGCTTGCGGGTTTGGGCCTGTTATGGAGTTGAACCATCAATTGTGATACCTCGCGATGTCACCGCAGCTTGAATCACAACTTTGACAAATTCCGAGGGGAATGGCCAGCGCGAGTTGCTTCGTTGTGACCGCTATACATCCGACCAGTCGGGAAGTTATGGCATTTGTGCTACACCGAGAACTTGTAGCCCGAGTAAGCATCACAACCCGAGTCGTGTTCGCTGTCTCGCATGAAACACCGACAGTACATACATCGGATCTTACAGATTCAAACAAAGATGCGTTCCAATACCAAAACGTCTCAGATGTGGACCCGTGCGGTTGTGTCGGCGAGTATCGCGACATTTGAGGCTACGAACACGAAAGTCGTCGTCACGGGACCCCGGGCAAGGAGGGTAAATCGCTTCCGCGGCCGCCAGAAAATTCGCTATTTATGGTCGGCCGACCTTCCGTAGCGCGGTATTGGCATGGCAAGACTATCGAGGCTAGTAGCGGCTAGCAGTGAACAAAGAGTACGAGGATCGCACCCCAAGGTGGATGGCTACACACACGAAATGGTGTCGTAGGATCCTGACAGCCTCAACACCAAAGTTCTCGGTCTCATCGCGAGATGTGGTCAGTCTTCAGGATGTTGGTCCTACGATTTCCCCTGCCATCCTGCCAAGTTCGATAGAGTTACTGGTGTGGTCAGAATAGTGCATGACTGAGAATGGTATGATGCTATGACCACGACAAATAAAAAATGGCTCAAAAACATCGGAACTGAGAGCAGGTTTTGCACTTCGTTACGTGAATTTACGGGAGCTTATGGAGCTTCACTTGCGTATTAAAAGCTCGTTCCCCGTGGTTTGTTTCGCAGTCGAGCTTTGGTCTTTCTTTCCGGCAACCGATGAACAAGTGTGGCGTCCGGACAAGGCGAGACATGGTAGTTCAAACAGCTAATCGTGCTCACCGAGGAAGGCACACTTTGTTTCCTTCTTCTGCTGCGGGTGGTGAGACACATGCCAGCTAAGTTCGCCTTACCGCCATGGACGACGTTTCCCTGTCAAACTGTCAGCCGCCTGCGTCGGCGGCGATCTCGCGGCTGACCGTGTCTCAGTCGGAGCGCGCCAATGACCGACCGTAATAACTTCACGCGGTGCATAGTTTCACCTAAGGATATGTCGTCCAAATCCTGCGACCGACGCCCGATGCACGTGGAGCAGAACGTCCAAGGCGTCCACCTTCCTTGTCCCCATTGACCGATCCGGTTACAGAATGCGAAGCCTGGCAAAGAGGCACACGACCAAATTTCAGGATTGGAATCCACGAGAAAAGCTCGGACACGAATGTGGCAGGGCGGAATTGGGGGTACTCCCAGCTGAGAGCGCATGAGAGCTCCGATCGGAGACTAGAAGAAAAAATTGGAGTGGGATGGATGGACGGGACGGAATACGGCGATGACTGTACCACAGCAATCCAAGGGAATAACGGCAACCTCCCAAAGGAGCTCCTCCGCGGAAACCCCCACAGGGCGTGGTGGCTCTGTCAGAAACGGGATCTCCTGACTGCCCGGTGACGCCAGCAGCACTTGCATAGCACCCTTCATGCAGCTGAGAGAAAAGAAAAAGAAAAAATTTCCATCCGACACACTCTCACGTTGTCTTTGGCAGCTGCAGGGTGCCGGAAATGGGGGTGGAGGGGCCCCATTGAAATCCAGTTGCAATACTGGACTTTGTACATGGTCAAACCAACCCAGGTAGGCAAGGCCGCGATAGGTACGTATGGCCCAGTTTATATTCCCACCGACGAAAATGAGGACAGCTAGACACAGAGGAGCAACAACGGAGGGGAAAGCCAAATCCTGCCCAAAAGCGACAATCGCCGGCATCCACATCCTCGGGGGTCCAACAAAGTTGATGAATGAATGAATCGGTCAAGGCACTGGACGCCAAGCTTCGTCAGGGATATTCCCGGCTTCTGCAGTGGGGAAGACGAAAGCCGCCAGGACCGCCAAGCGCCCCCTCAGAAGTCCCACACGCGAGACAAGACGAAGTGATGAACGACATTTGCGGGCGACAGGGCTGCTAGCTAGGGCATTCTGTGCATGGGTTCATTCGGCCGATCAGCGATCGCATTATAGTCGATGGAACCCTTCTGCCTTTCGGACCCCATCAGGAAGTGGCTTCCTTTTCGGCCCGGGAACATGGATAGGATGTATAGCCAAGTTGAATGAGGATCGAATGGCTACGCGGTAGAAAGGGGATTCGATTTAGGGACCAACGGATAATAGGCGGCCTTTGTCCCGTTGCTGCCAAACGAAAATAATGAGGAATGTGGGATCGAATCGCCTTGATCAGCTTATGCAGGAACGGTCTCCTCAACCATGCAGGCTAGCGGAGCCGCCAGGCCTGTCCCGGCGAGCAGCACAAGCTTCTACAGGTAGGAAGTAAGACAGCTCGTAGTTATGATGATTTCAACCATTTGCTCATACCGCCGGTGCTGTCAACGGCCCTTCCGCTGGCCTGCTTCTCGGCGTCACATTGTTGAGACGCAGAGCTCCAACTGCACAGCTCTGTAGAGCTAGCTCCCTTTCCTGTCGGTTAGGTCGTTTTGGAAGCTCAACGCATTCTTTGCCGTGAGCCGTAATCTGGAGCCTTGGTTCCACAGTTTCCCTCGGTCCTCCTACCACCTGCACCTAGAGATGCAGATCAAGTCTGGCGAAACTGAAAGACTGTTTGAACAATTGAACATTCATCAAGTAGGTATCTAATGTGTACGCTTGCGCTGGACATGCAGAGCCACCTTATATCCAAGAAGTGAAAATAATGAAACCGCTATTCGCCGAACCGGTCCCTTCCCATAAAGCTTTTTTCGATGCCGCCAGAACCGCGCGCCGCCTTAAAACAAAGGAGAAATGCTGTCGACAGAACATAACCGTAGATGCAGACATATCATGAGTTTTTTTCGCGTCCGGAATGCCCTCCTATAAGCGCCAGGAAACCGTGCACTTCGCCGTGCTAAAGCCCGTTCATCCATCCAGACAAGAAATGAAATACAAAACCATCCAGGTATATACGAGGAATTATGTGCGCCATAATTCCCATCCCCCACTTTTCCGTCTCTCCCGTCCACCGCTGGACCACATCGACCACTACTGGTTGCCCCAGAAAGTCGCCATTGACGACCCATCAGGGGAATCTGTCAAGGGCAGCTGGAACTCGTGGGAGGCAAGTCCATGGCAGTAGTCGCTCCCCATCCAGAGGGTCGGATCTTCGTCGACCATTGTGTGTGAGAAGTTGCCCATCGTAGCAGAGGCTGCAGAAACCAGGACTGGCTCATCGCCAGCCAATGATGCCGGTGTAGGCAAGAACTGAGTGCCAGCCTTCATCATCTTGAACTCGTCATAGTCCAATGTCGCCAAGTCCGTGCTGCTTAGCAAACTATGGGAGATCTGAGCCACATCGAATCCCGTCCCAACCGTGCTTGTACGAAAGCCGTTGGCATTTTCGAGGTCCTCAAAGCTGCTCGAGATCAGGTCATCAATCTCAGATGGCTCTCCCGAGGTTGACGTGCTCGTCGTCAAAGTCGGCGGTTGCTCTGAGCCGCTAATCTCGAATGCCCCGTAGCTCTGCGGCTGGCTGTAGTTTGAAGGCGCAAAATCGGCGGCCGCCTTAGTGGCAAAGTCGAGGCCATCGTAGTGGCTCCAATCAACCGAAGCGTTACTAAGACCTGCACTGAAGATGGGCTGGTCATATTCCGGTGCCGATGCGTACAGATCGAATTTATTGCTAGTCCAGGAGTAATCGATGCCGGAAAGGTCGAGGGGCGGTAGTTGCCCGTTCATCTGCGTAAAGCTGGATGATCCGGTCATCAACGGCGACGCTGCTTCAGATTTGGACTTGCGCCGCTCCGGGAAGCCGCTGCTGCTAGATGGTGAGTTACAGCTCGGTGACTCGGTTGGGCTTGTGCTGTGCAAGCTGTAGCTTGAGTTCTGGCGCTTGGCGTGCTTCTGCGGCGGCTTACGGTTGCCGTTTTCATCGAAGCTGAGGATACTCTCGGAGTGGACTGTTGCTCGTCTCCTATTCCGAATTGCTCCCTTGACGCACTTGACCGGAGCCGCAATGTCCTTGGCCGAAACTGACTCCGGAACGGTCTCGAGCTGTGAATGCTCTTTCTTGTGGCAACATGTGCAGCGTCCTCCATGATTGCAGCAGCAGCTGTCTATGAGTAGAAGACAAACTTAGTCAGACTGGCGTGGCCTCGAATAAGATTAGGTTGCGGTGCTCACCCTTATGGCCCTCGACTGTGGTTTTCAAGTGCGCGCATTTGAACATCTTCTCCCCACAGTCGCACTTGGTGTGAGCAGAGCGCGATTTGCGCAATGAGCGACAGTGCTGGCATTGCGATACTGGCCTGCCCTTCTTGTTGATGTGTTGCAGCGGCCGGTCTGAATAGACAGGGAAAAATCGTTAGTATTGCTCGGAAGATTGCAGATCGGTCTTGCATCCTGCCCCTCAGCTGCGATTGGGTACGACGAGATCTCAATGCACAACACAATGACGCCAAGCTTCGGCAGGAGTGATCCGGTAATTGTCACTCACCAGAATGTTGGCAATTGCTGACGCGATGCCCTCTCACGCACGCCTCGCAGGCATACTTCTCGCCGTTGATAAGCATAGCTCACCGAAGCTCTAGAGGCTTCAGCTCCAGCGCAATGCGTTGCCTTCTTAGAGGGGAGAAAAGACAGGATCCACGAAAATGTCAGTGCCGGATTTTGTCGACTCGAAAGGGGTTTGGCGGCAGGTTACAGGTCTGACGCCGGCCGAGTCGCGGCGGCAGTGTCTGGGCCGTTTGGTGGAGCTTGGGGACAAGGGTGTAGGCTGCAGATGACGGCAAGGAGTTTCCTGTGTTGGAGGGGTACTGAAACCAGTTCCTGGATTGTTGTAGCTTGTTGCGGTTGGCTTGTTGACGCCCGCTCGAGTGTAAATTGTAACCTAGCAGAAAAGAAAATGGAACGTTGATCGAAACATGTCCCTTGGGTATCGTGCAAAACTTTTTGGGTCCAATGAATGCCGAAGACTCCGATTGAAAGAGAACGCCGAAAAGGTGTCAAACACTGGATAAGACCAGCTAATAACCAGGAAAGGTGGATTGAGTGGAGATTTTCGTTTTGTAGCTTCTTTGGAGGTTTGTGTTGTTAGCCTGGATGGGGACCCGTTCGTCCAAGTCAAGATTAGAACGACGGGGATGGCGTGTATTGGATGATGTGCGTGCCGCGGGGAGTGTCAGGGAAACCCGGGAGAAAACGCGACCGCAGAATGACTTAGGTCCGCCTTACTGAAACCCAACTTTCGGTCGCGGCGGCATTCAGCTGCACTCAGTTGCAGGTTTGTGGGCCGGCGCAATTCGACCGGCGAAACGGTTGTTGTGTGACGAACGAGGAGCTCCGCGTATAAGCCGGGTCAGGTCAACGCTGGCGAGCCGTATAAGTGTATCGATCGTATGGAGGAATTGCGATTTTGTAAGTCTGGGACCTAAGGTTAGGTAGGTCTAAGGTAGATATCTCCAATTGGCAGGTCGAGAGCGAAAGTCTGTGCTAGCACAGCTGTATAAGGTAGAGAGGAGAGATGGCAGACGCCAGATGCCAGATGTCAGAGAGAAGATGGAGGCTGAAGTGGAATCAAGAAGGAGTCAAAGGTCCAGCGAGTCCACAAAGCACAACCAAGTCGTTGCGGGAGTCATGACGAGGGAGGTGGGCTCTTATTTAAACTGGGAGCGTGAGAGAACGTGGGTGTTTGAAGCCGCAACAAGCGAGAGTCTAAGGAAGACGGAAAAGTGGGCTTGCTGGAATAGTGTCAAGAGAAAA
Organism: Coniochaeta prunicola; assembly: GCA_007388105.1. Lineage (NCBI taxonomy): Eukaryota > Fungi > Ascomycota > Sordariomycetes > Coniochaetales > Coniochaetaceae > Coniochaeta > Coniochaeta prunicola. The sequence continues at coordinate 490,115 of SMOB01000210.1, read as the reverse complement.
GGGACATGGCGCTAATGGGATGCTAGGTATTTCCGCTGCGGAAAGGTCGACCATGATGGAAGCTAGGTAGGTAGCACGTCGGCCAAGTACTGTGTGCTATGTCATGTACTTTGGGCTTATGCGGTCGGTGTTCGTAACTGCTTGGGGAAGCTACGGCCATTGCCCGGTCACTTTGGCGCTTGTCACTCTGTCACTCTGTCAGCCTCTTCCAAATCTCGTTCCGGCCCGAGCTACCTAGGTACCTTGCTCGGTTCGATCGCTCTTTCCCTCAGACATCCCACAGCTACTGCATACCTAGTACAGGGCCGCACAGCTGCTTCATCCAGGACCTCCACATTGCGCTGGCAGGCACACCTCTTAATTCGAACCCCCCAATTCAATCGCCAGATGACGGAAAAGATTTTAGCACCAAATGCACCAAATACAAAAACGGGCGACGGGAAGCGAATCGCGAGTGCCTGTCTGGTGCATGGTGCATGGGGGCAGCCAAGTCCTGGACGCCCCGGGTACTCCAGGGTTGCAAATGGAGATGGTGGTGGTGCAAAATATTTCAGTGTGCTTCTGGATGAGGTAAGGTCCCAGGCTTTTCATGGCAGGGGTGTTTGGCCCAGTGATGTGGTGGTGCCTTCGTCGTACAGAGTGGGAGGGTGGGATTGCAATGGCCGTGGGTTGGGTCGATGATGACTCTCTACTTTCGAACTCTCGATTAGAAGCGTGGGACAGACTTCACAATGTCCCCATATCCAGACCACCCTGCCATAAACCTATCGGTTCGTGACGGCGTTCCCCATCTCCGTTGTCATCAAGACTGTAGTACATATCGCAGTCCGCCGCAAAATCACCTAATCTCTATTGACAGTATGTCTTCTCCGTAAGACAGCAAGAAGCCAAGCCATCCTTCTATCGACAAGAGGATTGAACGAAATTCAGCCCCTGGGTTTCTCATCTAGACAGTTAGCATACTTGTGCAATATACGAGGGTAGTAATCTGCGTCAAAGATGAGCCGCGCTTCTCGAGGAATATGGGTAAAATGGGTTCGCCGCTACTGACATCCCCGTACGTACTACAGGACTGGCTACTTCGGCCTAGCTCTAGCGCCAACCCTTGGCTGCCCTGACTGCGTGTCTATGCGATCAGATTGCATCGCGGTTGGCGTCGACAGGAGAACGATTGCGGAGACAGGTTGCAGATGCCCCAAGGGACTAGGGTTCCGGGCTGTCTGGCTCTGCCGGTTTCGCAGCTGCAGCAACTGACTTTACCATAGTGGATGGTGCAGCAGCAGCCACTTACACAAGCCTCCTCCAGCGCTCACTCCGAAGCGTCCACTCGAGAGCCTCTCCTTTGATATCTGCGTGCAGCGTATGAGATGAAGAAATTTCACCCCTCCTAATGAAAGCTTGCTTGATGGGGTGAATGAGTTGAACACCTCGCCATTGCAGAAGCCAACTCGCAAAGCTTTTCCACTTGCATGCATCTGTCTCCGCGCAATGCACGTCCGATGCGCCTCGTCTCTCTGTATGATGACCCAATCGAGGGTAGGCTAAAAGTGACGGCTCTGGACCTGTAACCGGTGGCAGGCTTAAAGCCCCGGATGGCGGCGATCTTCACGGAGAGTCGTCGTCAGATACAGCTAGCTGGCAGCTCTCGTGCCTCGCTTAAGCTCCCCTACCTACCATTACCTACTGTACATGCATGTACATTTTTCCATGCACAAAGCAGCCACGAAAAATCCTTCACCAAGCCTTGAAGCCTGACACCCCAATGTTCATTACAGAGTTAACACCACGAACCACACCACACCACACCACATGAAGAACACCACGCATACATGTCATAGCCGCTCCAGCGTCCTGATCTAGGCTTGTTAGCTTGTTGAAGAGCACCCCATTGGCGTTGGTTCAGCTCCGCTGGGGCCGACCGCGTTGGTGTGAGCCGTTTCAGAAGCACCGAGACAGTTACTGTACTGAGATGGCGCTCCAGATCAAACATGTCAATCTCAAAGAGGCTAGCCAATAATGGATCACGCAGTTGGCGTACTACGTGATGGCGATCTGAAGCACTTTGGCACCTGCTTTGCTTGGGCAATGACCGGCTTGCGGCTGAAATCGGAAGACATTGCGTAACACTCCAGTCGAGCTTCTAGAAGCCAGGGCCTACCACAGGTCCTATGGATTCCCCACCTTCATGCCCCCGCATTGGGGTCTTCAATCTAAGAGCTGGAATGGCTGGAGGAACTGATCAGGCTGAGAGAGCACCACTCCTGGCCCTCCCGTCCGCCGTTACTTGTTGGAGATTTACTTTCGGTACATTTTCGGGACATAGTCTGGTGGGAGTGACCCATCTTACGACTCCTTTACTTAGCCTTTGCTGAGCAGGAGGTCTGGAAGACTCTAGGTAGGTGTGCTTGTCTTGGCGGAAGGTGTTCGAAATACTCCCTTCAGGAACTGGTACTCGGCTATCTTGAAGCACTCACGCCATCCTGTGCATGCCCTTTTGCCCCCGAAATGGACGCCGATGGGTGGGAGGTCACTCCAATGACGTTGGTCGAATGTTCTGCGGAAATGGCGAGCTCCGCAGTAGCCATGCACACTTATGCGGTTGTCCTTTGGAGAAGCTGCCAGAGCTCCTGCACCAAGCTCAAAAGCTCGTCAATTTCGACAAAACCCAGAGCATGTTCGCATCATGATTGGCGAAAGCTGTCACGCTTGTCCAGGTCGAAGGCACAAAATTTCTGACCCCTCTCATCTGCTGCAGGCCACTTGCTTGAACCCCCACGCTTGACAGCCGCCAATTTCTCCACGAAACCATCACTCTTCTCATATCTTTTCCCCTTTGACTCGTACACGTGTGTGCAACTGACACTGAAGCGATGCTTGACAGATCTGGCGAGCAGGTGGCGCTACCGGGCCTGAAAGGTGGCACTAATCGCCGGCGTCGCCGTCTTCACCATGCAAGGTGAGAAGCAGATCTCGTTATGTTTCATCCTGCTTTTCCAAAGTTGTCGGAGGAGGCTACACTGCATGGTTCGGCAGATCTTGCAAGCTTGGCGAGTTTGCGGAGCTGAACACTGGAGCTAGGTTTTCTTGAGGCTGTGTGCCTGGTCCATATGACATGAACGAGTTTTCACCAGCTCGCCCGCTCATACGTGACAACCTCCCCAGGAGAAAGGATTATGAACATGGGCAAGGCGAAATCCCAGTCAATCACTCAAATGTACCGCTGATTGATCGGCGTGGGGTGTCGTGCGGAAACGGTCCGTAAGGGTCCCACGGCAGACCTGTATCTTCATTACCGATCTTATATCATTTGATACCTAGCCAAGTCTCGACAGATTGCAATACATTAGGAGCTGTATATCGGCCTTCACGCAAGAGCTCTCTTTTCGCGCAGAAGTTATCCTTCTGGCAGAGATTTCCACTCCGACCCGTTGCTGGGCGCCCAGCTTGAGTATTCGTCTTGATACTCAACGAGAACTTGGGAATACTGCGGTAGTAGATGCTATATTACCGCCTTTCGGCAATCAGGTTCGGTAGCCTCCAAGGACACGTTTGCCGTGAGTCGTGGTGGCTTTTGTGGGAATGGCGAGAGCTTATCGGCCCAGAGTAGCCTTTACTAATAAGTCATCGTCGTCTCGCCCAAGACGCACTGACAAGCTTATCACGAGAAGGCGGCATCAAGGACTGATTTCAGTTTATCTTGACGTAGACCTGTCGAAGCGGACTGAAGCCGCAATCTCGATGTTAAGAATTGTCTTAGTTGCAAATGTAAACACTAGTATTGCTCTCGGGCTGGCTACACAATATTAAGGTCAGGTTGTAAAACAAGGATGATCTGCAACGTCGCGAACCAGGCTATGACCGATTAAGAAGATAACGACTCTTTTTAACGGTACGCTTATGCACCGCTTGCTGCTTCGTGATATCACGGCTTGCGTTGATCAAAGACGACCTTGCTACAGATGTCGTGCAGCGGAGAAAAGAAGTGGCAGACCAAGACACGGATAGGTTCAGGTAGCTAACAGCAGTCTAGATTAAATCTCGGCCGGTCTCAATCATCTTATTTAGGCCATTGGCTGGCCAATCCTTCGGCTCGTAGATGTGATGGTCTTTGCTAGGTGCGTCCTAGTGTCCCATCCTCACTCTTGTGCGAACAGCTTCCAACGGATTGATGTCGTTATGCATAAGTGTTTGGCTAGCACTGCAAAGCTTAATAGGGTAGGCTCCAGTGATGGCTGGCATCAGGCTTATAAAGACGTCATTTCCAGAGATATCAAGCCTTAGTCCGTCGACAATCGAGATCTGGAAAGTTGGTTCAAATTGCTCTTTGGTAGTATCGCGCAGCGTGCTATGTCATTTCGACCATCTAATTGTTCGGCAGAAAATGGCCAATTCCAGGCTGCGGTTTGTTGTATAGGCCATCCTCGTTCATGAACTGGAGTTTCGAAACTTCGGTTCCCTGGAGAGGAAAGGTCAAACGAAGGCCAGAATCGACTCCCGAGTAAGTGTTCCTACTTGATAAAACTAGGTGCAGCAACAGGACTTGAACAATACATTGTACGTCACTAGCACTTGCCGAAGGATGACGAGCTATGTTTCGGTTCGGGACCCACTTAAGCGCCCTTGCAGGGAGAGCGGCAGTCACGGGCAACCGGCGACCTCGGCCGCTGAACCAACCGCACTTCTCCTGACTCTCTTCCGGCTCCTGTGTCTGCTGTGCCCCGCTTAACACCGGACCTGTGAGCCAGGGCAATAATCACGACCTCATCCTCCTCTCATAAGCCTGGTAAGGATTGGCTGGGGATAATTAGGCGATCGCTGCGCAGGTCTGCAGCTCACCTCCAAAACCGTTATCCTACATCTAGCTGCAATCTCCTGACACCACCTCAGCTGACTTTCGGAATTGCCCGCAGTGGTCCCGTCGGTTTCCGAGAAGACATAGCATCTGGTTGGAGCGCACCTTGCCGCCATGAGCAAGACATCAACTTCCCCTTCTGGAGAGGCTTCGAGGTAAGACCACTCTGCAGACGGTGCGGTTGTACAGCCTGGAGCCGGCTATCCTCGCTTGAGGGACAGACCTTCCACTTGCGTCTTACCCCTTTTCTGTGTCAGAGATTACTTGGGCTAATACGGACTCCAGCCGGGTTAACATCGTCTTTGTGGGCGCCGGCGCTGTTGGATGTTTCTATGCGTCGAGGCTGCATCATGTACGTGTCAGGAATCACTCCGAACCTGCACCTGCCAGCTTTGGCTGCTTCTTCTCACCGAGGACGCTCGGTCCAGGGTCCGCCACGCTCATGTCTGTCGGTGGAAGGGGCCGAGGCTCTCCCCAGATGTCTCACTTGGTCCAAGTGGACCAATGGATTCTCGACACCTCAGCACTGCGCGTTGAAGAGCGCCATTCCGTCTCCGTCAGTGTATATGCAAGTATCACCAGCCCAAACTAACCAAGTCCAGCCAAATCAAGACATACACACCTCCCTGATTGCCCGCTCCAACTATCAAGCCATAGCCGATGGCGGCGTCAAGCTCCAAACCCACTCCTTCGGCGACTACACATTTGTTCCCGCCTCCGTCTTCCCTTCCGTAGCAGCGGCCGTCGCATCCACCATCCCTGGCTCGTCAGACGTCCTCGACCGCCAGCCTGGCGTGGCCAAGACCGAGTGGGACTACGTCGTTGTCACGACCAAGGCCCTGCCAGACCGAACCGATGATTCGGAGCTCATTGCGCCGCTGGTTGGTCCCAAGACCGCCATTGTGCTCGTCCAAAATGGCGTAGGCGTGGAAGAGCAGTATCGCCGACGATTTCCCGACACGCCGATTGTGAGCGCTGTCACAGTCATCAGTGCCGAACAGGTCGAGCTCGGAGTTGTACGGCAGAACCGGTGGACGAGGATACATATGGGCCCGTATACGGACTCGGCTAGTTTTGTTACCGGTTCGATCAAGGGGGACGGCGGACAACTCCACAAGAAGGGCACGGAGAAAACGCGGCGCCTGGCTGATATCTTCACCCGGCTTGGGGGGATTCGAGATGCCGAGGTTACTGATGAAATTGGGCTGCAGACGATTCGGTGGCATAAGCTCTGTATCAACGCTGCTATGAACCCGTCTGCGGTGTTGTGTGGTGGGCTAGGGAATGCGGATATGGTGATGGATCCAGAACTAAGGGTGCATCTGGCGGGTGTGATGAAGGAAATATGGGATGCTGCACCCAAGATCCTGGGAAGGGAGGATCCCTTCAGAGGGCTTGCGGATGCCGAGAAAATCTTGAAGAGTACGGAGAGGAATGTCGGCAGTAAGCCGAGTATGTTGTTGGACTGGGAGGCTGATAGGCCCTTGGAAATAGAGGTTATATTGGGCAACCCGGTGAGGATTGCGAGAGCCCGAGGGGTGGAGCTGCCCCGGATGCAGAGTTTGTATGCTCTACTCAGGAGCGCTCAGAGACTGAGGGAGGTGGAAAAGACCCAGGTTAGAGGAAAATTGTAAACCAGGGCCGATAAGGATTGGCCTCGCGTTGCCAGAGCTCTCCAGATGCATCATTCGTTCAAGCTGCCTTGTACAACCGAGTCGCCAGTATAAAGTCGCTAACGAGCCTCCTCTACAGTCGACGAGCTTGCAAATCCAGAGGCAAAGCCCGGAGAAGCTCGCTTTGCTTTGAGGCTCTTCGCTCCTGGGTTTAATGATGTGCTTGCTTGAGTGTATGATTCTTTGAAGGAAGGCCCCCCGGAACCCATGATCTCTACGATGGAATAACTGCGGGCAGTAGATGACCGATAGACGACAGTATCGCAGCCTGCTGTTACTGTATGTGCTGACAGTGTGATTGCGTATTTCTAGACAAGGCTGCGTCTCAGCAGATATAAGGATCAGTCACTACCTCTATGGTGCACTACTTCGTCTATCAGGCTTATATGGTCTGGCTTTAAGCTATGTCTTGTTCGGCTTGTTGTTCAATCTCTGAGTAGACTGTTTCGATGCCTGATCCGGAATACCGCGACCTTGATTATTATTAACTGGGACGACCGGAGTTGCATACTGTCTACGAAGAGTTTGACTATCGATCAACAGAGTTGTAGATTTCTGATTCTCGGCAAGAAGGCATTATGCGCGGCAGTCAGGGAAGAGTTTGCACTACGTCGTAATCGTGATTTGGAGCATCTGTGGAGCGACGATTGGGTTTCGAGCTCGGATTCTCATCTCGACGTCGTGAGGGCCGTATGCAATTACTCGACAAGAGTGAGTCCTCACATAGGATCCGCTCCAACTGAGGGAGCTTGGTACACAACCTGCGGATCCAGGAGTAACTGTGTGTAACGGCAAGGTGCTTAGCACCGGTTTGAGCATTGGAGCCCACCTAAAGGGAAGCGTTCGGATCCCGTCCCAGAGTTAAGGCCTTACTGATCCGCGAGCGGTTGCGGTATCTATCATAGAAGTCCGCGATTATCCTCCAAGTGGTTGAAAAGGCTATGAAGGAATTCTGGACCCTGAAGGTGTTCAGTGGCCAGTCTTGACAACCTACGCGAGAACTAAAACGGTACGATGGAGATGCTCTTTTTCTTTCATTTGGAAGAACTAGAACATCTACCCAAGGCACGATTCTCCCAAGTGATTCCTTGTGGCTGTAGTACTGCCACCACGGCGTTGTTGTGACATAGACCCTGGTTCTCTTGTAGCAGCGCTATTGGCGACAATAGTATCGCAGCTGGCATACTCGGCGTAGTCGTAAGCCACGATACTATGGCACATGTGCAGTAGAACGTTTCACCAAAGTCACTTTCGACGAGCTGGCTGGTAAGACGTTTTGAATGTATTGTGATACCGCGAACGTTCTTTAGGAAAGAGGGACGTTGTAACGCGGTGTGCATGAGGCCCAGTTGTGCAAGCCTTGTGCTATGCATTGGGCTCCAACATAAAGAGCATATTAAGGAAAGACGGGAATATTCGACAGGAAAACCGGTTTGCAGATCAGTCCCCAGACTCAACTGAGGAAGGGCCACCCAGCCCACAACACGCGACGCCAGATCTTCGGGCGATGAAAAATCGAGCCAATCAGATCGTGGGCACCTGTGTAGAACGAGATTGAATGCCCCGCAGTATGGGAATCTTGTCAATTCGCAGTTCGCCTCGTAGTTTTCCCATTCTGCAAATCCCATCTTGCAGCATCATGTGCGGATCTCCTGCCAGCTTCGATACGTAGTATCATGTAAACTTCTTTATTTGTTGGGAGGTAAGTACAGCTAGATTGCACCAATAGTGGTATCACGACGTGGGTATCATCAGTGCACAGCTTAGCCATGTAGGTACTTACCCCAGGGCTGGGAAACAACTAACGTCATCACTTATTGCCATTGCAGACGGACAAGCAGGCATTTATCAATGACGCCACAGTGTAGCAAAGGCTCAGGGACCATTACAGCCACAGGGCCGTCCTTTCGTCACCCGCGGTACTCGGTCGTACCCTGCGACTCGAACATCCTTGGACTACCTTAGATACAGGGATAGCGGGACATTCCAAGGGCGACTGAAACTGGGTGCCAGTCCAGAACCCTTGAAACAATCGACCCTTTGTGGCGATCCTTTTTGCGCTGCTCCTCCACAGAACACTACTCGGTGCCGCTGAGAGCCCCGAGAGTCATTGGTAGGCAGCATATGCGGGACGGACGAGATCTCCGCTTCTGATGCCCTTCAGAGCAATTGATCGTCCACAAAGCTGGACTGCTCCATCCACCTGGTCCAAGTAATACTGTCCTCGAGGTAAGACGTGTGTGTTGGCTGGCAGGACTGGACCGCAATATACACAGTAGACCATAATGTTGTAGCTTCAAGCATACCTTAACTCTCCCAGTCCCCGGCTCTCCGCAGCAAGCAGGGAAAAAAGGATGGTTCCTAATCCTTCCACCCGCCATCGTTCAGCCAAAACCTATTGAGTGCAGATTCGCTTGACTAAAAATGGCCCGAGTTTTCGAGAGATAAACCACAGTAGAGAAGACAGTCGGATCCAAACCTAGGAACAGATCTGACTCGGAGCCACCGCCTTTCCTACTGCTGCTGGCTCAAGGATACACAACGATCACCAGTCCATCTCTGCGCAGATCGAGATTGCCGCGTACCATCAGGAGCCAAGCCCGCAACTGTCCCAGTAATTACGGCAACCGACGTACATCCTAAACCCCCCAAACCGATTGCATACCTGCCCAGCGCGTCATCTTGCTCATATTTTGGGCGCTGACTACAAAGAAGAGCAGGCTGGTTGGCGGCCATGGACATGGAAAAGGCCCAGCCAGAAGTTCAGCCACAACCTGAACCGCGTGTCGACCAAAACCAGGCCCCGCGTGAGGCCCACGATGCAGACGCCGATGCCGATGCCGACTCCTCGGCCGTAACAACAGCCACAGATGGCGCGGCCCGCCCGCTTACCGACTCTAACGTAAATACCAATCCGACATCTGCAACGACGCACGCGGAGCCTGCTTCTACTGCGGCGAACGACAACAGCTCCTCTTACTCGTCGGTCGGCCCGAGCGGGACATTATCGTCATGGAGTGCATCCTCGGAGCGCCAGCTCGGCCACAGCAGCCAGCAAGACTTTACAGACCGGGTCTTTCCCGTACGCTCTGTCATAAGCGTCGACCCCAGGAGAACGTCCGGCGAGCACGATCGATTTCCATACCATGAAGGTATTGCAACAGGGAGCACAATTGGCGCCGCTGCGCGGCCTCCAAACACAAGACTCAATACCGTGGTACCGATAGGCCGGTCGATCAGCGCAGCAAGCGACGGAATAACGTCACCGACGGACAGTACGCCCGAAGGTGGCAGGGGACGTTTGCCGCGACTACCTACCACTTCAGGTCCGAAATCCAGTGTACAAGCTGACGCTGACCGGCGTGGAACGGCCACGCATGTCCCCTCATTCCTGGATGGACTTCCGGATCGTGACAACGACTCCGAGGACGAGGAAGGGGAAGGGTCTATCAAGAGCGGAAATCGTGAAACGCGCAGTTCTACCGGCCAACGAACACCTTCGTTACCAGAACTGCCTGATTCGCATTATACCTTGCGTTTCAAACACGTTATAACGGATGAAGGGCATGCGGTCATAACCGGGAGAGACGGAACCATGCAAAGGTGTGAGGACGAGCCGATACACACTCCTGGTGCCGTCCAGGCGTTCGGTCTACTGCTTGCTCTGAGAGAGGAAGCCGACGGTTCATTTCAGGTGCGCTATGTCAGCGAGAACTCGAAGCGACTTATCGGTTACACACCCCAAGAATTGTTTCGAGCGGGAAACTTCCTGGAACTCTTGACGGACGAACAAGCCGAGAACCTCCTGGACCACATCGACTTCATCAGAGACGAGGATGCCGATCCGTCGGTCAACGGCCCCGAGGTTTTCAGCCTCTCCATCCGCCCGCCCAAAAAGAAATCTATCAAGCTATGGTGTGCGATTCATATTAACCCAGTGCATCGTGACCTTATTATCTGCGAGTTTGAACTCGACGACGACACCGACTACCCCTTACGCCCTGCTGGTGAACTGACTCCGGATGTTCCTGAGGACACCTTACGCTCAAATCCGACCTTGGAGGAGCTGACGGAGAGTACCGAGATCCTGAGCAAGCCTCTACGAGTCCTAAGGAGCGCACGTAAACGAAGAGGCGAGGCCGGCGCCATGCAGGTGTTCGATATAATGGGCCAGGTGCAAGAACAACTCGCGTCGGCGCCAAATTTGGAGAAGTTTCTCAAGATTCTTGTCGGAATTGTCAAGGAACTGACTGGTTTCCATCGTGTGATGATCTACCAGTTCGATTCTTCGTTCAATGGCAAGGTGGTCACTGAACTGGTCGACCCAATCCAGACCCGCGATCTCTACAAAGGCCTGCATTTCCCTGCAACCGATATCCCAAAACAAGCACGGGAACTGTACAAAATCAACAAAGTCAGATTGCTCTATGACCGAGATCTGGAGACGGCGAGAATAGTCTGCCGCTCAGTGGAGGACCTCGAAGTACCACTGGACATGACCCACGCATACCTCCGTGCCATGTCTCCTATCCACCTAAAGTACCTTGCGCACATGGCCGTGCGGTCGTCGATGTCCATATCAATCAACGCTTTCAACGAACTATGGGGGCTGATTGCATGCCACTCCTATGGTAACCAGGGGATGCGGGTCTCATTTCCTATCCGCAAGATGTGCCGCTTAGTCGGGGACACCGCGTCGCGTAACATTGAGAGGCTATCATACGCCTCACGACTGCAAGCGCGTAAACTCATCAACACCGCGGCGACGGATAAGAACCCGTCCGGTTACATCATCGCGTCGTCGGATGACCTACTGAAGTTGTTCGACGCCGACTTCGGTATGCTCTCTATCCGTGGGGAGACGAAGATTCTGGGCAAGATCGAGCAGACCCAGGAGGCATTGGCTATGCTTGAGTACCTCCGGCTACGAAAGTTCACCTCGGTTGTCACGACACAAGACGTCAGATTCGACTTCCCCGATCTACGGTATCCTCCTGGCTTTTCAGTTATTGCCGGGTTGCTTTACGTGCCATTGAGTGTCGGCGGCAATGACTTCATAGTGTTCTTCCGCAGGGGACAGGTACGCGAGGTCAAGTGGGCGGGCAACCCGTACGAGAAGATAATACAGCAGGGCACGGCAGGCTACCTCGAGCCCAGGAAAAGCTTCGCAGTCTGGCACGAGACCGTCATCGGTAAATGTCGCGAGTGGACCGAGGAACAGATTGAGACTTCTGCTGTTCTGTGTCTTGTTTACGGAAAGTTCATCGAAGTATGGAGGCAAAAGGAGGCAGCGCTGCAGAACAGCCGGCTTACGCGGTTGCTACTGGCCAATTCTGCTCACGAAGTACGAACGCCTCTTAACGCTATCATCAACTACCTGGAAATAGCGCTCGAGGGGAGTTTGGACCAAGAGACGAGAGACAATCTGGCTAGGTCGCACTCTGCCTCGAAGTCTCTTATCTATGTTATCAACGACTTGCTAGACCTCACGGCCACTGAAGAAGGCAACGATCTCATCAAGGACGAGATATTCGACTTGCCGGCCTGTATACGTGAGGCTACCGAGCCCTTTGAGAATGATGCTAGACGAAAGGGTATTTCTTACGATGTCGTGGAGCACCCGGGGCTACCACAGTATGTATACGGAGATCAACGACGGGTTAGACAGGCTGTTACGAACATCACAGCAAATGCAGTACAACATACAGCAGAAGGCTCTGTCCGGATCGAGCTTTACGTGTCCGAGGTACAAGAGGGCCGCGTGCAGGTCGAGATTGCTGTCCAAGACACTGGCAGAGGGATGAGCGAGAGCAAGGTTGATGCGTTGTTCAGGGATCTGGAACAAGTCACCACAGAGTTGGATCCCGACACAGCCAACAGCGAACAGGACCGTGACAGGCCACAAAACTCGAAGATACTAGGCCTGGGACTAGCCGTCGTTGCCAGGATAGTCCGCAACATGGACGGCCAGCTTCGTGTAAAGACAGAGGAAGGCAAAGGTTCCCGGTTTGTGATTCAGCTGCCATTCGATCTACGGCCTGACGACTCCAACGAGGCAGCCGGCGGTTCGACAAAAAAGTCGGTCACGGCCTCCAGCGTAGCCTCGGTGTCTACGTCCATTCCACAGTCAACAGACGGAGAGGTGATGCTTGTCGACAGAGGAAGCACAAATTCACATGGAGGTAGCAGTGGCGGTGCGCTGGCGGAAAGGAAGAGCTTGGACGAGGCGGGCAGCATCAAAAGCCAGCATAGCACGATCAGCAGAGCCAGTGCTAGAAGCACAGCCAGCAGCGCAGATCGGCTAATCGATGCTCTCCAATCTCCGATGCCGATAGGCAAACAGGATTACGAAAGTCCCCAGAGGATGGCTCTGAACAGAACTTTGTCCAGCCGGAGTACCGGTGAGGGCCATGCCGCTGATGCTTTTGCGCACATAGATAAGAATGTGGTTGGAAAGTCGTCTCCTCTGCCTGATTCACACCCCTCGCACCCTCAGGCGTCAGTTGGCGGCGGTGCATCCGAAGCCGTCGGTATGGCGTACGTCAAGGACACCAACACGCCAATCAAGCCGATTAAGGTTCCGGACACCGATGAGTACAGGGATCTAACCGTGACGCACATCAACACGGAACGCCCGACCGTTTCAGGCAACCACCCGGAAACCGAACCGAGAAAGTCGATAGAGAAAGCTCCGGACACTCGTCCAGCCGACAAGCGCATCACGTTGAACTTGCTGATCGCGGAGGACGATCCGATCAACATGACGATTCTTCGGAAGAGGCTGGAGAGGGCCGGCCACAAGGTGTTTCATGCTGTGAATGGCGAAGAGTGCGCGGCACTATATGGTGAGAAATCTGGCGCCTTTGATGTTATCTTGATGGATATGCAGGTGAGTCTCTCTGAGTCTAGAACCCAATGTGCATGTGCTAATAGTCGGACAACCAGATGCCCATCGTCGATGGCGTGACCAGCACCAAGATGATCAGGAAGAAGGAGGAGAAGGCGAAACCGCCACTTTCGCCCGTCGCAGCGAATCACGGCCGGATACCCATTATTGCCGTCTCAGCCTCACTTGTCGAGCGCAACAAGGACATGTACGTCGACGCTGGGTTTGACGCGTGGATCTTGAAGCCGATTGACTTTCGGCGACTCGAGACGCTGCTGGCGGGCGCAGTCGATGACCAGGTCCGAAACAAAGAGCTGTATGTTCCCGGCGAGTGGGAGCGTGGAGGATGGTTTGTACACAGGGGAACTAGTGTTTCGTCTCCCGAGTGAGACTGCGGACTATTGCCGAAACTCATTTTCATGATGATGGATATCACGACTGTGAGGGTTAGGCTGTACTCGGATGGGAAAGAGTATTTTTTAAAAACAAGATTCTTTTGGATTGGGTTTGCATACGACAGGAGTTGGTCATGTTTCACTCGGAATCGCTTCGCTTGCATGGTTTCTGGTCCACACAGGGTGCCCAGCCTTACGTCCTCGGAGTATCTGGTCGGAGGACGGCCGGGTCATCCGATTCTGGCGAGCATATACTTTATGGGTCGGGCTTGCATTGGGTCTTATGGGGTATAAACGCCTTGCCGTCTCAGTTTGACTCCGGCGATGCACGGCGCTGGTGAGGCATACGGCGTTTGGAAGGGCGAGCTTCGAGGAGGTTTCTGTATTCTTTTTCATCTTTGAAACGGTAAAAATATGTCTTTTGGGGCGCATGCATGACCGTGGTTGTTGCGGAACATACAGGCAGACTCGGATCAGAGACTCAATATCGGTATACATAAGGCACGCTGGCCTCCCATTGAGACTGCTCTGTCCACGTCCTTCTAGCCCAGTCTACAAACTCCTAGGTCTCAAAGCAACCAGCCTCCAACTTGCACAGACAAACATAGCACTCCCAAGTCGTAAGTGGTGGTCCAGTATGATCCGTGACCACGATAAGTTCATTTCTGACACGACATAGTCTAAGTGTTCATTCCCAGACATGCATGTCCTAACGCTCTTGACCATCCTGGGCTGCGCTCTGGCGGCGCCACAATATGACCTGAGCGACGCCTTCGAGACCGTGGAAGACGGTGTGACCCGTACCGTGCTTCCCATCACGTCCATCCCCAAGATTACGGCCCAGGCGGAGCCTGCTGGTCCAAAGTCGTCCATCACCTTTACAGAAGTTGTAACTGAATACGCAACCGCCTCCGAAGCCTCGCCCAGCACCCAACTCACACTCCAGCAAGCCGAGCCCAGCGAAGCTCCAGTCAACACCACCAGGCCGCCGTACAGCGAGACCAAGACCACGGGTTCGGGCTACTGCGGGCAGTCGACCTTCGATGACAGGACAAGCGACGCGTCACCCACGGTCGATGACTGCATGCGAATCGCCTACAACATACGTAAGGATGGACGGTGGGATATCGACTTGTTTCTCGCCAAACAGAGGCGCATTGTACAGTATGGGACGTGTGCTTTTGGGGTGCAAGGACATCCCCTCACGCCTGGCGAGGTCAAGGCGTTTATCGGTAATGAAGACGTCATCGACATCATCAACGACGCTGTCGAGAGATTCGGAGGTGGTGGCAAGATTGGTGCAAAGGGCATAATGGAGTGCAGAGACAACCGTGGTCGTTTGCGGATTGTGGACTGGGGTATTTACCATTGGTAAACTCGTGTTCTGGGTGGCTTGAGGGTTCGGGCGCTTGAGACGCCTTCATGGCCCTCTCGTGGCCTGCCGATGCCATCCCAGGTACAACTATGAGTCTGTGACTCCGGAGCAACGGAGTATGGCGAGGCGAACTTGGACGCGAAAATTCGGTCAGGGACAGCTGGGGGAAGGCGCAATGGGGTATGACGATTCTTGAAATATAGGTGGGCCAAAGTCCAACGGGCAACTGGTGGGAGGAAGAAGATTCATACAAAGGTTACTGGCTTTGGTGGCTTGACAGAATCGTATGAGGGTATTGATGAAGGCACGACAGTTATAATAGCGTTGAGAATCAGTTGATTCTTTGAGTGTGTTTCGAAAGTTTACCATAGAACAGAAGCTCAATCAACGCCTACCTTACACTATATGTCCTTTAATTTGGTCTTGTACTTCTACGCCTTAGTATTCGGAGAGAACTGTCCTCCATGCTCCCAATGCTCCCAACAGCTGAACGTACCTTCTCCGGGTCGCGAGGTTCAAATCCAAAACGGGGATGGAAACCTTAATTGGTGAAGAAGGTACAGTACCTAAGGTAGTCAAACAACAAAAGCTATGTCAGGAGCGTGATCCAATGCTTTCCACCGACCGACACTGACGGCCTCTTCTTTGCCCCAAGCCTTCTCCAGCTCCCATGTCCAAACCAACACTCTCCCTACATAGCATTTGTTCCAGCAGGGGAATGACCACCGAAATACATATACAGTGGCGTTAGCGCTCATGGCAAGCGCGAGAGCGCCAGTCAGGGGTAGCAACGAGCGAGTCGAATTTAGCAATACGAATGATCGGTGAAGTCGGCAAGATGTGAAGGAAGGAGCATGTAGAATACCTACTTCAGCTAAATACCTTCCCTACCTGTTGCCGATTATGCTTCCTGCTTTCCAGATTCCTTGCTTCGCTCATTTAAGCTGAGAACCCAGTACCAGAATGCGGTTTGCCTTTCGGGTGCATAGTGTCCAGCCGGCCATGTCTACCAAGTTGCCCTCTATTCGCTTGAATTCAAACCGCGCGCATCATCTATAGGTGACAACCTATCGCTGTAGCTCCCTTCAAGACCAACATCCTCGCAAGATTCACAGCAAATATGCATCTCGTCAGGAGCCAGATCGCCCTCCTGGCACTCCTCTCCACACTACCTCTGGCTTCTTCCACGGTACAGGCCGCTCCACAGACCACTCAGGCTCTCGCTACGCCCACTGTTCCCATCCCAGACTTCTCGTCTCCCGCCAGCGATTCTAGTCCCCCGCAGCTGATCGACTTCGCCGACGTCAATGAGTGTAGAGCGTCCTCCTTCATAGGCCAGACAACCAGCGCCTCTCCTCTGATCGAAGACTGTCTCAGGATTGCAACTAATATCGCCGGCGGCGGTCGTTGGAAGGTCGAGGCCATACAGGGTCAGCAGCACCAACTCGTCCAGTACGGCACCTGCGCTTTCGGTGTCCAGGCTCACCAGGCGGGAGGTCCCCTTTTCTATGTCGGCAACGAAGACATCATCGATGTCATACATACGAGCGTGCAGTTCTTCAGTTGGAATGGCCTCGTCGGCACCAAGGGACTCATGTCGTGCCGATCGGAAGGTGACCCGCCTGGCACCGATTGGGGCCTCTATCATACCAAGTGATTCCAGCCACGGTACTTGAGCAAGATATTCACAAACCACGTACAGACATGCTCGACCTACCGGGCCAAACCGAGACAGCACTATGACCGACTTTTTTACTTCCACAGACGATAGAGAACCTGAAATCGCTTCAGCGGACGACAAGCTCGACCCGTTCGTAAAGCCGGCCTTTGAGGACCAGAACAACAAGACTTTCTCACGGAATTTGCTGTTCGGGCTTCTGAGGCGTCGCTTTTGTCTTACCATGGTAATGGGGACATTATTGGTATTATCCACATTCTTTCAGGAAGTTCGGCCGGGGCGGTGAGATCGGGGCAAAGACACAACTCTGCTACAAGCCAGTTGGGACGGGAATATCTATATGCAAGAGTACGGACGGAGGACAGGCTTGTCAGCACAAGAATGAGAGTGAATAGTTGGTCTTTTGATTTGGCTGCATTGATTATCGGATTTGTTTAGGAGCTCGTGTAGCCAAACATAAAACCACGAATACCTCTGTTGAAATGAGATTTACAGGTGTCGAGATAATGAGTAGTCCACCTGAAGACTGATGAAAACACGTAAGGTTATCCTGTGGACTGAGAAGCGTAGCTCTTGGATTTATTTCGTGAATGAATGTAGTCACAATAGCTAGGTACCTAGATCTAGATGACATAGTCTGCTGTAATATGTCTACTCTTCATACCAGCCACTTACACTGACTGACTCAGCTAGATGCCGTAAACATAAAAAACGAATGGGTATTTAATTTCCATATTCAAATGCGCCCCTGTATATCCAATGTCTTTCATATATCCGCCCACAAGAAGCGAATCGTCATTAAGGGTGTCCTTTTTCGGTGATTACATTATTCTCATGCTATATCATCGTCTTATGTCCCGGAGTCATGTACCTCCCTACATCTACAACAGGAATATCGCAATGACGACGCTCGAAATCAGCCACTCGAGGCCGTGAGTCGCCTTCGCGGCGGCAGCGGTGGGGACCACTGATGGCGAGCTCGAGGTCGACGAGATGACTGCCGGTGAGGTTGTGGAACCCGAGGTAGGTTGGGAAGATGAAGACGAGCTAAGCGTAGATTCCTGGGGTGAGGTTGTTGATGATGAGGCCTGCTCGGATGTTTCTGCTGATGTCGCAGCCGAGGTTTCGGCCGAAGTTGCCGGGGTTGTCGAGCTCGATGTGGCCGCTGGTGTCGTGGTAGTCACAACAGCCGGGGCCGAGCTCGTGGTCGTGGCCGGAACATTCACGGTGCTTACGACGGTGCCGCTGATGCCGGTGGTTGTGATTGTGGCTGTGGCCACGGGCTTGCCGTCCGAGTAGTAAACGACCAAGAGAATGCCCACAGGAGGAGCGGAGGTAGGTGTGGGAGTTGGAGCGGCCGTGATGGTGATTGGTGACGGTACCACGACTGTGGTCGGCTCGATGAGGCTTCCCGTAAGGGTAGGGACCGCATATGGAGGGTCGAAGAGACCGAAGCGGCCGCAGGCGTTGCAAGGGTACGCCCACGAGCTGACCTGTTTCGGAGCGGCGAGCACGGGGTCACAAGCCGCGTCGACCATGGTGACGATCGCTGTAGGATCGGCCGTTCGCGGGCAATTTGTCCCCAGGTCGCCGAGATTGAGCTGACTAGTGGATCCCGTGTTATTCGCGATGGTCGAGACCTCGTATAGGTCGAGAGGAAGGATCCAGTGTGCGGTGGATGGTCCGGCTGGTTGTCCGAGGGTGTTGATTCCTCTTGCACTTGGGATATACATGTACACCGAAGGCGAGGTGCTGGTGTTTCTTGTTAACAAAACGGTTCTTCCTGTATCGGGAAGTATGAAGCACTTACAAGGTGTAGTCAAGGCTTGTGTCAACCCAGGTAGTTGGGTACGAGTATGGTCTGTTTGTTGGCCAGTAGTAGAGGTTCACAGTCTCGACAGAGCTAAGCGGAATTTGTTAGTATTCATGAACACACAAGTCACCAAGGCCACCGGAAACGTACATGCTGCAGAATTTCGGACACGGCTCGTAGGTTGTGGAAAAGAGGGTTGTGGTCGTAGTCGTCGATGTTGTGATAGTTGTCGACGCCGTCCCAGTGGTCGTTACCGTGGTGTCTGTGGTTCCTGTGGTCGTCACAGTGACCCCGGTAACACCAGTCGTTGTGACCGTCGTGTCTGTGGTCCCGGTCGTTGTAACTGTCACCCCCGTGACCCCTGTAGTCGTGACAATTGTGTCCGTGGTCCCGGTAGTCGTTACCGTCGTGTCCGTGGTCCCCGTTGTCGTCACGGTTACTCCTGTGACACCCGTGGTGGTCACGGTGGTGGCGGTCGTCCCGGTCGTGGTCACCGTCGTCGAATTGGTCAGGGTCGTCGATTCTGTTGCCGTTTCCGTGACCTTGACGGTGTAATGGAGGGTGGTGGTCGTATACTCGGTAAAGTGAAGCGTATTTGTCGTGTACTCGGTCACATATTCCGCGATAGTATCGGTGGTGGTGGTGTTGACAAAAACATCGAGATGGTGAGTTACATCGACGGTCGTCGTGTCGTAAACCGTGACATTTGCCGTACATGCAGGGTCATAGACCGTTGTGGTATCCTGAGGTGAGTGGGCATGGCGTCCCACAAGTTCTTCTGCGGCGAGTATTAGTCGACAATGCTTCCAGAATGTCTCGGTTGTGGCCTGGAATGTTGATCACATACCGTCGGCGAGCGTCCCTCTGAGACACAGAGTTAGCAAGCCGAGTGATGCCCACGTGCTTATCGGCGACATCATGGCTAGTGTTCGCTCCTTCCTTATTCCAACAGATATCGTTGGGCTTGAACGAGCGTAGGTAGAGCAACGAGTGTTGAACAACGAATGTTTTACGAGCTGAGCTTGACCAAGCGCAACCTGGGCGAGAGCAGCATGTGGCAGTTTTGATCAAGAAATACGCTTCACATTTCTTTTCTATATGGGAGCTTCCCCGCTGATATTGCTGCAGCTCCACGGCCAGGCAATGATGGCAATCTGACGGCAAGCCAGTCAACAAGTCCAGTCCTGGCCGGGTCGAGGTTCCCATTCCCTGGTTCTCCCATGCCTTCGTACCTTGTTTGGATGCTGTCATGTCGACCAATGTTAACCAGGCCAGGACCGGGGTTGAGCTGCCACAAAAGGACAAGCGGTCGACAGGGGGTCTAGAAAGGGACGTGGAGATTGCTCCTCGCCGGCCTCATTGGCCGGTGGGCATGGTCAGACCAGGGGTAAAGTACGGTTAGTTCTGCGGGGTGACGTCTTCTCAACGCCTCGTCCATAAACTTGGACATCGAACTCTCACTGTCATTTTCTCACTCTCACAATCGTCGATTGACATGGCAATGCAACTGCAGGAACACGTCGATGGCCACATTGGTCGGATTAAGTGGTCCGGACGGCAACGCCTCAACCGTGATTACCGTGGTAGCATCGAACCACTGGAGCTGTTTCTTATTCTACGTCATGATGTGCCGACTTCCTATGCTGGCTTCACGATGCCGATATCACGGCCATGGCTACCACACCGGGCGGCGAACACTTGTATATGGACATGTCGAAACAATTATACACAACACGATCGCCATACGTGTGGTACAGAAACATCATCATTTCTTGAACCTAGTGCCAATCGAACTCGCGACTTTGCCTTTTTGTGAAGTTAAATGTTTTTATAAGCTTTACCGTACCTTGTGTACACTAAAGTCCTAAGGCGATATGCGGTCCGCCACCATAATATGGGTTTTGGCAGCTCTTTCCAGGACGTGCTTGTCGGATAACACGCCGAAACCTCTTGTGATTCCGGCAAGTCAATACTTGTGAGTATAACAGTACCTGAAATCTTCTGATTTTCATTTTATTTTTATCGTCTAATTTTGGGCTGACCTTCGTGCAGCGAAGGTAATGACGGACCATGGAGCACCTTCGATCTTCGAGTCGGAACACCAGAGCAATACCTCAGAGTTCTCGTGTCGACTGCCTCTCCAGAGTCCATGGTAGTCGTGTCAGATGGCGGCTGCTCGACGTCCGTATTCGCTACGGTGCCTGCCAACTGCGCAGTGTCAAGGGGTAACTTATTCGACATCAAGTCGTCGTCCACCTGGCATGACATGGGTATCTACGGCATCAACCAAAACGGCGTCGGTCTCGAGGCCAATCTCGGGTACAGCCAGAGGGCACAATTCGCTCTGGACAATCTAGGAATAGGTCTGCAAGGGCCTAGTCTAGCCAATCAGACTGTCGCCGGCATCGCAACAGCTGCACCCTTCTACATGGGCATCTTTGGACTCAACGGCCAGCCGGTAAACTTCACGACGTTGGGTAACTACTCCGCCCCATCGTTCCTCACCACCCTCAAGGACCAGAACAAAATCCCGAGTCTGAGCTGGAGTTACACAGCTGGTGCGAAGTACCGGCTGAAGCAAGTTTACGGGCAACTGATCTTTTCCGGTTATGACACCTCGCGCTTTACAGAGAACTCGGTCTCCTTTACCATGGCGGACGATGTCACCCGAGATCTCGTCGTGGGTCTTCAGTCCATCAGCTACAGTGGAACGACTTCTGCTACTCTTCTTTCCAACCCCATCGACATTTACATCGACTCGACCGACCCAAATCTCTGGCTCCCAGATGACGCCTGCGACGCCTTTGAGAAAGCTTTCGGGCTAACGCTCGATAACGCGACCGGCCTATACTTGGTGAACGATACGCATCACAATGACCTACTGGACTCGAACGCGCAGGTCACCTTCAGGATATCTGACGTGAAGTCGGGAGGGGACACAGTCACCATAGTTCTCCCGTATGAGGCGTTCGGTCTCACGGCAGAGTATCCTCTGGTGCCTAACAGCACCCACTATTTCCCCCTCAAACGCGCAAACAGCTCGGCGCAGTACACGCTCGGCCGGACATTTTTGCAAGAAGCGTATGCACCCTTAAAGTACATGTCCTAATCCTAGATGACCTGATACTGACAAGCTATAGGTACCTCTCCGCTGACTACGAACGCAAAGTGTTCAACGTGTCCGCATGTGTATGGAACGAAGGAGCCCAGGAGAATATCGTCACCATTACATCCAAAGACGCGGCTGCCGACCCCACGACAAGCGGAAGCCCGTCTGCCACTTCCAGCCCCTCGGAGCCCAAGAAGGGTCTGGGTGGTGGGGCCATAGCCGGCATTGTTGTTGGCGTGGTAGCCGCCGTTCTCCTCGCGATAACCCTCGCCTTCTGCATTCTCCGCAAGCGAAGAAAGTGGATGAAGCAAGGTTTCGCCAAGACATCAACCACGCCCGAGCCGGACGAGTCGGTCCTCAAGGGCCCGGTTTTCAACTCGGGCACGCAGTCGTCGGCGACGGCAACACACTCCTCGCCGTTCTCGGCGGCTGACATGTCCGTCCCTGCGAGGTCGACAGCCGAGTACTCGAGATCGGGAGCGGACACGCCGGCGAGGACGGGCACAAACGAGGGCAGTGTCGCCGGCGGGTCTACAGTCGAGCTGGACGGGCGTGATACCCTTGTCCGGCCGAATACAGAGCTCGACGGCAGGGAGATACACCCAAGAGCCGCAAATCCCGGCGTATACGAACTACCGGGTACCGACGTGTCTGAAGTCCCTGGTGACCAGAGTCGGGAGATGGATAGAGACGGTACACCGTCCAGAGGAGGTTCTTCACCGTCCAACGACTCGAGAGAGGGCGGAAATTCTCCACCCTCAACATACGTCTCTACACTGGGAACGACGTGGGAGCGGGACGAGAGTCAGGCGGGAAATCATGAGCTTGTGTCTCCCACCACACCGCGCCACACCAGGGGGCCGCGGGCGTTTTGAGCAAGTGATCAAGTGATGCCATCTAATGATATAATGCCAAAACAAAAGGGACATATACACGCTGGATGCGATGGAAATGTATTATAAAAGTGTAATAAACCGCCTAGAACTTTCCAGGATACCAATTTGAATCGTCAGCCACAATTATTATCAACGTGATTCTTTTCTCTCAAAGGTACCTTACCGTACCTATTGTATGTATGTTCACTCAGAACTGATGGGGTAACAACCGTGAGCATCAACGTTAGCTTTAGTCTAGTGGGAACGTGCACAAGCAGGGGGCTCTACTGCATTAGCGACTACTGGGTATCTTAGGTAGTCGACCAGTACCTAAGGTACCTTACCTCTAGGGTAGCACACAGCGGTAAAAAAAGATTAGCGTTATCTTGTCTGTCGTCTGAGCGCAACCCCCTACCTAAAGTACTTTAGATATTCCTGCCGTCTCGATAGATTCGTATTCTCCAATTCGTATTCTTCATCGCTCCCATTTTGGCAATCATCCTCAAAACATCTCCAGTAATCCTCCTATTCTCACCTTGCTACTTTGTCTACCGTGGTAGGTCCAGTGGATATTGGACCCTTGGAAGCATCTTAAACAGGTACGCGTCGTGGTTTCAGTTGATTGGCAGAGCGCTGTGGTCTCCTCTCATGTTCGCTTTTGGGGCCGTCTAGCGGGTCTCGGGTCTCTCTGTCGGTCTGTCCAGCAGGTCCCCACGATTCCCTTCATCTCGTACCCGCAGGCCTGAGACGTTAGTTCAAAGCTTGTCTGAGATGGAGAAACGGTCTGGAAACATCCCTGGGGAGTTGCTGCAGGCTCCATCCTAATTACATCTAATACCGTCACATGTTCCATGCTCTTCATCCCTCGCGAGTTCTCTTTTGACATTTCACAAAACCATCAGACGACCGCTAATATACTGACAAACTCTAGCTTCGAGTTGTCTAGCACAAAATCAACCATACATAGTCCACACTATTCTTGAATACCACAGCCAACATGCCTGGTGTTCGTAAGTCTATCCCATCCCCTCTCACCTTTTGACACGGGACGCGAACTGACGTGCCACTCCGCAACCAGCACTCGACGCACTCGATAACCTGAAGGGCAAGCTGAAGAACATCTTCAAGAAGAAGCCCAAGAAGGAGGCCGACGCGGCAGCTGCCCCGACGAGCACCACCGCAGCTCCAGCTACCGAGCCGACCAAGACGGAAGCTCCTGCGGCTGCCCCCGCTGGTGAGTTCAGACATCATGGAGCTCAGAGTTCAGACATCCAGACAGGACACACTAACAGCAAGGCAGAGCCAGCCACCACTGCCCCGGCAACCGAGGCCGCCAAGACCGAAACCACCCCCGCTGAGGCCGCTCCAGCTGCCGGTATGTCCTCATCACAAGCAACCCACACTTTTACTCTTTCACAATGTCCTAGCTAACATCTCGACCACCTGTCGCAGCCGCAGCCACTACAACCGAGGAAGCAGCCTCCAAGGCCGCCGCCGACACCACCAAAGCCGCAGCCCCGACCGCAGAGGCCCCGGCCGAGACGACCAAGGCCGACGCCGTCGAAGCCACAGGCGCCTCCGTCGAGACTCCCGCTGCCACCGCACCCGCCGCTCCAGCCGCGTCCGAGACCGCGCCCCCGGCTCCTGCTGCTGCCGCCACCGCCGCCGAAGAAGAGAAGAAGGAGGAAACGGCCGCCGCCCCGCCGGCTGCTGCTGTTCCTGCTCCTGCCGGCGAGGCTACTACCACCATGGCCGCCGAGACGAAGTAGGGCTTGTGCGGCTCTCACGAACTCTGGGCGGAGTTACGAGGAAAGTAACTGGAGCCGTTCTTGTCTTACTGTGAAGTTGTAGATGTGGAGCGTGCGATGCCCCCTTCCGGCTTCTGATCTTTTTGTTTTCTGCCAAGGATACCAAGACGGGCGCCATGCGGGACTTGAAGAGAGGTGACCGGTCCGGGTCCAAAGAAGCGACTAAATACGCTTATTTCTGGCCGGTACTGATCTCATGGACCACATGTGTACTCGCTGTTTTGCGCTTTTTGATATTTTGATCGATACCCTAATGCACAAGTCACGTCGTCAAGACCTGGCGAATATGAAAGTACAAATTGCAGCCATTTTGTGATATTTGCTTTATGAAGTGACTTGGTGGGTATCATGAAAGAAAAAGCATCACAAACTGCTCAACTACGGGGGTTTCTGTTCACCCAACACGTCTAGGTACGCATCGCTGGAGGAACGTCGACTCGCTACCGGGAGTGTAGCGTTGCATAGCCCTCCACACCTCCATGCTTTCCACCCACGGTTCCTTTAGGAATTCCCACCCCTCCTCTCCAAGTTGGGTATCGAGCTGACGCCCGACGGTCCCGACCTCGCGAACGGTCGAGGCATGGATCCCGGCATCTGCGTCACGCCTGGCCGAGGTAAGGACCCTATCCCTTGCGGCGGCACGGCCCAGGGAGCCTGCGTTCCAGCCATCGGAAGCGTCCCGGTCTGTCCCGCCGGCGCAGGCGGCGCAGGATTCGGTGTCGCCTCGCGCACTACCTCGGGCGCAGCCGGGTCCAAGTCCCACGCAAACAGCGAACCAAAGGGAAAATGCTGCACGACGGGGAATTTGCCCAGCACCTCGGCCTGGAACATCTTGATCATGCCCTTGTTGATCTTGCCCCAGCCGTCCTTGATGCCGCTCACGTTGTACAGGACCGGGCTGTGCTCCCAGAACGGGCCCTTCTTGACGTCGTTGATGAAGCCGATGGCAGAGAAGTACATGTTCTCGCCGCGGTAGAGCTCGACCTTTTCGGCCTTGCAGACGTCTGCCGGCTTGGGGGCGCCGCGGACGGAGCCCTCGAGCGGCATAGGCTCGTCCTCCGTGATCGGACGGGTTAGCTGGGCGGAGCCAAAGATATACGGGAGGAAGAAGTGGTCGTCTAGACCCCAGACGCCGTGGGAACCAGCTGGCTCGAGGGTGTAGGTCAGGATTAGCTTGCGTATGAGGTTAAAGTATCTGGCATGGTTGTTAGTAAGCATTTTTGTGCATACCAGTTATAGGAGCGGCGGAAGGACTCACGGCTCAAAAACACCAAACACAATACTTCGCTCAATGTCTCCGCTATCGCGGCCGGCTCCGTCTCTGAAGCCTCCCAGCTTCCACAGACATCCCACGAAAGCCAGGAAGCTCAGCTCATGCCCGGTCCCGTAGTCAAGTCTGGTAGAACTTCCAAAAGACCCCAGAAAGTAGGCTCGTAACTCCGCCAGAGGACCGACGGTGCCGATATGGCCGAAGTTCAAGACGTCCTGCGGCAGGAACTCCTTCAGCAGAGCATCCACGCGCTGTTCTAGCAGCTGGTGCCATATGCGGAAGCTCGCGTTGCCGAACCTTCTCGGCTCCTTGCTGGGTGGTGCTTCGTCTATGATAGATTCGAGCCTCTCTAGTAATGCCTGTAATTGCTTGACAGACTGTGGGTCTTCTCGTTTTGAGTGAATAGTAAAAGTCTTCGGCGGCGAAGATTCTGTGCTCTTAGGCTTCCGAGGCAGACTGAGAAGGTTTGGAGGCATCATCGAGGACGATGAGGTGTCCGGTTTGGAGCTGGTCGACTGAGCATCAGAGGCTGGTGTTGTACCCGCAGTCGCTTCCTCTAACTGCCCTTGTGGCTTCCGAGGACATGACGCCCGGTTGAGCTGAAATATAAATTGACCAATGTCGTTGAATCCCCTAGTCCATTTGAACCGTTCCATGTCATCTTCGGTGACGATGCGTTTCCTGGGTTCTTCAAAGGCCCTTGGTTCTGGGCCGGCAAAGGCCTCGAGTGGGGGAGGAATGCTAGTACTCATGGCGGGTCGCTGGTTGTGGTTATGCTATCTCCTTCCAAGATTTTGCTTAACACGCCTTGTGAGGATCCGGATACTGTTTGTACTGGTGCAGTCGCTATGGTTACTGTTCCACGGTACCTCTATGTCAAGTGAATCGGGCTGCGGGAAGTCGAATGTGTTCCTCAACTGTAGTGAAGTTGCCCCACCGTCGTCACAGTGCTTTCAGTGGGGCTTCCCTAGGTACCTGAACTAAAAGGGCCTTAAGTGAGAGGTGCCATTGAGGTCCAAGGCGTACCTTCCATTCTTTTATACCTTCACTTCTCGACCACGCTGGCCCATGAGAATAACGTAACCTGGGGTCATAACGAACCTATTGATTTCGGTGTCTACCTTAGATATAAGCCGACTTTAGCTCAGCAGTCACGCCCAAGTTAGGCTTCAAGGTATATCTCATATTCGTCCTTCATCAATGGGTCACTAACACTACATGCCTTAGACGGATGATGTGAGCTCTAACTTCACCCTGAAACACTGAAGCAAAAACCCGTCACCATGCCAAGACAAGAAATGGCTAAATCACAAGCCTCACCAGCCTCCTCCATCCCGAAGAACTGGCCCTCCTCATTGCCCTATCTAACGACACCATTCCATTCCGCTTCCCTAACAAAATCCCACCTCGTGGCCCTCCGCGCACGCCCTTCCCCCGCAGATACACTCCAAGAACTCACATTGCCGCGCGGGCCCTCCTCATCAGTCCGCATAACACCCATCGTAGATCCTCTCCATCCAGCACATCCGCAGTCAGGCCTATTCGCAGCCCGAGACCTGAGGCCGGGCGAACTGATAGTCCCGTACCTCGGCGAGGTGCACAGCGGCGCAGCAGCCGACCCCAAGTCGGACTACGACCTCTGGCTCGACCGGGAGGGAGATGTTGCCGTCGATGCCGCAAAGATGGGCAACGAGGCCCGGTTCGTGAACGACTACCGCGGCGTCCCCGGCGCGAGGAGGCCGAATGCCGAATTTAGGGACGTCTGGTGGTCGGATCTCGGAGAGAAGGGTATGGCGGTGTTTGTGCTACCTGCGCGCAAGAAGGCTGTGGGAAGGGAGAGGGTGGTCGGGGTTGGAAAGGGGACGGAGATACTCGTTAGTTACGGGAAAGGGTTTTGGGGCGGAAGGAAACAGGAGGAGGAAGGGGAAGAAGAGGTTGGGTACGAGGGCAGGGTGGAAGTGCAGCCCCACGTGGAAAGGGACCCGGCTTACAAGTGATAAGTGGGAAGGCTTTAGAGCGGCATCTTGTGTGCGTACGGCGTCCGTGGAGATAGCGCCGGAGAAGCATGACTAGAAGAAGTATTACTGAAGCTCAGCTCCCTTTGGAGTCAAACACTTCTTAGAGCGCTTGCAAGCGCCGGGTCCCGTGCGACGTGGCATTTACTTGCTTCCAACATAGACATATTAATATTAACCAGTAACTTCCGTGTCTCTAGGTCCGATCCATTACCCTCTTCCCTTGCCTTTGTGTTTGCAGGTTCCCGTATATACATATAGCCCATGGCTTGGAGCTGCCAGCACGCCGTCTATAGTCCGTCTAGTGTGAGCATTCCGCACAGTAGCCCATATCCATCAGTAAACCAATCAATAACTATGCCTACTAACCCATTCGGAGTCACCCACTCGGTGTGTCATGGTTCTTCGCCTCATAGGCACAGAAACATGTACCATGCGACACTGCGAATTTGGCCGCTTCAAGCGCAGCACCAACCGCGGTAGGTGAGACTCTCATGCTGCTCCGCCCGCCGTCGCTTGATGAGGAGAATCAGAGCCATCCCAAGCCGCGGGCAAGTCAGATAGTCAGATTTCTATATGGGTCTCTGGCTTCCGGGACGCGAATGTCGCCCTGTCCTTGCGCCGACGAAGTTGCATCCGTCGAAGAAAATAACCCCCGAAGATAATGATGAGAAACGCTGCAGCAACGCATCCTATCGTGATGCCCGTCGTTTGCCCAGACGTGAGCCGCTTCGCCAGAGTATGCTCAGTATGCTCAACCCTTCTGACAAGAGCTGGTCCTGAGTCGACAGTGTTTGGTTGTGGTGTTGACAGATGTATATCCTTCAGCGCCTCATTGAACAGTCCAGGGACAGGCATTGCTGATTGGGATTAGCACGCAGAACTCCTGTCAATGTAAATCCCGGATGAAAGCCGCTTACTGTCGTGTGAGAGAATGAAGCTGAGCGTGATGTATGAGCGGGTATGGCTCTGTCAGGGCCGTGACTGAACGTCCGGACTCAGCGCTATGAAGTGTCGTCGCAGATAGCTGGACGGCATCAAATTCGCTTTACTCCAACGGCCAACAATGTAGGGTTCCGACTAAGCAGTGCATCGACCAATCCTCGGTGAGCGAGAGAGGAGAGCTAAATTCACATGAGGTTCATTCACCAAGGAATCTGGGCTCCAACGAGGATATCTTCGAACGGATTTCTTGGCGCTGATGGAAAACGTGGTTTATCTAAGGTAGGTGAGAACCCACTGCGCTATATTCCTGGCGCAAGGATAACCCCTGGCAGCCAAAAACAGGGAAGAAAAGCTGGTGTCGGTGCTTACTTGTGGGCACTGCGCTTTCTCAACCGTCGAAAGAGCCCACTATTTCATTGCGTCGTCATTGTAGATGTCCAAGTGGGGGGAGCCACGGTCGCTAGCCAGGGGTCTCTCGCCAGGCTTGCCAGCCTCCAGGGCAGCATTCTGGATGGGGCTGGTAGCACGAAGTAGTTACCACTTAAACCAAAAAGCCATCCAAAAGAGCTACAGCCTCCAATCACTCTACCATAAATCCTCCACCGCCGTCGTCATCCTCTACCAGAAAGCCACCAACCCCGTCCTCATCTTCCACAAAGTCCAGCTCCTCCGTGACATCGCTAGCTGCAGCGTCCACGTCCATACCGTCGTCTTCATCAGCAACGCCCTTACCCTTATCTTCCCGCGTAAATCCTCCCTCTTCTTCATCACCGATCTCATCCGTACCTCTGTGATTCTCCTCACTTGGGTCAACATTGGCCCATATCCGCTCCCTGATTCGCAGTCCCATAAGAAACCGCTTCCACCACTGTAGCGACACCCTAGCCTTCCTCTCCTTCTCAGCCTCGGCCTCGAGATCCTCCATACCCGCAATGACAGCCCTGACCGCCTCCTCAGCCTCAGCCGGTACCACCACTCCGCTGAGCACCGCCGTGCCCTTCCTCCCGGAGAACTTGAACCCCGTCAGTGCAGGCGCGTAATCTACCCCGAGAATAAAGGCAGCATGCGCCGCCCTGTCATGTAGCACATGCGCACCTCCCGCCGGCACCATACTCGGCACGTAGACGTCCACGTTTCCAAACTTGTTCTTCGGCACGCGCCCATTCCGCACCGGTTCCGGGACGTACGGCTCTGTCTGCTCGTACATGTAGATCGGCGTGCCGTCCGCCAGCAGCTCCTCGCCGAACAGGCCGACCTTATCCGGGTCCAGGTCTCCCTCGTCTTCCTCTTGCTCCGACTCCTCGTCGTCCCACTTCCCCCTCCTAACCTTCTTTTTCGGTAACACCTTGACCGGCTCCTCGCCGGGTATCACCACTCTGCCAAGCCGGTACCACTTGTCCCTGCTCCGTGCGATGCGCACGTCTCGACGGCGATAGATTCTTTCCAGCGGGCCTTTGCTCCCCGCGCCGACCGTACCGGCCGGTTGCGCCCCCGGCACAAGCACCTCGTGCCGCCGTAGATGCCGCTCCAACGCGTAAACAGGATGATCTTTGAAATCTCCCACATTCCGCGGCATCGGCTCCCTGGCCTCCGCAGCTGCGAGCTCGTTGTCCTCGATCTGGTCCGTATTTGTAACGTTGACTTTGGCGAACCGTCTCATCGTGCGTCGCCACCAGCGCTCCCCGAGTGACCGAGCCGTGGGGACGTTGCTATCGGTAGGTGGGCTCAGGCCGTCGACCCGCATCTTCCGCGTCTTGGAGTTGTAGGCCTTGGCGTAGCGGCGCGTAATGTCCTTGGCACTACCGTCGGCTTCGAAGCCAATTACATAGGTCATGCAGTTCTCCCTGTCCGAGGCCGGTGGCTCGAGAGCCCTTGGCTTCCATTGCGTGCCGGTCACCAGCGGGTCGACAGGTTGCCATTTTTGGAGGGCAACGTCGAGCACCTCGACCCAGTAGACCGGAAAGGGAGACTCGCCTTTTATCTTTTTGGCTGTTGGCGAACTGACAATTGTCGAAGACGACGGCGTGTAGGACATGGAGGGAATGTTGTAGCCGGCGGCCTGGGGATGGCCTAGCCGTCGTCTGGGGGACGGTGTCCCGGTTTCGGGTGTGGTAGTTACGTATTGATCATAGATCGCCCTTGCGGCCCTCATACGCTCCGCCGCCGAGGGTTTGGGCGGTGCCTGGATATTCCTCCGCCTTGGCATCATGGGAGCACTCGCTACACAGGCCAGTGGCTGGAGCGAGCAGACAAGTCGCGTCTTGACGCCGGCGCACCGAAGCAAAGTGCAAAACAACTGAGCACCGACGTCTCGCGAGCCTTTGAGGGTCTTTGCTGCCTCAAGAAAGTCGCTCCTTTCGAGGGTGGATTCGATATCGTCCGGTAAGTTGTAGTCCTGTAGTTGCGACTCATCTTCGGCCCAAAGAGCTCTACGTATTCCACGTTCGGTGATGGTGTACTTCATTTTGAACATGGTCGCCACCTCCTGTAAGCCCTTCCTAAGAGACTCGGTGCGTCCAAACTGCGGCAAATTGCTCGCTGGATTCAGGAACTTGACCATCTTGGCCGTCAGTAGTGGGCGTAGAGCTCTCTGCACCTCGGGGTCATTGCACCAGCGGTTGCGCATGGAAGCGTGGCACAACAGACAGAGAACATGTACCTTATGCACATGAACCCGGCGTTCTTTCTCCTCTTTGGTCACTGGTTTCCGCCTGTCTATTAGCCTGTTCGTAGGGGCCATGGATGCTTTCTGAACAGTGAGGTTGAGGTTCAAATCCTGGGGAGCTTCATCAGCGGGACCAGAACCGGCCAAATCCAAGGCGCCGAAATTGACGTCTTCGAAGTGCATCTCGGCATCTGCCTCCTCGTCGCCATCCTCATCCTCGGAATCCCGCAGGATGGTCTGAACATTAGGCGCCGGGGGAGGGACATCTTCAAATTCGATATCTTCGTCCTCGTCTTGGTCCTGGTCCGCGGATGCTAGCGGCTCGTTATATTCGACTCTTTGGCGAGCATGTTTCTCAACCCTTTCATCAGGCCGTCTCCTTTTCGGCGGTCTCTCCGGCGGGTCGCTTGCAGCGTGTCTTGAAGTGCTTGCGCCAGCCTCAACCAGCATTTGGCGGTAAATGTCTGGGACGACATCATTGCTTTTCGCCGCTGCGCCTCGGGTCCTTGAGCTGACGCGCCTACCGGCTACTTCGCTGGACGCAAGCCGTTTCCTGCCCGCCATCTCAGGGGGTAGGAAATGAACTTGACAGCTTCTGCATCGTGGAGACCCGGGTCTGCACAGAAATGGGGTTCGTGCATCTAGAAGCGAAACCCGCCACCCGAGATCTTGTTCCAGACATGTCGCGTGAGCACGTGCGCGTTTTAAGCGGACCAAACGGCGAATGACTCAGCAACTCGGACAAGCTTACCAGATATTTCTACACTTCTGTTACCCGGAGTGTAATTCCTGTATAGGATGATCGCTTCATGCATGCAATTATCCTTCCTTTCTTATAGCAGTAAACCATCTGTCATCTATACTACACTGGGGTATCAAAGCCGCTAACGCCATCCAAATGCAAGCCGTGTTTAGAACAGTGATCATCTCATGGCGTCTCCATCCCTTCAGTCGTCAGAGTCGTAGTTCACAAGCCCTGCAGTCGTAGACGGTTTCGCCGCATTTACCACTTCCGCCATGCCTTGGTGTTTTACCGGAAGGTCAGGTACTGTGTCCGCCAATCGTTTTCTCTTAAGGCCAGGAAGAAGTGGTGTCGACGGCCTCGGAGATGTGTTCGTCCCAAAATCCAGGAAAGGGTCTCTCGCGGCCCTTGTGTTACCAACAATCTCACTGACAAGATTCTCCCTCCTTTTCGTAGCCAGTATATCAGATCTGAGCTGCCTCTTTGCCTTGCTCTTCTTCTCCTGGCCGTCTTTCTTTGACACGCTGGAGTCATCCGAGGTCTTCTTCCACTCCCCAAAGAGCGGCTTCGCAAGCGCTCTATCAAACCCACTCTTCCCATCCTCATCCTCACCCCCAAAGTCCACCAACTTCGCTCTGATTCCATCTTGCTCGACCTCGGGGACCAACTCAAACTCCTCCCCCAACCCGAGCCGCCCCTTAATCTCGCCGCTCCTCTTTGCCTCCCTTTCTCTGCCATGTCGGCCAACTCTGAACTCCTTCCTCAACCTGCGATTCCTCTCGTACGGATCCTCCCAGACCTTGGCGCTCTCTTTCAGCTCCTCGATCCGAACCTTTTCCCGCTCAGCCGCTTGTCTATCCTCAATAGTCTTCTCCAAATTCCGGAACGCAACCTCCCTCAAATCCGCCCTCTCTCCCTCAGTTACAATCTCGCCTCCCACCAACCCGTCCCGACTCTTGACCAAACTCTCCTCGTCAGCACCCAGATCTCTCTTCCTCGCCCCCGATACAACCACATACGCCGTGTTCTTCGGATCGGTCCGTATCTCGATCTCCCCGCCGCAGGCCGGGTGCCGCATCCGGAAGCTGAAGATCGGACTGGAGAAGTAAGTGCCGACCTTGGCCTTGGTGGCGTTGAAGCGAACCCCTTGCCCGATGATCGTGGGCTTGGGACACGTCGTGCACCAGATCGCGAATGGCATCTCGAACCGCACCGTCTGCTGCCCGTTCGCCTTCATGCCCGGCGGTCGTTTTTTGTGCAACGCGTTGCCGGATACAACGCCTTCTTGGTCTGGCGGGACATACCGTCCCATGTTGAAGCCCTGCATTTTTGGCGGTTGGGAGGTGGTTGAAGCTGAGGATTTATGTCGAGGTTGATCGGTCTCAGGTAAGGTTACTGGGACTAAGTGGCGCTGGAGGTATGGCCTGTAGGTCGAACAAATCGTAGAGCAATTGCATTTGTCTCAAATATCTTCTGTCTATATCGGGGACTTGTTGCGCATAATACACATTTCAAGCGAAATGTTTGTTCGCGAGTTGTCGCATGGAGGGGATGATGGATGTTGAAGATAAGGTATGCCTGCCTGCCCCTTATCCGTTAAAATCACATTGGGCTGTATAACCCTAACCCCAGTGAAACAGGGCAGGCCTCATCACAAAGCCAATTCAGTATTCACGGTCAAGGTAACTCGTGAGGCATGCATGCATTATTTTGCTTTCCACATATCCTATGATTTGGCTGTCTATCTAGTAGGGGTATCAGTGTACGGGTCAAATCCAACCCTCTTCTTGGCCTCCCTGCGAACCTTCCAGCGCTCCTCTCCCTTCAAGCCAGTGGTCGACGTCTCTTCAAGGAAGAACGTTATGATGTAGTCAGGAATGGCAAGGTGAGACGTCTGCTGGAACTCCTGCAGACTCGTGAGTCGAATCAGCATCTCTACAAGTGATAAAGACGAGGTGATTGACCCGAAAGGTGATAGTGCCACGAATGGTTCGGGTCTATCCGTAGCCTTGTCCACGTCGTCTTGCTGGGGCTGGGTGACCTGAGGAGAAGAAGGTGTAGGCGACCTGATGGTGATGTTTCGAATTTGCTCCAAAATATTTTTGTCGAGCGAGGGTGGCCTTCCTTCGGCAAGTTCAGCCTTCGATACGGCGAGCTGTTTATCTGGCATGCAGTCTCTTTCTGCAGCCCCAGAGCGTTCGTCTTCGATATCGTCGTCTTCTCCTTCGTCATTGGAACCATCCTCGTCATCCTCGACGAATACCTCCAAGGCGAACCATTCTTGGTCGACGTGGTACGGAAACTCCCACTTCTTGTTGTCAGAAGGGACGTGTCCTTGACCCAGAGCATCTATGACCTCATTCTCTTCAAAAAGCTGACGGTCAATATCTGACTGGCCACCATCACTGTGGCTGGCTCTAGAACAAGCAGAGTTCTCCACGAGACCGCCGACTGGCTCCTCTTCCCATTGTCTGCGGAGCTGAATCGGGGACGGCGACTTTACATCCCTCTTCAACAGAAGGACAGGGTTGTTTTCCGTCGAGCTCCCGATATTCAGTAACTTCCCAGTATCAGTGTAGAAGATCTTTGATATCTGATGGATCGGCATAGACTCCCTGACGCCGGCCATACGAATGTTATCGAACGGTTGGTGCCGCGGCCCCTCCTCATCATGCAATCGCCCGTCATCAAGGTCCTCAACAATCTCGAGATGATAGGAATAGTCAGCAGGCCTTGCGAAAGCGTTACTTGCTGCTTCCGGCGCCGGGTGCGTGGGAACAGCCTCCAGGCTAGGGCAATATCCCTTCTCACGGTCAAAACCCCATCCTAGGGGTGTGCGACAAAGCCGGATACGAGCCTTATGAATGACCTCTTGCCATATCGGTTTGCGCTCCCCCTCACCTAAACCGTATCCCTCTTGCTTCTCAACATCCTCTGCGCTCTGAGAAGTCTTGGGCGTGGCGGGGGACCTACTGCCATTCCAATTCCCATTTGCTGAAGGTTGTGATGAACTATGCCCAAGGAACAGCATATACAGCGAAATTGCGGATGACGGTCCAATCTGTACAGGCCTGGTCGGATCACGAGAGAACTGGGTGTCTCCTAGGCTGACTAGTGTACTTGCCTGCATGAGCCTGGACGGCGAAATTCCGGGAGGCATTGAGCTCGACAGTGTCTCTCCGGATCCTGTGATGGCCAGTTGTAGGAGCGGTATATCCCTGTCGATCCGCGCGAGCAGCGCCTTTATCTCAGCGATAATACCCATTATTTCGATATGTTGTTGTTCCATCACTCGAGCGGTACGAGGCCCTGGGTGACTGGATACAGTTTCCTCATTGGCTGCCGCGAATTCCAACCGTTTGCCCAGGGACACAATGTCCTGGTGCAGAGACTTTGCCAAGGGCACAGCGGATTCAAGGAAGACATTCCCACGACCGGACCTACAGGAACATTAGCAGAGGCCTTGGTTTTGGAAGAATATCAGATACTTGAACTCGATCAATTCTATGGCAGGAGACAAGATCTGGTGATGGTTAGCTATGTATGGAAACGATCGGGACCACAGAATGCCATACCTTGATCTTGCTATCTAGTAATTTCTGCAACTTCCGTAACTCTGTACGATCACCTTTGTCGTCGATGGTCTTCAACAACCTCGAGCACTGTTTGGAGGTGTATTTGGCCGTGAGGGTTACGCCATTTTTGACGGCGAGGCGTGTCGCGCAGTTGATGGCGTACATGCCGAGGCTTGCCAGGAGTGCGTCCATGATGTCTCAGCTTCTACCATCATTGTTGAGGAGAGCATGAAGAGAAAGGTAGATGTGATGATATTACTTGACTTAACCAATCACAACATATTGTTTTCTAGCTTCGGTGAAGTGTGAAAGTCGGGAACACTAAGTAAGTGAAGGAAGTGACGAGTGCGGACAGTCGCTTATCCGCACTGTTCGTTGACAACTACAAGCTAGAGCGGAGATCAAATACCTAACTTCGATCACATCCAGGAGTTTGTGATGTTCTACTAAAGGAGGGAGGTTCTGACTTATGACACAGCGTTATGAACATGTGAACGCTCCGTTAACTAGCTAACATATGGTATGATGACAGAGGCCTGCAACCGCCCACACGACAAGGAAATGCGCGAAATATGATATGGTTGGACCTTGGGAATCTCATGCAACTACCACTGTCTCCTTGTATCTTCCTTGCCCACTGATCCCATCTCTGATAGTTTCTCACCTGCCAGATGATTGCATTGTCCCACAGCCCCCCCTCGTCTTTAGTACGCAGTAGTCCGATAGTAGTCACTCGGTGCGCTTGGACCGTCACCAGTAGGTCCAGCCCCTCCAGGAGGCACGTAAGCCTTATACTGCGGCTGCTGCGGCGGCTGCTGTCCAGCACTAGGTCCTTGCTGGATCGGCGGCGACGAGTATACACCCATGCGGCTCGGCAGGGTCTGCCTGGCATCGTAAGCTGAGCCAGAGGGTTGCAGCGGAGGTGGCGTCAGTACATTGTCCGGACGAGCCTGCACAATGGGTGGCGGGGGTGCTTGCCCCGTTGGTGCCGGCGGGTGGGGAGCGTTGTTAGCAGCTATGCCATCATAGGGCCGGCCATACGGCTGTGATGATTGTTGCGGAGCCTGGTAAGCTGTGTACGGTTGATAAGTTTGCCGTTGTTCGGGGGACGGTGCGGATGGTGCCTGTGGATTGGGCGGTCCGCCAATTGTGGGGCTAGTATGACCGTACACATCATCGGGAGAGTATACTGAGGAGGAGTATGTCGCGGCCGAGTGAGGGTTATGAGGTGCAATGGGAGAATCGTAAACTGATGTCGACAGTTCTTGAGGTGCACCTCCATAGGTACTCTGGGGGCGTTGGCTCGCTCCAGAGGCTTGGTATGCGGAGTACTGGTTATTTACAGGAGGTGGTGAAGAGGTCTGAAGGGGAGCAGGCTGTTTGCCGGCCGAAGGGTGACGTTGCCCTTGTTCTCGCTGCGGATACTGTTGCTGCTGAGGCTGTCCCGGTGGTCCTTCTTGTGGCGGGACTTCGGCTCCAGCCATGTAAAACGGAGCATTATTAGGATTTGGTCTCTGTAGGTTTGGGGATGGCGATGAAGTTGGGTATTGAGGTGGTTCTATTTACATCAGCCTCACGATCCCATCTATCGAAGGCAAGCCTCATTGCATACCTTGAGGAGCAGGGGTATAGAAGCGCTGAGGGTCTTGCTGCGGAGGCCCTTGCGGCGGGTAACTCGGCCCAGTGGATGGGTATCCCTGAGGAACTTGAGGCCTCATCGCATATTGATGATAGCTGGGACCAGGCGGGTGTGACATGGAGGATTCCAATAGAGCCTCATAGTCTCTTCTCGCCTTGATAAACTTCTCATTCAGTTGTGTGAAGTCGTCTTGGCCGAAATTAGTATGATGTGCTTCTATATATCCTGAGGCACTAGGCTCCACATACCTTTCTTCTGCGAGTACTTCTCGATCAGCTTGATCAGCTTCGGTCGAATAGCGAGCGTTTGATGGTAGAGTTTCTGCCTTCGAGTTAGCATGACGGGATATCAACTATTGACGTTGTCAGTACGTACCGATATTTCCTCGTTGTCCTCTTCCCTAGGAGCCGTGTTACTCGTGCTCAGCAGGGTCAGGAGTTTCTCCACGTTTTTTATTTCGGCAAAGACCTCGGCCTCCATCTGCGCCTCTCGTTGTAGCTCATCGGGGGTTGGATCGGTAAGTTTCTCCACATAGTTCAGAGGGAAAATGCCAGTCTTTCCCTTGAGCGAGCCACGCCACCAGTCCTTATACACGCTTTCGAGTACTGCTATGACATCGCCTTTCTTGAACTCCAACTCGCCAGGCTCCGAAGGCACGAAATCATAGAGGGCACGGACGCGTGATACCGTTGCAGCAGTTGTGCCTGAGGACATGGGCTGCAAAGGCGCAGCAGGTTGCGTCGCGGTTGGCCCTGTACCACTGGTAGCCCCAGGGCCGGATGATGGTCCTGGTTCGGATGCCTTCCTCTTGCGTTCTTCTTCCTGCAACGAGAGTTTCAGCGCCATCTGAAGCTCCTCCTCCTCCTTTTGGCGATCAACGTCCGTAAGACTGTTCTTCTGCGGGGCGCTGGGCGGCTGTAGGGTCGGGTTCGTCTGCTTGAGGCGGTAGTATGCATCGTACATGATGCCAAGATCTGGATCCGACTTGAACATGTCTGTCCAGTCCTTCATCCGCTCAAGGATTTTCGGCTTGACTTCTCTGTGTGTATTGCGGTCGTTGGCGAGCTTCAGGAGTGCTTCGGTAAAGGCGCGACTAGACAGTTCGCGGTGCATGGGTTTGCCGCAGTTCTGCGACAGAGCGTTCGCAAGCTGAAAATGAGAGCGTGTTAGCAAAATACCATCGGTAGAACCGGTGTATAATTGATGTCGGCGCAGGTCCGGTAAAGGCGGTGCACTCGGCGAAAGAGCATGAGAGCAGAAGCTCGACGAGAAGAA
The DNA here is from genome assembly GCA_007388105.1 of Coniochaeta prunicola. Taxonomy (NCBI): domain Eukaryota; kingdom Fungi; phylum Ascomycota; class Sordariomycetes; order Coniochaetales; family Coniochaetaceae; genus Coniochaeta; species Coniochaeta prunicola. The sequence goes on along the minus strand of SMOB01000210.1, from coordinate 451,525 downwards.
GGGTGCCTACCTCTAGAGTGTACAGTTGCACATTTGCGTTACGGTGAGCGAGCCGCTTGATGAGGCTCTGAACAACTTCTTTCGGTCCGTTGGGGTCGCCCGATACGCGATCGCAGACTTCCATGATGGCGCCCCAATCCTCTGACGTGAGGTTCTCATCGGTAGCCTTGGCTAGAAGAACAGCAAGGTCAGTCTAATTCTTGGGGCGGACCTTACTGAGGTGACGTACCAACGGCCTCATCGTACGGCCCTGGAGCCGCGGCCCGGAACATGGTGTTGTCGGGGGTGAGACAATGCGGACTGTCTGGCTAGAGATCCGGTCGTCAACTAGTCGCTCTCCGAATGACTGGTAACTTTCTGGCTTGCGCTGGGATCGAGAGGAATTCAATGCAACTGGAAACTTGATCCTCTAGAAGATAACCGGCCAAAATATGGTGTTGTGGTGAAGAAGAGGTTCGATGGCGCGGTTCGAGAACTTGCAGTGAGCTGTAGCCTGGTGGTGCAAGACACTCCGTCATCTCTCTCCAAGTAGGTAGCTACAAAGGACCCACTTGCAGCACAGCCAGCTTCACAGAACAGGAAAGCCATAAGACCCCTCAACGGGCTTCTAGTGTGGGCCATGGCACCTTGAATACCACCAATTTAGCTTTCCGCTAGGATTACGTGTGCCCCCCCCAATCAACGACTAAACAACTTCACAGTAAGGTATGTAGGTACCTAGATATACTGTCATTTCATGGCATCGTAGAATGAATCTGGCGCAACCGTGGATGTCCCAGGTTATCGCATCTGAAATAAAATAACTTGCACACAATAGCTTGTTGGACAGAGCACGACTGAGGCACCTACGCCACTCAAACGATAATCTGCCACACTTTGAAGAGCTACATGGGAATGTCGTCGTCTTCGCTCTACAATATTGCGTGGGCAGCTTGCGCAATCTCCCAGCAAGGCTGAATGCTGCCAACACTGCTATTTCAACGGGACCAGGATAGGAATACTACATCTCAACTGAGTAGGTAGCACAGTCGGTAACCAAGCTTACCTAAGGTAGACAGGAAAGAAGCTCGACGATCTCCTTAAATGGTAGGCGGTATGGCGTGGCAGTATGAAGCCAGAAAAAAATAATTGGAACCTGCGTGCACCCCTCCAAAATCTTTCCTCTGCTCTTGCCCGGCACTATCTTTGGTCTTCGCACTTCATGAAGTCGTTTTAAGAGAATATCCATGTCCGCGCCTGCTTGGCTCTTCAGCAACAACTTTCCCTCGACCGGCAATCCTTCTACAACCTCCACCGAACCTGCATCCACCTCAGCAGCAATGGCGAAGCCGGAAAAGAAGGGCGGCTCCAAAGCCGGAGCAAAAGAGAAGAAGGCTTCTAAGACATCAAAAAAAGCCCAGAGCTCGGCGACAGCACCCCCACCGCAATTGATGGACCTCGTCGAGAACTTTCTCTCCGAAAACGATTTCTCTGACGCCCACCGCGCGTTCAAGAAACAGCGAGCAGAGAAGGGCCTGCCGAAGACGGAGGGTGGAAAGAAGGTCCACCACTCTCTTGTAGGCGTCTTCCAGGACTGGGAAACAGCTCTCAACAAGCCCGAAGGTTCAGCGAAGAAACTTAAGGTCGAGAAGGTTACGACGGTCAGCAGCAGTGGCAGCGAGGATGTCGACATGAAGGATATCCCGGAGGCTGATGAGTCTTCAAGCTCTGAGTCAAGTAGTAGCGACAGCTCCAGTGAGAGTGATAGCGACAGTGAGGATGAACAGGAGATCCGGGAAGCCGCTGCGAAGACACAGATCGCGCAAGCCGCCGCCCAAGTTGCTTCACAACCCAAGTCAACCGCGCTTAAACGCAAAGCTGAGCCTGATAGCGAGTCTTCGTCTTCTTCTGACTCCGAGTCTGAATCCGAGTCTGAGTCCGATTCATCCGATTCTAGCTCTGAATCCAGCTCCGGAGACGAGAAGCCCCGAGCCAAGAAACAAAAAGTGGCAGCGTCCTCGTCTGAATCCAGCTCTGAGTCATCATCTGAGGATTCGTCTTCCGAGGATTCGTCTTCCGAGGAGGAATCATCCGAGGAAGAGTCATCTTCTGAAGAGGAGTCGTCTTCTGACGGAGAGTCGTCCTCGTCCTCTGATGAGGACTCCTCTTCCGATTCCGAGTCAGATACTGACTCCGAGGTCGAGCGAGCGGCTCAAGTTCCGCTCCCAGGAAGCGACTCTTCTGACACTTCGAGCGACAGTGACAGCGAAAGCGACAGCGACTCCTCCTCTTCCTCTTCCGACTCGTCTGATTCAGAATCTGACTCCGCAAAACAAGTGAAGAAGGAGGCCAAAGAGGCGCAGAAAAAAGAGAAAAAGGAGTCGTCTGGATCTGAGACGTCGGCGACGGTCGGCAAGGCTTCACCGGAGGTCTTCCCCGTGTCCACCTTCGCTCCATTACCTCCAGACCCGGCCGTCAAGCCGAACAATCGCGGCAAGAAGAACGGCAATGAGAGGAGGGAGCCGCCAAGGCCATTCTCGCGCATCAAGGATGACGTCGTGGTAGACCCGCGGCTCGCCTCCAACGCCTTCGCCGGCCACGAATGGGGACAGAAGGCGCATGAGGATTTGATCGTTACGCGTGGCAAGGGGTTTACCAAGGAGAAGAACAAGAAGAAGAAGGGAAGCTACCACGGTGGGAGAATCGATACCTTCGCTAGAGGTGGGATCAAATTTGAAGACTAGGGGCGACCAATAGAGCATCTTGAGCATGGAGTTGGGGACTGCAGGCTGTTGATGTCGACCAGTTTGCTGAGAGTACGTGAGGAGCAACTGATTGGCTCTTAAAAGCATCCCTCTCCAGCTGCGTTCCGGAGTTTGGCTGCTTTGGCTGATTAGAGATTGCGTAGGCGTTGAATATGAATAGCTTCCATAGGGGTTTTAGGCAAGGGTCACATTTTAGGCCTAAAAATGATAATCAAGCCAGTTTGGGATCATCACTATCATCTCCGTATAGCGGCCCGATGCAGACAACTCATCTAATACGCGGACGATCCATGAGATATCAACTAGAAAGTTCACTCGAAAGTCCAAGTCTCACGCCTTAACCACCCAGCCATCACACCAGATAAGATATGGATAGCTTAGTTATCGCCTTGGATGTCGTATCAAGGTACCTTACTCCTACGAATTGGGCCCACACATGCTGCACCCAACCAGATCCTACCACCCTATACTGCCTCTACTGGTCAGAGGATATGTTTAAGTTGAAGCAGTTTGCTGTACGGGTGATAAATGTCGGTATAACTGCTGGGTCATTAACGACAGCCTGCTTGCAACAGCCCTGTGAGCCTTGTTTGTCTGGAAGGGTGCCTGTCTAACTAAAAGTCTTGGGGAAGAACAAAGAAGCGGTGTGAGCAACACACTAGGTACACGCATCATAAGCACTCCAGGGAGTTCCAGCGTGCACTGCTGTTACTAGGCCCTTTGATTGCATGGCCCTGGTGCTGGTTGTACGAGCCTGTCTACTGAGTATATAACATCTATCTTTTTGCTCAGTCCTTACCAAGGATACTCTCCCACCTGCCTCATACTCCATAGTTATTCCCACTACATAGCAGAAAGTTTGATTGTTACACCTGGCTTTTGTCGACTTACGCACCAAGAGCACCTCATCTACGTTACACCGCCTAGCCCCTTGGTCAATCTAAGGTAGCATACATTTCCCTAGCATATCCCCAATATGGCTGATCGAGGAAGAGGCGGCCGTGGTGGACGTGGTGTTGGAGGAGGCCGTGGTGCATCACAAGCGCAAACAGGTGGCGGCGGCACTGGGGGAGGCAGTTTCGGAGGTCGCGGAGGCCCAGGCGGGAGTGGCTACCGGGGTGACGGCCGTGGCGGCCGCGGTGCCCAAGGCGGTGGGGAGTACCCGAGAGGTGACCGCGGACCGCAACGCGGCGGTGGCCGTGGTGGGGGCGGATTCCAGAACAACCCTGGTCGTGGCCGGGGTGAACATCAAGGGGGCGGCGATCGGGGTGGAGGAGGCTTCCGTGCCCGTGGAGGCCCACGTGGTGGAGCTGGAGGGGGAGGTAGAGGCAGAGGCAGAGGCGGACGCGGCGGTTACGATGGGCCATCGGTCTTCGGGTAAGTAGACTGTTCGGTGTGCTGCGGGCGAAATATATTGCAACTAACGACTCCTTAGACAGGGCACATCAATCCCCCCACCGGAGGCCCGTATCACTGCACAGGAAGATACGTTCATAAAGAGCCAGTCTGGGGCGTCTGTCGAACAGTTGACGGGACAGATGGGCAAGCTCTCTGTCGCGTCATCCACCAGCTCGTCCAACATCTTTCCAGTCCGTCCTGCCTTCGGTCATGCTGGACAAGAGATTGTCCTCTGGGCCAACTACTTCAGGCTGGAAACTAAGGGTCACAATATCTACAAGTATGGCCTAACATTGACTCACCAAGCAATGGGAGAGACCGCGGCTGGTTCAATGAAAGATGGAGCAGACCGGAAACCAAAGGAAGCTAAGGGTGCCAAGTTGCAGCGAATCATCACTGCCGCCCTTGCTAAAATACCGAATGCTACACTGGCAACAGAGTTCAAGTCCCAGGTCATATCCTTAACGGAGTTAAATCTCCCCTCTTCCAAGACGGTGCAAGTCGACTATACTGAGCCGGGTAAGAGTCGTGTTGAAGCGTGGAATGTATCGTTCGGGACGCCTATCCCTATTCGATTGGACCAGCTCGTCGCATACCTCAATAGTATGACGGACCCGTCAGGAGACGCTCACTTCCCAAAGTTCCCTGACGAGCTTGATGCTCTTGGAGTTATCATCGGCCATACGCCGAGGGCAGACAGCAATGCTGTTGCTGTAGGACGTGGCCGTTTCTTCGCTACAGACTCCAGACGAGAGGAGGGTGCGATGCCTAAGGAGAGCCTGCTCTCCATCCTCCGCGGATACTTCCAGAGTGTCCGACCGGCCACTGGAAGGCTTCTACTTAACGTCAATGTGACACATGGAATCTTCCGAGGCGCCATGTCGCTTGACACCTTGTTTGCCGTCGCAGGAATTGATAAGATGATCGACATTGATGGCACCAGCAGTACTGATATGAACGAAAACATTCGAAGATTCATCTACAACGCCAGAATGATCCACCGGTATCTCAACCGTGCCAAGATTGCCATTCAGTCACCGACAAAGAGTGGACAGGTTATCCAGAGATTCGTGACTGGACTCGCCCACAAAGACGACGGTCGTACTGAAGACAAGCCTCCGAGTTTTGCTCCTATCGCAACGGAGTTCAGGAGTCCATACACGACGAAATTCTTCTTGAGGAAGCCGGCTGCTGGCTCGAAATCGACCATCGTGAAGGGTCTGAAGTACGACGACTACAACACTGTTGCTGAGTATTTCCTTAAGAAGTATAACATTGTCGCCGACCGAAAACTGCCGCTTATCAATATCGGGACCACAAAACGACCAGAGTACATGCTCGCTCAGCTCTGCACTATTGTTAGTGGTCAACCGATGAAAACCAAGTTGGGGCAGGCTGAGCAACAAGACATGATCAAATTTGCCTGTCGCTCTCCACCGGAGAATGCCATCTCCATTACAACCAAGGCTCGTGAGCTCCTTCGTCTCGACGACAATCCTCTACTCTCGTCTTTCGGCTTGTCGGTCGCCAAATCACTTGTCACCGTAAAAGGTCGGGAGCTCGAACCGCCAACGGTTATGTACAGCGGTCAAACTTCGGTCGCGACGAGTGGTGGCGGGTGGATTATGAAGGGTGTGAGGGTTGTCAAACCGGGAGCCAAGATCACCAACTGGTCCTTCATTTATTCGACAGTGAGCGAGAGTAGTCCGAGTAAAATCAAGAAGACAGTGAGCGCATTCGGCGCCCACTGCGGCAAGACCGGTCTCGATATTACGGCTACGCCAACGGGAGACGGAGTGGGAATCAAGTTGGACGCGAACGAGAGGACCATAAAAAGGGCCTTCAGCTCTCTCCCTAAAACCACGCAGTTCGTTCTTGTGGTTCTACCGAAGAAGGATATCATGCTATACAATGTCATCAAGAAAGTCGCTGATGTGGACCTGGGGATTGTCACCGTTTGCGTTGTTGACTCCAAATTCACGAAGGAAGATGGCCAACTTGGTTACTTCACCAATGTGGCAGTGAAGCTCAACTTGAAAATGGGCGGCGTCAACCAGTCGCTTCAGAACGAGCACGCACTCATCAAATCAGGCAAGACAATGGTGGTCGGTTACGATGTTACGCATCCAACCAACATTGCGATTCGGAGGGACCAGAACGGGAAGGAAGTACGTCCGCCCAGCATGGTGGGACTTGTGGCAAGTATAGACAAGCATCTGGCGCAGTGGCCCGCTGAGTCTTGGAGCAACAGAGGAGGCGTCGAAATGCTCGACGAGAGGCTCGTGGACGCGTTCAAGCGCCGGCTCCGGCTGTGGTGGGACAAGAACAACAAGCAATTTCCACAGAACATCCTCATCTACCGAGACGGTGTCTCCGAGGGCCAGTTCAAGACGGTGCTGGACCAAGAACTGCCACACGTTCGCAAAGCTTGCCAGGAGGTGTATGGCCCGAAGACTAAGCAACCGCGGATCACAATCGTCGTGTCGGTCAAGCGTCACCAGACCCGTTTCTATCCTACCGATCCCAGTCATATTCATCACAGATCGAAAAGCCCAAAGGAGGGTACTGTCGTGGACAGAGGTGTGACCAACGTCCGCTACTGGGACTTTTTCCTGCAGGCTCATGCCTCGCTGCAGGGTAAGCAAATACGCCTGTCTAACGCCAAACTCCCTTTTGCATACTTGCTAACTGGCTGGGTGACAGGCACTGCCCGTCCAGCGCATTACACAGTCTTGCTCGACGAGATCTTCCGAGCTGACTACAAGGACAAGGCGGCACACGCTCTGGAGAGCTTAACCCACGATATGTGCTACCTGTATGGACGGGCCACCAAGGCGGTGAGCATCTGCCCGCCGGCATACTACGCGGATCTGGTCTGCACTCGTGCACGTCTTCACAAGGCTGAGCTCTTCGAAGATGACGGCAGTGTCCATAGTGGCGGCAGCGGTGGTGCGGCGACCATTCAGGCACGACAGGTGCATCCCAACCTGAAGGACACCATGTATTATATCTAAAATCAATGTAAAATTCGTGCTCGTCCACTTAGACTTGGCCAGTCAGTCACATATGATTGTATATGCTTGACGCTTAGACAAAAGGAAGAAGAGAAGAATGTATCAAGGATTTTAGAAGTTGTTCCTCAGGGACTGGAAAGCCTTTTTGTTCTCACATGTGCGCTTAGCTAGTCTCAACAGTAGGCGGTCAACAATCAATTCATGCTCAGTCCTGGATCGCCGCGATTTAACTTCATCAACGCAGGTGTCACATACAGAAACCGATGAAATGATTCTCCTACTTCAATGTAGTAGTAAGGTACTGTAGTACACACCGAGAACGAATATCGAGGGGTATCTTAAGGGTTAGGGGTGAATCACGTGATGCGGGAATGTCCGGTAGTCGGTTACCCAGGTCGAGCTTTGCCATCTCCAACATGCACAATCCACCCGCCGTCTTCAAACACCACGCCCCCAGTCCGAAGCGGCTGGCAAATCTCCACTCCTAACGACATCACCTAAAGAGTCAATCCCTTGGCGTCTCTCTTTCCCCTCATCGCTGCAACCACCTGCGCGGTCCTGGTCCGTTCCCGACAGATACCAAACGACCTACCTTCGCACACTACCTAAAGAAACAAGTGGCAACGATGTCCTCCATCCGGCCGAAGGTCGCCGGCGCCCTCGCGCGGGCCGCGACGAGAACGACGAGAGCCCAGCCGACGCGGCAGCAGTTCTCGACTTCCGGCGCCGTCCGGGCGTCGCACGGCTCGCAGTACGACCCGCCGACGGGCTGGCTCTTCGGCGTCAAGCCCGGCGAGAAGTACAAGCCCGAGGGCTGGGAGAACCTCTTCTTCTACGGCTTCTGCGGCAGCTTGGCGGTGTTTGCGGTGGCGTACGCCTTCAAGCCCGATACCTCGTAGGTCTTGCCCTCGTCCCTCGGTTTGGGTTCTGGTGGAAGCTATGGATGACGGCGTGGCTTTTTGAGCCATTTTCGATGAGTGGTGACTAACCCAATGCTTCCAGGATACAAACATGGGCACTTGAGGAGGCGAGAAGGAGATTAGAAGCTGAGGGCATCCTGCCGGATCCCGATAAGAAGGAGTAGTTCGTTGAATTGGGATGACTCAGCGAGACTTCGGAATGCTGCTGGGAGGAGAAACGGAGGAACATAACCGGGCGTCCTTGTACATGTTTCCTTGAAGTGTGGTTCATCATAAGGATAGAGATGCTGGATGGTGGATTATCTCCACGGAAGGGTAGTGGGGATAGAGAGCTGCGCGATTAATGACCGACTCCCGGTCTGCTGTCGTCCGAGCAAGAGCAAATGCAAGTTCATTACGCACACTGCATCACGGGTCCACGAAATCGAACTTGGGACGAGGAACGCGCCTACGGTGTTAACCCCGAGACGTGGGTTTCTTCATCATGAAACAACTCGCTTTTGACAAGCTATCCTCTAAATAAAACCTGTAGGTATCCCCAACGCAACACTTCAACCCCAAGCACTCCTCCGTCTCATCTCTAGCAAACATAACTCCACTCGTGCTCCTCATCACCGTACTGTATCGACTCCATCCAATTCTTCATCCTCAGCGCAACCTCGCCCGCCTCCTCATGGTCCTTTAGTCCACAATTCACCAGCTTTCCTTTCCAGCTGATCGCCCTCACAGGACTGACAATCGCAGCCGTACCCGCACCAAAAGCCTCAATCAGCCTGCCATCCCTAGCAGCCTCGTCCAGATCCTTCATCGTATACTTCCGCTCGCTCACCGCCCAGCCTTCAGGGATCAACCTCTCCCGCGCGAGCGCAAGCACCGAGTCCCGCGTGACACCCTCCAAGATGGTCCCGTCCAGCGGCGCGGTGACAAGCTCCTTCTGTCCCGTCTGCTTATTCTTGATCGCCACAAACAAGTTCATGGTGCCGACCTCGGTGACGTACTCCTCCTCGCCGAACAGCCACAGGTTCTGCTGGAAGCCCCGGCTCATGGCCTCGCGCTGGGGCACAATGCACGGCGCGTAGTTGGCCCCGAGCTTCTTGTCGCCCACGCCACCGGGCCAGGCGCGGACGGCATAGTCCGTGGCCTCTAGGCTGACGGCCTTGAAACCGGTGGGATAGTACGGGCCCACCGGACTGGCAATGACGTACAGTAGCGCCGAGCCCGGGGGTCCGACGCCCAGCGTCTTCTGCGTGCCGATCATGGTCGGCCTGAGGTACAAGCTGTAGCCCTTCTGTTCCGGGATGAAGCGGCTCTCGAGCTTGGCGAATTGCGCGATGAGGTCGATCATTGCGCCGGGCTCGAAGTTTGGCAGGGCGATGCGCGCTGCCGACTTGTTGAAGCGGGCCATGTTCTTGTCCGGCCGGAAGAGACGGACCTGGCCTTTGCTGTCCTTGTAGGCCTTCATGCCCTCGAAGCACTCGAAGGCGTAGTGGAAGACGCAGGTAGCAGGGTCGAGGGACAGGTTCTGGTACGGTTTGATGTGCGGCTCGAGCCAGCCCGAGACCTTGTTCCATTCCACTGTGAGCATGTGGTCTGTTGGTATATACCGTCAGTATTGGGAAATTCTGGAAAGTGAACAGGGAAGAGAAGGGCGTACCTGTGAAAGTCGCACCAAAAACCAGCTCCTCTGGTTTTTGTAGAGGCTTGGGTGCTGTGGTCTTCTGGATGACAACTTTGGACGGGTCAATGTCCAGGGGTTTGGTACCGGACGCAGCGTCCAGCTTGACACTGTAGTGCCTGACATTCTGGTAGACGGCACCCTGGAGTAACCTCGACGGTGCCGTCCTGAGCGCGCCAGAGCGCGGGAGTACCCTTCGTAGCATTCTGAAAGGTCCGCCGAACGAGGAAACAGCACTGCCAATTGAAGGACGGGTGCACTCTTTACCAGATGTCTATGAGTCAATCGAGCCAGGAAGAAGTGGGAGGGAGTGATCCTTCTTGTGCTATTTGTATTGAGGCATGAAGAGTCAGAATTATGCCCGTCGTTGAAATAAAGCCATTGAATTCGCAAGGGCGCCGCCAGGGACCTCGAGATCGGAGCTCTATCGGAGCGGCTTTAGCGGCTATGAGCGGTTCCACGTAGGTGCTGAACCTAGGGGTCTTATCACTGTACTATGTAAGGTAAGCAGAGAAGCTAGGTCAATACTTGTCGATAAGCCCAATTTCAAGCTTAGATTGCGGGTAGCAGAGCTTGTACCTGAAGTACCCCCATATTGTCGTCTCATTTCATGTCATTGTCAGCACTTTCTAACCAATCGCGGAGAGACAACCGCTCAGCCTTACAAGACATTTGCGAAAGTGACGACGATTCGATGCGCTCGGCTTTTTTATGTGCCAATGCGCCTAGCTGGATGACGATTCGAGGATAGAGCATTGCGGCCGCAGATACTCTGGTTGATGTACGGAGACGGTTGAAACCGAAGGCTTTGCTTACGACTTGCAGTTTTGATACTCCCTCACTGCGGCTCGCCGATCATCTTTTCCCACGATATCCGTCAACCCACGAGCAGCGACAGAAATGAGCATCGCATGCGCGCCGACTTGAGCGAAAGGCCTTGAACCATGTTTTCGTCAGCGTTCAAGTCGATATCTTCCAACATCAACTCCAACTACACCGTATCCCAGAATCAGACGTCGACCGCCGGTCCCTGGAAGATCTACGATGCAAAGAAGAAGTCGACGGGGAAGTCATACTCGGTCTTCACCTTCGATAAGAAGTCCCTCGACGCCCACAGCAGTGGCTTGAGCCGTTCCAGCGCGGCAGCCTTCAAGAAGGTCACGGAGGAAGTTGTCGAGCGGCTGAAAAAGGAGGCCTCGTCACTGGCCAAGCTACGGCACCCAAGTGTTTTGGAGCTTGTCGAACCGGTTGAAGAAACTCGGGGTGGTGGATTGCAATTCGTCACAGAAGCTGTAACGGCCTCGCTCGCAAGCTTGCTGCAGGAGAAGGATGAGCAGGAGAGATCGGGTGGGGTAGGCGGACGCTCTAGCCGATATGTTACTGAGGATCCAGACGGAACCCGTAGGAGGAGGGAACTAGAGATTGACGAGCTGGAGATCCAAAAGGGGCTCCTGCAAGTTAGCAAAGCCCTCGAGTTCCTTCACGAGAATGCCGGGCTGGTGCATGGAAACTTGACCCCTGATGCCATTCTCATTAATGCCAAGGTATGCTTTTCATCCTAACGAATATCCTAGGCCGGGGCTCTGTATTAATCGGTTACAGGGCGATTGGAAGATCAGTGGTCTGTCTTTTTGCGGTCCGCCTGAGAACTCGACGAAACCAACCTCATTCCAACCAATAGCTTTATCTGAGGTCCTCCATCTGGATACCAGGCTACCGCGTGTTGTCCAACTGAATCTAGACTACACCTCCCCTGACTTCGTCCTTGACAACAATCTCACCTCCGCAGCCGATATGTTCTCTTTAGGTCTGCTCTGCATAGCACTCTACAACTCGCCTCATCGCTCTCCGCTAGAGTGTAACTCGAGCATCACGACATATAAACGACTGTTTCAGTCATCCTCCACCATACCGAACCAGAGCAACGGCTTCCTTTCATCTCGGCCACTACCTAAGGACCTCGCAAATGGCGTCTTACCACGGCTCATCACCCGCAGGCCCGCTCAGCGCATGAACGCGAAGGAATTCCAGGAGAGCGGTTACTTCGACAACATCCTGGTTTCCACGATTCGCTTTTTGGACGCTTTCCCCGCCAAGACCGCTAACGAGAAGACGCAGTTCCTGAAGGGGCTGATCAAGGTTCTGCCCTCGTTTCCCAAGTCTGTCATGGAGAAGAAGGTCTTGCCTGCCCTCCTCGACGAAATGAAGGACAGGGAGCTTATCTCTCTGATTCTGCACAACGTGTTTAAGATAATTGAACTGCTCCCTTCTGGTAAGCGAGCATTCGGTGACAGGATTCGACCCAGCCTGAAAGAGATATTCGTGACGAATGCGAAACCGGCTGAGGAGAGAGACCCGGCCAGGGACGCTGGCCTCATGATCATCCTGGAGCAGCTTGCTGTCATCGCCGATAACTGCTCCGCAAAGGACTTTAAAGACGGTATGCAAACCCGAACCGATTTCAGTTGTTCAATGCTAATCAAAATGCAGACATCCTGCCCATCATCTTTGTAGCTTTGCAGTCTCCCACACCTTCCATCGTCGATGCCGCTCTACGAGGTCTCCCAACCATCCTGCCTGTGCTAGACTTTAGCACCATTAAGAACGAGCTATTCCCTGTAGTAGCTACCATCTTCAGTAAGACCAATAGCCTAGCGATCAAGGTCCGAGGACTTCAGGCATTCGTCATTCTATGCGGCGGATCGAGTGACCTGTCGGATGACGGTCTCAATGGTCTCGCTCAGAATAAGAAGACGTCTTCCTCGACGGCTCTCGACAAGTACACTATGCAGGAGAAAATCATGCCGCTGATCAAGGCCATCAAGACCAAAGAGCCTGCGGTCATGTTAGCAGCCCTGAATGTGTGCAGAGTTGTGGGACAGGTCGCCGATGCCGATTTCGTAGCCATGGATATCCTACCGGCGCTGTGGAACATGAGTCTTGGACCGCTACTGAATCTGGAACAGTTCAAGCAGTTTATGGATCTGATCAAGTCTCTGTCGGCTCGGGTGGAGGACGAACAGACGAGGAAGCTACAGGAGCTTGGCCAGTCCAATGGGCCCTCACTGCCGAATGAAGACTTCATGTCCTTCGGCACGCTCGCGGGCTCGACGCTCGATACGAACGGTGCCACCGAGGATGACTTTGAGCGTCTCGTCAAGGGCAAGACCACTACGTCTGCCTCTCCTTCGAACCCCATGGACAGCTGGGACAGTATGGCTCCAACGCAGACGGTCACCTCCCCGACATTGAGGTCGTCAGTGGCATCTCCCTCCGCCCCTACATTTGCCTGGTCGACGCCAAGCCCTAGCACTGCAAGTACAAAGCCACCTGCTACCAATCAGTTCGGGGCTGTCAAGGCTCAGCAACCTGGTTTCAGGACCGTGACGCCGGACTTGGGACAATTTGCAGCCCTGGCACCATCCTCGACTCAGTTTTCTCAACCGCTACAACCAAGCACACCGTCTTATCAAACAACGACTGCTACGTCATTCACCCAACCCTCTTCCACAGGCACCTCCCTGAATTGGGGTGCACCTGCTACTTCTAACCCTTGGGCTTCGCCATCTACCACAAACACTACCGGCGCCGGGCTAGGCACGCCCATGTCAACCATGTCTATCTCACTCGATCAACGACCGACTCTGTCTCAAACGCGAACTTCGTCTTCTTCCTTCTCGCTTCCTCCACCACCCGCTATATCTACGACGGCCGGCATGGGGTCGTCTAGTTTTAGTCTGAAACCGCCGCCTGGCTCTGGCATATCGTCGCTCTCACAGCCACAAATCGCGCCCACGGCAACTAACATATCTTTGCGACCGATGAATCTCAGTGGTTCGACGGGTAGTACGATGAACGGCATGAACGCCGGCAACAGCATGAGCAGTATGAGCGGTATGAATAGCATGAACAGTATGAACAACATGTTGGGAAGGATGAATGGCAACACTGGCAGTCTGAATAGCATGGTGGGTATGGCGCAAGGACAACAACCATCACAGCCGCAACAGCCCTCCAAATCTGGGTTGGATAAGTACGCGAGCTTACTATAGACATGCGTGTGCTCACATCCACAAGAAGATCTGTAACTCTCATGGAGATCAATGGAATGAGGATCTGATCAAGCATGCAGGTAGACGGGTCTTGTAATAGAGGACTATGTGATGACTGGTAATGGCATAGATATGTTCATATGGCAACCACCTAGCAATCTGACCAATGTCCATTGTCCATACCGTGGTATAGACTGTGTTACTTTCATACTTGCCGTACTTTACCAAGCACAAGACCTTTTGTCCTTGGAGGCCATAGCCAGGCCCATATTCTTCTTTTTCGATTTTACATATCCCGCTGGTGCCATTTATGTGATATACCTGCGACATCCCATCATAGCTTACGCGCCTGCTGCTTGGCCCTCGCCTCAGCCTCCTTGGCCGCTGGCGTGCCGGCGAGGAAATAGTAGCCCAGCCCGGCGACACCGAGTGCGGCGGCGCCGTACAGGAGCGTGTTGTTGTTGTTGTTGTTGTTGTTACCCTTGGGTTCGCCTTGGGGCGGCACGTCGCCACCGTGGGTACCTTGTGGGCTGGAGGTGGTTTTGTTGCTGGCGCTAGCGGCGTACATGCGACAATGCTGATTGTCCCAAGAGGTAGAGTGCTTTAGCGTCCAGTCTTCTTGGTCTCGACTGCGGTGACAGTGTTGAGCTCAGAGCGAGCGGTGACTCGCCTGCCGTACCGTTGTGACGGCGCAAAGGACTGATCTTGATCTTGCGAGCATGGCTAATATTGTAAAGGTTACAGGTGTAAGTCAGTCAGACTTGTCAATTGGGTCAGTTGGGACATGGCGGCTTGTGAAGTAGATATAAGCTGGAAGTCTTTGAAGAGCCCCAAACGTAAGACCTTGTATGGTTGGCTGGTTGTTTCGTCATAAAGACGTCTTCATCCATCATATAGTCAGTCGCGTGGATGTCGGATCATGTGTTTTCTGTGCATTCCGATTCGATACCACAGTGACTGCAGACTGCGGTGGCCACCATGGAGAACGTAACTTGATCTGCTTGAGAGTGTAGGCTTCTTTGTTCGCCAGACGTGCTTAAAGGTGAGAAACGCCGTGATACTACTCTACCATCAGGGTAGCTGGTGGCTGGAGGCTGGAATCGACCCCTGGGGTGTGAGCTGGCTGATACTTTGACACGGTTCAGACAATCGTGGTCGACCTGTTCACCCAACCATTTTGACATTATGTACATCCTGTAAATGCAGATCTCGTCTGGTGCAAGGGATTCGTCATCTCGTACGCGTCTTTGATATGTCGTGCCATGGCAGATTTCTGTGAAATTATGCACGACTTCGGCGATACGAGCATGAATGGCCGGTGCGACCCCACGGCTATCTTAGCTAAGTCTACTATACTGCATAACGTTAAGTGTGCTAAAGAGCTTACCTAGACTTACTAGGTATGTAAGGCACCAAGGGAGCGGTGCGTATGAGCGGCAGATGCAGAGCAGCGGTGGGGCTCGGCGATTGCCTCGAAATCTCCGTCCCGGACACGCTGTTCATGTTAGCTATTTAAAGGGCTGTGGCATGGAATCGACCTAGGGGTAGGTGAAGACAGAAAAGAATCGAGATTCGTGTCGTGAATTCCTTCTCTACGAGACATTATGATTTCAATTCAGCTTGAGGAATAACTTGGACCCTGAAAAGATTCGAACCAACCCCTCATCTCACACACGCACAAGCTTCTCTTCCCGCTGAACACCCCGGACTCGGACTCCGAGCCGCTACGTCACTTTAGCGTCCATTGTGGCACCGAGTAGTACGTATCAGATCATCAGATAAAGAAAAATGCCGGGCCTGGACCGGGAGTCCCAGATGGAGACGAGCAATGGGGCCGCTGCGACGACAACTACCACCACCTCCGCTTCTTCCTCTACTCCCATTCCTCCTTCTTCCTCTCCCGGCAATGGTCTGCGCATGCCCGTGAAGCAAAAAATGGCCGTTGGACTCAAGTCGCTGTTCGACAGCGCCAAGAAGCTGGCTATCGGCGGCGACAACGAGGCCGACAAAAAGCACGCCCCAATATCCCAGCTGTTCCCCAAGGTCGACCCGGCCGTGGATGGCGAGGACTGCGACCGCGACTGCGACAGTTGTGTGGTGCACTACCCGCGCAACTTCAAGATTGACGAGGAGGACGTTCTCTACGGCTTTGTGAAGGGCTGGAGCACCCACGTGCTGGTTGCGACGGGCAAGACGGACTGGGTGCGCGATGTGGCCGACGAGAAGGGAAGTGTGATGCAGGCTATTGGCCATGCCAAGGTTTCGCCCAGCAATGGGGTATGTTATATCGGTTTGGTAACTTGCCGCGGGAGACGACTGGCCGGCTGACCTACCCTCGTTTTTTTGACAGCGTCTTATGCTCTCTGCATCGAACATACCGACGCCGCACCACACAAGCGATTACTCTGAACCAACAACCGTTCTTCTCCTACCTGCATTCGCCATTGTCGAGAATGTCACGCCTGCAACTGTACCGACACTGATCACCGAGGTCATCGACCGCGCCCCGACCAACACATCACCGCTTGCGCCACTGTCATTACCGCGATCCATCCATGCCCCACTGCCGGAACCTGCGCCGGCAGATCTCAAGGAACTTACCATCCGGCCGTGCCCTCACTCGGCATTGATCTTGCTATGCAGTCAAAAGACCCGCGACGCCCGGTGTGGCCAGAGCGCACCTCTCCTGCGCAAGGAGCTGGAGCGACATCTGCGACCACTCGGGTTATTCCGCGATCTGGACGACGAGCGGCCGGGCGGTGTTGGAATCTACTTCATCAGCCATGTTGGCGGACACAAGTACAGCGCTAATGTAATGGTATACAGGAGGCCGAACGCGTTCGGCCTCGACGACATCGCAAGGGCGAACCTGAAGGAAGGGGAAGCCATGGCGCCAAAGAAGGAACAAGGGGACGAGAATCTCGGTGCGGCGCAATGTATCTGGCTAGCGCGGATCCGACCAGAGGATTGCGAAGGCCTGGTCAAGTACACTGTGCTGCAGGGCAAGGTCATCAGGCCGGAAAAGCAGCTGAGGGGCGGCTTTGACAGGAGTAAAGGCTTGTTCAGCTGGTGATCTCCTTGGTCTCCTGTCAAGACAGGCTTCACTTTCCGGGTCTATACTGCGTATGGTAGATTATTATTATAGATGTCATGGATAAATACACGGCTAGAATCCGGAATTGGAGACTTAGATTTATTACTATATACTCCCCCAAGCTCACCGTCTTCGACTGCATTGTGGGGGTGGCGATAGGTGGGATGATAAGAGCCGTCGCTGGGGAAACAAGACCCGGGGTAAACACAGCTTCGACCATTCACAATCGCACGACAGCTCAAGCATCTCCCAGATATTCTTGAACCTTGCATTTTCCAGTTTCCATTTTCCAATTGCATTTCAGTGCAATCCATGATACTTTTGGCCAACATCTTACCGCGTTTCCCAGGTATTCTTCCAGCAGCAATGGCATAACAGTATCAATCAAAGGAGCGCCTCAACAGCATACCAACGTAGCAATTGTCTCACATTCCATCCAGTCTCTGACCTGTTTCACTTCTCTTCGTCGTGCCTCATAACAACAGCAGCAGCCATGGCGGCTCCTAATATTGCCAGTGACGCGGCTTCTATACCGTCTCCTGGACCGCGTCACCACCAGAGGAGCAAGTCGTCGGTTCTACGGTCATTCATCAGCCATCGGCGTAACAACTCGGACGGCGGCAACCTCCCGTCTTCTTTTGATATTACATCACAGTCTGCACTCAAGCCGGCGCTTAGCATTGACCCTCTTTGTGACGACATGCGGTTCCCAGGATATCAACGGCAGCCTCGAGCTCTCGAGGAGCTCCAGCACAACCAACAGGGCCAAAACCCCCCCAGGTCTCCAAAGAAGCCTCGCGATGGAGGCACGCCGACCTCGCCGACAAAGGGCGGATTTGGTACCGTCTCTCTCAGATCTCTCGCCGTCAAGGAAGCAGCCAAACTAGCCAAGTCCAAGGAGAATGGCGCTCCGTCACCGACGAAGCCGAAGAAGTCCAAGTCGGCTACCAACCTGGCTAGTCTACTCTCGCGCCCCAAGTCGACCAAGAACCTCAAAAAGGAAGCAGAAGAAGCAGCGAGGCTGGTTAAAGACAAAGAGAACAGGACGCCTCCCAGCTCACTTACTCCCGAGTCAATGGCTCCTCCCCCGATCTTCGCTCAGTTTACCAGTCAGGTGTTGGCGGAGCAGCGTCCAAGCTTGGATGCCTTCAAGAATCATCATGGCAATTACACGACGTCTTCGGGCAGCCCGTCCGCCGATGACCCGCGACTGGCAATGAAACAACGCCCCAAGTCCTTCCAGCCGCCCTACCTCGCTCAAGGAGAGGATCAGAGGGCAAATTCCTTCGAGCGTCCCACAGGGGGCAGATCGAAGGAAAGTGAGAAGAAGGGTAACACATGGGGTAGAGGCGGTCCAGCCACGGGTCGAAGTGGTATACTAGGTGGCTTTCCGGGTTTGGGATCTAGGACAAAATCGTCGACAACCCTGTCAGAAAAGTCGGAGGCATCTCCGGAGCAGCCGACCATCGACCCGAAGGACATCGACAAGCATCTCGAGGCTATGCTAGACAGGCGCAACATCCCCGAGAACCAGCGATACAAGATGCGCAACCTGAACGACACTATCAAGATGGAGTTCATCCGGCAAGATTGGGCCGAGAGCGCGGCTAAGTCCGATAGACCAGGGACAAACGACGGAAGTGATACGTCCATGGACGCCGGGAATGACGACAGCAAGAAGAAAAAGAGCAGCCGAGGCAGGGCTCTCACACTGTCCCGCGCAACGAACAAAGATAAAGACGGCAAGGGCAAGCCGTCGACCTCCCCGTCCAAGAGGTCCAAGGGTGAAGGGACGCTAGGCCGGCACTTCAGGAGTAGGTCCACCGACAGCATAGCCAGTGTCGACGGCAGCCGGCCGGCGTCATCCAGCTCAGGGTCGAACATAGCCAGCGGTTTCCTCGCCAAAGTCAAACTCCAGCAGGGACCGCTGGACTACGTGGCATATCTGCGCAAGGTGCAGAAGCCCGAGCTTGTCGAGGTCGGCAAGCTGCACAAGCTCCGCCTCCTCCTGCGCAACGAGACAGTCGCCTGGGCAGAGGAATTCATCCGCGAGGGCGGCATGAAAGAGATCGTCGGTCTGCTCCATCGCATCATGGAGGTCGAGTGGAGGTAAGTCTGGCGTCCCCCATTGCCCAACATCACTCTTCCCTTACTAAATCCCATCCCAGAGAGGAGCACGAAGACGCGCTCCTGCACGAGAACCTCCTTTGCCTCAAGGCCCTCTGCACGACAGCGCTCGCCCTGCAATATCTGACCACGATCCACACCACCCTCTTCCCCGCGCTGCTGCACATGATTTTCGACCCGGAGAAGAAAGGTCCGTCCGAGTTCACGACGCGGAACATTATCACCTCGGTGCTCCTGACCTACATCGAGTCCGGCGCCACCCCGGACGACAGAGCGACCAAAGCCCAGCACGTGCTCGGCTACCTGCGCGACCCGACCCCGAAGGAAGACGAGCGCCCGCTCGACTTCGTGCTCGAGATGAGGCGCGAGCGGCCCTACCGCGTGTGGTGCAAGGAGGTGGTGAGCGTGACCAAGGAAGTCTTCTGGATCTTCCTGCACAACCTCAACGTCGTATCTCTGGTGCCCCCGACGGCGGAGGAGAACGACAAGACTGCCGCGTCGCCCATCACCACCACCACCCAGGTCGATCCAACAACGCCAACATCTCCTCCGGGCCCCCTCCTCGCGGCCGCAGACGCGTCCTACATGGCGCGGCATTTCCCCCGCCCGCGCGCCCCCGTGCCGGCCGCGCCGTACGTCGGCGGCGTGGAGTGGGACGCGACCAACTACCTGGCCAGCCACCTGGACCTGCTCAACGCCGTGGTGGCGTGCGCGGGCCCGACGGCGGCGGCGCGCAACGCGCTGCGGGAGCAGCTGCGCGTGTCCGGGTGGGAGCGGTGCCTGGGCGGCTCGCTGCGGCTGTGCAAGGAGAAGTTCTACGGCAGCGTGCACGAGGGGCTGCGCACGTGGGTCGCCGCCGCGGCCGAGGACGGCTGGGACGTTAGGGACGTGCGGTACGGTCCGCCGCCGGCCGAGGCCAAGGGCAGTCGGAGTGCGAGTCCCGTCAAGGGGGGGCAGAAGAAGAAGAAGGGGGATGTGCCGCCGCCGAGGCTGGAGATGCCGGTTTTGAATCTGGGAGAGGGGGGGATGAATGGCGATGATGGCGGGTGGTTGTCTTGAGCGGAGACGGATGCTCATGACAGACGAAGTGCAATGAATCCGGATATGATGTCCTTAAGAAGGGGGCCGAAGGTTCTGGGTAGTCGGTGTCGTGGGTGCGATGTGGGAGGCGTCGTTTCATGAAGATCGATGAGCTGGGTCAGGCTGCCGCCACGCTTACAGCAAGTGAGCATGGTAAGGGTGCTCAGACGAACTGCTGTCGTATGACGGTTAGATGCCGTATGAAGGTTATTGTTATGCGACGATGAGCAACAGGACCGACTGGATTTGGTTTGGGAAAGGCTACTGGAGTTTGGGCAAAATTGCATGTCAAATTACTTCGAGAGTCACTGGTATCGGTTGTTTCCGCTTATGGTTAACATGGTCACTTGAGTTCGAGGGGACTTGGGAGCGACCAGAGGGGATGGGTCAGCATGTCGCCTACGATCAACGTTTAATGAATCCAACTTTCCGCTTTTCAAGAACCCTGACAGTTGTAGGGGGGGAAGCTAAGTCTTCTGTGTTCACCGTGAATCGGCATATGGTTCAGACACAGTTCGGATAAGGGACATGCTTGGCTTATCCAACATCTAACACTTCCAGCTGAGACACCGTTTCCAACGTGCCAGAATGTCATGGTATATTTTCACAGCCAACGTAATGACTTTGTGGCGCTGACAAACTCCATGGGCTGTAGGATATAGTCCCTTAGACAGACTGGACAAGCAATGAACGGGCTAAGGTTGAACTATAAGAGGAGGATCCGTCCTGTGATGAGTTGGGAGTTGTTCGTAGGTCGTATGTACAAGGTACCGTACATGTACATGCCTTCAGGGTGCATTCGGCACCACCAACCGGAAGGAAGGCTCACCTCAAGCTGGGGAGCGGTCGGAGGAGAGAAACAAGCAAAAGAACTAGAACATCGGGTCTAGAGACGCAGGGGCGACTGAAAAGACTGAAGAGATTTTATTTTTGCTGCAAGTTAGCGGACCTGTGGTTGCCACGATCGCCATGATTCCCACGAATAACCGGTGAGACCAAGAACAGGTCAGGATAACCTCTGTCCGCTTTGCTAGGCCATTGCCCGAATAAAAGTTGTCGCCATACCTTATAAAGACGTAGTGATTGCCTATGTCGGGATAGTTTGTATGATGCTTCCACAATAAGAATCCAGACGATGGTAAAACTGTGTTCCAACGATACGATGCCTGACTCAGGCTGGCGGTCGTCGTTCCTGCCCGGGCAATATTGTATACTGTGCAGTGGGTTGAGTACCTAACATGACGTGGGAATAGCACCGATTTCATATCCCCTATCATCAACTCGGAAGGAGCTGCTGGGTCATTCGCTTTCACGGTCTCGCTTCTTTTTCTTCTTTTGGTTGCAAGTGGCTCGACTTCCTACTGTGTAAGTCTAGGATCCAGTGCAGTCTTAATAGGCCAAATAACCAGCACATGGGTTGGGATCCAGACATCCTAGCGTTTTCCGGTATCCTTGTACTTGCGAGATACCTGGACAGCCGGCATAGCACACCGAGCTTCCGGCGGACACTTCCTGCGCATCTTGAAGATCCCGACATAATGGTGCAGGAAAGAGTGACCGGGATAGCTTCACTTTATCCACCAGTTTTGCAACTTCGGTCCTTCCCCGAATCCAAGCTTCGGGTGCCAATCTTTTTCGAGACAGCGGGCGCGCCCGAATCATAGTCTTGGGTCTCTAGCTCCCGACTGACCTCGATTTTGGGCGGCCGCGGCCAGTCAACTCTTGCCGTTCAGCGAAAACCTATCAAGGACCGAAGCAGTTGCTGCAGCCGGGAAGCATCCGCCATGCAGAGTTCGCATTTCCATGCCTTAAGTCAGGATAGTGCGACGACCGATGCTGCAGAGACTGACCACTCCGCGGTCCCGATGCTTTTCTGGGTTGGCACCTTGGTTTCCTGTACGCTGCCTCCGTCTTGGAGACTACCTATGTCTTGGACACCTTTGCCTATCAACTGCCGAGTCACCGCTACCACCGGTCTCAGACTCTTAACCGGACGGAGCGCAACCTGCCTTTGCTCTCCTATCGCTGGGATAGCGTTTCTCCGACAGTTAGTTGCATCCGGGACCACCAGATGTCATGGGTCGTCTTGACCTCCTGTATAATGGCTCCCGTCGGACATGCCTATTACTTACTATCTAGTGTAAGTCATAGCAAGCTCTGGCAGGCTGGCAACGGTTGCACTCCCCGTAAGGACATCGAAACGAGTAACTCTTGGAACTATAGTTTTGTGTTCCATGGTAGACCTGAAACCAGTGTTACTTGTATTGGGCGACGGGACTTGAATACTCGGCGCCGTCGCCATTGTCACCGAGACCCACGATCGGATATCCCGCTGCGTCATTGGTCGCCGTCCGTTCCATGCAGCTCTTCAATGGCCCCCAGAAGCGACACCGAGAGAACGTCTAGAAACAAGCTGCATTACACTCTGGATATATCCCCTGTCTTTTGTTCGCTCTTACATGACGTTCTTCTCCTCGTGCGTTACGTGCGCACCAGGATCGCACCAGAGCTTCCAAGGCTATATATTCCTTTCCTTGCAGTGCGGTGGTGGAGGAGCTGGAAGGCATTCGGGACTAAGGTAACTTACTGCGTACTATCAAACGCCCTGAAAGCTGGCCCGCTGTTAGCGGAGTTACAGAGAAGCTCCGCTGGGCTGTCTAGTGTACCTTGGCGGTGCTACTGCTGCAGCAGAAACACCTTAGTTAGCTCCACAGCGCACTGCTTGGGCAGAATAAGTCTACAGCCCAACAAAGCTTCCCGCCCTTTCTGACCCAAGCTGACGCAACACTAAACTGTAACCAACAACCTAGCTTCGACCGGAGAGAGTACTTGATCCCACAACCTCGATTTTGTCCCTGTTCTGGATCTCATTCCTAGCTTGTCCGCCTCCGCTTTGCATATTTGACAGACGCCTTCCGGCGCAAGGGAATCCGAACCCGATAACCATCCGGACACCCTGTCATCAAGGGACACCTCAGTTAACAGGGCTCCTCCACCGGTTTGATTCGTACATTCTTCTTGTCTTGGTGGATTCCGCCGTGGCAGACAGCGCTACTACCCCGAAGTACCGCCCCGGCCTACTGGACTTCACACTCGAGTTAGCAACTCCTGGACTGCAAACCGAGTGGCTTCCACCAGCATACTAGCACCACCAGACGCATCATCGGCCCACCCCGACCCTTCCAACCATCCAGACCTCCGGACTACGTCTGGATACCCTGCCATTGGGACTGCTGCAAGCCTGCCACTGCGAACAAACTCCGAACTCATCGGTTCATCGCAATCAGAGAACCCTTGCCGAGGGCCGCATTGCACACGCCCACGCACGCACGAATCGAGAAGGTCGAGCTAGATCGGGTCTGGCCACCCCTTCCTCCAAGTGTCTTGCAGCTGACCAACACTTTCACACTACTCACACACACACAAAATGTCAATAAAGTGAGTCTATCTGCTCTGAAAATGCTGCTCATTCCTCGTCATGTTTGCTTGGCTCGTGTCAATACGTGTATATCTATCCTCCGCTGCCCACCCCCCTCAGCTCACATTGGTTTAAGACATGATACCCGATATGGGGGTCACGGGCTTTCTTTCTCCTTAAAATAGTCCTGTCCGAAGCTTGTTTCTCGGTCGTCTTGCTATCTCCATGCCCATCCTCCTACCTCTGGCGCAATGGCGGACCAGTTTTTGGCGGAGCAGCATGCTTGGACCCTCCGTCAGGCCCAGGCACAAGCCGAGGATACGGAAAGTGATTCATCTGACGAGGCCGACAGTTGGGTTATGTTGGGCCAGGATGGCAACATCGTGCCACTGCAGAACGAGCGCATACTCCATACGTCACGGCCCCGTGTAGGGCTCGATATATCAGTCCCACGCGAGCTGCCGAATGCAGAACCATTCTCTATCCGGAGTGATAGCGGCACGGCGTACATCACAAGTCGGAGAGTGAGTAATGTCCCGTCTACCAGCCCCTCTTAGCCCGTCCTTGCTGCTTCATCTATTATCAGGTGCTAAGAGCTGACGACCCTCAGGTCATTTATCTCCCGGCGAGGCCTACTGAGCAGTTCAAATCTTTCTTTGCACCGATACTCAACTTTGAAGACACGCATGTCCACTCATCATGGATCGGGCCGTGGAGCTGGAGCGGTATCGTGAAGCCAGTAACGGGCGGAGGCATTCCTGTCGACCTCCCGCGCATAGACGTCAGGCTCATCTTCAAGGAAGGTGGGCACAGCGACTTCCAGTCGAAATTCGAGCTTCTCAAAGAACGGCTCCAGCACGCTCGGGAACTGGAACAGGAGACGGGACAGAGCCTGATCGTAACCGACGAGGAACTACCACCCTACGAACCGGCCAGTAGCTCGTCAAACCCCCCTCCACAGCCTGCGCAAAGTGATGCGGGACCTGGAGCGGTGGGGGTGCAAGAGAGCCCACAGAACCAAGGTCAGCCGCCTCAGCCGGGGCCTGACGAGCCTCCCCCGGATTACGTCGAGGCACAGAGTCAGGCGATCGGCATGCAATTCGAGGAGCGAATGCGTGAGGAGGCTGAGAGACAGTGAAGAAGCGAGCTGGGCCGCGACTTGCCGAGGCTGACTAAAGCCGAATGGTGTACTACGTGAATGACTCCTGTGACTCCTGACGTGTGTAGATTGCGCCACACACTTGTTTGAACGACAATACCCCGTGATACAAGAATATGGCAATGGAATTACTGTATACCATTATTTGTGGTAGTAAGATAGATATCCCGTGCGAATGCGGCATCGTTTTTATAGCTTTCCATGAAGGGGCAGATTTTGGTGACTAAACTGCAAAACTAGGCTTTGCGGTGCTATAATCCCGGCATTGCCGGCTTCACCAGATGCCTAGGTACTACCTGAGATACCTCTAGCTGTAATACCCCGGCAGGCACTGTATGCTCAGGATTTGTAGAGTCAGTGAGTCGTGCCAGTATCACAGTTCACCTTGTGTCGATGACCACGTGATATGTGGAGTCGGACTAGCTGGCAGCTTGAGCCAATCAGCCGCTCCCTAACTCAGTTACCGGGCAGTTTTCGTGCTTTTGGTGTCGATTTTCGTTGGAGCTCTCGCGCAACGTCTCACGACTTTCAATTTCCCTCATCCTCGCCCATCAACTACACCGCAACCCTCCTAGCCATTGACATTCACGACCTGTGCGGTCCGACAGCCATGGGTTTCTGGGACACTATCACCGACCTCGTCGAGGCGGCCACGCCTTGGAGCACCGTCGAAGCCGAGGCACCGAGCTCCAACCCTGCTGGTGCCGGCCCGGCCAAAGAGTCTGCTGTACGTCATCTCGCCCTACCATCAAGATTATGCAGAGCTTCCTTATAGCTTTGCTCTACTTTGGAGCAGAATCGGCCGCCTGGACATGACATGATGCTGACAACAATTCTCGCAGTCCGAGGTTGCGACCGAGACCGTAGACGACAGCAAGTCCACCGAGGAGTCATCAGACGACTCGTCCGAGGGCAAGGAAGAGGACACAGAGGACGAGCCGGAGGAGGAGGAAGACGAAGAGGAGGAGGAGCTTAAGGACCCTAAGGAGACGCTTGAAGAAGGTGCGTGATGTTGTTCCTGTTTGTGTCTCCTGCGGATGCCCGGACAGAAGGCTCGGCGGTCCGCCTGCGCAATTATGCGACAAGCCATTATTCCTTGACCACCGCCACTGTCCTACAGATTGGAGATGCTGCGATCAGGACCCGCTCACCCACCCCGAGTCTTCTCCTACTTCGGCATAACTTTGACACTGACAAACGAATCAACAGAGTGCCGGAATTCCAAGCAATGCGCCCCGGCCAAGCACCATTTCGAGGAGTGTGTTGAGCGCGTCGAGAACGGCTCCAAGGAGGACTGCGTCGAGGAGTGTACGTATTCCCCTTCCCAGCCGCGGTAGGCATCAACTTGGGAAACAAGTTAACGAGACGATCACAGTCTTCCACCTCACCCACTGCGCAACCCAGTGCGCTGCTCCCAAGCTGTGGTCTGTCCTCAAATAAGTGGCGAAACGACACCCCAAGCTGGTTCTGGCGCACTGTGGTATCTCAAAAGCGTCTTCAGATAGATATCACGCGATAGACAAGCCGATGGACCGAGAAGGTTGGACAGAAGACGATCCATGTACAATTGTGGCCCTGCGTCAACTCTGAGGCTCGGATTTTGCGGCCGACAACGCGAATCCGGGCAGGGACAAGCAAGTTTGTCTTGTATAATACAGCATACTATTGATTGAACCGATTACCTAGACTTGTTGATCCTCAGGTACCTGCCATTCTTTTGGACTGCAGTAGTGTTTTCTTCGACTGTGATAAGATCTATACTACTCCCGTCTCTTATCTACCTAAAGATAGGTCAGAGACATGGCAACCACCTGCACGGCTCGGATAATGGCTTATCACATGCTCTGTCTCGAGTCCAACTGCAGTGGTGAGGGGAATGTCGAGATAGTAGGCACACTACAGCGGTGACGGGCGAATCTAAGGGGAGAGCTCGTTCGAACCCCGACTAGAGCCATGCTCATTTGGGCAATTTCCCCGCTCACGAATCAAAGACAGGCCGGACAAGGACTAACCGACCAGTTTTCCAGGGTTTCATCGTAGAATCGCTTTACAGATACGCGCTGCCCGCCCGATCCGATATAGCAATAGCAGATAAAAGAGCAAGTAGTGTCGATTCCCACATTCTGACACACTGACACCCTCGCACAATGACATGGTCGAGATGACGGCGGCCGAGTATATTGTCCCTCTAGCATCAGGTGTAAAGCACGGACTCAAGACATCAATATCCTGGCAGCTGTCAGCTTAAGCCACAAAAAGGACATCGGGACCGACTCCCGGACTTCGGGCTGACTCCACCATGGCCGATACTAAAGATGACGGCAGACACACGGCGTCCATGACTCGGGCTCCCGCAGCAGTGCCAGAATCCTTCGGCAATAAGAATGAGCAGGAAAAGCAAGAGACCACCGCGAAACCCGACATGCCACCCACCGGCGGCTACACGGCGCTGAGAAGCGACGACGAACCGAGCGACCACTCTCAGGTCAAGGAAGACGCCGCCGAGCTCGAGCTACAGCCTTCGCAGTCGCCGGAACATGGAGGCTGCGGTACGAAGGCGCCCGGCGAAGAGGCACGCGAGGATGGAGAGGGAGGAGAGGTAGCGCATCAGTACAAGGTCTACAAGAGGAGGTGGTTTGGCTTGGTGCAACTTACGCTGCTGAACATCATCGTCAGCTGGGACGTGAGTAGTTCTCTCCTTCCCCTCAAGAGACACCTACACATTGCGCGATAGTAGTGAATCGCAAGACGAGCCCCCTTTTTTGGCTTTCTATCGAGCGACGTACCTGCCTAACTCATCCTCGCACCACGCGAGCCTCCCACTGATCAATCTCGGGATGAACCGCCCAATGCTAACAGCTTGACATCTCCAGTGGCTCACCTTCTCCCCCGTCGCCGCCAATGCAGCGCTCTACTTCCGCACCGACGAGACGACCATCAACTGGCTCAGCACCGCCTTCCTGTTCTCCTTCGTCGTCGCGACACCGCTAACCATCTATGTCCTCCATCTGGGTCCCAAACCCTCCATCATCACCGCCGCCGCCCTCGTGCTGGCCGGCAACTGGATCCGCTACGCCGGCTCGCACGCCCGGACCCCCGACGGCGGCATCTTCGGCGTCGTCATGTTCGGCCAGATCCTGACGGGGCTGGCCCAGCCGTTCGTGCTGAGCGCCCCCGCCCGCTACTCGGACCTGTGGTTCACCAACCGGGGCCGCGTGGCCGCCACCGCGCTTGTCAGCCTGGCGAACCCCTTCGGCGCCGCCTTGGGGCAGCTGATCGTGCCCTTCTGGGTCTCCGGCTCGGCCGACGTGTCCGCCATGGTGCTGTACGTGGCCATCATCTCGTCCGTGTGCTGCGTGCCCTCCTTCTTCATCCCCGCGCGGCCCCCCACCCCCGCCGCGCCCTCCTCCGAGACCCCCAAGCTCTCCCTCCGCGAGTCCGTCCACGTCCTCACCTCCCACCTCGAGTTCTGGCTGCTGCTCGTACCCTTCGCCGTCTACGTCGGCTTCTTCAACTCCGTCTCCTCGCTGCTCAACCAGATCATGGAGCCCTACGGCTTCTCCGACACCGACGCCGGCATCGCCGGCGCCCTGCTCATCGTCGTCGGCCTCGTCACCGCCGCCATCACCTCCCCGATCCTCGACCGCACCAAGAGCTTCCTGCTGGCCATCAAGATCGCCGTGCCGGTGCTCGCCCTATCATTTCTGGTCTTCATCTGGATGCCCGCCACGCGCGCCCTGGCAGGGCCGTACGTCGTGCTGTCCATACTTGGCGCCTCGGCTTTCAGTCTCGTCCCCGTGGCCGTCGAGTTTCTCGTCGAGCTGACGCATCCCATCTCCCCCGAGGTGACGAGCACGCTCGCCTGGAGCGGTGGCCAGCTGCTGGGCGGCATTTTTATCGTCATCTCGGACGCGCTCAAGGACGGGCCCGAAGCCAACCCGCCGTATAATATGCGTCGGGCTTTGATCTTTACTGCCGTCGTGGCGCTCGCCGTGGCGCCGCTGCCAATGTGCTTGGGACTGTTTGGGCGAGGGGAGAAGGTCCAGCTCAAGAGGGTGAGGTCCGACGAACGAGAAGGGAGGAGCAGTGAATCTACGGTTGAGACTGGTCCCAGTTACAGGGATGCATAACGGGATATGGCATGGGATATCATGATTTATACGGCGTATTTGGCGGCGTGTGTGGCTAGCGCTCTCTCATTTGTACTGACCTCGTGCAGCGGCCAGAAGTGATCATTCGATTAGCATTAGCGTTGATAGTATGTACGGCGCCCTCTAATGTGTGTATACATCTTATTCTATCAAGGGAGTCCCAACTCCCACCTTGAGCGGACCTCGAGCCGTCTTTCAAAAGTCCATCCTCGCCTCCCACTCACCTCTCAACCTCTCCATCTCCTTCCAGCACTCGACGCCCAGCTCCTCGAACTGCGCCCTCTTCTCCTCCGTCAGGTCAGCAGCGTCCGACCTGCGGCCTACCATCTTCCTCAAAATCCCCGTGCTGTCGTCGTTGGCCAGCGCGTGCCTATCCTCCACCCTGCCTTCCCAGCCCCAGCCCTCGACCTCCGTCTTCTTCACGCCCGTGTTCCCGCACCTGTCGCAGCTGGTCCCCCACTTCACGCCCTGTCCGCCCCCGGCGGCGGCCGCCAGCTCGTCCTCGCCCGCGAGCACGAGCCAGACCATGGCGCAGGCGCCGTTGTAGGCCGTGACGGGGTGCCACGGCGAGCCGAGCAGGCGGGAGAGGTACATCACCACCCGGTACCAGAAGAAGAGGAAGGCGTTGAGGGGGAAGATGGTGCTTACTACCACGCCCGGGTGCGCGAGGTAGACCTTGGGAGGTGTCAGTTGCTGCTCTCGTCCCTCCTTGGAAGGAGGAGCCGAGAGATAGCCGGAGGAGTAGGGCTTGACGGAAGGGAGCGAATATGTCAGAGCCAGGACATCGGTCAGACGCTTGGAAGACTCGTAGGCTGCTTTTGTCTTGACACCTTGGAAGTCGTCGAGGGAGAGGTTGTCCCATCTCGGCTCGATGCTGCTCTCCCAGATAATGCGCCCTGGGGGCACAGGTGAGGAGGGTTCTCGGCTGAGGAGGGGGACCACGGCGTGGGAGAAGAGGTAGTGGCCGAAGACGTTGGCGCAGAAAACTTCCCCGAGCCTCGGGCTAGTCTTGTCATCCGTCTTGGATTTGGGAATAGGGTCGACTGTGAGCCCTTGTGTGCCAGCTTTGAATGTCGGGAACGTGGTTGCTTGGACGATGCCTTTAGTGGCAAAGTTATGGGCCACACGGGACCAGTCAAGGCCGGTCCAGCCCCCTATTCCGGCGTTCAGGATGACTGCGTCCAGTCGTGGTATCCGTACGTCGACTAGAGACTGGAAGGCTTCGTCCTCGGAAGTGTTTGTGAGCGTGCCATTTACCAGCTGGTCGGCGGCCTTCTTGATGCTGGGGAGGTTGCACAAATCCAGCTGGATGCTTAGCAGATGGATTCTCCTTGTCGTCTCTGACGGTTCGTAGCCAGGTCCAAGGCGAGACTTGAGTGTCTTCGAGGACTCCGCCCTCTTCGCCGCGTATTTCCTCAGCGCATTGACCGTGTCCTCTGACTTTTTGCTGCTTCGTGCCGTGGGTATCAGAATCAGGTGTGAGTCGAGCGAACGGGACGCGATGAATTCGTCGATGAGCCTCTGGCAGATGCCAAATCCAATGCCGCTGCCGTGACGGTTAGACCACACACGTTTTCTAGTGAAGATGTAGCCTGAGAGTCGAGGCTAGCCCAGGATCAGGAGCGTACCTGTTGGCGCCCGTGACCAAAGCAAAGAGGGTCTTATCCGGCGGGAGGGAGTCCCAAGGAGCTGCCGTCGTGAAGGCCTCTCCCATTTTCGATTGCGGTGCTCTGGGGAGTGGAAAGTGGGCAGGACGGTGGCCTATCGATACAACCCCAGATCGTACCGAGGAGCGTCAGGATGCTGTCGAGACGACGATTGTCTCCGCTGGGATGGAGTCCCGAATTGGAGGCAAAGACGAGTCGGACCAGTATCAATCGAAAGGGTCACCTAGCATTCGACAGGTCCATGTGTTCCAGCGACGGCAATCGACTACCTGAGGCAGTTGTTAGGGGTTGAGCAGGTCGGTGAAATGAAGACGGAAAGTTCCGCGCCCGAAATATTTGAGCGGGTGGACGCGTACGGGATGCCCGCGCCACTCGGCGTATGATGTATCCGAGTATTTTGGCCCATTGATATCGATTCGCACATGGTCTGCTATTTCTTCGGTTGTTCCTCCGACGACCTGATCAATTCTTAAAGGAGAACGGACTTTGGGTGAATCTTGAAAGAATAAAGACAAAGTGTACGATATCGTCAGCACCGTGCAGTGTTGGAAAATGCCATACGTACTGTGCAGGTACCTGATACGGTACATACCTGCCTTGTATTGTGGCCCGGAATAAGCTCCGGGTGACTCGACCCCACCTCTGCACTGAGCACCGATTGCCTAAGTCTTATCTCTTCGGTCACCACTCGTACTGAACACAGCGGCATTCATATGCGCCGATCGGGACAAGCCCGTCTCTGGCTTTATGGCCGGAAAGGTGGTGGTCTTCGCCGGCGCACCACTTAGCTCTTCTCTCAGTTGGGATCCTGCTTTCTTAGTATCAGAGATACCTGAATCTGTCGCTCGATTTGCCCGCTTGCCACAGCCAACTACAAGCACCACTCCTTCAGTGGAAACTTCGTCGCCGAGCGTCGCTCAACAACATGCTCGGTGGCGGTCACTACCCTTGGAGAGGGCCAGACTCCACTCTGGTTTCACGCAACAACAGGCAGATCGTGCCTGGGAACAAAGCAAGTCCGACTTCCTCACCACTGCTAGTATCTCCTTCATGAGTGAGGTCGATACTCAAAACCACAATGACGTGAACACCGATCTTCTTTCTCAGTTCTATGAGCAGTCCAGGGCAGCACACGACCAGGTGCCCACGTCTCAGTTGGAGCCAGCATCCCAGTCCACTCGAGAGACGACGACATCCTTCATCACGGATACAACAGTCTCACACGAGGAGACCTCTGTCGGGGATGAAAGCACTAGAGGGCCCATAGGGGATCACCGCTCTGGGTCTCTCAGCAATCTAGAGTCTATCCCATCCGCAGCGTACCTGATTAATGGCCAGCCTGCAACCGTAACGGTCAACCTAGTAGTCGGCATTATCTCGTTGTCCCCGCCCAGAGCAATCAAGACAAGGTGGGGCGCCACAAGCTTCCTCGTGGAAGTGCTCGTAGGTGACGACACAAGGTCGGGCTTCGCAATCACCTTCTGGCTATCGGACAATGCTGTCGAGAATAGCGAGCTGGCCGGACTACGATCGCAGGACGTCGTCCTCATACAGAACGTAGCGCTCAACGTCTTTATGAAGAAGGTGTATGGGTCCAGTCTTCGCAAAGGTATGACCAAGGTCCATCTGCTATATCGACGCAAGGTTGATCGTGACGACACTGGCGGGCATTATAGCTCCAACGACCTGGCGTCTGCGGGTCTTACAAATCCGCAGTTGGTAAAGACCAGGAAGGTCTGGCAATGGGTACTCGAGTTTGTTGGGACTGGGCCTGTTATTAAAGGCGGGAGAGCCCAGGAGCGTCCTTGGGACAGACCACCCGAAGATACGCAATGACACTGGCATCTGATACAGTGAGGGGCCAAGAACTTTCGACTAGAAAGTACAACCGGATTACAGCTATTTAAAGCGACAATACCATACTCAGGTGGCCCGGGCAACCCGGAATACGTATACATACCGGCGTCATGACACTTTGGTAGCTGGTAGGGACTCCTCCCTCACCATGCTCCCGTCTTCTACTCTGGCCGGGCTGGCCTCCGCTGGGCCGGCCTTATTTTTCTGGATCTTCTTCCAGCTCAAGCCACAAGCCACGAAAAATGCGACCACGGCGCAGGCAGCAGTAATATAATAAGAATCCCTCAGACCGTCGAGATACGCGCGAAGAACGGCCTCGGTGTATCGTTCAGCATGGAGCTGCTTGAGGATGTCCCTTACTTGGGAGGCGCCGCTGTGGATGAAGATCTCGGCCGGTACGCCAGGTGCATTCTGCTCGATCCCCCTCACCAGGCCGTTCTGGAAGACGCTCTGAGCCACAGCGATAAAGATGGAGCCGCCAAGAGACTGGAAAAATTGGACGCAGGCGGTCGCTTGCGGTACCCATTCTATCGGCATGGTGTTCTGAACGACGAGCACCCCGGTCTGGAAGCCAACGCCGATACCCAGGCCGGTCAGGACCTGGTAGCCGAACCAGACCCTTAGCGGAGAGTCGATGTCGAAGGTCGTGATCAAGCCCGCCCCAACGGCATAGAGGACCATGCAAGGAAGGATGAAGGGGTTATAGTAACCGACGACGGAGATCAGGCCTCCCGTCATCACCGATGTGACCACAACGGCAATGAGCAGGGGCAGCAATTTGATACCCGCCTGAACTGCGCTGTCACCCTGGATAGCCTGGAAGTAGAGAGCTAGCACGCAAGTCAGCACTCGAACACACCGCAACGATTTGCGAAGGGCGGTACTTCCAACTTACAGAGATAATACACCAACGGAAAGAAGCCAGCCCCAAAGAAGAACGAGAACATCATGGCACACAGTACGTTCCGATTCTTGAACAGCCTCGGCGGCAGTGTTCCCTTGTCACCCTTCCAGATTTGTATCCCGATGAATATGATAGCCATCACCCCGAATCCGCAGAACAGCCCTATGATATGGGCGCTGTTCCACGCATACTGGGTCCCACCCCATTGCAAAGCCAACAGCAACATGATGACAGCAGGTATCAGGACAACGGTGCCGATGACATCCAGCTCGCCCAGTCTGGTCCTCAGCCCTAACTTCTCGGGGTTGTTCACCCTGTTGATATGCAAGAAGAACACAATAGCCGTGATAGTAACGCCTCCGATAGGAAGATTGATGTAGAAGCACCACCGCCAAGTGACATGGTCAGAGAAGGCACCGCCCAGCAACGGCCCAGCCACAGACGCGATCCCCCACATGCCGCCTATCAGCCCGAAGGCGGCCGGCCTGTGCCGCAGCGGGAGGGTGTACGAGAGGATGACCACGGAGCCCGAGAACATACCCGCGGTACCTATGCCCGCCACGGCGCGGCCGACGATGAAGGCATTGGAGCTCGGCGCTGTGGCGCACACTAGGCTGCCGATCTCGAAGATGGTCACGGCCGCCAGATACGTGGTCTTGACATCGAATACGTGGTAGATGGTGCCGTACGTCGGCTGCAGGCACGTCGTGGAGAGCAGGTACGCGGCGCCGTACCAGCCGATGTCGCTGACGGACGAGAACTCGGCGGTGATGGTGCCTAGGGCGGGGGCTATAATGGTCTGGTCTAGGGCCACGAGGAAGACGGACATGCAGAGGGCAAAGATGATGAGGAATAGCTTTAGGCCCTTTGGATAGACCCTGTCGTCGTCGCGCACGTGGGGGCTGGGCTGGTCCTGTGCGGTGTCTGTCGGCGCGCTGTCCGGCTCGGCGACTGTATGGCTTGACTTGTCGGCGGACGGGCCGGAGGCGAGGTCTCGAGGTCCCTCATCCTGAGCTATGGCCGGGCCATGATGCTTCTCTTCTGTATATATGCCGGCCATCGCGTAAAGCCGAGCAGTCGCCCGGTTCTTCAGCTCTAGCGGGTAGGGCCTGAATAAGTCTCCAACTGTATCCGACGATAGAAGCAACAAATAAACATATAACTAGGACTGTATGGAAATGCGACGTATATACGCCGTAACACCGGTCAAGTCGTGGCTAGTGTTCCAGCAACCTTGCTCATGCCGTTGTTGATTCTTGGAAAGTAGATTGATTCACGATGCCACCCTCACAAGACAAAATGAAAGAGCAAGACATCAGAACCAAACAAAACGGGATATCCTCAAAGATGTCGTTTAACACGCCACGAAATTCCTCCCTTTCAATACGAATCTACATAAAGGTCGAATTCGTCATAACCTTAAAGAAAAGCATAAATTGTCGCGACATGATTCGTCAATACTGGCGATGGTCTTGTCTAGACTCCAAGCTGAACATCGGACCTAAGCTCTCCTTGGCACGGATCCAGCCGTCCCTTTGGATGATATAAGCGGTTTGGATGTCTCCCACGCCTCGGTTTCAAAGGCAAGTTGTATCCCAAATCGGCAACTTGGAGTCCTGATTGATGATATATAAGTCTCAAAACTCGATGAATGATTCGCCTCTGGCTCAGGAGAACAAGGTCGTCAGAGAGGGAACATAAGTCCTTAGTATTGGGTATCCATGTCAATATAACTACCAATCTAGGCTTGGAATATAGCTAACTTAACCTCCACATGCGGCAGAAAAGAGTGCCAACTCAACAAATTGGGAGATCAGGTCCATTCTTAACTAACTCAGACAGCTTTACCCAGCTGAAAGTCAGGGCTCTTCCTCAGCGGCAACCCGGCCTTCACATACGCTGAATCAAGCATCCTCATCTGCTTGATACTGTCCTCCCCGTCTACCCACATGCCTGATCCCTCCCTCTTCCGTACCCTGTTCACAAACTCCTCCAGCATGTACCGATACGTGAGCCAGTACTTGTCGCCGGGCCGATCCAGGCCGGCCTCATTAAGGGTATAAGCCTTCTTGACTTCCCGGGTCGTCCATTTGTTCACCACCTTCCCAGAATCCGTACTTCGAACCTCGAACTCGTCCTCCACGACGATGCGATGCCAGAAGGCTCCTATCACAAAGTTGTCGTCGGCCACCTTGCGCGTGACCCACTTCTCCTGTCCGGCGGGTAGAGTAGCATCTTCGACGCGCTTCTTCCGATGCCACACCTGAATGTTGCCGTAGTTGGTCGCCAGCTCGAGAAGCGACGCCTTGAGATTCCCGTACATCTCGCCCGTGCCGCCGTTAGGGAAGCGGAAGGTGGCGTTGAACTTGAAATCACACAATTCGTTAGGTGGAGCGCACGTCGTGACTTTGCACTCCAGACCTGTTCCTTTGTAAGCCATCTGCGCTCTGACGTGTCGAGGAAAAGGAAAGAAAGGGGGGGAAAAAGGGAAGAAGAGGAAAAAGAAGGGAAAAAAAGTCCTAAAACTCACACTCCTCCGGCTCAGTCCCAAAGATGGCCCTCAAGGCACTGGCATGATAGGTCCCCAGATCTAGCAACGCCCCTCCGCCCATCTCATACCTAAACCTGATGTCGTCCTCCCCGAACATCATCCCGGGACCACACATAGTGACGTGCACGCGCTCGACGGCCTCCCGATCGACCTCCCCGAGGAACAGCCTCCAGCTCGGCTGAAACACGTAGTGCCTCGCCTCGAGCAGCACGAGCCCCCTCTCGGCCGCGAGGCGGAACAGCGCCTCGGCCTCGCCCGCATTGGCCGCGCTCGGCTTCTCGAGCAGCACGTGCTTGCCGGCCTCGAGGCAGCGCGCGGCCCAGCCGTAGTGCAGCGCCGTCGGCAGCGGCACGTACACGGCGTCGATGTCCGCGTCGGCCACCAGGTCGGCGTACGAGTCCAGCACCCGCGCGATGGAGTGCTTGCGCGCGTAGGCCGTCGCGCGGGCCTTGTCGCGCGCCGCCACCGCCGAGAGGATCACTTCCGGGTGCGAGCGGGACGGGTCGATGAACGCGACGGGCCTTGAGAGGGAAAGGGGGGGATGTTAGTGAGTGATGCCATGTGTGAAGAAGACTGCTGGTACGGAGGCCGTTACGCTATCCTTGAGGTGCCAAGTATGCCGAATCGTAAGGCATTTGTGGCCTTTGGTGGTGGTGTTGGCGGCCTAAATATTTGCCAATTGCGATGCAAGAGCTCAAAAATTGCTGGCGCCATCTTAATGTCCTTGTGTCATGAGAAGCAAGCTCGACGCATCTGCAAGAGTGCTGCTGCATGGTGGATCCGGGGTATATATATGCATGCGCAGAGACGGCGCGGTACACGTTGCAGCGCCTGCCTGGCGAAATTAGGCGATTTGAGCCGGCCGAATGTGCTGGCGATCGGAGACGGATTACTGATAGCAATCCTGCCGACGGAATAGTAGCGTTGCCAAATCCCGTTCGGCCAGGGGCATGTGGAAGAAACTGACCTCCTTGCTCGAATTGCGGAGGGACAACAACGAACACAGAGCCACAGGTCAGCTTGCCAGGAAGATGTACAATATCAGGTCTTTCCATAATGCTAACATACACTATACAACATGTATAAGGCTTAACATATTGTCCAAACCACGCTTGTCTGATCGAGCATGTGAACCAGACAGCAGCGCCTGATAAATGAGTGCAGGTATCACCCAGCCATTCCGTTGCCGTCTCTCAGTCCCATAGCCACATCTTGTGCCTCTGCCCCCGACTACTTCGCTTTGCACCTCCACGTATAGAGATATCTCTGTTCCAGACACCGTCTCCCCGGTCCCCTAGCCGTTCCGTCCCTCCTTGCCAGACCACCCAATGAATGATATGAATAGAACATGGACCCGTTAATGTCAAAGCCATGAAACACCACGCCAAGAAATGCCTGTAAGGTTTTGTCCCAAGTTCGCCGCACCGATGCTGTTAAATGCCGGAAAACGTCTGATGCCTGCAACGCGCGTTGCTATGCTGGTTCCGTAATCGAAGTAGAAGCCGCGCCAAGAAAAGAAAGGGTATAAAGGTTATTAGTAGAAAGAAGTAAAAGAACGCTGGGTGTCTGAAGCAGGTGTATCTGAACTCGAGGCATTTGTGGGTTGATTCGAGTATCGAACACGCTGGTCTGTCTACAAGCTTGGTTGGCTGAGTATCGAACACTGTCGTAAGGGTGCGTCCTGGCGCAAGAGATGTCATGCGTAGAGTTTTGGAAGAAGAGGAGCGTCAAGACGTTCACCGTCTACAACTCTTCTTCATATTCGTGGTGGTCGTCGAGTTGGTACTTGGGGCGGCGCTTGAGCTGAGACAGCAGATCGTCCAGCTGCGCCCAGTTCTTCTCATTCTCCGCAAACTTGCGATGCTTGCGAGTGAGAATGTGCTGCCCAAAGGTCAGTCATGTCAATCACATCGAACCGAACTGTCGAATACACGTACCTCATCAAAATCATCAAACTTGTCCGCGCAGTTCTCGCAATAACCTGGCTTAAGGTCACGCTTCTTCTGCTTTTCCTGGACCGGAACAGGAACACTCTCCGTCCTGCGCAACTTTTGCTTCCGAGACACGCTGTCATCTTCGTCAATCATATCCAACCTGCCTCTGGCCGACGGCCTGCAGACACTTGTGGAGCGAATGAACGTGTTGCTATCATGGCTCATCTCACCCAGTCGCCGTGAGCTGAGGTCTTGCGAAACCGCAGGAGTGCTGTTCTTCTGGAGGACTTTTCGTTGTAAGCCGTGAATCTCCTTGCTAGTGCCAGCCTTGACACCGCCCAAGACGCCCGAAGTAGACGAGATCATCTGAGATCGAATAGCAGAAGTGAGTTTCGAAGGCTGTACGCCTGAGGCAACCGGCTCACCCGCGACGAAGCGAGGAGCCTTGGCGCGGCTCATGAAGGCGTTCTCCTGATCAAACTCGACCCTGGCCTTCTCTACACGCGCATCTTCCCGCGTCCGCCTATCGTACTCAGCTCGCGGCAGGAGGCGGTGGCCTTCCATAAAGCGTATGGCTTCGTGAGAGACGGAACCTCCGTGGCCGCTTTGGCGACTGGTCTCTTCCTCTGCCACCTTTATCTGTTCCTGGACGCGGTACTCCGTCGAAAATGACTTGGAAGCCGCACCTCGCGGGGGGTCAACAGCTTGCGCACGGATCTCGGCGGCCTTAGTGAGGCGTTCCTTCACCTTTACTGATGGTCTCTCAGGTTGATCTTCCACGAAAGGACAACGGCCTTGAGATGCAACTCGAAATTGGGGCCATTCACCAGACTTCTTGTCGGTAACCTTGGGGTACTCGCGAACCATGATGGGCTTCATCTTCTCTTCAATGTCATAGATGTAGATGTAAGGACCCTTGAAGTAGTTTAGCTCGGTTGTCGTCACGGTCGGGTCACGGTCAGAGGGACCATGGACACGTTCATTCTGCAGCAGCTGCAGAAGGTTGGGCTGTTCTGCGACTTTCGAGGATTCCTTGGCTTGAAGAGTCCCGGTCCGATGTCCTTGGCCGAGCAGAGCGCTCTTGTACGGGTCTGGCTCCATGACCATATCCAAGATCTTTTGCATCTTCTCCAGAGACCAGATCTTCTTGCCCATCTCGCGGGCCCGGTAGAGCACATCGGCATTGCGAGGCTTGGGTTTCCTGACAGCATCCTCGTGGACTTGAACAGGAATTCTCCTACTACTAGCAGTGTCGAAGAGGAGCTTCCTCTTCACCGAAGTAGTGCTCTCCGACGTGCGGTTCAGCAAAGACGGATCGATTGTCTTTGGTTGTTCGTGACCATGTGCATCGGCGTTGGTCTCGTTCTCGTCTTGCACTGCCTTTTCAGACGGAATGGGACGAGTAGTGACCACATGGGTGATGTTGATGGAGAAAAACTTCTCTTCGCGCTGTTAGAGGAGGGGATTGTGTCAGTCAATTCTGGCTTTAGTACCCCGTCACGGATGATGGTATCACTTACACCACCGAGCGTTGTGACTTGTTTCGCAAGTTTGACGCGCTGTTCGTCGGGAATGCTCTCAAAATACACGACCATCTTGGGAAATCGCGACTTCGTCTGTGCCTGCCATTGCCGGACATTCTCGACCTCCTTTTCAGAAGGCTTATAGACTGGCTGCGAGCTCTTCTCGGCAGCTACGGTCCGGGCACTCTGTCTTTGGGAGACAGTCCGCGTAGCCCTCTGGGTTGAGGGAGACCTTAGTGATGGACGATGCACGCCTTGATCGATCATCTGCCGCTTTGCAGGAGGCGGCTGGCCATACGCCTCCTCTCGCTGCA
Organism: Coniochaeta prunicola; assembly: GCA_007388105.1. Lineage (NCBI taxonomy): Eukaryota > Fungi > Ascomycota > Sordariomycetes > Coniochaetales > Coniochaetaceae > Coniochaeta > Coniochaeta prunicola. The sequence continues at coordinate 411,943 of SMOB01000210.1, read as the reverse complement.
AGTCGGCATGGGACCTGAGTCGCTTCCCGCCATGGGTGGCACCAAGGTTGGCTCTGAGGGGAGAATTGGCAGCATTGGGATTGCTGGTGAGAGCCGCTCTCCTGGTCGACATGGCGGACAGGTTAAGCGGAGCAGGAGATAGAGATACTGTGGCCATATAAATACCCGATCAACACATTAATGACGATATTTATTGAGAGTGGTGGCAAGGACTGTTGAGGATGGTCGTGTTGTGGGTGGTTGGTGCTGTGGTGGAGCTCGTCTCTACTTCTCTACAGCACTGTGTAGGTGGAGGTGGAGGGGTTGTCTTAGCAGCACGCGCTGGACAAGCGAGCAAAACACGTCCCTTTCCAGCGTGAAGCCTCCCTGTTATTGGACAGAAGACATCAAATTGTGCCAGTGACGGGTTTCTCGAGAAGAGGAAAGAAGGTTGGAGAGACTGCCCACAGCGTCAACTTCCACAAATCCTACTGCAATCGCGAGGAAAGAGCGAATGTACAAAGGGTTGCTCGTGTGTGCTTTGGCTGGTAGGTGGGAGGATGATGGAAAGCCAGACAAACCATCGACAACCAGGAAGCAAAGGCACGGACCATCCCGAAGCAGGCCAAGCTAGTCCAGCTTGGACTTGCGTCAACAATCCGTCTCCACATCTGAAGTTCTAAACCCACTTTTACTCCACACCGTGGCCTGCCCCGCAGTCCGATGCAATTAAGCAGAGTTCCTCCGGTCGCTCGAGGCAACCGCGACCGCTTGCACCTTCCGCCGGCTTCCGTCTCCCGATTTTCCATCGGCCGAGCACCCGGCCAGCTTCGGCATTTGACTCTCATTTGACTCCGTCTTGCGATTCGAACATACTCAGCAACAGTATGTGCATCATAGAACCCTCAACGCCTCTTTTACCATGAAGCTACCTCGAACTGCCTTAAGGCAGATTCGTCCTGCTCGACCACTTTCTTCTCCTCTGCGGACTCCGTTGTCTTGTCTCCAGTTCAGTGCCCAACAGACTCACCCCCGGCCATCGCCGCCGTCAAGCCGGAGCTATGCCACCATATCCGCTTCCGAGCTGCAGTTCGGCCAACCCGTTCATGAAACCCACCCCCACCTCCTCGCACCCGGCGAGCTAACCCCCGGCATCTCAGCCCAAGAATACGCCGACCGCCGGTCTAAACTCTCCTCCGTCTTACCTTCCGACTCCGTCATCATCCTCCCCGCTGCCGAGCTCAAATACCGCTCCGGCGCCGTCTTCTTCCCCTTCCGGCAGGAATCGAACTTCCTCTACCTGACGGGCTTCAGCGAACCAGACTCCTTAGCCGTGATCCGCACCACCTCCTCCCATTCCACACCGGATAACCACACCTTCCACCTCCTCGTCCGCCCCAAAGATGCCCAGTTAGAACAATGGTCCGGTCCCTGGTCCGGCACCCAAGCCGCTACCGATGTGTGGAACGCCGACACCTCCGGATCGATCCACGACCTGGACTCCCTCCTCCCCAAGGTCATCACCGGCGCAAAATACATCTTCACCAACGCCACCCTCACCGAGAACTCCTCTCCCACCCCTCTCTCGCGTCTACTCCGCTCATCAGCGCCCTCCGCCTCCATCCGGCCCCTCAGACCACAAATCAACCCCCTCCGAGCCATCAAGTCCCCCGCCGAAATAGCCGTCATGCGCGCCGCCGGCAAAGCGACAGGCCGCGCCTACACAGCCGCCATGCGCCGCCCCTGGTCCACCGAGAAGGCCCTCGCCGCCTTCCTCGATCACGAGTTCGTCTCCCACGGCGCCGACGGCCACGCCTACGTCCCCGTCGTCGCCGGCGGGCCGCGGGGCAGCATGATCCACTACGTGCAGAACCAGGCCGCCCTGCGGCCGGGCGAGACGGTCCTCGTCGACGCCGGCGCCGAGCACGGCGGCTACATCTCGGACGTCACGCGCGTGTGGCCCGTCTCGGGGCGCTTCTCCCCGCCGCAGCGGGACCTGTACGAGGCCGTGCTGAGGGTCCAGCGCACGGGCGTCGCGCTGTGCAGGGAGAGCGCCGGCATGACGCTCGACCAGATCCATCGCGTCGCCGAGAGGGGCTTGAAGGAGCAGCTCGATATGCTCGGGTTCGATACCGGCGGGAACGCCATGAACGTCCTGTTTCCGCACCACGTGGGGCATTATGTCGGCTTGGACGTACATGATGTGCCTGGGTACGGCAGGGATGTGAAGCTAAGGGCGGGTCATTGTGTGACCGTCGAGCCCGGCATATATGTGCCTGATGACGAGAGGTGGCCGGAGCATTTCAGGGGCCTAGCGGTGAGGATTGAGGATAGCGTCTGTGTGGATGATGACTCGCCGCTGGTGCTGACGACTGAGGCGGTTAAGGAGGTTGTTGATATTGAGGCTCTGAGGGAGTCGTAGGATGTATATCTACCGTGTACATATGTATAAGTACAAATTCTGTGTGTGTAGAAATGATGGAATCATGGGACTGTAGACATTGCGTTCAAAGCTTTGGAACTCCAGCCGTACGGTTCACTCTTCACTCTGTATTTGTAAACTCTGCAATGGTGTTTCGCATGCAGAAATCAGAGTCATAGTGCAAGCTAGCTTACGGCTACTGTTACCTAGCCAGCCAGAAGAGTCGCTTTGTTCTCAACGCGGAGCGACCTTTATCATGTGCCAAAGATTCTTCATATGTTGCTTGCTCGTCCGATAGACGGCGAAATAATGCCTCCAACGCCGAAACCATGATGAGCGCAACACCTGCTCTTGCTGCGCAAATAAATGCTGGATATCACCACACTCCACCTTATTTCCAAAAACCATGCCACGGGCCACCAAGTCAGACAAACGTCGTTGATCTATATACAGCCCCTTTTTGGGAGGCGAACCGTGCTTAGCAGAATGCTCTGGGGTCAAAGAGTGTTCTGCTGTAATCCGGCACGCGGAAGGTTGGTCTCGCCTGCGCCGCCAGCAACTGCTCGAAGGCCTGCAGACGTCTAGACAGAGTCTGGTGCTCCGTCATTATTTGCTTGTTCCTCCGCTCAAGCTGATGGATGTATTCCGTCGCTTTCGTCAGTACCGTACCCTATTGCGTATTAGACACAAGCCACAATTACAATCAAGTCAGTGTACCAATCTGGTCAACGAACCTTGCTAACTTTCGGCGCCCTTCCAGGTTGCGACGGCTCATCGTCGTCTCCGGCGTCTTCTGATATTGTTTGCAGCGCCGGCACCGCGCTCTTGAGCTCGGCTATCCTGTCCTTTAGATTCGTTCGATATTTCCGTTCGATATCGTTGTGTGCCGCCCTATCACCACCCTTAGGGTTCGCCTTTCCTTTATCGCTGGTGGGAGTCGCTTGCTTTTTTGGCTGAGGTTTTGCTTGTGAACCAGAAGTCGGTTTTGGCAGCGGAGCTGAATCCGTGACCTGGCTCATCGTGGCTGTCCCATAACCAGAACCCACAGGTGTGCTGAGTCCAGAATTCAGGCCAAACATCAGGTTCGATCCTAATCCTCCCATGCTTGGACCGGGGTTCATTGCGATAGCTATTAGCCTCCTCTGCTCAGCTTCGTTTAGACTTGGGGGCGTAAAACCGATTAGCTGATCCATTCGTATCCCTGGTTGAGGCCTTTCCCAGCTAAGAGGCGTGGAGTAGAGGCCTTCTCGTTGAGGTACATCTGTTTGCGGCAGCGTATCGATTCTTGACAACTCGTCAGCTAGGTTGATGCCTGAGAAATCCTCATCATCTGATAGGGCGTTGTCGAGCGCGCTGTCGTCCCCGAAGTCGTCTAGTCGTGCTGCCATGGGTGGCAGAGAGGCCGCCGTGGTATTCAAGGTTTGCGAGGAATTGAGAGATCTTTGATACACTTGTCAGTCGACATCCCTTAGTAACGGATACTGGTCCAAGAAGACACCGCCAAACCGACCTATAGCGCCAGCCACTCACCGTTGTTCTGGAGGTTGCCTTTTCTTGGATTTGGACTCGAGGATCTCGGCTGTCATTGACTCTGGAATGTCCGCAAGGCCGTCCTCGGTATCGAACTGCATCCAGTAGTCGAGCGAGTCAAAGGGAGTGGTTTCAGTGCTGAGCTTTGATCGTTTCCTCTCGTGCCCGTCTTTTGGCCTGGGCGGTCGTGTCGGGAGGATTTGACGGCTTTGACCAGAGACTGAAGACCGTGCAGATGCAGGCTGCTTCACAGAGCCCCTGCCCTGTTCGGTTGGAGAGGAAGGCTGAAGCAGAAAATCGAGCGAGAGGTTGGTTGGCGCCGTCGGCGACGTGTTAGAGGCTCCTTGGTCTCTTGTGACTGTGTTTGTATCCCACGGTGCATTGGACGAGTTCGCCTGTCCATCTGCGAGGTTGAAACTCTGGTCAACCGGGTTGACGGTCTGTTCAATGTCAGTTGGCGGCGCTGAATGATGAAGACACCAACACTTTGGCATAGTGCTGAAAGGACATACCTGGCTGTTGGGCACTGTGAAGAACCCAAGCTGCCTAAGCGCGTCTGGATCCATGATAGCTACTCAAGCATTCCGACCTTGGCGGCCGTTCGAGTAGACCGAATGATCGGTCTGTTGTAATGAGACCGGAATAACAGCCTTAGTAAAACAGCAACCACCGGACAATCTGCTCCTTGGCAATTGTACAAGCCAGCCTTCCGCACCGCTTGCTGAAGGATCTGGTGAGACCTCGGGTTGCGTCGACGCAGTTTCGAAATACTGTATGTCTGACCGTACTTCTTCGGAGTTCTTATCAGATTGCAGGGCGATATTGATAGAGGGGTCCTTGAGAAGGCCGTTTACTGGAATGCTGCCGGCTGCCGGCTGCCGATGATCACTAGGATGACTTTCGGCCAGCTGCTAAGTGAGCCAAGGGATAGTATTCATGCGATGAGCCTCAGGAAATCAGGAGCCAAAGCACACTTCGCGATGCCGACGAATCGTGGCACCCCGGGACTGCTGTTGACTAACAGGACGTCGCTGGTGGGCCTCCTATGATAGCCGTACAAGAGACTTCAACGAAATCAGGACCCCTGGGAGATTAGGATGTATCCCGAATTCAGTGGCAGGTAGAGGTCAAAAGGTGAGATTAGTCGTGTTCGGAGGTTGACAGCGGGGTGGTGGTGCCGGTTGCCACTACACCATGAACATAAGGTAGAGCAATGGAGACAGCCAAGGTGCGTGTTGAAAGTGGTATGCTACTGCTAGAAAACAATATATTGAAAGAGCCAGAACAGTTACGGGTCAGGCACCGGAGGTAGTGGTATTCCGATTGGGGGCTGCTGACCGAAGGCGAGCTGTTATCGGATGATCATTTGGTGTAAGAGATGGTCGAGTTGGACGTCTAGCGCGCCAGTGGTGAATAGGTATCCTTTACAAGTCGATCAAGTAGCAAAATCGCGTGTAGAGACACTCCAGAACAACCTGGGTTATTACAGAAACAGTGAGCAGCACAAAATATCGAGAGAATCGGAATGCGGATACTGGAAATTCAACATTGACTTTCCCGCTTCGTTCTCTGCCGAGATAGCCAGAAAGTTGCCCATAATGGCCTGATTCGCCCCACGGAAAGATTTCTGTGAGCAGAAGCGCACTCTGGCTCAGGGCTGTAAGGAACAGTCGCCTCCAGGGGTCTCAAAGCTGTGTTGCAGGGACACTGGCGGAACTCTCTCCATTTCCTGTCTAAATCGTATGACTGGCAAGGCTGAAGAGGGGCCATCCTTCTGCTGCCAAGCGGGCCAACCCGGCACGGCGCACCCTTCTGATTGGCTTGCTGACCGTCTGCCTCGCTCTGGCCTTAGAGAAACCACGCGACCGCGGGGATCTAGAACAGGGTGGGGCATTTCTCTCACTTTAAAATCATGATCCCTCAAGTCGATCTCTTTGGGATTTTCACAAAACCTTGATTCGGGCATTCCAAGAGGCGGAACAGAGATGTTCCTTAGGTATACAAATAGAAAGTCGATGGCCACGTGAACTAACGGTTACGACTGCCGGAATTGAAAAGTTGAGGTTGTTTTCCTCCCCCTTAGTAAGGGAGGCGAGGTTTGAATCCAGGCCAGAGTCGTCAAGTACACATATAGGTTACGCGCTCAAGCTAGGGTACCTAAAGCTGCTTACACTTCATACAGTACGGTGACTAGCTTACCTATCTTGGATCCCAGAGCCTGCCGTAACGGTAAGATAAGTGAAAGACAGGGTGCTCACACCTGCCCTTGCCTCTAGTCGAGAAATGGAACTGTTCTAGAACAGAAGAACGACGGTGTACTTGAATACATCGGCCCTGGGTACCTGGGAACTGCAACCGTTTTTGAGGCGCAAGAGAAATGGAATCCAACCTGCATAGGCCAGTCGCCGTCAACAGCTCTCAATTACTGCATATCGCTCGAGGAATGACGTGGATATCTCGACAGCTACTGCCTGTGCAGAACAACTAAGATAAGACATAAGAGTCCGCGCGGGAACATGAGCTAAAATAGCAGTATTTACTTTGACTTTGAGACCGACTTCTTTTGTGGAACATTTGGGAAACCGCAGTAACATCCAACCTGGCAAGCCTTATGATACCCTAACCCTCTCGCCCGGTGGAGAGGCTCTTGCAGCCTACCGCTGCGGTGAACCTCAACGCTCAAGGTAACTTCAAGGTGCCCATATAAGATACACCAACGCATCAAAAAATTACACCACATTCTGAGCATCTGATTGTGCTACACGAGCGTGAGCACTTGGTCATCGCAATCAAGCATCCCGGAGCAGAACTCAGTTGTCCTTCTCAACCCAAGCCGCGAGGATGGCATCCACGCCATCGTCTCCCAATTCGGGGAGATACACATCAGCCCAGGCCTCCCCGGCCTTACCGGCAGACAGCTCACCACAGGCATCCCCCATAGCTGAAAGGCCGTCATCTCCGGATCTACCTCTCACCATGACCGCATCTACGGTCCTCATGGGCCTTCCGCGCGACGCTACCAGTGCCTTGGCCGCCGCTGGCGGCTTCCCACAGGAGAAGGTGGTCATCCGTTTCAGGCCTGTAGGTGCGGCACCGGCCATCAGACAACAGCGGGTCAAGGTTAGCAGCGCGCAGAAATTCGAGAATGTCGTGGCACACATGCGGAAGAACCTGAAGGTCACGGACACGGAAAGTGTCTTTCTCTACATTAACAACACTTTTGCGCCCGCTCTAGACGAAGTTGTGGGTAATCTATGGCGGGTAAGTACACACCCCAACTTGATGAGAGTATGCTGATCAACGATGTAGTGCTTCAAAGATGCCAATAACGAGCTCAACGTATCTTATTCCATGACTCCAGCCTTTGGATGAACTGGCCAGACAACTCTCTATGAATAATGACCCCATGCTATATCCAACGTCACCAAGTATCGCAGCTCAAAGCATTATGGTATCCGAAAGATGCAGCCAATGCAGGGCTATGCTAAAAGTATCCCACCAACGCCGGCTATCACGATGCAACAACAAGAAAGAAAACCAGAGCCTCAAGACGTCTCCTTGATCCTAACACCTTCAGCGGCCTCCTCAAACTTCTTCAACTCTTCACCTGGCATGGGATACGTATGCTCCAGCGCGGGATACTGCCGTCTCTTGACCTCATCCCGATATGTCTCGATAGCCCTCAGACTCTCGCCCCAAACATCGCCGTACTTCTTTACAAACTTGGGCAGAAACCTGCCCGGCGGGAAGTTACCGCTCATATCAACCTGCACCAGCACCTGACCTGAGCACCCGCTCCCGGCCCCGATCCCGATTGTCGGAATGGAAAGCTTCTTGGTCACAATACTCGCCACATCGGCGGGAACGGCCTCCAGCACGACCGCGAAGCAGCCCGCCTCCTGGACAGCCAGCGCGTCTTCCAGGACCTTGAGGGCGCCGGAGGTGGTCTTGCCCTGCACCCTGAAACCGCCGAGGGCGTTCTGGCGTTGCGGAGTCAAGCCCACGTGGCCCAGCACGGGGATACCGGCTGTGGTGATCTTGCGGATGGTTGGCGCCATCTCCTTGCCGCCTTCGAGCTTGATACTCTGGACGCGGCCTTCCTTGATGAAGCGGATGGCGGTTTGCAGGGCTTGTTCCGGAGAGACTTCATACGACCCCATCGGCAGATCGCCAATCTCACTGGGTTAGCAGTTGCGTGATGATTTTGACAAGGGGGTTCGAGTAGACTTACAGTGAAAGCTCCCTTGGTAGCGCGGGCAACAGACCGGCAGTGCAGCAGCATCTCTTCGACGAGCACCTCACTAGTGTCCTCCATACCCAGTGCGACCATGGCCAGACTGTCACCGACGAGAATCATCTCCATGCCTGCTGCGTCGGCGACGTGGGCGCTGGGAAAGTCGTGGGCGGTGATCATTGTGATAGGCTCATTCTTCTTATAGAGGGACCGGAGGGTGCCGATCGTTACTTTCTTGCGCGGGTTGGCGGGTGGTGTCCCTAGCGGAGAGTGCGAGCTGTACCTCGCTTGTAAGGCCGATAGGGCTGGCCGGGCAGCTGAAGATGGTCGCCATGCGCCCCGGGATAGAGAGGCACACGACCTTGCAAGGGTCTTGGAAAGATACATGTGTACTTAGTGAACCCTAACCCTGGGTTGGTATACGCATATAGTTGTTGAAGGACGATGCAAGCAGAAATGGGGGATGGAAAATCGCTTAAAAAATCGAAAATCAAGTTCTATGACAGGAGAAGTGAGGAAAGAATTAAAAAACGGCTTCTTCGGTTGTTGGGGCGCAAATTTTTCGTCAGCCTTTTATTACACTGGTCATGATGGTTTTTGCATGCGTACAATTGAGTATCTCTGTCCAAATTCTGGAGTAGCGAAAACCGGCCAGGGTCAACCGGTCCCGTAAGGGGCACTGTTTCTAGAATGGACCCTCCCGTTGAAGAAAGAGCCGACCGGGGTTACGGCTACGGATACTTTTCCGCCCTTTTACCGAACATGTTCTTGATTACTCACGCTGTAAACTTCACGTCTCGAGACTTTTCGGCTCTTCAATGCACACATAGAGGTCGGCATTGCCTCTCAAGTGTAGCTTGCACGGAATTACTGCAAGCCCTCGACCTTGGAAGGAACCGTGAATCGGTATGTGCGACACCTGTATAGTACCAGTGTCACCATTGTGAGCCGAGGCACAGTAGGGCGGGGATGGAACCTACGTACAAATAGGTACCCTCCACCTTGACCTGCTCTCACCTTGCCTTGCTTGGTCACCTGAGCAGACCTGGAAGAGGTGTGCACAGCTCAAAGGCCGGGACGGGACTAAGGAGTGTACCTTAACACACCGCTGAATACGGTGCACCTTGAGGGTGGAATGTGGCCTGGCAACCTCTGGAAACCTTGACGGTTCAGGGCCGGAGGACTTGGAACGTCATTGGCTCCAGTTCCGTGGCTTGCAGCTGGTCAGACGCTGTCTTGCCCATTTCACTTTACCCCACTTCCGTTCGCGTAAAGTGGTTGCAGCTTGGGATCGCCATTTCTCACGCAGGAACACGCTGCGTTGCTGCCAAATACCTACCTTAGACATGAATCACTGCAGAGAGGTCAAGCAGGCTCAAAGTCATGTATGCGGTCCAAACAGTGACATGACTCCCAATCTCTGTCGAGTTTGGACTGAATCTGAAACTCGAAAACATCTCCACTGACTGTAGGATCAGGAACAGCCCAACGTCATCAGTAAATGCCCGATAAGGCCCGTGACTCCGCCTAATCTTCGGCAGGGCAGCTTATCGATTGCCTCATGACCGGTGACTTATGCCACTGTGACCCGTCACTCCGCTCTTGAACCGACCACTTCCTCATCCTTTTGCCCAACTTCAAGTTCGAGCGTTGACTTGATCTCGCAACAAATACCTGCAGCTACCCCTGAGAGATCTCGCATTCACTGGAATATCTATTTGATCCGAAAACAAAGACCCGCGTCACGTCCACGTTCAGTTACTTACCGTCTGTCCGCTGCTGCATATCGGCCCATATCTAGCAATCCGTTGCACGATAACGCCAGCGATCCCGGCACGACACTGCAGTTCGGAAGACAACCATAAAACTCTCCCGAAAGAAGCTCAGTTCACGTCTCGCAATCCGTAACCTCACGTCCTCAAAATGAGCTCTCCACGCCGCCGGATCGAGACAGATGTAAGTTCAAGGACCTGGGATTCGGTCGCCCGCAGCCGACGTACTGATGTCGCCCCTCTAGGTCATGAAAATGTAGGCCTATTCGCGCCTCCGACAGGTATTGATGTGTCACATTGCTTACAGCATCAGGCTCATGAGTGATTATGAGGTGACTCTCGTCAACGACAACAGTAGGTCGACCAACCTCACGTTTCAATAGAAGTTCGTGAGAGCTCGAGAACGCTGACCTGTTGCTAGTGTATGTCCCCAAACTGTATACGTCTCCCGCAGCTCCCTCTAACCTGTCTCACAGGCAGGAATTCTACGTAAAGTTCAAGGGTCCAGCAGAGAGTGAGCGTCCCGACCTCTACCCCATACCATCAGTTGGAGACGAACTCGCTAACACGGCGCCCCCGACAGCACCTTTCGAAGGCGGCTTATGGAAAGTCCACGTCGAGCTACCGGACCAGTACCCCTACAAGTCCCCCAGCATCGGATTCGTAAATCGCATCTTCCACCCTAATATCGACGAACTGTAAGTGGATCTGCCTACAGAGGAAGAGGAGGAGAGAAATGGCCCTAGAAAAAGAAGGCAACAGGAGAAAGATGGGCTAAGATGAAACAATTTGGGACATTCTAGGTCGGGATCAGTTTGCTTGGACGTCATCAACCAGACCTGGTCGCCCATGTTCGACATGATCAACATCTTTGAGGTCTTCCTCCCCCAGCTGCTGCGGTATCCAAACCCGACAGATCCGCTGAACGGCGAGGCGGCTGCCCTGCTAATGCGGGAGCCTAAGGGTTACGACGCAAAGGTTAAGGGTACGTCGATCCCTCCCTTCCACCGCTTGTCCTGTCGTCTCGTGACTAACCACAAAACTCGCCGGGCAGAATACGTCTCGAAGTATGCCAGCAAAGACGCCGCCGACGACGCCGGGGAGGAAAGCGCGGACGACGACGACATGTCCTCGGTAGCTAGCTTCGGCGACGACGACGGAGACGACGAGGAGCCCGCGGGCAAGATGGACGAGGTATAACCCACGACTGAGCCAGCGTCGTTTGCACTTATAGGTCGCCGGGGTTGCGGAGTTCTACACGGTCACACAATGTGTCTTCATTTTTGGGTATTATGGTCTCGGATATCATGGGCCGGCGTCTCTTTGCTTTTGCGAGTGGCTTCCCTCACGTATGTTAGTGCTTCAGGCGCCACTAACTCCCCCCTTCTGTTCTTCATCGTCCTGGTTGCGGTTGTCCAGCACAAACTCCCAGACGAGCACATCACATCATGTCTCTCATAGGTCTAGGCTGAGGCACGAAGGTTTGAGCAAGAGGCGAACCGTTGCGATCAAGTATATTGACAATGAATGGAAAACTATTCATCTCAACTCCTGAGGCGGCTCTAGCTGATACGGCTTGTCCAGTACCTGTGCGTAATGTGTATGCATGACTCCAAAGTAATCCAATATCCCTGCCGCACCGCCAAACGCCAAGAACACGCTTCAGAACAAACATTCCCGGACCACGACCCGGCATTACACATCATACCAAAACCAGCCAACCGTTTTCTTTTTCCTTATTTTCGATTCCTGGTCTTCTTCTGCGTCTGCGCCGTCTCCTCCTCCTCCTCGTCGTGGCCCTTCTTCAGGTCCTCGACGAGGCCCCACTCCTCGCGGTCGTACCAGTCCTCCCCGTCGCTGAGCTCGCCGCGGTGGGCTTCGGCCTTGGACCATGCGAGCACCGTCTTGCGATATCGGTCCGCGCGGAGGAGGCCCTCATATAGTTTCTTGGTGCCCCGGCAGACCTCTTCCTGCTTCTGGACGTACAGCTGCAGGAGACGCCGCACGTCCTCCGCCTCCTGGTCAGGCAGGCCCTGGTCCCTGTCCGGGCGGGCGGAGCGGGGCGCCAGAAAGAGCGGGTGGATGTAGAGGTCGTCTGCTGCCGAGGTCGTGATCGAGGCGGCACGACTGGGGTTGGTGGGCTGGTAGGAGCGGGGGATGACGTGAGGGAGGTCGGTTTCTGGAGGTTCGGCCATTTCGATGTCTGCGTCGGAGATTGGCGCTTCCGGTGCGGAGGATTGTGGTGGCGCTCGGTCGGGGTCGTCTTTCGGACCTTCTCCGTTTTGCTTGGCGTGGTCTTCATGGCGCGTTCCGTTGGTGCGCGGTTCCCCGTCTTTCTTCAAGTCTGGCGGAAGAGAGGTCGGCCGCACTTGATCTGCATGAGATTCTTTTGCCCTATCGCCGCTTTTGTGCTCGGAAGCTTCTGCGCGGCTCTCGTCTGGCTGTATTTCGCTAGTCTCGGCCTCTGTGGCCTGTTGCTTCGCATCGGAGCTATCTGCGATCGCAAGTTGTCCGCCTTGGGTGGCAGGAGGGACCGCTTTGGTGGTAGATGCACCATTTGTTACCGGGGTAGCCGCACGAATGACGCTCGGGGCATGTGACGGACGGCCAGTGTATTGTATGAATAGCTCGTCGGCAAAGAGCTCAGCGTCGTTGGGCTGGATCATCATTGAACACGGCGCCCAAGTGTGATCGCCTTGTAAACGGGTGAGAAGCGGTTTGACCTTCCAAAGCGCCTTGTTTTCCTTGTGCATTAGATCGCGGCCTTGGACAGTGAGTTTGCTGAGGGCTTTAGAGGTAAACGGTCGCGACAGTGTAGGATGGTTTGGTAGATCGGTAACAGAGGTCAGAGGAGCAAAGATTTCTGGTCAAAGTGTGAGTATGAACCGTCAGTCTGCGGGTAAGGGAATATCGTACGCTCTAGATGTATGGCAGAGTAAGGATTTGCGTCGGCGGCATCGGCCATTGCCTCCTGGATTCGGTCTTCGTTGTCGTCACTGTCAATCTCGTAGCCCTCGTCATCGATCAGGGGCGGGTTACGGTTGATGATGACGCGTTGGTAGCCTGCATGTTCGACAAGCTCCTTGTAAGCCGCCGGCGCCATGGCCGGGGCAAGATTGCCCTTTCTCACAAATCGAGCTCGTTTTTGTAGTTTGTGGCCTCTGTTGGTGGTTTGTTGAACAGATTCATCCGAGTCGGACTCTATTGTCACATCACGATTAGGCTGCGCGCCTTGAGATAATAGACAGTGAAACAGACTAACCATATGCTTTTCTCTTTACAGCCTTCTTCAAGGCCACGATCGTGTCCAAGAGCATGGCCTGTTGTGTGGCCATGGCGGGCGAGAAATGCAGAGGAGGCACCCAAGGTATGAGTGAGTAGAGTGTTCGGCGAAGTCAAGCACGAAAGACTAGAATATGAGTCTCTGACTGAGGATCTTGAGCCTCAAGCCTCTGCAACTTAGTGGTCTGACGAGTGGGTGAGCTGGACTGCAAGTCTGTGGGAGGAGAGGATGTAGAGCGAATGCGCCGGCGAAACATCGCAAGGCAAGGCTGGGGCCATCTCAGTCGCGAACAGGGCGGAGAGATGTGGCAGAACGGACTCCACTGACGTCCGGCTCATGAGATGTGGGGCAAAGTATTGAGAAACGGTACGTACCTGATCCACGGAGCTCTGTGCAGCTGGTCTAAGCTCCTAGCCATCAGGACGTCACCAACAGCCGACCACATCCACGTCTGCTCTATTCCCCTACCTCAGCACATTAGACGTGATTGCTGACACTCAAATATGGGTGACCAAAGCACACCCCAGGCTTTTGCCGCCCGTCGACGGATCGCGAGGCAAAACGTCGACAAGCTCGGCATAAATTACGAAGAGCTCCCTCAGCTTCCCTTCTTCGCCCCTCTATTCGGCACCTCTTACGCCGCCTACAAGCTCGAGATTGCCGATGTGGTGGTCAATACATCAGCCCTGCTGGGCCGAGGACTCACACCGCAAGAACGAGACATTATCGCCTATTTGAGTGCTAAGAAGGTCGTCACACAGTCCTATGAGCCACCCATCTCCCTGGCTGCCGCTATCATCCTGGAGCGTCGCGGTCGGCCTACCTCCAAGTTTCCTTTTTACACTCCAAAAGCCACTACCTTTGATCCCAGCTTCTTTCCGAACAAGAGGGCGCCCATACTTCAAGGTGCCACTGCCCTGATAACATGGAACGCTATCCGCTTTGGGGCCTACGCGTTTGTCGCCCACTTCATTGGCGGCATATTCGCCTCATCCTACGCGACAAGCGTTCAGACCGCCGCCATTCTCAGGGATCCTAGGCTTAGCGACCTGCGCAAGGGCTTCGCTGATCGGCGCAGTGGAAAGAGGGGTGGCACACAAGGAACGCAGCCTTGGGAAATGCCGGATGATCCGAGCATGAAGGATGCCGAGACACCGTATGGGGATACACCTTATGGGGACGTCAGCGAGCCAGCTAAGACAGAAGCGACGTACGACCAGACGCGCAACGAGTTGCCCTCTAGGAGTGGGACAGCAAGTGCATATCCAGGGTCTCGAGGAAGTTATCCCTCTGTGCCACAGTCCGTGCCGGCGCAGAGCACGGCATCTGCTGCCTCCGATGAGTTTACAGAAGGCAGTTTCTTTGACGACGATGCCTCTCCAGTAGCGCCGGCTACGCGCACAGGGAACACAAGCTCGAGCACAAGCGGATCGGCTTGGGAAAGGCTCCGGCAACAAGCGAAGTCGAACCCAGCTGGCCAGACTGGCTCTGCCGGAGCTCCTCGCTCGCAGAGCTGGGGTCAGAAAGCTGAGCAGTATACGTATTCGCAGGCCGATGCGGACAAGGCTACAGCCAAGGATCAAGCTCAGAGAGAATTTGATGCCATGTTGGAGAAAGAGCGACAAGGCGAGTCAGACAACGCAAGTCGTCGGTGGTAGGGGCCAGCGGGTCGCTTGTATGCTTACTTTGTAGAGTATTCACCACAATAAGCCACCGCTCAAGTGAACCAAGTCCAGGCTCGCTGCGACGTCAAAGTTGAGCTCAAATTAGATTTCGACGAAACCGAGCTGGTAACACCAAGAATCCTGGCGTCTTGCACAACCAGTTCCAGTTCTACATCATGTAGCAAAAACAGCCACATACCTCACCTCCATTGAAGCCCCGCGTCCTCCGGTCGTCTGCGTCGTAGGTGTTCGCGTCTTAGCAATAGCATCCGGAAACGATCCTCCACACGCAACATTCAACAACAAGAACCTCGGCGTCCTAGCCAGGCTACTCCACGCTTTCTCATCTCCCACATCGGCGCCGCTGACGCTGTTCGTCGCAACCCCATCCACAAACCACGTAATCCTCTCTCCTCTCCAATCCCCGCCGGCATTCGTCCTGTCAATCTCCGCGGCAACGGTGTGCCACTCCCCTCTACTCAGCGCGGCGATACCGCTTATACCATCCGTCTCATGGCACGGCCCGCCAGAGGCGCTACCGCAGTGGACGGTCTGCCACGCCGTCGCCGCCCCGTTGAGGGTCTCCAAGACGTCTATCTCCCCGACCGCGGGCCAGGAGCTGTAGTTCCCCCTGTACGCCGCGCCCAGCGACCAGAAAGCGGGCCATATGCCCATCTGGCTGTTTGCGGGCGCGGCGCCGACGCGGATGGAGCTCTCCATCCGCAGCCTCTGGCCGGCGAGGCAAGCGAAGTCGTTTGCAGGGGTGGTCTCAATCCGTGCGGACGTCCATTTGCCGGACACGAGGAGCGGCGTGATCTGCAGGGTACCAGAGGCGGTGACGGCTATGTTGCTCGTGGAGCGGGTGTAGGTCTGAACTTCGTTCGTGCCCCAGTGAGCGGGCCCGTTTGGGTAGCTTGTTCCCGTGTCGAGGGTCCATTTCGATGGTGATGGCAGGGAGTTCGGGGGCTGGAGGGAGAAGTCGTCTTGGAAGAGGACGCGCGTGAAACCTGCTGGGAGAGATATGCTCCTGGCGGCGGTGGCGGCCTTCAGTGGTGCCCCTGAGGCAAGGCTTAGACTCAAGAGGACGAAGAGGAGGAAAGCGGTAGGGGTTCCTGCCATGGTTAGGGATGGTAACGGATGTCAAGTATCCTGAAGCGTGCCTTGCCAGGCGGCCTCCTGCCCACGAATGCGACTCCATCGTTCTTATACCTGAGGGAGAAAGATTAGAATCTCGCCATGCTACCAATACTCATCGGAAAGGCTAGACTGGGAGGCTGTCAATTCGAAACATCGAACATAAGGATTGATAACTCGAGTAAGCTCAAGGTCAATATCGAAGCATAGCAGCATGCCCCTTGCTCCGAGCCGCACTGCATGACCCCGTGTCGTAAAAGAAGGGCTAGAAGCTAAGACAGCTCGCCACCATATCAAAACGAAACAACCTATATGTGCAAGTAACCTCCCAGCCGCAATCTGGTGTCGCATGGAGATACTGTCTCGCCGCAACGGGTGGCTGGGTAGCCTTGCATAACACGAGCACTACAGTCCCACCTGCGGCTAAAGTCCAGGGGCCATGTCTGGACCAAGGAGACGGGGCAGGTGCCGCGGTCTCTTCGCTCCCTGTGTTTTCTTCCCGGTTGATCAATCATGCGGACCTGCCGCGCGGGAAGTGGTCGCAGCGATCTGGTGCACTGATAGACTTCTATCCGGGATAGGCCCGCGTTACCGTGTCTAGTCGCTGGGAAAAAAACTGTTGATTTCGCAGTCTGTAGGATTGACCACCAAGATGCCTCTAGCTAGATCGTGCATCCGTAGTGGCCGTACCCTATGTCCAACGAGGTGCTTCTATAGTGGTATCAGCCTCGTCGACCTCAAAAGCACATAGTAAAACAGCAACGCGATACGAAAAAGCCCTCCCAATCCTTGCCAGTATAACAGCACTCATCAATGACTTCACCTTCCCTATGACAGTTGGTCAACAGAAGGCCAACCCCTATAATCATCGCGTAAGGCTGAACCCTGATGACGCCATGACCCCTAAAGCACGCCATAAATCATCATCTCCGCGGCAAGCCGGACAGCCTGACTTCTATAATCAGATCGCCGGCCTCCTTCTCCCGTGAAAAGACAGTCTTGAGCCCGGTCATTCATTGTCGTGAGCCACTCACTCCACCATCTCCTCCTCCCCAATGTCCGCCATCCGATTGACAGAAAACCCACCGAGATACATGGCCTCATCACTACTCTCGCTGCCGGACTGACTCCTCGGGCTCGCGACACCGCTCACATCCCCGCTAGGGAGTCCGCTGAAGCTCTCAAAGCCGCTCAAGCCACTCATGCTCCCGGCCTGCCCACCGCCCAGCGCAAAGATGCTCTGTCTCCTCGCGGCGTCCATGTCGGCCACGCTCCCGCTGCGGCTCATGCTCGGCTTCTCGGGCAGTTTCTTCAGCAAGCCCGTGGAGATGTCCAGCATGCCCATGGCAAACTCGGTCAAGCCGCCCCTGCCTCCGGCGCGGTTGCTGTCTCCCACCGGCTTGGAGGACACGGACAGCGTCCAGCGGTACTCGGCCAGGCGGCGGCGGTACCAGTCCGCCTCCTCCCTGCCAGGGGAGGTGGCCCAGAGCAGGGAGCCGAAGGTGCCGATCAGCGCGAAGTTGGTCTTTGAGGCGAAGTACCAGAAGGACCGGAGGTGGGAGGGCGTGAGCCGGTTGACAAAGTCCATCGCCGAGATGAGGCGCGCCTTGGCCGCGCTGCGGCAGATGTGCTGGATGTACGGGTCTATGCCGCCGGACGGGTGCGGTGGCGAGGACGGGACGGCGTTGGCGGAGGATGCGGACGCCGAGGCGTCGAGAGAGCGGATTATCCGGCGGTGGAGGGTGATCTCCGTCGCGAAGTAAGCTAGGTGCAAGTAGCCTATGCTGGAGAGCCGGTTGGGGTTGTTGGGGCTGGTGGTGGCAGTCTGGTAGGTCGAGTCCATTCTTATGGCCTGCGGGAGCTCGGCGTACCAATTCTTGAGCTTGAGTTGGATGGGTTTGGCTAGGGCGAGGACCATGTGCGTTCCCTGCGCGCCGGCATCGCTGACGGCTTGCATGGCCTGCAGGGTGTAGAAGGTCTCGAGGATCTCCGCCAAGATCTGCGAAAGCTGGACCATCTGCATGAAGAGCGTGCGGCCACGTTCTATCTCCGCCTTCTCCTCTAGGTCGTCCTCGTCCCACTCGACGTCTGGGAAGTCGTTCGACCCCAACGCTCTGACCGCCCAGTTAGCCTGGAAGACGTGCGAGGGCCGACCGTGAACTAGGGCACCCCATTTGTCCTGCATGTACAGCGCCCAGGCAAGTCGCTTGCGCAGCCCTTTTTCCCATGGCGGGATCTTCCAAGCGGAACAATCCAAATGCAGGCCGAGTTCTTGACCGATAGCTACTAGTTGGGCTGTGGGTGCCCATTGGTCGCCCTCGGGTCGCTGTGACAGAAGTAGACCGGCCTGGATGGTCGACAGTTTCGGCCTGTACATGGAATCTGCAAGTGTCCTGCGTATTAGGCGTTCCAGTTCGCGGACGTTGGGCCTGGGCAGTGAGGCTAGGTCCTCATCGTGATCCCACCAGTTGATGGCTAGGATGTAAATGGCGGCCAGCAGGCATGGCGAGAACTCCCGATAGGAACGCTCATATTTCTCGTAAAAGACGGTCTTCTGGATGATCGGGAAGCCAGGGTGGACGATGCGGAAGTACAGATCTAGTAAGCGACGCCCGTGAGGAGAGACGATCATCTCAATCGACTCCACATCCTCCGTTTGGCGATCGTGACCGGGAGTGGTGTGGTCGGGGAGCAGAAGGAAGGTGTCATGATCGCTGACTTTCCTGAGTACCCCTCTAGACAAGAGGCTCTCATCGTGAGGGTCAAAAGGCGACAAGTTGATAAGGGACGGCTCGAAATCAGTCGTAGGTCCTATGTACTGGCTGAAGCGGTCATCCTGAAGGCCGAGCGTGCGCTTGAGAAGAGTCGGACCGGCAATGTTGGCCATCTCCTCGATAAAAGAACTGCTCGCAGCTGTGCTGGAAAGGCTCGATTCGTGGTGTCGCCGTCTCCTGTTATCTGATCTCCCCGGTGAACTATATCGGTCCAATCACGCGTTAGATAATCTGTATCATGCCTGCAGGCCCGGCATGGGGAGCTGCACTCGGCAAATGACCCGTGACGAGGCTTATACGGCTTGGCGGCATGCGGATAGGATCGCCGCACTGTACCTCTGTCCATACCCCTTCAATAGCGTGGGATGAGAGCTCTTACCTTCGTTTACTCTGGCTACCGTCGGCTCCTTGGTAATCACCACCGTTGAGCTTTCTTTTCCTCAGGTGCTGGCTTTCGATTGCAAGGGAGCACTCGGCGCCGTTAACCTGACACGTGATACAGCTGTCGTCCTCCTCGGTCATGACGCACTTTATCCTACGTTGTTGGCAGCCTTCGCACGGCACTGGCGGGTTTCCTGCCAGGGGCGAGTACTCGGAGTCGGGCGAGTCAAGACCACTGCGGAGGCTACCTCCCCTGTATGAATCGAGATTGATGCTTCCCTGGCGGCTTTGTGTAAAGCGAGAGGGTTTTGGTGCGATAGCAATGGGAGCCGTCCTAGGGACGGCGCTGGGAGTGGACATGGTGTAAGTAAATGGTGTGGGACAAACGGACCAAGATAATGCTGCGGTTGAGCGGATCCTGGTTGGTCGCGTTCGATCGGGATCCGGATATGGCACGAAAGGCCGGTGCGGGATCGATCTCTGGAAAGAGATCGACTGGATGCTTCGCTGACAGGCTATGCCTCCTTCAGATACGCAAGTACTGCATTCACACACCAACAGGAACCGGCAAGTAAGGCTCGATATCAAGTGCCTTGCCCCACGGTCACCACGGACGAACACGGATGACAGTGATGTAATGCCAGGCGTCTAGTCAGGGGGTTTGACGAGCTGCTGGGAGCGCGTGGAGGGACAGGGTCCACGGGAAGGAGCCGCTCTGGCGGGCCAGTGATCGTTAGACACGCTATTCCAAGGCGAGATACCGTGAAGCTTGAATCAAAGCTGCGATTGTAGCGAGGTTGTAGTGCTTAACGTGGTGGTGATAAGCAGCTGCGACCACGCCAAGAACACCGCAAGATAAGGTCCAACAGGCTCGCGAAAGCACTTTGGTTGGTCGTTGTAACAGGGAATAATAAGACCTTACTGTGGTACGCTTTCTATCCCGCGCACGTTGTATGGTCGCGTGTCGACACGGGGTATAGAGTAACACTGATGTAATGCGTAATCCAGCCTGCCTTATCGCAAATCCACGCTTCACCCACCGGCTTGGGTTGCGGATCGTCAGTCGTGCGCTACGACTGGCTCCTCTTAAAAGATAAAGTAAAGTAATGCCGGAGATACTGCAGCAAGCAACTGCAGATGGGATGACAGACCGTTGAGGAGACGATCCAGGATATCCGAGGGGGGAGGTACTCTGGGCTTGTGCAATGCTATGTGACGATAGAGACGAGGATAAGATAAGCCTGGCTTATCTGCGTCATTTGAGGCTGCACAAAGAAGTCCGGCAATTCCCTTTTCAGATAGCTATAAGTGGGTGAGGCGCTCTAGTAAACAAGCGCCCCTGAAGAAACGACTTGGGAACCGATTGGACCATATAGATCGAGGGAAGATGTGATGGCAGATTGGGGCTGGCAGACAGAAGAGGAAGCTGGAAAGAATAGATGATACCGGCACCTTGGCTTTTCGAGATAGTGACGGCCGTGATTATAAAGACCAGCCACAAAGTCGACACATAGAAGACAACACCAGGAACGTGCCAGTGAACGGCATCCATCCTAGCTCGAATTAGCCTTCCCATGAGACAGAACAAACCGGGGAATGCAGGGGACTGCCCGACGGTCCGTCCTCTGCGACGCGGAACTTGGTCTCTGCCCATGTTAATCTATGTCATCGATAGTCATCATTGCCTGGAGAAAGGCCGTGTCGCCAGCTTCAGCCTGTGACAGTCGAGGGATTTGCACCAAGATGAATGCTGGAGTACATTGGGTGCCGAAGCCGTAGCAAAACAGTGACCTTATCATGGCAAATATTTAAATTCAAAACTCATAATGCAAACGAAAAGATAACGTTTGCGATGGAGAGTTGGCAGTACTTTGGCGAGACCTCGGGTAAGATGAGATCCAAGTGAAGAGACTGGACCTCTCCACTAACAGTTTCAGGGCGACCAGAGCACCTGGAGCTGTCAGCTCCAGCATTAGATCTGGGACCTGCATGCAAGTAGCCCGGAAGTAGCGGTACGACGACCCTTGGGGCATGTGTTAAGCCGCGTAGAGTCAAACGGTTGTGGTCAATGGACCCTTATTACCAAATAGAAAACCAGCGGTACCGGTTTTCGCTGAGCTAAGGCCAAACCTTTAACGTAATCGTTCGACCTTGCCGAGTCAGGAAGCAGGACGCATGCGTCCGGCAGACGGCAGCAATGAGCGATTCGCCAGTACATTCGAGACACTGAGCCAAGAGGATGCTAGAATAGATGACTGCCCCGGAGTTGCACCGATCGACGAGCGTAAGAAAAGATGCTGGACACCATGGCTTAAGGTACTCCGATATTATTTCAATTGCTCTTGTGTGGATTGATGACGATACAGTACTTAATGCAGCGAATGTCAAGTCGGATTTAAAAATGGACCCGCGGGGAATGGATTATGGAGGGGTCGCCCTGCTTGAGGTGGGGTTGTGGACGCAAATCCGTCCTGCTGGATTGGTGGATCAGATTTGCTGACCTGTGCATCTTATCAGCTCCGAGATCCGATGAGCGCCGGTACACTTTCCTCTTTGAATCTCTCCATCAGCACTCCGAACTTCGCTCCATCATAGTAAACGGCGTAATAGTAACTGAGTCGCTTACTGGCGGTGAGCGGCATGCCGGGCACGCCTTGCATCCTTTGCATTTATTGTGCGCACAGCCTTGTTTGTCGTACAGGAATCCTTCGCCCACATCTCGGCCAGTTATTGTCATGTACTTACGCACAAGACCCTTTTAGGATGGATCATCCCGTCTGGTGCTCGTGAGCGAGGCAGTAATCCAATGTCCTGCGGGTAAACCTTCTGATCAGACGCGGGATGTTCACCAATGCGACTCTTACGGTCCGTTGATTCGCTGAAGGAGTATGTTCCGAACTGTCGACAAGTCAGCATCGAACGGTCCGATGCGGGTTCTCCACCATAGCCCACGCCGGCATCAGCGCATAAATCCGAGACTTTCAGGTTACACTACATACTCAGACCGATCCGGCACCCAACTCGGGGGAGAGCGGTCTGGCGCCCACTCGTTGCCCCGGCGCGGCTCAGAGTGATATCTTGGAAAGCACCGGGTGGAAAGCCCCCAAGTCTCACGGAAACCCGACGAAGGCTCAACGAACCCCTTGTGGTGTTACCGCTCAAATTATTTCCAATGGCTACCTAGTGTTCATTGTCTTGACTGTCTCACGCCCGGTCACCGAGCTACTCGTCTCGTCCGGCCACCACGCCATACAGACCTCCTCATATGACTCGCCTTGTTGTTCCGAATCACATCCTGGTTGAGGAATCTTCATTTGAAAATTGTCCAGCTTCTTGAAACCCAGCTTGTCATACATGTGGACGGCATTTAGGGTGCTCTCAAGGTATACCGGCATCCTGTCGGCTTCCGCTCTCGAGAGGAGCTGGCGAGTCAACAGTGTCCCGGCCCCGAGGCCTTGAAACACGGGATCAGTACAGACGAACGTCAGATCTGGTCGTATGATACCCTGTCAGCGCGCTCTCTACCCGACAGAACCTGCGAAACGCACGATAACAGGGCGTGTTGCCGATAGCTCTCTTCTTTGCCTCCTCAGCTAGTGCTGCGTATTCTTCCAGGAACGCAGGTCGACAGCCCTCCAAGGTCCTCACGTCGCCCATCTCGAGCTTCGCTCCCATCCAGTCTCCGCCAGAAGCAGGGTAGTCCCACCTGGCATAGCTGACAATCTCGTTCGTGACAGTATCGCATGCTACCGAGAGACCAGCCCCCGGCTCCCTCAGCTCTCTGATAAGATCTCCCTCCAGGAATGCCCTGAGTCGCTCAAGGGCCGTTGCACTTGGAAATTGGACATGGAGAAGGGGATTCGTGTCCATAGCTGACAAATGGATACTGGCAATGCGACCTACGTCGCCTTCCGAAGGCGTGCATATTCTAAAAGAACGGCCCATACCGACAGATTGCACTTTGCAGGAGTGTCGATAAACGAGACGAGAATTGAGCAGGTATAAAGCGCCATAGTATAGTAGGGACTAGGGAGGTCAGGTGATCGCCATATCCCTAGGGTTACACTTACACCTGAAGCCTTGACCCATTGGCCTCGATTTAGGACATTACGCTTCGTGGCCATTGTCAATTCCCTTTATGGACGTTTGCGATATATGAGATCTGATCTTGAGATACTAATTGCGGCGAAAGTTGAATCCTTTTGGTGGCCACCTTTCATGGCATTGTGAAAAAGCACGGCTCGTCTTCTAGACAAGCTCCAGATCCGGGGAAAGTATTGTCAAGACGACTTGCACCCTGATCAAATTGAATCGTGAGAACAGGGCGCGCCGAACGTTGTTTTTCTGTGCCCCGCAATTGCGCGAGCCATCATGTATTAGTCCCTTTGTGACCTGTCAAGGTCGCGAATTTTCATTTACTACCTTGCAAACGAATACTTCACAATCATCAGCTAAGTAAAGCATAGTTTGGTGTATGCTGCAGTGTCCCTTGCTGGGACGCGTGGCATCGAAACATGACGGACTGCCGGACCCGGAATTGGTAAATATCGGGTCGGCTCAGCCACCGCCCGGGCATGTCTCTCCGAGAGCTTCGTGCAGTCTCCACTAACAACCTCACTCTGCCTTCAATCTACCTTAACACAAAACAAATCTCATGCTCAGATTCCTATGTCAGCAATGGACTGCCGGTCGTTCCAAATACCTTCAGCAGTGTCTCCACGCCTGATCTCCTGACAAAGTCCCTATCACTTTTGCTGGTCTGAAATCTGTGGCAAAGGCTCCTCCATTTCATGAGTATGGACCGGGCCTCGGGCGTTACTCCAGACGGAGCTGATGGAAAGTCCTCGTTTCGATTCCGTCGACGCCATCAAAAGTCTAGGAGGGGCTGCCTAGAGTGTAAGCGCCGCCATATGAAAGTACGGAGTAGTGGTCCTCTATCGATCGTCGTCGTTGCTAACTTAACTTGTAACGTTAAGTGTGATGAGACACGGCCACGGTGCTTGAATTGTGCTACGGTGGAGAGAACGTGCTCCTATAAAGACTCGACCGGCAGCAATGATGCTGTATCTCGGGCTTCCTCGTCTGGTCCGGAGAAGTTGAGGACGGAAGAAGAAGGCTCGACTCACAGTCATCATAGTCCAGTGGCACCTCCTGAATCGAGCCGCATCCCATATCAAGTTCCACAGGATCATCATCAGATAGGCGCTTCGAACTGGACAGGATTGTCAAAGGCACCATCCGAGGCTGTTGTGGATACGATGAAGGATTATAACGGCAATTTATCGCTGCACTACCACAACCGCCACCCGGCAGAGGAAGAAGCGCACGTAAACATGGTCCACATGGATCTTTTCCACCACTTCCTCACCTCGACCTACGGCTTCGTCAGCCCGGAACAGCCCATTATGCGCCTCGTCAAGGAAGTCGCCGTGCGGCAGGCCGTCTCGTACCCATTCCTGATGCACCAGCTCCTCGCCTTCGCTGCCCGACACCGCAGCTGTGTCGACCCGGACCGCGGGGAGTACTTCCGGCACCTGGCGATGCAGCTACAGACGCAGGCCCTGTCTCTGTTCGGCCGAGTGGACCTCAACACCGTCACGCTTGGGGAGCGGGTGGCCATCTTCCTGTTCTCGTCGCTCATCGGGTACCAGGACATCTGCGACACGCTGTCGCTGCGCGCGGAGAGCTTCGGCGTCTTCATGGAGAGGTATCTGCGGTACGTCCACTTACACCGCGGCGTGCACAAGGTCATCCAGGGGTCGTGGGAGATGCTCCGCCAGTCGGAACTCAGACCAGTCCTCGACGCGGGCGGTGAAATGTACGACGCTACCGGTACGGGCCACGAGTGCGACGACCTCCTCGAGCGGATTTCCACCGCCGAGGGGCTAGACGCGGCGTCCAAGGAGGCGTGTCGTGGTGCCATCCGCCACCTGCAGTGGGTGTTTGACGCCAAGCCTGACTTCGTGTCGCGCGTGAACGTGCTCCTGGCTTGGATGGCCATGGTCCCGGACGGATTCTTGCAGCTCCTCGAGGCGGGTCGGAGAGAGGCCCTCTGCGTGCTCGGGTATTATTTCGTGCTCTTGCACTTTTGTAAGGAAGTCTGGTTCATCGAAGACTCCGGCGAGTTTCTCCTGAGATTGCTGGACGAGTATCTTGGGCCCGAGTGGGACGACTGTATGCGGCGACCGAGAGAATTTCTCACGGAAAACTGGGGTTAGAACGCTTATCAGTACTAGCCAAAGGCTGCGTGGTCTTGGGTAGAACTTACGGCTTCAGACGCAGCATCCACGACGGAATCACGACCCTCCTCGACCGAGCGTGAGCTTGTGAATGGAAGATGAGGTTGGTGCTGTGATTTGTGCTATCTGTCCGCATCTTGAGACGTTGATGCACGATCTGGACGCGAGCCGCGTCACGATGATTTGCTGCCTCGTGCCAGGCCGGCTAAGAGTGACCGAGCGCCGGAGAACCGCACGGGCTGTCGACTGAGCAATCCGGGTAGCTGGTAGAGAAGTTTCCGACATTGCGGCTACTCCATCGTTCCTTGCCTCTGGCCGATTCACGAAAAAGAAGACTAGAGAAAAAGCCTTCGATGGACGAAAGGAAGAACAGCAGGCTGAACGCATTGAATCATAATAGTAATATGTCACGATGTGTATAGAATACACTGAAATAACATGAGACTCTGCTACGACTACAGCATAGGGCGTTTTCTGCATTTCGAACAAACGAGATATGCCACCATTCATTCTCCTCTGCAATATCGAAAGATTAATAGCAGGTGCCCTTCGCCGGAGATACTCAGACTGTTGAATGGCTTCCAGCGAGACTTGATGCTATGTATCGGACTGAAAAGCCGCCCCTGGTAAGGTCATACCGGAAACAGCCAAGGTCACACGTGGAGCCGTTATCGCCGCTTAGCGAGAGCGAAACGCACTGTGATCGCCGGCGAAAGCCTATATTGAACAACGGTTGGGCTTGTAATGCATTGTCCGACTATAACGTCCAGGTCTCCACATGGTCCTAAGATTGCTAAGCGAGCTGAGACAAAACCGGTGAGTGAACTATTGTTCACAAGAGATATTGAGACACAAGAACATGACAGCGAAGTCATACATATAGAGACACAGTTTCAGTTCAGCTGATGAGCTGCCCTCCGCCTACAAGGGGATGGGAGCTGTTATAAGCGCTTCGTGAGTGACCACCTCCTCGCAGCACCATACTTTGGTAGATCTGAGTCACTATTCCTCGGCATGACGTCTCGCCCCTGAAGCTCGACGCTTAGACTTGGCATATCACGGCCGTTCGATAACAAGGTACCATCATTCTGTAGTTCGACGTTAACGACGAAGCAAACACAGGAAGGTGCCAGAGAGGAACCAATGCGCTGCGGCTCCTTGTTGGAAATCTTACCCTTCGGACTTGCATCTTCAGATTCTGCTGAAGATACGGCACAACAGTATCCTCCGGCATTCCGCTGAGACTTAACCGCTGGAGTGCGCCGCTAAGCGGGATGCTCGTGTAGCTCATACCGCGCCTCGGCATGCTTAACAGGGACATCCGTCCTAAGACATGGTTACCGAGACGCAAGTCGACTGAGCAAGGCAGCGGCATGTCTGACCTCTCCACCCTGATTTCAGCAGAGTAAGAGATCATATTGAACGCGTTGGCGATGGACTTCCGCTTCGGTCCAGACCTGGGACCAGAGTCGAACCCTTGGCCGTATAGGTCGTTGACACGACCCGTCACGTAGGCCGCTAACTCCTCCGGGGTCGACGACCAGTCGTTGATCTCGGGGTATGTGTAGCCAAAGGTCTTGATCTGCGCAGCTGACCTGCTGGTGTAATAGTTCAGTTTGGAATCGAAGAAGGGCTTGAGTGGGCTCTCGGCGTCGACGATACTTCCCTCCTTAGTTCCAAAAGTGCCGTGGGAGACGGCCGTAGTGTTCATCGTGCTGTCATTGTAATGAATAGCCTGCCACATGGCTATCAGTCGGTCCACATTGGAGTGGTGTAGCATGCTGAACAACCGATTATGAGCATTGACCCGCTGCCGACAATCGAGGATGACTTACAAGAGGGGGTCGAAAGCTGACCATCCGATATCTGCAAGAGTGCCATTGGGGCATCCCGCGTAGTTATGGATATTGTTGTGGGGAGCTTCGAAACTCGGACCGGTTGTTGAAGCAGAAGCCATCAACTCGAAACTTTGAGACTGGGTGAAGACAGCGTACTAATCCCCCGTTAGTATTCATTAAACTCAGATCCATAATCTCTTGTGTCTCCAAGGAAACCCGTCTTGATTACTGGGTGAAAAACTGTTTCCGCATCTAGTTCAGCTAGGGTACCGGGCCTCGGGATTCCACAGGCCATGGAGGACATACACGAAAGCAAAAACAGCCAGCTTTCCTCCGGTGCGAATGCAGAAATCCAACAGGCCAGCGTGGAGGATCTACATACTGTCTGTGAAGTAAGTGCTAAGCCAGGGAGGTCCAAATCTGCGTCGGACAGAGCCGAATCATCGGTCTCTCCTTCAACCGGACACCGGACAGTCTCAGAATAGTTTGCCAGGGCACCTCCAAAGCCTGCCCCAGACGGTATCTTCTGAAATTGGTAACTGGAAAGCGGGTTCCGCATCGTTATTGGTCCGTTGGGACCATTAATCGTAACGGTTGGTAGTATCGCAGCGAGAGGAAGGCTGTGATCGGTTGCCCAGTCCCAATAAGGTTGTCGAAGCGAGCGCGCTGCGATCTGATATCTCGATGCTATTCTTGAGGGGTAGTGGTCCGCTATGCGCAGGGCATGGGAGACGAGGACTTGCTACATGTTGTCAGTCAGCTAATACTTCCTGCAACGCAAGCTTCCTTAGTCCACCTACCTCGAAAAGCGCAACGAAAGGGCGATGCCAGGTAGCGAATAATATCTCCTTTTCATCGATATTAGCAAACAGTTAGGCAAAGGCTTCAAGTTCCAGTGCTCACTCCATGGGGACAGTATCCCGTAATCGGACCATCAGGGACCTGCTCGGCCCCATTCCAAGGTAGAAACGGAAGACCATGAATGCCTGTGGTCTGTCAGCGAGATATAGGAGAAGACTTCATCTGATACCCTTGCCTGATACTTGAAAGTAGGACAGCTCATCGCTCTCGTTCACTGCCTGAAACGCCGATAGAGCCTGAACATAGAGATCCCTACGCAAATCAACACGTCTTCTTGTCTGTCTGCTAGGATTACTCCACCTCAGCGACTGAACATACCATTGAGGACCTCCTCGAGAATACAAATCATTTATGTTCAATCTCGGTGGCCTTGCACCTGTATTGGGATCGATCCCGGCCTGTACGCCCAAAACTGGCACAGGAGCACTCTGAGACGAGACTACTCGTGATATGGCGATGACACCGACCGCGAATGCCCACATATTGCTGGAACAAATAGGACATAACTAATGTTAATCCATGAGACACGTATAAGAAAGGTCCTAGGTAACTTCAGGCCGCCTTGGCGAGAGGGCTTCCTCTGGTCTTTATCAGGAGCTATCTTCCATTCCACACAGGGTAACGGGAAGTAGGATCCGCTTCCATCCCAGCGCCTGTAACGATCTCACGAACTTTGTGACTCGGTCGCCAACTACTGCGTCATGAGAAGTCCGAGATGAGGGCTTTTGGAGAGCAACCTGTCCAGCAATCGACCGCAGTAGTTCGTGGTCAAGTTGACTCACGCCAAATAAGCCTTTTCGTGGGTGTCCCGGGAGGAGAGCACGGCAGGACGACGTGCAAGACTGCAAGCGTGGCTAAGGCCATGAGACAGGCCTTCGTATTCGTCCAACAGAGACAGCAGAATAGATTGCAAAGCACCGTCACTCCTGCTGGTAACCGATGGCGATAGTTGTTTAGAAGCATGGCCACGAGCTTGTTGGCGCTAGGAATGTCGTGACCAGAGGGCCAAAGATCAAGCTTCTTTTCTCCGTTGCTTGAGGGTATTCCGGAAGGGATCTTATCTTCGTGTAACCCCTTTCTTCCCACTTAGGGTCCAGTGAATAGCGTGGTACACCTCCAACATTTTGTTCTCCAGTCAGAAGGAGGAATGAGTGGCCACGTTTGGTGCGGGCGAGACAGTCTTGCACGACCAATGTCGGACGGCCCCGCGACCCCCAAGATGGGATATCTGCAGCAGAAGGCAAGGCGCCACCACGTCGGTACTACCGACATGAAATGCAGTGTCAGGATGTATGGCCACAGTTGCTTCATTCGTGTGCTGGGTCCGCGCCTCGATTGCAGTGTGCACTCTGCACTCTAGAGCAGGGGGGGCAAGAAGAGCTGAGCCAGTGGATTGCAGCAGTCTGGGCAGAGCAAGGCTGGCTGTTCTTCACCGCTTTGTCCGCCATCAAGCCATGGATTTCGGTCAGTAAAGATCCTCGTCGGCCAGAAAACGCCTCTCTCGATACGAGGCACCATCAATGCAGCAGGGCGAAGAATAGGATAGTCAACGTGACGAATAGCAGGCAAGTGCCTTACTTTGGAACCACGCCATCACCGCATGTTAGGGTGAAGGATTGGACGCAGAGGTGCGAACCGATAGAGATTAGAGTTACAAAGTGGTCTGGTGACTTCCTTGCGCCATCATAGCAGTGGTACAATCCGGCAACACCTTTGCCTCATTTGCAAGAAGCACTGGATTAGACGGTGAAGAGGAAGACCTGCTCGCAAAGTGAGGGTGGGGGTCTGGCAAAAATGATTCGATCATAAACGTCCGCGGGTTTCTCCCCGGCTGACCACCATCAGGGTCCCCTGCTTTGGGTCGTCGACCACAAAGCCCATGCTGAGCTGAGACAGGAAGTCGGTGTGAGGGGCAAACGAGGTGGAAGCAGTTCGGACGAAGGTAGTGACGCAGCTTTGATTAGGTGATGGGGTGCGCTTCGTCATGTGATACGTAGACTACGAATGGCATTGAGCGTCACGCCCTATTACGGCAGGTGAGGGTAACCTTGAATCTGAACTGTAGATGATCGTTCATGCACTGCAATCTCGTTCCGTAACTAGACCGGAATCATCCTTGTCTTCAATCAAGTTGGGGCGGGGAGATTATGAGTCGCGTGGTCATGTTGGCACTTTGCTTGCGTTTCTTATCATTCAGCAGACCTGAGATTAATTCTAGCCATACTCTAACGTCGGGAACCACGGGCATATCTCTCGGCTCAGATTCAAGATTTTAGACAGGCATTACTTTTCGTTGGGGGCGACATAGAACAAAGATGGGTACTTGTCAGGGGGGGAGACAGTCCACTCTGTTACCAGTGACATCTGAGTTCGAGCAGACTAGGAATATCTGGAGAGGTACATATCGAGAAGATGAGACACAGTGGACTTCGTTCACAAGATATTCGCTGATATTGAATAATGTATCTTTGAGGAACCACCTCCAGCTAGAACGAGGCACGATTGCCCGCAATGTCCTCGCCATCCAACTAGCAACACGGCATATCCAATAGAGGATGTCTTGCTACCAACCGAGAAAAGCCATCTCGCAAGACCACAAGGGTCGATGTAGAACCACACCTTTCAGGGGTTTCTGCTCTTCCAAAACGCCGTGACTTTTCAAGTCCATCTTTGCCGCCCCGCTCGAGATGGAGTATATCGCAAAACAAAAACAAAAGTCGGGCACCTTCTCATAATCAAAAATCCAAAGTGTCCGTCTAACAAGCATTTTTCGAAAGCAGCGTCTGGCCAACCCCGCTGTCGAGTTTGGCACAGTCGCGATACATCAATAGTCGTGGCCGACCGCTCCAGTCTAGGTTGGATTTTATACTCCCATTTTTGTTGTAAGTGGTGCCCTGTCAGAGAGACTTTTCCAACATCACGAGGTCCCTGTAGCCTTCTCTCCACACCTTCGTCTGCTCGGCGGATGGCTTCGGGAGTGGGCTGCGCGCAAAGCCGCCGTACCCCATCCAGGACTGCAGGCCAGCCTTAACGCCGACGACGCCGCCTTGAATTGCCGTCCAATCGCCTTGGGAAACAATCTCCTGCATCTGCTGAGCTTCCGCGACCTTTCCTTGCCGGTAGAGCTCAATGGTCTTGACGCAGGCTTTGGGCGCAATGTTGGCCAGTCCAGCCAGGATTCCATGGCCGCCAGCGACCAGGGACTGGATGGAAAAGTCGGCTGAGCCGGCAAGGACCAGAAAATCTGGTTTCTGCGGGTTGTAGTTCTTGGACATCTTCCGTGTGGCCGCGACTACACGGTTGAGTTTGCCGGTGTTACCGCATGTGAGCTTGACACCCACGATGTTGGGGTGCTCCGCCAGCTTGACAATGATATCGGAGGACAGGTCCATTCCACCCACCGCACCAGGAAAGTTATAGATGATGATCGGCACGGGCGATCTATCCGCCACAGTCCTGAAATACTCGAGGATAGTCTCCGAGCTCGGAGCAAACAGCGAGCTGTAGTAGGATGGGGGAAGCACAAGTGCGTAGTCTCCGCCAGCTTCCCATGCCTCTTCACAATATTGAACAGTCTCGCGAGTACTCTGAGAACCACAGCCGACGATGAGGGGCATATGAGAGTAGCCGGCGTCATTGAGCGCTTTCCTCGTCGTTGCCGTGACGAGCTGCCTCTCCGAATGGGTCAGGTGGACTGCCTCTCCGTTCGACCCCTGCGTAGCAAGACCTGTGACGCCTGCGCGAGCCAACTTCACAGCATGGCGCGCAATAGTGAGCGTATCCACATCTTCCGTGCTTGGATCGAAAAAGCACATGGTCGGGACATAGACGCCTGGCACTAGTGGCCGTGTCATATGTAATGATGAAGCATCCAGTGAGCTGCTATCATAAGAACTGCTGAGAGGAGAGTGGGAGTCCGCCGGGGTAATGTTTCCCAGTCTTAGAGCAGATGACGGCAAGTGCAATCTGTTGAAACCCGCAGTGAAGCTCCCTGCGGGAGACGGTGCGTCGTTGTGAGGAGACATTGTATGGCTTGAAGGAACCCAGGAGCGTCCAAGTATATACTCTAATGACAGGGTATATGGTAAAAGGAGCCAGAAACAAGAAACGTAGAAGGAAGCGAGGTGGGAAGATTGTGTATGAGACGTGAAGGACACAGATCAAAGATCTTGAAGAGGGAGAAGGAGGATATTTGTATGATACGGAGGCATGTGGAAGCCGACAGGGGCAAGCAAAGAAAAGAGAAGAGGCAATGCGTTACCCACTTGGTATGGTCCCTCTGAAGGAAGAAAGGAACGAAAGTACCAACCTTGCTGAACAAGAGCCCGATGAGGACGTCCTTGTGGTGCCGAGCCCCGTCACTTTCGCTGGGCATGGTGGCGTTGTCGAGAACTACGCCCGGACGAGGTGTGGCAGCTTCTTGCTCCAACCTATGAGCAGCCCTGCTGCTCCCTGGAACACCTCCTGTCGAAGAAAGGACATGCTAAAGAGAATATGAAATGATAAGTACTATACCATGTAGAATTGTACATTGGCAAGAGTCTGAAGCGCCCACCTGGCCTTGCAAGACCAGGTTTCAACGACGCAAACAGGAACCTTCTTCCCACGCGTACCCGGTACAGGGGTGCCTTGCAGCACAGTGCGTCGCAAAAGGAGGAATGGTAGTCGTCAAAAATCGGAGCCCTGTCTGGAGAAAGGCAGCCAATTTTAGCAGGGTATCCTGGCTGGGTTCCGGGGATCGATGATGACTGTGGATTCCTGTGTGGGGGTTAGCTTGGGAAAGCTGAGGAAAACAAGACACACGAATACAATGGACCGGCTAACCTGAAGGAGAAATACCCGTACGTTTCTTCTAACTTCAAGCCTACCTAGTACCCATCCGCCGCGGCGAGCATTGGGGGACTGAAGGCTAGCAAGGCTATGACACAATTTGCCATCTGGCCTGATTATGACGATGAACCGGTGCCGCTCTGTCAGTGAGGCTCGTCGGCAGTAAATGTGACATGTGAGGATAGGCGAGCTCTCGCAGGATGGCCACCATGACAGCCCTTGTCAGAGAGGTTAGAGTAGGCTGCAGTGTAGCGCCTCGCCCAAGAGTCGCGTTACATATGAACACCGACATGCCCCCGCATGTTTTCTTGCACCTGACAATGGGATGCCTCCAGCGACAGTAGCCTTCCAGACGGATGTCGGAAGCGGGAGACAGATATAGTGACGGGGCTGTTGTCTCGGCGCATCGGCTGGCGGGCGGATCAAGGGCTGCAGTGAAACACACCAACTGCGAGCGACGCTGCGTATGTTGGGAAATGACGCCAAAAATTAAAAGCCATATGACCTGAAAGATGCGACACGGATTTTATTGGCGGTCGGGTCGATATGTACGGTGCAACGGTGTTTTAGTGCTTTCAAGATGTCCAAGTTCCTGACTGTGTCAGGCCATATCTCTGTAGGAGTTTGTCTTGGTATGTTTGTCTTCTCGCACGTACTGTGGCAAGAAATCACGGGGCCGCTGCTAAGTATTAACCGAAGCCTTCTTCTGGCGTGCCAATAGAGCTATCTTCAGACATCAGCCTTGATTATGTGAAGCCTTTCTGAGGCCCTGGCATTGCTGTTGCGAGCTATAACTTTCTGGTAACTCGGATACCGGCGTGGTTCTGGCCTAGATGCAATTTCCATCCGAACCACACGGCGTCGCCGTCTATGGTTTCTTGCAAGGCC
Source organism: Coniochaeta prunicola (assembly GCA_007388105.1). NCBI lineage: Eukaryota > Fungi > Ascomycota > Sordariomycetes > Coniochaetales > Coniochaetaceae > Coniochaeta > Coniochaeta prunicola. Next base: position 378,114 of record SMOB01000210.1, on the reverse strand, counting down.
GCCGCTGTTGGCAGCAGTGGTGGTAGCGGCTACGGTCAAGGCCTGTCGATGACTGTGCGAAAAGGGAAGAAAACGAGTTTCGTGCGCGCCAGGGGTGTGAAGCTGCGAGGATTAGAGCCTCAAATTACTGTGGTACACCCGCACACCCAACAAGCCACACAGAGGATCCAGGAACGCTGAGGACTGCCATTGGCGAGTGTGGTGGATTCCATGTGGTTAAGGTGCACGACAATACTGATGGATTACACAACATTCGACAGCGCATTGGCGTACCGTGCTATAAGCAGCGGTCTGCTGATGATCATGACCCCGGCTTGCAGCACTGTCGGGAACTTGCAAAAATGGTCATCCGGTCTGTTTAGCGTCACCGGGCAAGTTCTCTTTCCAGGCTGTTTGCGTGGCATTGCCGATCAATCGTTGAAGTCTGCAGGTGATAGGCCCAAGATTCAGCTGAGCGTCGCAGCACACGTCCCGACACAGGCTCCTGGATCCGGAGCAGAACGGAAGAGGTCTTTCTCCCAATTAAGATTGAGGTTTTCAGGCTCTCAATTCGCTGATGCTCAGGGCCTTGGGGAACCAGGAGGAGCGGATACGGTACTCCGTGACGCTTCTCGTGAGTTCTCAATGAATGTTTCAAGATGGATCATCGACTGTACTTGCACGAACAATAACACATGTCCTCCCCTGTTTTGTAGGGCGCTAACTTAGCCACCTCGTCACCCCTCTTCGCATGATGTTCTAGAGGATCCAGAGGAAGAACGCGACGTCAACGACGAGAAAATCGGGTTTCCCTGTGCGTACATCGTCCAAAGACCAATTAAACGATCCGGACTGCATGCTTAACCGCATTAGGGCATGTTAGAGGCGCAGTGAGCAATGGTTGTACATGGTATGTACGAGAGCAGGTGACGCTTCTTGGCCAAAGATCCAGTACGCTCAATCTGCATTCCGACCCGAAAGGTGTCCACTATAACATGCGATAATACCTTCCTGACCCAGATGGTGCCGTGTTCAATCTCGGTGTCGGCCAGCAGCGTAAAGCAGAAGGCGCATCTGATGCAATGAACTGAGGCAAGTGCCATCCGGGGAAATGCGTAGAGGGGAAACTAGCGACGCTACTTCAGAGCCTAAGAAATGGAAAGTCCACTTACCGTACTACAGTAGTGCGTGCACTCCACTCCTGTTCACCCCCAGACAAAAACTGAGGAAGGTGCAGTCAGGGGTTGCTGCCAACACTAAGCGGTCTAGCTCGTGATGACAGCAAAAGTTCCGAGCGTCCCGACTCTACTTAAGCGACTGGAACATATCCTCGAAAATGATGGCAAATTCGGAATTTGATAGAGATGGCCTCCTATGTGTGCCATGCGGCGGCAATTACTCGAATAAAGTTCGGCGCTCTTCACACCTCCAGGTGAGGGGTCGGTCTAGCTCCGTTCGAGTTGCTGGGCCCGGGAACATGGTTCTGGATCACCATCAAGTGTCTGAGCTTCGCCTGTGTGGGGGTAATGGTTCGAGCCATGGTTTTCGCACTGTACTTTATCAATTCATCGGCCGAGTCCGCCGCTGCTTAGACTTCTAACGGTGACAACTTGAATGCAATAATACGGGAGCCAATTCGGAACTAGAAGAAGCGAGAGCTGCCGCTGTTCTTTCATCAACGCCGCAATTGCTGCTAGCGATGAAATTCAATGCCAACCAACGCCATCGCTCTCGTGTTCATTCCCAATGCATCTCAACAAGCTAAGGAACCAACTGTCAAACTTTAAAGACCGATGCCTGCAGCGATAATACAAGTTTCTATAGGACCGACGACCGCGTGACGGATACGGGATGACCTAAAACAATAAAGCGTGCATATGGGACGGAGTTTTTTCCCCTATACAGTCCAAGTGTCTTTTAGAGCTTCCAAAGATGGTTGGCCCAAACTTACATGAAGTACCTAAGTCAAACAGGTTGCGCAACCCCGGTTCCTGTGGCCGACAAGGCTATACTGCCACGAATGACGATGGGCAGCCCCTGGAGATCCAGCATCGCGGGTCCCGGGACAGTCGCAGTGGTGGCTGAATGTCGGACAAAGCCACCACCATCACCGATAAGACATCGGTCTTGGCCGACTGACAGGTATCCAAATAAATGTTCTGCTTAACCAGTATTGTCGCAAATTCCCAATCGTAAGAGTTGAGATAACTCAAGCATAGTAGGAAGTCGCTCAGGGTCACGAATTAACTGACAAATATTATAGACCTGCTCGGGCCGTCCTTGAGTTCTTGTCTCGTCATTTTCGAGTAATAGCGCAGACTTTTCGCCCTTGAGATTTCCAGTTGTCAGATCTGAGGTGATCTACGGTAACGACCCCCACGCTATGTTCTGGGCCAAACTCCGGGAACAATCCCATAGCCGCGAACGGACCAGGCGGGGGAGATGGAGTGGCCCGCCCTTGGTCCGGGGCGAATATCAGGTCGGTAAAAATCATTCCACAAACTCCACTCGGTGAGCGATGGTACGTAAAGCCTCCGAATGACTGTCAAAATTCGACTTTCTTTCCTCACCGGTGTCAGGGTGGATGGGCGAACATCGGATAGTACGAGGTTCGCTAATAGATGACCTCAGTTTTCGACAAGAAACAGAACTGAGAAACCTCCTGCTGGAGAAGGCAAGGCGCAACGACAATTCAGACATATCTCAGCGATACAAGCCTGAAAAGAAGGCAGTAGTGATATATCCTGAAGGAGATTGCGCCGCAGTAGCCCAGTGTAGGGGTTTCCTTACCTTGTCTACGCGCATGGTATACATGGAGACTCGCGGCGCTGTTTCTTCTACTACGATCCGTCATAGCTCTTGGGCAATGCTGCGATACCGGGAAACATTCGACGACCGCTGTTCTCGTCGTATATCCGGCATCCCATCTGCCTAGACAAGCACCTCGCTGTTCAGAATTGCCGAAATGCACTACCGCAGACTCGCAGCCGGTCTGACCCAGCACCGGCGTCGGGATGCAACATGTTTCTGTCTCCTGTCAGCAGACAACAGTTTGGCTGCCCAACGAACCCTCGGCGAGTTGTCGGAAGGGTCGTTGGCTGTACTTCCACTCCACCCATCCACCAAATGCACAGCCCGTTTGCTCTTAGATTTCTCTTGCCGTCTCGTCTCGAACCTTCGTTCTCCGCAAGTCAGGCGCAAAAGAAGCAGCAAGTATGGTTGCAGCGAGCTGTACCCCTCACGATCCTGCAGTTCGGCTGGCTGCATGCAAGACATATGGCATGCCTAGGGTTCCCCACACGATACTCATGTGCGTCCAAGCACGATCCGGTACCACGTCGATAGTCTCCTGCCACCAACGAGTAGGTGCTCTAGCGAAAGGAAATGCTGGACGTTGATTGCAGGAGAAATAGCCACTCCTTGATGCTGAAGCGGGTATATCGAAGGGGCGATTCTCGGCCTTTCGTGGACTGTTCTCGCCTGTGTTAAAGCAATCGTCTCCCTTTGGATGGCTTGCTCATGGATGGCGTTATGTTGCTACCAGGTCCAGACAGGCCATTACGTCTGATAACTGGTTGCCAAGTACACCACAGCCAATGGGAGACTCTGCGAGTACTACACGTCAGTCATGGGCGAGTTCCACTGACGGACTTGATCCTTCTGACGTCGACGAATAGCCCCATAACTAAGCTGCAACAGTAGCCGAAGTAGGCATGAACAAAAGCCGACGCGGAAGCGCAAATGCCTCGGCTCGCCGCCTTGCTTCTCGGACCATGTCTTGCATGTCCGGGGATCTACGCTTAGGCAGGAAGAGCTTTGACAGCCCAAACAAAGCACAGTGTTACGCACATATTTAGAACTCCCCCGTTTTATGTTACGGCTCCGAAAATATACGGGATGCCGGTTCAAGTCAGCCGGTCCTCATCGACGCCCAAGGTAGTAGCCGCCTCCGCGACTACCATGACAAGCTTGCGGGCGACCGGAAGAGCGCACGAATGTCATATCAAAGAGCCCTCATACGGCTCAGCTGTCTTCAGCAGTTGCTAAGATTCAAGCCGTTGTACACACTTGCGGTTACATCAGGACAATAGCCACAATTACCGATATGCCAGACCACTATGAGTATGCCAGACATCCATAATAAAAAATATAGGCATTGCTACAACAAGAAGACAGGTAGTTGCCACCGGATTTTGTTGAATTGCTCTACTCGTCGACTTGCATGGAACGAGGCCTCTGTGCTTGAGCGATCGCTTGAGATGAATTTATAGATCAGACGTCTCGGTATGCTGACAACTCTGGCTCCTTTCGAACTGCCGCGGCGATTCAGAAACACAAACCTACTGACTGTGACCGGTCAGGAGCGGTATACAAGGTGATGTCTTTTGACCGCGGTGCTATATTTGTCGGTCCTCACATAAAACTAATGAATCCCTTAGCAACTCGCCCTCGGTTTCGCTGAGAATTTATTCCAGAAAGTCAGCCAGCTGGAAGCTTTACTCAGATCGAGTCTCATGGCTTACTATGTCGATCTTGGCCTATTCGATTCGTGCTCTGCTCCGACCTGTTGTAATCGAGCAGCTCTTTTCTTCGAGGAAGACCACTGCAGGGGTAGCGCAGCCCTACATGGAGTTCTCTATACATCGCTCTTTCCCATTGCAGTAGCCAGCCGCTTGTGGCTATGACGAATCCCGTCAAGTCCAAATTTTAACAGCATCTTATATGTTGAGCTGAGGATATAGTATCGTCAGGGTTCATGTCCTTTATTAGGCTCACCCCTGAGGATGAGCCCCTGGCAATGTCTCATGCCGTCCGGATCTTACACAGCAGTGAAGCGTCAACTCCAAACCATCACATCCCGTAACCTGGTCAAAGCCTTGCCAGTCTACTGATTTGGTATCTGATAAGAGACTTGACTTTGTGCGTTAGAGATTTCCCTGACTCATCAGACACCTGTACGCTCCATAGTCCGATATCCGGCACTGATGGACAGAATGGGCATGCCCAACCGCCGTTTCCGCGGCCCACCTGCATGAGCGGCTCTGCACTCTCGGACGAGTGCAGGGAATGATTATATTCCAAGTTACTTATGGAGGCATGCCTGCCAGGCGGACCAATCCAAGGTGTTGCAATGTCATAACTGCAGCTTGAAGCATCACAAGACTGAAAAGCTTGCTAGACCATGCTTAGATGTCAGGTAAGTCTTGCATTGCGTCCGACCGAAGACGAATCATACTTACCGTGTTTGCAGATTGCGGGAAATGGACAGAGACGACAACAAGGCACAAAGAGAAACACGGCGCGACAGCTCTCGCTAGCAGCGGTAGTCACCATGTTGAAGCCCGCGTGGAAGATCAGCTTTTTCCCCTTGGCTGACTCCTTGCGACGCATGGGGGTCACTCACACCCAGACACGGCACCGCATATGTACTAGTGCATGATCAATAAGAGCTTCTAGAAGTGAAAAAAGACCGAGTACCGTGCCATCCGCGAATTTCAGCATTTCCGCGGGATAAAATTAATGCTTCTACGCCCTGTTCGTGCGGAATCCGACTACCAAGGATGTCCACCGCCCTTTTCTTCAGCGTGAGCAAGCCACCGCTGGGGCCCGTGCCGGCCGAATCAGGGAATTACTGCAGCAGGGATCATACACAGGAAAAAAATGCACGCATTTTTTTGAGTAACGTCACACTTACACCATGTTTCATGTTTCTAAGAGTATGTGATGATTCATGGTCTGGTGCAGCCGCCGGCGACGCTATTGCTTGCTACCGGCGTGGCATGCGATTATTTCATTGGAAGGTCGCCAATGATCCGTACGCGTGGCCTTCGAGGGCTACTTGAGAAACGAGTTGTGAGTCCTCTTACTAGAGCTCTGTGACTAGGAAGCCGAACGTCATATTGACGAGAGTGATCTCGAAACAGTATTAGATTCCGTTCCTACAATCGATCGGCGTGCATGGGGCGGCCCTTAACGGGAACGGTCTTGCTATACTCGCATCCATACCGACATACCGCTCTTGCACCCTTTGTCAATAGTTTACAACCTACCATATTTAGTAGCCGGTACATGACACAATCGTTGGCGGTGACATGCCTCGGAGAAAGGGGCGGCCAGGAAGCACCACTTGGCCGCTAAATGGTTCCCCACAATTGCCGATTTTGACTCCGGCTCTACCTTCGGCTCCGGACCGGTCGCCGAGACAGGTTGGACTACTTCCAGGTTGGATCCTCTGTGCATCGGCGAAACAAAACGTGATGGTTTGCGGATTAGATAGTCTTTATGAAAAAATACATGTTTCATTCCCCTACACTCTTTGGCGGCCCAGCAGAGATCGCTGGAAGACGTCCGGCTTAATAAGCCAAGCTCGATTGCGCGTTCCTGTGAAGTGGATTAGGCTGCAGCCATTCTCGCCAGATCAACACCTTGCGACGAAAGGCCGACCAAAACTCGAAGCCTCGAGTATAGGCTGTGACCAAAGGTGGAATCATGTTTTAGCCTGCTGCAATAAGCACTCGATAAGGAAGCGACCGGAGATCACAATAGCCCGCGATGGACCCTACGCCATTACCGCCGCAACATTCACACCCCTGGCGGAACCGACTCAAGGCAGTGCTGTCTGAGCTCGGCCTCCTGTCCCTCTACCACTGCAAACGGGATGTAAAACTACTGTGTCTTCAGCGCTTCGTGCGCCTCTTCGCCTATGGCTCGTCCACGCTCATCCTGGTCTCGTACCTCGAGGCTCTCGGCATCTCCAAGACCAGGATTGGCCTCTTCATGACGCTTACCATCGCCGGGGACGTCTGCATCAGCTTCTTCCTCACTCTCTTCGCCGACGGCCTCGGACGTAAGGCCGTCCTGGCGCTTGGCGCCGTGATGATGGCCGGCAGTGGGGTTGTCTTTGCGCTATTTGAGAATTACTACGTGCTGCTCGCGGCGGCGATCTTTGGGGTCATTAGTCCTAGGTGAGTTTTGCCAGAGATATCATAACCCAAACCAGCCCGCTGACATGGGTTTCCCAGCGGGAATGAGATTGGCCCCTTCCGCGCTATCGAGGAGAGCGTGGTGGCGCACCTGACTGCATCCTCGACCAGGAGCGACATCTACGCCTGGTACAACCTCATAGCAACCGCCGGCGTCGCTTTCGGCATGATGACATGTGGTTGGACAGTCAATCATCTCACCGCAGACTTGAAATGGGACATCGTCAATGCATACCGCTTCGTCTTCATGGGCTACGCCGCGATGGGCGCGCTGAAGCTCGCCGTCAACCTTTTCCTAAGCAAGGCAATCGAGGCTGACGACCCCGATCCGCCTCCACCCGCCATCGAACAGTCCCCGGAAACGACACCTCTCCTGGGCGACGCCATACCAGCGACCGCCAAACCCGCTCCCCCGGAGCGCCGGGGCCTTGCCTCCCTCCTGCCGGAAATCAGCCGCGAGAGCAGGGGTATAATGGTCACCCTATGCCTGCTCTTCGCCCTCGACTCCTTCGCCTCGGGCCTAGCGCCGCTCAGCTGGGTGACGTACTTCTTCCGCTCGCGCTACGGGCTCTCGGAGGGCGCCCTGGGGTCCGTCTTCTTCACCACCGCCATCATCTCGGCGGCCAGCATGCTGGTGGCGTCCAGCATGGCCAAGCGCTTCGGCAACGTCAACACCATGGTCTTCACGCACCTGCCGTCCGCCGTGTTCCTCGCGCTCATCCCCGTGCCCGGCGACGTCCACTGGTCGCTGCTCTTCCTGATCCTGCGCTCGTGCACGCAGTCCATGGACGGCCCGCCGCGGTCGGCGTTCATGGCCGCCATCGTGCTGCCCGGTGAGAGGACCGCCATCATGGGCATGGTCAACGTGGTCAAGAGCACGGCGCAGAGCGTCAGTCCCGCGCTGACGGGGCTGTTGGCTGACAAGAAGCTGTTCTGGGTCGCGTTTGTGTGTGCAGGGTCGCTGAAGGCCTGTTACGATCTGGGCATGCTCGCGCTGTTTAAAAACCATGAGCGGGAGAGGGCGGAGAGGGAGAGGCTGGCTGCCGAGAGGAGAGCGGGCGACCTGGAGCCGTAAGCCTAGTAGCACCACATGGAGATGAAAGAGTGTTTTGACTGTAATTCTAGAGGAAGGTAGATAAAGGGAGACAAGCTCAAATCCCGTGCCTAAGGACTTTCGCGTTACTCTACAGCGTCGTTGCTCTCACGCACACACATATGGAGCCATTGATATCACGTTTGGAGGCGGAGGCGTAAAAGGGGTAAGCGAAAAAAGTTGCTTTAATCGTTCTATTACGCTGGTTAGGGACGGACCTATCTGGTGTCCACACTCGAAACTTTCGAATGGATGCCTTTGACGAGTAATGAGCCTTCCAGATCATAGCTCATACGACGTCAAGACCCACGAGCGCTGGTGTCCTTGCGCTCACCGCTATCCTCTCGCTCCTAAGAAGACTAAGACAGTCTGCCAAAGCCAAAGTCCGTTAATCGAAATAGATAGGAGAGTAATGGTCTGTTTTCCGACAGCCACCACAGGGAACACAAATCAAGCGGGGAAAGAAAGGCAATCCTGCCCTCTGTGCCGCCACGTTTTGACGATGAATCACCGTAGAAGCCACTGCTACCACCTATGCCATGCCATATCTTGACGATATTTATGCTCTGTGATTTTATACTGGGCAAGCCAGCAAGTCCGAGACGCCTGAACTCCAAGATGGAAACGAAAGAGGAAATTCTGGACAACTAGTTATACGCGAACAGGGCACTCAGCGACTCGCCATGGTGGGAGCGCCGGATAGCCTCAGCGATAACCTGGGAGATGTCCAAGACGTCCAGCTTCGGGCCGAGCTGAGCCTTGTTCTCGTCTTGCGGCACGCTGTTGGTAGTGATGAGCTTGTCGATGCAGCTGTTCCTGACCCGGTCAGGGGCGTCTCCGCTGAGGACGCCGTGTGTAACAAGAGCGTATACGCGAGTGGCGCCCTCTTTCTTGAGCAGCTTCGCAGCACGGACGATCTGGCGAGGTTAGTTTCGCGATGGGCTAAGGTGCCAAACCACTTACAGTATTTCCCGTGTCAATGAGATCATCTATCAGAATGCAAACACGGTCCGATACGTCGCCTACGAGAATCATACTGGAGCTTTGACGGTCGGTGATCTTGGTCGGACGGCGTTCCTGAGCATGTTAGAGCCTTGTTCGTGTCAAACGTGCTCCAGATGCTTACCTTATGGATGAGAGAGAAGCTTAAGCCTGAACTCGATGTCAGCTTTAAGCAAATTTCAAGCTGTCATGGGAACAGAGAACCATACCCAAAGAATCAGCAATAGCAGATGCACGCTTGGCACCTCCAGCATCAGGGCTGACAATGACAGCATCCTTGTAGTTGGGGATGTTCAGAGTGATATACCGCTGCAGGAGACCCTTGGCGTAGAGGTTGTCTACCGGAACGTCAAAGAAACCCTGGTATTGGCTGTCATGAAGGTCACTAAGAGCCAAGTCAGTCGCTAATCACAACATGTGGCAGATCTAATAATCAGGACACAGAAGTGTCTGATCTGTCTACCAAGAATCGAAGATTCGGTGAGACTGTACGTACAGAGTAATCTAGACAATGTCAGCTTCACGACTCACGAACGAAACAAAATTGAAGTGGTATGAGGCGAGGAACGTACAATGTGGTCAGCCCCAGCGCAAGTCAGCAAGTCGGCAACGAGAGTTCCAGCCTGCGCCACCCATTGCTTATAGCCTGGCTTCGCCTGGAAAGTAGAGACAAGCGCTGGGTTCTCATAATTATGTGTCGTAAAGGTCCTTGTGAGCGGCGAACCAGGCCCGCTGGTGCCTGGTCGGGACTGAGCGCCATTGATACCGTTGGGCGCCGACTTTTTGATAGGGCTTCCACCGTCAGTGCCCTTGTCACCCAGCGAGACCTTGCTCATCAGTCCAGACATATCTGTGCCATTATCAAGGCCTGCGCTCCTAGCAATGCCGGGAGCAGGCGTGGAAGGAACGCTGAAGTCAGGGCCCACCCTGGACATGGGAGCACCAGCCTTCTTGTAAGGCACATCAGGCTGCCGCGAGTAGGGGAAAAGCGGCAGGACAGCCGTAACTCTCCTCGCAGATCCTGGAGGAATCAGCACAGTCCAAGATCAAGCTGTCAGGGTCCGCACCTGTCTTCAAGGCCGAGATCATGATCAACAAGTCCATCAGTACATCGTTCACTTTGCCAGCGCCCGTCTGGATGATGTATACGTCCTTGCCACGGACAGAGTCCTGCACTTCACAGCGTGTCTCGCCGCCAGAGAACTTGGTGAGAATGCGGTTGCATGGTGTGAGTCCCAGGGAGGCACAGATGCGTTCGACCAGCTCTGGGTGCGAGTTGCCGCCAAGAACAACAATGTTCTTAACCATGTTGAAGGTCTTGGGTATAGCGTTTGATGTGTGCGGTGTCTAGGATGAGCCGAAGGGCTGGAGAATATAGCGAGGCTGAGAAAAGTCGTCACAGCCTCGGCAAAAAAGTTCTGGACCTTGTCCGCAACCGGAGTTTGGTTTGAGGATACCGATACAGATAACGTCAAGGTCGTGATATCCAGCAAACAGAACACAGCTGGCGGGCCGTTGTTGCCTTGGGGTTGATCTACTACAGAGCTGCTTTAGCCAGAAAGAAACTAAGTATTCCGAAACAAAGTCTCCCGCAAATTTGTCGTGATGGCGGGAATCGCGAATTTCAAGCCGACGTCAATGGTGGATACCGAATCAAGGCGGGTCACAAAGTCCAGCGAGCTAAGAAGCACACAGCAACTAGCAAGGGAGACAGACGATGTCTAGATGGTGATAGTTTGTGGATCTCCTCAAAGAGGAAAGGTGGATGTCAGAGAATCATATCGGGGGGCTATAATAGTTATACGGGAAGAGGATTCCGGGCATGTCACCTTTTTGGCGTCGATGGACTGGCAGTGATGCCATTCCACGCGGGTCGAGAACGAAGAAAAGGAACCTGTGAGAAAATTACTCGAAAAACTTTGCCTCCGCACCGTGAGCCCACAGTATGCAAGGTACCGTGTGGCACTGCCTGCTGCCGTTAGCGGCTGTATCATGTCTGTGACGGCCAACAAGGTGCCAGAGGTACCTAAACCCTACCTTGGCCCCAGATCGCGCACTGTGTTTCTGCCCTTGTTTGCTCAAAGCTACTTTATGTATGTATTCAGGCGCACTTGGCGCAGACACGAGGAAGCTTAAAACACTACATCAAACCTCACCGGTTCAAAATACCCGTAATGCTCTCACAAGTAACAGCATTTATCTACGGGGTCGCGTGAGACGTTTTGCGAGGACACCTTGCTGTTGTATGGCAGCATGTTGTGGAACACCTACAACTCTCATACTATGTTCGACGAATGGCTCTATGAAGAGGCTTGCTCTATGAAGACCAATATCTAAACTATCGTGACGTCCATGATTGTTGCCGTGGGATATACATGCTCAGCCCTGAGCCTATCAAGGTTCCTCTGCTCTTCGGCCGACCGCTTTCTTGGTTGAATTATTCCCTGTCTCTCGAGATCTTTAAAGAGCTCGTCCATTCTGTCGGTCCGCGCCACCATGCCTCCAACATCGTCGAACGCCTTCCCTCCATAGACTTTCTCTAGGAAACCCAACCTCTCGAACGCTCCCTCGACTCTACTGGACCTGCCCAGAACCATGACAAAATCAAGTTCTAGAGCGCCCAGTACCTGCAGCGACTGGCCCATGCTCCATGTCCCAACCTTGAGACACCAAACCTCGGCTACGTCCCATTTGGACTCCTCACCTTCGACCGCACGTCGCCAATCTTTCTGCATGACACCGTCTACCTCATGCTCAAACGTTATCAGCCGCGCATCCTCTTCGAGCTGGATGGTCGAGCCACCACCAAAGTCTACCGTGTTCAAAGCGCTACTCGTCGACTGTCCCGCATACGTCAGTTTTGCCTTTCTCACGGGTCCGCACAAGGCCAGCTCGCCCGAGATCACATGGCCGAAGCGGTTCCACTGACTCTTGGTCAGGTTGGTCGTGCAGGAGAACACCTCGCAGTGCGGCATGAACTGGCCTCTCTCATTGATAATGGGGTAGATGGTGGGATGCGCGATCGAGACCCAGCTCCACGACGGCACGCTCGTCTCGTCGGCGCGCACGCGCGGCGCCCTGTTCCACTTCGCATCCTGCGTCGTCCAACACAGGTCCTCCAGCAGCCGATCCCTCCAGAGGCCCGCTAGGTATTCGGCACCGTGGATCTCCTGCATGCGGGCCGCCAGACCCGAGACGGCTGGCAATAGGTCGGATCTCCGGGTGATGCCCCGCTGCGTGTAGTCGCTGAGCATGGTACGCCAGAGGCGCTGGAGCATGGTGCGCAACCGTTCGTCGCAGTGGCGGGACCGGTTTCGACGTTCCAGCTCGCGCCAGAGACTGATGTATCCCGGGTCCGAAATGTGGCCATCCTCGGCTTTGAAGTGCGTCGGACACTCGAAACGTAGCCCCTCAGAGGTGAAATGGATGACGCGCGACGCTAGGGCTCTTTCCTGGAGTGTCCACGCACGCTTGGACAGCGGACCTTGAACAGCGTCGCTGATACCTTGTGGTGCTGTCCACGACGCCGAATTATCTGCGGATGCGGCGGACTTCAATGTACGACGGGCATATAGGGTGACGTGACTCGTTAGACGGGCAACAGAAGTCATTCTGAGCCCCGAGAAACCCAGGATATCACGGTTGAGCAGGTTCAACCTGGGCCCGTGGAACCGAACCGGCTTCGACACGTAGGTCGCGTCCCGTCCGTGAAGGAACGGTACTTTGCTGTTGGAAGATGAGACCGCAGCGATAGTCAGGTAGGCATTGGAGTAAACGTCGCCCATGACGGCCGTCTCACGCTGGCAGTCAGATTCGCTGTCCTGAATGATGCAGAGCGAGTCTATCCAGAGATATCGCAAGCCGAGTTTCCTCGCCAGCACAATGGCATCCTGATGCGTGGCGGGCAGCTTGCCAAACGGAATCCGCTCCTCGAATGCTTTGCGGCCGCTCATTGTCAGGTGGAAGTCGATACCTTCGGGGCCCCAAGTGTGGCTTAACGTGGCATAGCAGAGCCTCTCTGTAGGTGACGTTGTGATCAGACGCACGTCGGCTTGATGGTTGCCCCGGTCTGGACAAAGCACGTCAAGGTCCAGTATGCGGCTTGGAGGCTTTCCTGTCATGGTTGTCCGGCAAGCCTCATGCGCGCTGGTGCACTCTTCCAGGCAATCATTGATGAAAGACAGCCAGCTGTCCGACGATGGTGCCTTGGCAGTAGTTGATAAGGCAGCTCCTAGATATTTCAGAGATGGCACGACGACATGCGGCTCTCGATATATCTCGATGCCGAGCTTTTCTACCTGGCCCGTTTCAGTGTTGTCCTCGACTGTGAGGAGAATGGGCTCGTCCTCAATCATGGTTATCGAGCGAAGCCGAGGCATGCTGCTGCCCCAGTAAAAATCGGGAAAGAAGCCCTTGATGGCGTCTGCGATCATGGCGCAGAAGCCGCAGTTCTTGATGTGTTTCGTTGCCCAACCTACATTGAACTGTTCAATGGTAGCCTCCCGTCTCTCAACACCGTTGACCCTGTTGATAACAGCGAAAGGGTAGTTGTCGAGGTCCAAGTCGTGGCATACGTCGCATACTTTACTGCTCTGCGCCAACTGCTTCGCATAGTCCTTGTCCATCATCAGGCGGTCGACCGGGGATAAGCTAGCCCACAGGGCGGCCTGGCCATCGCCGTCCTGATTCTTGTTGCTTTTGCTTCGAAACATCGTTGTATAAATATTTTGCAACGTCGATTCAGTCGAGGGACCTCCTGCTAAGAGCCTGTTTAAGTATGATCAGACAGCTTGGACACCATAAGACGGAGAGCCGGCTTTGGCGGGCTCACAGCGAAACGGCGGTAGTTCGCCTTTCAGGCTGATCTAGGCCTTGAACTTGTGCAGCGCCAAGCCAGAGCTGAAAAAGGCACTATCGAGGCTCTGAGCCTGCCAGCCTACCATGTATCATTGGATCCAGCTAGTTCTGTGCAACAATTGCATTAAGAGATTACAGTGGCAGGCATCTGTTTGCCTCTCGACGATCCACACCAGTTGAGCAACGATCCAGGAGAACCTACGACACCGGAAGGTCAGGACAGCTAAGTACACATACCTCATCATACGGCTTCAGCTGCTCAGAACACAATATCCCGAACATGTAACATGAGACTCAACTCGTTCGGAAATGACTCAAGCACTCCTCGACTCATAGCCCCCAAGAAGAATTCGACATCCGCATGCCAGAAGCAAGCCTTAACCGTCTCCCAGTATCTTGGATAAAAGCCCGCCTCGCTCCAGTCTAGAATGGCGACCACCTCGCCATCGCGCACCAGGATATTCTGCGGATTAAGCCGGCCGTGGGTGAAGAAGTACTCGTCACCGTGTGACGGGAGCGTCATCAAGAGCTGCGAAAGGAGCTGCATCCACCCTCCTTCCTCCCTGGCAGAGAGCGACTGCACCAGCGCCGCAGTGAACTCCTCCTCGTTCACGAACGGTCCAGAATAGCGCTGCAGGAAGAGGGTATCGTTCACGCCTGCCATGTCGACTGACCCAATGTAGCGGCTTGTCCCACCCGTGCGAAGTTTCTGTGCTATTGGTTTTAGAGACAGTAGGATGGAGGCCCTGTCTTGTTCGTTGAGCACGTCCCATTGCGTGTCGAGCGTCTCGCCGTCGGCTTTGGACATGACTATCACCCACCACGTGGTTTCTGGGTCCTGATAGACGTCGACAACGGAAGGAACGGGGACACCTCTTTCCTTGGCCAGCCGCATGGCCGAGGCTTCGGCCGGCGTGACTGATGGTCCCGTTTTGGCAACCGTGTCGGCTGAGATGTTGTAGACATGCGAGAAGTTCTTGTTGTTTCCGAGCTTGCGATGTTTCTTCATTTCCGAGAGCGATATCCGTCTCTCCGTGGCGAGACAGCCGTTTGACTGTACACCTGATGCGGCTGGAGTCTCCATGTCTGCCATGGTGCCCTCTGACGAGGTCTCAATTTTGAGAGATATATGGTCACCTGTTATCATCGTGCTGTATCAATGGCGCCGCAGGAAAACATGACCAAAGACGGAAGAGGAGGGAGCGAGAGTGAGAGGGCTTCTCGTTATGTCCTATAGCCCCAATCTAGGTACCGCATAGAGTAGACATCGACCGTGACCCCGTTCATTACGGTTTGAGTTGATCGACCGATAGCCAGAGATCCAACTTTAACGGTTCGGATGGCTGACAACTGAAATGCGGAGGTGTCAAGCTCATATTTGCAGAATACCCGCACCAACAGTAAAATAACAAGTTATATCCTCCTGCACTGGAAGCTATATGAATTTGGGGGATGTCAGACTCGGCTCCAGCAGCTTGGTAAACTAGGTGCGGCTAAACAAGTCCAAACCGTGACAGTTACACCCAACAGCCAACCACTCCGAAAGTCACAGTCTCACCCCATTCTCTTGGTACGGTCATGTTTTGGATCTCAGTCTCTTATCCCGCTATCATCCGTGGTGGACTGGTCGTTAAACTTACCGATGGTTCAACTCCCTGCTTACGTTCATTTTAGGATTCTATCCATCACGGTGTTCCTGGCGGATCGGCATCCCTGATGATGCGCCGCATGTCTCAGGACGAGAATTACCAAGATGCCTTACGTTCATCCCGATCTCCATCCTCCGATCTCGAGGATGGTCTAAAAGATTGGTTCAACTACTCATAGACGATCATGAGCCGCTGCACGATCCTCAAGCGGCTGATTCGCCTTCGACACGGACTTTGTTACCAACTTTTATCGTTTACACCGTCAGAGCGTCCAGCCTTCACAATTGTCACAAACATAAAATAGGTGTGAACGGATTCAATCACGGTATACCGATTCATCAAGAATTATACAAGCGACCTAGGCACCAGCAACCTCAACCTTGGCCCTCCCGTAAGTCGTCCCGAACCTCTCAAGCATGTGCTCCTCCACGGTCAGGACCTTCCCGCCGACCGGCTCGCTACCGTCGAACGGCGCAAGCTTGACGTCCGGCGCGCCGTCGAAGAAGAAGGGCAGCGAGTACCGGTCCTTGGTGCTCTTGTTGATGACGCGGTGCGTGTTACTCTTGTATATGTTCTTCGTCCACATGGCCAGCATGTCGCCGATGTTGACGACGTAGGCATCGGCGTTGGGCTCGACGGGCACCCACTCACCCGTCTCGTTGTTGAGCACCTCGAGGCCGCCAGCGTCGTCTTGCAGGAGGAGGGTAATTGCACCTGGGTTGTCATCCACACCGGTTAGCTATCGTTTGAGTGGTGGGTATATACGGGGGTTCGGGAGATTTTACCAAAATCCGTGTGGGCACCTGCGCCGAGCTGCTTCTCGTCGCTCTCGACTTGAGGTGGGTAGTGCAGCAACCTCAGGGCACAGATGGGATTGTCGGAGAGGAATTCCTTGAAGATGTCGTCGCCGTACGGGAGGCCCTTGGCTAGGATCTCCATCACCTTGCAGCCGACCTGGAATACTTCATTGTAGTACTCCTCGGTCGGCTCTTTCATGACTTCTGGGGGCAGCTGGGGGGGGAAAATGTTCTCGCCAACCATTTCAGGGTGAAGTTTTGCCTGGATGTCGTCGTTGGAGACGTGCATGCCAATATAATATCCCTGGACGGGGCAGGTTAGCATCTCCCAACTGCTTGCGCTGAGAGCGACAGTCCGGCACCCACCTCCTTCATGTCCGGCTTCGTGTCCTCTTGCAGCGCCTGCGAGCCGATCTGCTCGTACCCTCTGTTGAGGAGTGGAGGCGCGGAGAGTTTCCTCTTCTCTTCCAGGGGCAGCGCGAAGAACGCCTTTGAGGCATTGAAGACCCTCTCCTGCAGCTCTTTAGATATGCCGTGGCCGACGAGTGAGAAGAAGCCCGTGCTCATGCAGGCGTTCCGTACATCCTCGATGATCTTCTTGGCCTCAGGTGAGTTGGGGTCCTTGAGATATGCAGAGATGTCTATCGTCGGAATGACGAAGGGAGCTGCCTTGTCCACGGTCATGATGATTATGGGCGCTGGAGAAGTAGGTGATGTTATTCTATCTTGAGCTAGCTCATACACAGGGGTTGAAGTCAATTTGAGTCCTGTATTACACGGTGAAGTGGTGAATCCTCCTTGAGGAACTGCGAGCACATCTATAAGTAGGTCGAAGATATGGACTCGCATGTAGAGACAAACGCCATGATTGATAGGAACTCCTTCCGACAGCTTATCTAAATCAAGTGGGGTGCAGCATACGACGGTTCATGATGTTCGCTGCGGGTGCCATCCGGCTGGGTGGACAGCGTCGTCGTGCATCCAACTACCAATCGCCGGCGTATCAAATCGCTGGTCCTCTAGTCGGCAATGAAGGCGGTGGTGCACCTTTACGCACCCGGAGCCCGCCGAATGCCTATCGTCCTGCTTCCTTATTGGCCAGCCAAGCCGCGATATTGGTCTGGGTTGCTAAATCGCTGGATTGATTGTGTCAAAAACACAACGAAGACCATTATGAGGATCGAAGCTCAATAGTGAGACCTGCAACCGACTTCGAACATGCCAGACCGAGAATCTCTTCCCGAAATAGAGAGGCGTCAAGTATAATACTTTGATTCAATGACGATAATAGAATCAGTGCCGGGTATCTTACCAATTGCTTTCAGGTAACAGATGTAGAATTCCAAAATACTACACACGAAGCCTGGACATTGACAATAACAGCCCTTATAGAGAGCTCTCCACCAGTTTTGACAACTAGATACCTGTGCGGATGTCCGATGCTGCTGCAAATGCTACCCATGAGAATAATGAGCCCTGGGTAATGGCGTTTAGACTCCGCGAAGGATGTTGACCTTCATGTCTCACTCCGTGAATCCTGATTGCATCACTCTTTAGATGACTCGACGACTCGACGGAGGCGATATGTGGAAAGACACACCGCTGATGACCGAACATATGCTTAGCTGGTACAAATCAATATCAAAGCACGAACCGGTAACCAGCAACACCCTCGATCTCGGTGGGTAACCTCCGCATGTCCAGCTTCTCGTCCGTCCCGCCGGGAACAGCCTGCGCCTTCTCGGCGGCCGCCAACCTCTTATTCTCCCAGGCAAAGTAAGTCCGCAACAAGAACGCGAGGATCGCATTGAAAAACATGAAACCGGCACAGATCGACATGCCCTTGACGTAATACGGTTTCTCGGTCACGGGAAAGACTCGGGTACCCAGCAGCGGCCCGCACTGGCCGATGATGTTGAGCATCGCGATACCCACGCCTCTCTTCGTGTCGGTGCCCTGGTTGTTGAGCACCCAGGGCAGGATGTTCGCGATGGCGGGGAACACGCCCGCCGCGGCGAGGAAGACGCCTAGATATCGCACGCCGACGGACTTGACGGTGGCGAGGAGGACGTAGCCCACGCCGCCCATTACCGAAAGGCCCATGATCATGAGCCCGCGCTGCTGGGTTCTGTCGGCTATGTAGGTCGTCCCGATGCACACGAGGAAGGAGAGGAAGTACGGAGGGGCGGTGAGGCCCTGGGCGTTGATGCTGGTGAAGCCCATCGTGGTCAGGATGGCTGGTAAGAAGACGGGCAGCGAGGCGAAGGAGACGTTGCAGCTAAAGTACATGAGCGGCATGATCAGAGTCTGCGGGCTCCTGAAGGCCGACAAAATATCGCCCAGGTGGACCTTGGTGCCGATACGCTCTGTGCCTTCCATGCCGGTCTGGAGGATGGCTCGGGCCTTGGCGACCTGCTTCTCCTCCTCGGTGAGGAATCTGGCCGTGTCTGGCGAGTCGGGCAGGAACCAGAAGACGACGAACGCGAAGATCACCGTGGGAAGTCCTTCGACAAGAAATAGGAGTCGCCAGTTCGCAATCGATGGATGGCCGGATGTGATGCCGTACGCAAGAGCACCAGCAAAGGTCGTCGCCAGCGGCGCCGCAGACAGGAAAATACCACAACGGAGGCCGAGCTCCTGTCTGCGGTAGAAAAAGCTGAGCAGATAGGGCACACCTGGCGCAAATGCGGCCTCGGCCATTGCGAGGAAGAAGCGGCATACCATAAGCCCTTGCCAGTTGAAGGCTGCGGCTTGCAGAGTAGCTGCCAGACCCCACGTCAAGATTGTAACGAAAGCCCAGATGTGAGGCGGCACAATCTTCCACATAATAACAAGCCATTCAAAGACAACTAGTACATCCATGTGTAAGCGAGTGGTCAAGTCTGCCTCCCCGCGTGAAAATACTTACTATATGGTATGTAAAATATGGTCAGAAGCCACTGCATCCTATGTCAGCTAACAACTGATATATCTGGTGCGAAGAGAAACTAACCTGATAATGCGGATCGTCAAATCCGAGGGCAGTACCCATCCCTGCTGTCTCGGCATTACCAATGTTTGAGCGGTCGAGGAAGGCGAAGAGATATGCAGTGAACGTAAGGGAGACGACAACTCGATCAAGCTTCCTCCTCACGCGTCTTTCTGTAGCCTCATCGAGCTCTCCAGCGAGCTGACCCGCTGGAGTGTCGGCGGCGTACCCCTTAGCAGTGCCCTCGTCCTGCAGCACATCGCGCTTGGCGGTGCTAGTCCCGTGCGGTTCAGACATGTTTGCTATAGAACGCAAAAAGTCCATGCAACTGTAACGACGAGGGTGACAATGTCACGATGGTGTGAAGGCGAAGGACGTCCGAATTATATCAGGAAACTCCAGCCGACCAGAGATGTGTAGGGCAAGAAACCACCTTTAAGCATTCTGATTGCTCGTTGACGAGGATGTGCGTCACAGGCACAAACTGTTCTGGCTAGTGCCAAGGATCGGCGAGAGTGTCACTTGGACGACGTCTGGGGTAATTGATCAACCAGGCCGACTGCCGGCCAGGTGGCCAGCCCGGTGGCTACACTACCCCACAAAGTTTTTTCAACTCCCGACGGCTCCAGGTTTGTCCCCGCCATGCACCTGCAAATGAGGACACGGCGCTGCCATCCCGAGTTGCTGGGGAGCAGAACAATGAGAGTTATGGAAGTGTCGCTGAGTAACTGTCTGTTCCCCTCCCCTCCCGCATCATGTCGTCCTTGCGGAATACCGTTCGTCACGACTAGTGCTGCATTCGGCGGAATTCTCGCAGCCATCTACACAAGCAAAAGCCGTGGCCAGCTACCGTGTGGCCGAAACACTGGCTCTTGTGGAGTTCACGCTCCATGGAAACGCGGGGTATGCGTCATCGGACTTGCAACAAGCCCGGCGTGGTCTTGCTGAAACCGAACGAGGCCGGCACACCTTCGCTCCCGTTCGAAACCCGGCTCCGCGGTGCCTTGGCGCGGGTCTCCGGGTCAGTACCGATGCAACAGCTCCTCGAGCTAGCAGGTCATTTCTCATAGGCACCGTGACACTTTTCACCAACAGCTCGAACTCGAGCCAGAAACACGGTCCAAGATTTCATAAAACAGTCGGGGAGAGTGTCTTGCGTCGCACAAGTAGAATACCCTATGATACGTAACGCATTCCGGATTCATTCTCTCACAGTGCAGAACGTGTTCAGCTTCAGTCTGTCGACCCTTCTTATCAGTGCCACTTGACTAGTTATAGTGATCATATCATCCTCTCGGATGAGACTCTTGATTGATCATCATGTTGTACACCGGAGGCTGTCGTCCATAAGGGCTGAACTATTCGGGACTGGAATGCCGAATAACGTCCAGAACGTCGCCTCGTGTTGCGACCTCGGCATGTATCGCCGGCCGACTGCTGCTCGGAACATCCGGCAGACATGTCCGTTCTGTACGCCAGCTTGCATGCAGAATCGTGTCTTAGAACACTATTATGAAGCTGTCGTCTGTGTGCTCGTAAGCCATACCAAGCTCACTGAAGAAAAGAAACGGAGGACATTACTAGGAATTTCGGACTTTGCGGTACATATATTCCAGGCCGTTCCTTCTCTTTGTTTTGCTGGTGGATCTGTAAATCATTAGACATGTGGATATAGAAGGGGAGTCACCTATATTTAGAGTGGCATCCAGCGGCCAGGCCGTCTCCGGTCACTAACGCTTCCTATTCTCGTATCCATCCCGTCTCTTTGTAGCACAGCCACGCCGCATAAAACGTCACTGACTGAGCGGCGGAATGGAACGTTGCTGGACGCGTACCGCCGTAGAGTCCATTATTCGACCCGGAGCAACAGATTATCTGACGGTAAAGCGATCTGCTAAAGAACGCAGGTGACAGCAACCAAGGCAGGTCTGGGGTACAGCTTGAACAGCGGTTACTCTGTAAAGCAAGTGTTGTAAGCCCGGCGAATAACAGCGGTGAGCCGCACTCTGAAACATCACAAAAAAATCTCTCCTTTCTCCTGTCTCTTTATTGCCCTGCTTTGCTTCAGCTGGGACCCAAGGACTCTCTGTGCCGGTCCACCGCCGAGATCTCCTGTTTCAACGGCGGGCCGACTGGACAAACAATGCGCAAGTGACTCGTGCAAAAAAAGCTGCCGATTGGCCCCTAAGCGGCGGGATTCAACGACCCACAGGTCCCCTATTTTCAACCCTTGGACAGTCTCCCCCGTTTTTGGGGCGCTAACGTAAAGACGGGATGTGGATCTCCAGATCTACGCCGGCTCCAGGAACCCGTCTGACAATTCTTAGAAGCCTGGTGGAAGTGTCTCCTTGATTATCGGCGGATCTCGTGATACGTTATGCGATGTGCTTACTTAGAGTTGTGTGCTGTATTCCCATGAGGTGCTACCATCTATGTTCCACCTCGCCATCTGATCGCATCTCGTGTTGCTCAACTTTTCTTTGATGGCGGGATCTCGCAGCGTCCTTTGAGTCTAGTGAGCACCGTTTTAAGCAGGAGTCACCAGGACATTACATCCATGGATACTGGGTTATTTGAGTAAGGGACGTTAGGTAACAATATCCTTTGCGTCGTTATGCGACGGCAGCACGCACTCAGAATTGGGGGCGGTAACCACGGTGCAGTTCGTATTCACTGGCGCCAATTGGTCTTGTTCCGTTCTGGGCTGTTGTCTCCTTCGACTGGGGAAAGATCTGGACAGGTGCAGACCGACCTGGAAAGCGCGACAAGGAGGCTGGGTCCACCTCTCGTGTCTTGAAGATCCAACCAATTATACGTCACCGTTTGCACCAAAGGGGGCGTTGAATCGAGGCTTAGCGGGTGGTTGGTCCACTAGCATCACAGTATTCCAGGTAAAGGTTGCAGGGGTACCTTCCCTTACGTACTGCTACCCTTGAGAAGATCCCTGAGGAAACGGAAACAACGTGCCACAACGATGGCGCCCTCATCTTATTCTGGGCAGCTGCGTTCCAGCTTCAATAAGACCAGCCCCAGCGCCCGTCTTCAGTTCATTCCTGCCTCTTTATTTTATCTGGTTCATTCTTGCCATCCCACTGTCGTGTCTGTCGTTGTACGCTTTTCTTAAACAGCATCTCTCTTGGCTCGTGCCATCCACTCGCTCAACAGTCTTGTTTACTTTCTTACTCACTTTCACCCACGAGCAACTTATCCTCACCAGACTTCGACATAACAGCTTAGAATCAAGACACTCTTCGAAAGTTGATCTACGTCCAAACTTTCCATCCACGATCAACATATATATTAGCACCATCGGTATCGGGTGCACCATCAGAGCATTCCTCGGCTAGTCAGCAGAAGCCAGACTCCAGCCATGCTTTCCCATATTCTCTCCACCGCCGTGGTGGTCCTGGCCACCTCGGGACTCGCGTCTGCTCAGACACACTCGCTCTGTAACCCCGTTAAGGGCGACAGTAAGTACCATTACTACCCCAGACCTTGAGTGCTTTGGGAGACACTGACAACGTTCTCTTCCCAGAGTGCGCTGCCGACCCAGCCGTCGGTGGTACAGTCGAGATCGACTTCACCAAGGGCGAGAGCGACTTCTTCACACTAGCGGAGGGAACCTCACTCACCTACGACGGCTCCAACGGTGCTGTCTTCCGCATCGACAAAGAGGGACAGGCTCCGACCATCACCAGCAAGGAGTACATCTTCTTCGGCAAGGTAGACGCATGGATTCAGGCCTCTGACGGCGTCGGCGTCGTCACTAGTTTTGTGCTTCAGTCCGACGACCTAGACGAGATCGACTGGGAGTGGCTCGGTGGTGACAAGGCCCAGGTCCAGACGAACTACTTCAGCAAGGGTGACACGACGACGTACGACCGCGGCGGCTACTCACCCGTCGACAACCCCCAGGCCGCCATCCACAAGTACACGATCGACTGGCAGCCCACGCAGCTCCAATGGCTCATAGATGATGTCGTTGTGCGCACGCTGACCTACGACGCGGCCAAGGGCGGCTCGACCTACCCCCAGACCCCCATGCAGATCAAGCTCGGGACCTGGGTCGCCGGTGGAAAGGACGCGCCTGAGGGCACGGTCCAGTGGGCCGGTGGCTACACGGACTTCAGCCAGGCCCCCTTCATCGGTTACTACCAGAAACTTTCGGTGACGGACTACAGCAACGGCAAGACGGGAGCCACCAGCTACGAATACGGCGACGAGTCGGGCACCTACGGCAGCATCATCGTCCACACGGACGGTTCCAAGGCCGGTACGTCTACGTCGTCCAGCAGCGCCGCTGGGTCAAAGACCACCAGCAAGGCCTCTAGCAGCAGCACGTCCTCATCCTCGAGCACGGCAACCACTCTCACCACCGTGACCTCGTCTTCCTCGGCTGCCTCCACCTCTGGCTCGTCCAAGGCCACAGGCACCAGCAACGCACCGGTTTCCAGCGCTACTGTCTCTGCCGGCGTTGCCGCTGTCTCATCCACACCCAGCGAAGACGCCAACAACGCGCCGTCAAAGTCTGGATCCGGCAAGGTCGCGCTTACCATGGGCAACGTCGTCGTCGTCGGCGCAGCCGCGTTCTTCGGCTCGCTCTTCCTTTAATAAGGAAACGACACGGCCATCCATCGGCATCTAGCCACACAACCGCTCGAGACCCGTGAAAATAATTGCTGAAACTTTTCGACACGATCATTACACCCCAGAGGCTCGACACGCTCTTCCCATGGCGCTGGTCTGCTTTGTGGCAGATTGCGGTCGAGCGTTTTTGCCCTAACGCTATTTTTTAATATCGGTCTCGGAGACGATGAAGTGGCATCATCATGTGCATGTCAGGAGTTTTACTCTTGCGATTACGGATTCGCGGAAAGAGAGAGAGGAAGAAAAGGAGGTCTTGTAGAGCATTGGATTACTGGTGACCGAACCACAGTGTTCTTGGTCGGGCATGGAAGGAAGGCCTTCTGCTTTTTGCGTTTACTGTGTGTACTTAGGTGTACGACTGATACCTTTGAAAGACATCCAATGTTACTCAACATGAATTGACTTTCCTCACTGGGAACTTGAGCTTAGATACTTTTCCGTCCATTCGCTGTGTGACTATGCTCTCGAGACGTCGGTACTACTTGTCCCTGGCTTCACGAGGATCAACAAGCTTGTTGTCTCTGCCAGACGTGCGACAAGGATTCGGAGGCCACGATACAAAGGGGGGCGAGTTTTGGCCCCCAAGTCTGTGAGACGCTTTAAGACTCTCCAAGACCGCTCATTTCGGGTAAAGATCCACAGCATTCCATCCTGTCTCCATCGCGACGTTTTCTCATTTCGCACTGACTTTCCATTTCCCCGTTATTCTCCATGACCGATTAGGTTAACATCCGGCACCGTTCTCTACCTAACAGGTAAACATTGGAGGTCCTAGGTACTGTACCTATCAAGGTAGGTAATTGCTGTGGAGGTTCCCGTTGGAACTTCACTTTTGGCTCCAGCCAGATCTATGTAGGAGGCCTGAGAGGCCACACAGTAGAGAGGATATAAAGTTACTGTGAAGTGACATGTCCCATGGAGCCTTGTGGCCAAAGGGATTATTCAAACAAATCAGTGTCACTGAGCCCTTGCATTTTTACAAGCTTTATATGAAGCTTTCTCTTCGAGCCCTTGCGCATTCGCCGTCCTAGTGTTTGAAACATAAGATGTAAGAAATACTAGAATATGCTTGCCTTGGATCTACCGCACCGAGCAGCTCAACTCTACAGTTACACGGGGTATCGATAAAGCTGATGCGGGGCAGCTCTCTATGCGTCATCCTCTCGGAACATGAAATGTAGTAATTGTCAAACTTCATCCTCAGCCTGGCTCGTCTCGTCATCCTGCAGGTAGCAGCTTGTCACCTGCAGCCTGGGCGTGATCTCGATTCCCATCCCGCCAGGTCGATTTCTACGAACGAATACAAGCCTTCTCGCAGCATTTCCAACCAAGATCTATATCAAGAAACCCCCTGCTTCCGCCCATGTTCAAGACCTTGAGGCACGTCTCACCCAGACCTCCAAAAGCATCACTCTCACCACTGGCACTCCTGTCTTGCAGCGTGCCGCCCAACCCAACAAGAACGCCCTTCTCATTCCTCACCACCCCGAAAATGCCACCAGCCAACCCAGAGTACAACTCCCTCCCGGCCTTCCACGCCCGCCTCCGCGCCGCCAAGCGCGTCCTGGCCCTCTGCGGCGCCGGCCTGTCCGCCGGCTCGGGCCTGCCCACCTTCCGCGGCGCGGGCGGCTACTGGCGCAACCACGAGGCAACCGCGCTGGCCACGCCCGAGGCCTTCGCCGCCGACCCGGGGCTGGTGTGGCTGTTCTACGCCTACAGGCGGCACATGGCGCTCCGGGCCCAGCCCAACGCCGGGCACAGGGCGCTCGCCGCGCTGGCGGAAGCGGGAGGGGAGG
Organism: Coniochaeta prunicola; assembly: GCA_007388105.1. Lineage (NCBI taxonomy): Eukaryota > Fungi > Ascomycota > Sordariomycetes > Coniochaetales > Coniochaetaceae > Coniochaeta > Coniochaeta prunicola. The sequence continues at coordinate 352,343 of SMOB01000210.1, read as the reverse complement.
AGGTGGATTTCCTGTGTCTGAGCCAGAATGTCGACGGGTTGCACCAGCGGGCTGGACATGACGAGCGGAAGCTGAGGTTGTTGCATGGGAGTCTGTTTGATGTCAAGTGCGCGAGGTGTAGCTGGGTGGAGAGGGGGAATTATGACGATCCGCTGTGCGAGAGTCTGAGGGCGGCGAGCGAGGATGTTGGCCTGGAGCCGTTGCTGGATCCGAAGAGGGAGCTGAGGAGGATACCGAGGGAGGAGCTGCCGCAGTGTCCGAAGTGTGGGAGGGGTTTGCTACGCCCGGGCGTGGTGTGGTTTGGGGAGAGTCTGGACGCGGAGATGTTGAGGGGGGTGGATCGGTGGATACGCGAGGACGAGGTCGACGTGGTCTTGGTGATTGGGACGAGTGCCGTCGTGCAGCCTGCTGCCGGGTATGTATTCGAGGCGCAGGGACCGGAGACGAGTATAGTGACTGTGAATCTAGATGCGGAGGACAGAGAGAATCTGAGCGAGTTGGGGCCGCGGGACTTTGCGTTTGCAGGTGATGCGGCGGAGCTGCTGCCCAAGTTGTTGGAGCCCATCATTGGGAAGATGGGAGAGGATGGGACGTTTGGAAAAAGGAAGTGAATCCAGGTCCGGCCTGGTGACAGAGCTAGAGATGTTGGAGTGATTTTATAGCACGGTGAGAGTGAGACAGGCGTCGACTTGGGCTCGAAACTCATATAAAGCACCATGACTTCGCGACACGGCCCTCGAACCTGCCCTTCTACCAGCATACACGACACGATCACCTTGAGCTACACATCCTAAACACGCCGACAAATTACAGTTTATCGTCACACTCAGGCATTAACCCAAAGGTTGACAACACTTATCATCGAGCAAGAGACCACGACTGGCAAGATGTCTGGTAACCCGGCTGCCGCGAAGAACGCAGAGGCCTTTCGGAAGGCAGAGGCGGCGAGGAAGGCTGCCGCGGCCAAGAAGGCGGCAGCAGAGGGGAAGAAGGGACAGGAACAGAATGGCCAGAACAAGCCACGGCCAAAGAAAAATTGAATGGCTAGTCTTTGAGGGGTTGCTATGTGGTTCCCGTCAACCATGGAGTGTTCAGGTGGAACTGAGCAGCGAGGTATCAAGAGGGTGCGGTCTTGGAGCTAGGAGGCCACGGGGTGCGAGTTGACTGCAATCTCCAGGCCAAAACACTTGAGGGCATGGCACGAAAGCAAGTTCTGGAGCATCTGATAGACTATTAAGCGTGACGGATTGGCCTTCACCCGCTGCGCAGTCGGTCCACTCAAGTAGTTCGGAGCCATATATACCAGAACTTGGGATTGAAACCTCGCCGAACAGCTTGATCACCTGTTAATTTCAGCCGTGGCGCAGTGGTAGTGGTGCTTGCACTAACCCATCGGAGCAACAGTATCTTGTGACATAGCCTTGTACTTCTCCTAAGGGGATTCGCTTGTTCGATTCTCAGTCAGACGCGACGGCTTCATAACAGTCGTCCGAAGTCGTCAATGCCATCTGCCAGCGCAGTGACGACTGATTCAACGCTGCAGACTTATTGGAGGGTACCTTGAGCAATCGTTCAGGTTTATGAATCCCTTCCAAGAATTCTATTTGTTGCTACATTGCTACCTAGCAAAATTATCACCTACGGTACCCTTTTTTTTTTTTTTTTAAAAATAAAGTCCCCCTGGCCCCTTATTTATTTAAAAATTTTATANGTTTTTTTATGCCTTCCAATAATTATATTTTGTGCTACTTTGTTACCTTGCTAATTTTTCACCATTGTTACCCTTTTTTTTTTTTTTTCTCCTTCCTGGCCCCCTGGCCCCTTCTTTCTGTCCACTTTTGGTACGTTCTCCCAGAGATACTCTTTCTGGCAGTTCTGTTCATGTTCACTCAGGTATCCAACTGTTTGCCTCCATAGGTTTTACCATGCTACCTTCAACGCCACCCATCGAACCACACATCTTTGTGTGCCTCAAGTTCTGCCTTGTTGCCTTCATTACCATTACGTTGCTGCAATTCTGAATCCTGTCCGGTGTGTGACACACAATAATCTACATCTCAGACTAGCTGACTGCTCCTATGGAGCACTGCTGTTTAGCAACGACATCCCGAGCCCGCCACAGGATGCGAGCAAGAGCTTCGAACACAGAGAAAACACAGCGCTGGAAGCATCACCATCTCCGGTATACAACAAGACCAAGACAACAAAAAGATTGAGGGGAATCCGCAGGACGGAATATACCTGCGCTCGGCTGCCGTCATCGATGAGCTTGCCCTTCAGATACCCCGTGCAGGGCCAGTACATTCCCACGGTGGCCTCGTACAGGCAGAATATCCAGAACGTCGACTGCTCAGACTTGGGATGGATCGAGAAGAAGAAGCAGAAGTTGGCCGTTGCGAGAATAAGGATCAGCAGCGTGGAATATCTCACCGCTTGCCACGCCGCGATGATGTTGAAGGCTAACGAAGCCGCAAGGGCGGAAGCCATGAAGCTCGCGAAGATAAGGCCGTACGGCAGTGGGCCGTCAGTCTCCTGAGCTGATTTGAGCGCCGGTGTCCAGAAGAAGACAAAGAGGTACATGGAACCTTCGAACATGGTCGAGGCGAGGCCGAGGGAGAGGATTTGCGGGTTAGTGAGGGTCGTCCAGAGTTTCTTGGGACTGTTGCTCTGGCTGCCTTGATCCTTCGCCTTCTTGTCACCAGCATCACCATAATTCTCGTCCTAGACCGTGTGTCAGCCGGACCTGTTCACTCAACAAGACCTAGTCGGCAGGAAATAAACTCACCCACTGGACCGAGATCACCCAGAAAGCAACACTCAGCAGCACCACGCTGGCAGCAAACGGCGTCTTCCGTGTCCCAGTGACAGACACCAACCACTCGCTCACGACCCCACTGGCAATAGCGACAAGACTATTCAGCGTACTCATGGCGCCAAACGTCCGAGACAGATCACCCCCCTGCCTCGCCAGGTCCCGATCACGAAAGTCCGTCACCATCCAACTCTCAAACACACTAAACAGCAGACTCGTGCCCAGCCCGCCCAGCACCCGGCCGGCGAACAGCACCGGCAAGCTAGGGACCGTGGTAGCCGCGCACGAGAGCGCGTAGACGGCGCAGAAGAACAGGCACGCGGCCTTGCGCCCGCGCCGGTCGGCGGCAGCGCCGACGAAGTAGCCGCCCGCCGCGCCGGACAGGAAGCCCGTCGTGAAGAGGGCCGGCACGAGCGACGGCGGGACGCGGTGCTCCTCCGTGTAGAGGGAGTACAGGAAGGGTCCCTGCAGCCAGTCTGCGGCCATGACGAGGGCGTAGACGACGAGGAAGGAGCGGTGGGATGACTTCTGCGGGTGGCGGGCTTTGCTGTCGCTGGTCTCTGGTTTGGGGGTTGTCTGCCTGTACTGGGCTGCGAAGAGGGCCAGGCACAGGGCCAGCAGGGCGGCGAAGTTGGCTTGGTAGATGTCCATTTCAACTACCTCACGGATGGAGAGACGTGGAACTTGTCAGGTATGGGCTCTGATGGAGGATTCGGTCTTCTATGTACGTTCAATGCTTCACTCCGTCAATGTTTGAGCTGTCCTTCAAATACATAAAGAAAAGGCCAAATGGCTATAGTTGGCCCTTTCGCTCCCGATTACCCGGTCGCCAGGGCCCAATATGACTTTGGCCGTGTTTCATGTTCAAGTGTCGCACCTGTCCGAGCTTGGGTTTCCAATGGGCATTGTATGTCCGTTATGTCAGCATCATTTATGTTTCAATGAAGTCTTTCGTCTTCGAAGTTCTACTTCATAAGGTATGCTACATCCGATGAGAGTGTGCGGATGTGAGAAAGTGGATGTCCTGAAGTCAATCCATCATCATTGCCAAGCTTTCAGTTGCTTGCGAGTTTGCTCCGACAAGTCGACCCTGGTCCCGGATAAAGCTCTCAATTCCGAAGACGATCAGCACATTATCTTTCCCGCCGCGGCCGGGTTGTCTTCCTTGTCTGTTAACGACCTGCCTTTTTCAACAGCGTGATTCAAGGTCTCGACAGCGGGGTTCGATACAATCGATACAACATCACTCCAGGATACGATGCCTCTGCCATGTCATCTGCGGAGGACAGGATTCACAAATCTGGAAAGATGCAGACAGACACAAGGACTTCGCAGGTATATGCCCCGGACAAGCAGGTGTATAGTTACACTATGGATATGCGATGCTGTGATATCATCCTCCACACCCCCTCATGCAGTTCATTTATTAAGGTACAGCACCGCTCTGTCGATTCTAGGCTTCGTTTACTTCTGAACCATGCACGAGTGTCCATCATTCACGTGAAGCAAGGAGCTTGTCATCATCATGGCGGCCATCCTCTTTCCAATCTTACTTCTCCTCGGTGTCTCCCTTGCAGCATTCGATCCCATTCCCTTGGTAGATCCCCTGATCGGCAGCCAAAATGGCGGCAATGTCTTCGCAGGTGCTTCTCGACCCTACGGCCTCGCAAAGGCCGTAGCAGACGTGGACCCGTCTGTCTCCAATGCGGGCGGCTTCGCGACCGATGCCGGTGCCCAGATCACGGGCTTCAGTGCGGCTCACGATTCTGGTACCGGCGGAAATCCCAGTCTCGGAAACTTCCCTCTGTTTCCGCAAGTGTGTCCGGGGGACGAGCTGGACGCCTGCCAGTTCAGGATCGGAGATCGGAAGATTGGGTGGAAAGCAGATAGCGTTGCGGCAAGACCTGGGCATTTCGGCATCGAGCTCGAGTCCGGGGTGAGGGCTGACATGACTGTTGCCGAGCGGACGGCAGTCATGAGGTTTGAATTCCCTGCTGCCGGCGGGAACGGAACTGGAAAGTGGAACACCAGTGCGAGTGAGGAACACCCGCTGGTGCTCCTCGACTTGACCGACTTGTGGCAGAGCAGGCAGAATGCGTCTATCAGCGTCGACGCAAAGACGGGTAGGATGACGGGAAATGGGACCTTTCTACCCAGTTTCGGGGCGGGCTCGTACGTGATGCATTTCTGCGTCGATTTCTTCGGCGCCGATGTGCACGACACCGGCGTGTGGGTGAACAATCGGGCCGGTACTGAGCCCAAGGAGCTGTTTGTGACCAGGGGCTTCAACCTGTTCTTCATCGAGGCTGGCGGGTTTGCAAGATTCAAGAACCTTGCGAGTAATACCGTTACGGCAAGAGTCGGATTGAGCTTCGTCAGCGGGGAGCAAGCGTGCCGAAACGCCGGGGAGGAAGTTCCGGACCCGATTGCCGGATTCGACGGGCTGGTTGATGCTGCCCAAGATGCGTGGAGGGAGAAGCTGAGCCCGGTGTCGATTGTGCCCGGAGATGGGGTGAGTAAGGAGTTGCAAGTGAGCTTCTGGAGCGGACTGTATCGCACCATGATGTCGCCCCAGAACTACACTGGAGAGAACCCAAACTGGGACACGGGCATTCCGTATTTTGACTCCTTCTACTGGTGGGTGTTCTCTACAACACATATCGCAGCATCGCGGTAACAATTTACTAACAAAGGGCAGTATCTGGGACTCGTTCCGAGTTCAGCATCCGCTCCTGACCATCATCGACCCCGTGGCACAGACGCAGATGGTGAATTCTCTGCTCGACATCTACAAGCACGAAGGCTGGCTACCAGACTGTCACATGTCGCTGTGCAAAGGCTGGACACAGGGAGGCAGCAATGCGGATGTGGTGCTCGTCGACGCCTTCGTCAAGAACTTGACAGGCATCGACTGGAACCTTGCCTTGGAAGCCATCATCAAGGACGCGGAGATAGAACCGCTGGAATGGAGCGTTCACGGCAGAGGCGGGCTTCCGAGCTGGAAGAGGCTGGATTATATACCGTATCTCGACTATGACCCTGTGGGGTTCGGCACGAACTCGAGGAGTATCTCCAGGACGTTGGAGTACTCGTACAATGACTTCTGTCTCGCGACGCTGGGTCAGGGCCTCGGAAGATCTGACGTGTACGACAAGTACATCGCAAGGAGCACCAACTGGCGGAACCTGTGGAAGGCTGACCAGAAGTCGTTCATCAACGAGACGGACACGGGTTTCACGGGCTTCTTCCAGCCAAAGTACCTCAACGGCACGTGGGGATTCCAAGATCCGATCGCGTGCTCCGCCTTGGCCGATTTCTGCTCGTTGACGACGAATCCGAGCGAGACGTTCGAGGCTAGTATCTGGCAGTATCAGTTGTATGTAGACTTTCCTGAACCTGTTGTTACCTTCGTCGTTCAGTAGGACGCTGACAGTCTACCACAGCATCGTCCCTCAATCCATCTCAACCCTCATATCCCTCCTGGGCGGTGAACAGGACTTCATCCGCAGACTGGACTTCTTCCACCAATCTGGGCTGGCCGACATCTCTAACGAGCCCGTGTTCCTGACTGTCTACCTTTACCACTACGCAGGCCGGCCCGGGCTGTCAGCTAAGCGTATCCACACGCACATCCCAGGCTCGTTCAACGCTACCAATGGCGGACTACCGGGCAATGACGATAGCGGCGCGATGGGAAGCTTCTTGTTCTTCGGCATGATTGGACTATTCCCTGTTGCCGGACAGAACGTCTACCTGATCAGTCCGCCGTTTTTCAAAGAGGTGGCCATCACGAGTCCCGTAACGGGCAAGACGGCTAGGATCGCCATCGTGGAAGGGTTTGATGCCAGCTATGCCAACTTGTTCATACAGAGTGTCAAGGTCAATGGTCAGCCGTGGACGAAGAGTTGGATTGGACATGACTTCTTCACTGAGGGGTGGACGATGGAGTTGGTGCTCGGCGCGGCGGAGTCTGACTGGGGGACCAAGCTGGAGGATCGTCCACCGAGTTGGACTGGGGGAGAGATGAGTGTGAGTTGGGAGAGATAGATAAGAGTAACGCAGTATGGATGTTAGTGGTGGGAAGTGTCGGGAGTTGGTTACCCTCGACCATGAAGATAGTTCAGATGTGAATTATAGGTACTGCTAGATACCTAGGTACAGTACATACCTTAGGTACCTTATAAAAGGTAGGTATACCTATCCAACTGTAACTAGGGTGGGGTACCGCTGTTAGTGCTGCAGTTGTGTGGCGTAATTGATTTGCAGGGGAGGGGTTGCCACCGTTGCCTTGACGGCGAAACTCTTTAACTCGCTTTCACCCCAATGTAAACACGCGCTGTGACGAAAGGAACCGCGCCGTGAATTAACAGCCTTGCACAAAACTCGTGCATTTTGCGCCCTCAGATCGAGAAATGGTGTTCAGGGACAGCAATACTCTACACTTAGCCACTAATGAGGTAGATAACCAGCGCATTCCCACTGCTTTCAGTGGTGCATCTCCTGCTGCTTCGGATCTTCTCTCTGACTTGGACACTCTGAACAGAAAACCGGGTGCTACCTTTTCCTTTGAGCCCAAGAACAATCTTACCTCCGACCACGCACCTCACTTCAAGAGCTCGCCCAAGAAGAGCAAGCACAGGACAGACCAAGAGCTCCGCCAGAGCTTCTACGACCTGGTTCGGGCCACCACTCTGTCCCTCTCACCAGCATCTGCCTCGACGCACGAGATCACCACAGCAGCCAAGATGTCGCGCTCCAGATCGCAGTCGTTTGGAGACGACGACTTGGAAATCATCTCCTCTCAACAAGCCGCCTCCCAGTCCCAGCCATCAGGATCGGAGATCGGAAGATTGGGTGGAAAGCAGATCTACACAGACCTCACCTCTAGTCCCGGAAGAGATGTCCTCAGCTTCTCCGACAGCCCTGCGCTGCTCGGCCGCCCTGCTCCTGCACCAGCTCCTGCTCCATCCACGGCCCCCGCCTTCAGCCGCCCGACCACACTCCACTCCGCCTTCAATCGCAAGCCAGTCAACATCTTCAATGTCCCCCGCAACGGCATTCGCGTAGAACATCACCGCGACCACAAGGACTTATACCGGGTTAAAGGCCCGCTGGCGCCCAAGGCCGAGGGTAGGAAGGCCGCCCCGCCCCAACTCTTCAGTTCCGTTGGTCCTGGAGCACAACCTCCGGCTTCTCCAGTCAAAAGCTCCTCTTGGGCAGTCAATCAGCTAGCCTACGCTGATGCGCCGGCGTATACCGACCCGGCCAAGGCATCAGCCGACCTGAAAGCGCTGCTGGAGGGCGGAATGGAAGACGAAGACGAGGAGACGGACAAGAAAGAGACGATCGAGGACGGGAGCGTGGAAGGCATCAAAGTCAAGCTGCTCCCTCACCAGGTCGAGGGTGTGAAATGGATGCGGTCGCGCGAAGTCGGCCCTATCAAGAAGGGAAAGCTGCCCAAGGGCGGAATATTAGCCGACGATATGGGCCTGGGCAAGACGCTGCAGAGCGTCACCCTCGTCGTGACCAACCCGCTCCCCAAGAAGGACGAAGAAGGGTGGAAGGAGCGCTTCTCGGGTCTCAGCCGCGGCACGCTGGTCGTCGCCCCGCTGGCGCTGATACGGCAGTGGGAGGCCGAGATCAAGGACAAAGTCACCCCCGACCGCGCGCTGAAGGTGTGCGTGCACCACGGCCCGCAGCGGACCAAGAGCGCCGGCGAGCTCGCCCGGTACGACGTCGTCATCACGACGTACCAGATCCTGGTGTCGGAGCACGGCAGCAGCAGCGCCGACCCGGACGGCCACCAGGCGGGCTGCTTCGGCGTGCGCTGGTACCGCGTCGTCCTGGACGAGGCGCACAGCATCAAGAACCGCAACGCCAAGGCCACCAAGGCGGCGTGCGCCCTGCGCGCCGAGTACCGGTGGTGCCTGACGGGCACGCCCATGCAGAACAACCTGGACGAGCTGCAGAGCCTGATCCACTTCCTGCGCGTGCAGCCGTACGACGACCTGGCCGAGTGGCGCGCGCACATCGACCTGCCCATGAAGAAGGGCCAGGGCCACGTGGCCATCCGCCGCCTGCACAGCCTGCTGCGCTGCTTTATGAAACGGCGGACCAAGGACGTGCTCCGCGAGGAGGGCGCGCTGGTGGCCGGCGGCAAGAAGGCGCTCGACGAGGCGGCCGCCAAGGCGCTGCGCGAGGGGAAGGAGTACAAGGCGCCCAAGTCGGCGTTCAAGATCACGGAGCGCAAGGTCGTCACCGTCGCGACCGAGTTCTCGCCTGCCGAGAGGGAGTTTTACGACCAGCTCGAGGCGAGGGCCGACAAGAGCATCGAGAAGATGATGCAGGGCAAGGTGAATTACGCGAATGCGCTGGTGTTGCTGTTGAGGCTCAGACAGGCGTGCAACCACCCGCGGTTGACCGAGGTTAAGGTCGATAAGGATCGGGATGCGCTCGCGGCCGAGACGACTGCGCAGCCGGAGAAGAAGGTCGTTGACGCCGATATTGACGATCTGGCCGATGTCTTTGGGGGGATGGGGATACGGACGAAGCAGTGCGAGATGTGTCTCAACGATCTGTCGCGACAGGAGGTCGCGGAGGGACACTTACGCTGTGCGGCGTGCAGTCAAAGCCTGGAAAAGCTCAACGGTGACTCGCCGGAGAGAAAGAGGCCGAAGAAGAAGGGAAGGCGGGTTAGCGTTGTCGAGGAGGAGGTCAAGGTTGAGGCGAAGACGCGGCGGAAGCCCAGGGGCCGAAATATTGTCGTGGATAGTAGTGACGAGGAGGAGGAAGGGAGCTGGCTCGTTGGTGAGGATCAGCGCGGTTCGCTGAGGCTAGGTAAAGCTGGCGGAGAGGAAGACGAGAATGCAGAGGGAGTCGGCGAAGATATCGGCTCTGAGGACTCTTTCGAATCCGTGGAGGAAGAGGGGAGCAAGCTCGACAGCTTTGTCGTCGATGACGAGAAGGACACCGCGGTCCATTCTGACGATGAGGAGACTTTCCTGTCTGTGACTAAGATGCGCAGCCAGCTCGTCTCCTCCCAGCAGTCCGCCTCAGCCACCTCGGACTCAGAAGCGAGAGACTCAGCCGACAGCTCTGGTGTATCCGAGTCCGAACTCGCGTCCGACTCGGATTCGGACTCGGGTGAATCTCCCACCAGGAGAGAGCGCCATCGCCGGCGCAGAGGCGGCAAGAAAGACGCCTCCCATGTCCTCCAGTCCGCCAAGATTCGCGAGCTGATCTCCATCCTCAAGAAAGAAGTCGGCGAGCACAAGTTCATCGTCTTCTCCCAGTTCACCTCGATGCTCGACCTGATCGAGCCCTTCTTCCGCTCCCAAGCGGGCTTCAAGTTCGTGCGCTACGACGGCGGCATGAAGAACGACGCGCGCGAGGCGGCGCTGCACGCCCTGCGGACGGACCCGCACACGCGCATCCTGCTCTGCTCGCTCAAGTGCGGCAGCCTAGGGCTCAACCTCACGGCCGCGACGCGCGTCGTCATCCTCGAGCCGTTCTGGAACCCGTTCGTGGAGGAGCAGGCCATCGACCGCGTGCACCGGCTCACGCAGACGGTCGACGTGGTCGTGTACAAGCTGACGGTGGCGGACACGGTCGAGGAGAGGATCCTCGAGCTGCAGAACAAGAAGCGCCTGCTGGCCGAGGCCACCATCGAGGGCGGCATGCGCAAGAAGGACAAGAACGCGCTCAAGCTCGGTCTGCAGGAGATTCTGGCCCTGTTCAAGCACAGGACCAGCGCCGGGCCCGACGGTCTGGTGGACCCTCAGACCGTGCAGGACGATGTGGGCGGCATTGTTCGGTCGATGAGGAATCTAACCGCGCCTAGGAGGAAGGAGAAGAAGCCGGAGGATTCGATCTATGGTCGGAGGTGGTAGAGGAGTCTCTGAGCCTCATAACGGCGTTGGGGTTTGCTTATGGTGTTACTGTCTCCTGTTGGAGATCATGACTATCGGCGTTGATTATGTTTGCACTTTTACAGCGGACGAAATGACCACTTGGAGGTTATCACTCCCGTTCACTACTGCCTTAGATCTGTTTAGAGCACGTCAGGAATTGATTGTCAGATGTCTATACTCTATGACAGAGATGATATAGGTGTTGAAGATGACAGCTGGAAGTATCGCACGTGAATACGGTCATGCCTATACGATGGTCCTTAGGCTTATAACTCAGATTGCAATGAAAACCTCATTTCATGATGACGTTAAGCTAATGGCTAAAGCAATGAACTGCGAGAAACCCATCCGCATAGAGGCAAAACTGTATGTGTCATGATTGTGCCCCGTGAACTACCAACTCCACTGAATCATTCCGACATCAACATAACCGAATCGAGCCAACCGATTACTGGCCCGTAGGCGGTGCGTCAAACTTGGGTATCTGAGTAGCGGTCTCCTGCTGCGGCACGCTCGACGGCGCCGTAGCAGTCTGAGACGACTCTACGGCGGGAGCGTTCGCAGGAGCAGAGCCTGGGGCGTCGGTCGCCTTGGGCTTCTCCTTCTCGGCACCGAACACCTTGTCGAGACCGGCGGCCTTGTAGGCACTACCTCCGTGCTCCTGCTTCTTGAGCTCGGCAAGGCGGCGGGCCTCGTTGTGGATGTCCTCCACCTGGCGCTGGCCGTTGGTGTAGAACTGCACGAGCTTGCGGCCGGTCGGGGTGTTGGTGGCCTTCTCGAAGTACGAGCCCAGGCCGGACAGCAGGCCGGAGGCGCGCTGGGTGATGCCGTAGCTCTGGTCGGCCGTCTTGGCGCGGTCGGTGGCGTGGTACTTCTTGTCGAGGTTGGTGAGGGTGTTGAGGAAGCGGGAGCTGACGCCATGCTGCTCGTCCAGGTCGATGGCCTTCTTTAGGCCGGCGTCGGCCACGACGTAGCCGTGGGCCAGGTACTCTGCCAGGATGCGAGAGCGGGGCTTCTCCTCCTGTGTGATCTCGTCGTTGTCGCGCTCGTCTTGGTGCTTATAGCTGGTGCCGTTGTCCTTGTCTGGGTCGGTGGAACCGGTCACGGTGATCTCATTGTCGCCGAGCTTGGTGTGGTTGAGGAGGAGGGCGGTCTTCGAGGCCGTCTCCTTCTCGAAGGTGACGGTTGCGGACTTGGTAGCACCTTCACTGGTGACCTTGATGTCTGTGATCTTGCCGCTGGTTCGAGAGTGTTAGCTTCGTACTCAAACCCGTGTCAATCGTGTAGTGAAATCTTACCAGAAGCTGAAGAAGTCTTTAATCTCCTTGTCTTCAGTCTTGGCTGCAATGTTCGCAACCTGGACGGTGTTGGGAGAAGTCATCTTGTTTTGATTTGTGTAGTATGGATTGATTGTTGTAAGAGCAGTTATGTGGAGGATTCGTTATGCTCGAAGGGTATCACAAGGTTGGATGATATTTAATTTAGTTCCGTAGAGAAGTAGCCTGGAGGACAACGTGGAAGTTTTAATAGTCGTCGGTCGGCTGCGTGTCAAGGGTCCTTGCCAAGAGTGGTTCGAGTTGCCTGATGTCAGTAGAATCGTGAAGCATGCCGTGGAGGTGGCGGGTCATGTCGTCATTCCTGGTAGGTACGTATGCTATGGAGGGGTATCGTGGCTGTGCACCCTAACCGTTTACAGATTGGATTCTGGCTGCTTGGCGGAATCACATGCTATTTTACAATGTGGCTACAGCTCACATAGTGTGTGGCTGGTACCTAAGTACAGTGCCTCATGTACTATGTATCTACTACCAACACGGTCCTTCAGTGTCACAACCTACGTTTCACATAGCAAAGTTCGTCCTTGGCTCCAGCATGAGTTTCCGTCCAAGCTGGGCAAAATCACCCATAGCATGGTGACTATGGTATCCATTGCCTCAAGCAAAGGATAACGGGCAGTATTTTCAAATCCCGCGATTCCACCGTATCCAACTGAAGAAACGACTGTGGCAGGATCAGACACGACCTTCTATGGGGGAAGCCCTGGCCTGCAAGCACCTTTTCCAGCCCCAGACCGGCCTTGACTCCAAAAAGTAGTGTTTTTTTACAGAAAGAATAACAAGATGGTTATCCTGGGTATATCTACATCCTCCCTTATCGGTGAGATGCCCTCTATGCTCCCGTTGCGAGTGCGGCATCAGTCGCCGCACTAGCTGCGTCGGTGACAGCCGTAGCCACTGCAGTAGCGGTAGCAACGGCCGCAGCAGAAGAAGAAGCAGCTGCAGCGGCAGCGGATGCAGATGCAGCAGACGCAGACGCAGCGGCGGCTGAAGATGAAGCGGCAGCTAGAATGAAAACTAGTCAGCATGAGGGCCGTTAACCATGGATGGATAGTGATCTCACCGGCTGCGGCAGCCTTGCCCTTCCCTTTACCCTTTCCTTTGCCCTTGCCCTTTCCCTTTCCCTTAGCCTTTCCTTTACCCTTGCCCTGTCTCTTCTCGATGTCTGCTTCTGGCTCCGCGTCACGTCCACCGAGAAGCTTCAGGAGATCGGCAACATTGACTTGGCCTCCGCCTGCGGCAGCTGCCGCAGCTGCTCCAGCTGCGCCATCACCGTTCAAGTCGACGCCCAGCTGGCCCTCGAGGCCAGCAACAAGTTGGTCGATGAGACTCTGGACGTCATTGCTAGCCTTTCCGCTGGCGGCCGCAGTGTTGTTCTTGTTGGTGGCTTGGTTGGCTTGTCCCTTGCCCTTCTTCTTGCCCTTGCCGTTGTTGCTCTTGCCCCCGTTAGCCGTCCCGTTGTTGGCATTTGCTGTTCCGTTGACTACTGCAGTTCCGTTGCTGGCTAGTGCAGTGGCGTTGGCGGCGGCGGCAGCGGCAGCTCCCTTGGCCTTACTGTTGCCCTTGGCATTCTCGCCTTTGGGCGCACGTGCGTATACGGACACTGCGTCCTGATACGGTCCGCGTGGCACGTTTCCCTCGTGGGGTAGGGACACAACGTAGGACGCTGAGACTGCCAGCAGGGCCAGGACTGTTCCGAAGTTCTTCATTTTGATGTCTGGAGGAGTGGTTTGGAGAGGAGAGTGAGATGCAGTCCAGTCAAAGTAAGGTCCGAAAGAGCACAGCTACAGTCCAGATTAGTGCCTTGCATATCTACATCCCGGCCAGGCAACACATACCTCGTGAAAATAAGAAATGCCTTTATAAAGAAGAGAATGGACACACGAAGGGACCTGCCACGGAATAGGGAATGTAGCTTCAAAAGACGAGACGCTCGACTTAGGGCAGGATGAAGAGAAAGACCGGAGGATCTAGGCCACACGCTGTCTTATATCAATGGATGGCAGACAGCCGTCAGGGGCATGTTCTTGCATCATCAGCTCAAACATGGTTAATCTGAACAAGCATTTTAGTCATGAGAACTTGGCAAAGGAGGATCTGGAACGAGCAGAACACCGAGTTACAGAGACGGAGCTGAAGCATTGAGGGGATCAGTGAATCACGGCGATCAGGATCGCCTGATACATGCAAAGATAGAGGTATGAGCCCAGCGATGGGAAGTAGATTTACAAGGTATCTGCTGCGTTTAGACGCCCAGAAGTCTGCTCAGTACTGATGATCAAGACGCACCCGGGGAAGAACCAAAGACAGCGATCATCCTTGGAAATCCAGAGCTGTTATGATCCTCTTACAGGCGATCATACATGTAAATCCCGGTCGAGGTCCAGACTCTCAATCAGAACGGCAGGTCGAGCCTGCTTTAGTGGGGTTGGTCGGGGGTCGCAGGGGGTTTCCAGACGTTTGCTCAAACACGGTCGGGCTTCGACAAGCTCTTGTCAGTTTAAGAATAGAATGTCGGCTAGGGCTACTAGGAGGACGTGCTCCAACAAATGCCTGCAACTCTATTGTAAGTGCCGTGGCAGACCCATACAATAGCCTGTTGGCGTTTCTTAACGAACTGGGTAGCAACCTGACTAACAACTCTGTCGTGTTAGAGGTTGCTTTTTGTTGCTCGCAAAGAATCAATTCCAGTTTCCGTGTCTTAACGCAGCTTGTGACAGCTTGTAAGGGGCTACATGACAAGATCGGTCCACTGCTATTGAACAATTGAAGGCATTCTGCCCCCTCCCCGGCGACTGGGCTTGTCGCGAAGCACTCTTACTACAGACAGTCTCAGCAAGAAATTATCTTTAACCCGTCTACAAGCACTAGGAGACATACAAGTATGTTTCCTTCGGGGTTTGCGCAACTCTCATCGCGCTTACTAGAATCCTTGCACATGTGACAATACTGCGCGACTGACGAGGTAGAGTCAGGCCCCAGCGGGCCAGCAAGAACCAGACTGAGGAGTGCACCAACAGGATTCGCGTTGGTGATGGTCAGAAGTGATGCCAGGGCAGCAAAAAAGATAGCCAACGAGGGAAGCAGCATATTCGTAGGATTGAACAAGCGAGTAATAGAGCAATGTCTACAATTTTCGTAAGCTGTCCAGGAGCTTGCCAACAGACTTGCCAATCTACTTTCCCCCGCGATGTCTACGGCGGCGTCTCGGTTTATACTCCCAGTGACCAGACACGCTGCACCATGTCAGCCGCAGGTAGGAACCGAGAGCTGAGCCTTGGCCTCTGGATGAAAGTCCTCGTTGTCGTCTGGTTTTCGGGCCTACCGAACTTGGCGATGACAAGATATGGTGATCGTAGGATTCTAACAGTCAGCTTCGATGGCCAATAGCATACCTACTGCGGTAATCTTCGAGCGCCTTTCACTGAAGTCTGTCTTGGAAGTTTCCCTTCCGGTGTTGCAAAAAACAAAAACGAGAGCAGCAAAATCAAAACAGATAGTGAAGGTCAGACAGACAGAATCTGAAATTGCAAAAGGAGAAGGTCCTGCCCGGACTCGAACCGGGGTTACCGGAAGACTCGAAGGTCAGAATCCGATGTGATAACCAACTACACTACAGAACCAGTAGGCAAGGACTAGTTGTTATGCAGACCGATCTTATCAAACATTATGAGGTTTCTCTTAGGTACTTGTTTCTCGGACCCTCCGGGTTAGTTTTGCCGTGGTTTTGCGCCAAGAAATGGCCAGGGGTTCTTCTTCGTTAACCGACTTCTCTGTTAACACAAGTGTGGGGTCATTTGATTCTGCGTTGTCGATTGAGCTGCCGCGCGAACAGACATTCTTTCCACAGCACATGACTCACGCTTTACGATAGCTTGCGACCGCGTGGCCGGATAAATTGAGGGAGACAGTTCGACCAATTCGAACCAATCAAATACCCCGTGTCACACTCTCACACGAGGGACCTGAAAGCCACGGGTACCTTAATACGGCAGTGTGTGCTCAATCGCCACTGCCCTGACAGAAGCGACCTTGTGCTTCTCCCGCGGTTCCAGATACACTACATAATCTTAACAAGCTGCCGGTGCTCTTCAAAGAGATGCCCATCAGCGTATATCCGCGACGGTGGGCATGTTCCGGTCAGGCGGAAGCTGTCCGACCTGTCAACACAAGACAATCCGATTGAAGTAAAGGCATATACGGCTGAAGCTGCAATTATTGCCTTACGAGTACAGGAAGCTAGGTACCCTTTCCGTTCCACTCTCTCAAGCTTTTCGCAATGCAAACTCGCATGGACGAGTTGGTCTGGTCTGCGGAGAAAACCTTACGAGGTGACGTGCTTGATGCGGTCTACTAGTTCTCGAAGCTTTCCAATGCAGCCAAGCCAGCAAACAGGCGAGCGCCCCTACCAGAAGTCTACGAATGACTCCAGATACGGCTGCGTCAGCGCGATTTGGTATCCAACGACGATGGAGGAGGCCCAGAAAGAACCACAGTAGGTCAGGCAGTGCCTGCAGGAAACCAGTCCGTCCAGCCAACCAGACCGGTGTTGGCGGGAAACCTGCTTTTCTTGCATTGGCGGGCCGCGGTGACGCCCGGGGGCCCGTCACACCAAACCACGAGATCTTGTGCTATCACTTATCGTGCCTGGATCCTTGGTGCATGTTCTCGTCCAACGTCATACTATCTCTCAAACCCACCCGTCTGTCTGGCTATAAGCAGTTAATGAAAGCCAAGTTGCTTTTGAACCGACTTCGTTCTGCCTCTCGCTTGCTACTCTCTCTTCCGCATTATAGAGGACCTTGCTTATACCACATCGTTCTCTGCCTAAAGTGCTCCGTCTCTTATAATATACACGATGGATCGCACCAGAGGGGCTTCATTGGCCTCGCCAGCGCAGGAGGCTGCCAAGCCGGCCCCTACTCCGAAGCTGAGGAAGAAGTTGCAAAAGATCAAGCGGCCTGGGTCAGGCGTGCCCAATGAGGCGTCGAATAATAACAGTACAAACAACAATAAACTCGACACACCACCCAAAATCTCACTGCCGCTGCCTCCTGACCTTAGTGATTCCAAGTGGTCAGAGTACCTCCGGAGCAGTGGATATTTATGTGCGACCTTGGATACCTTACCGCAATCCAACGAGTCTCTTAAATCTCCCGTCACCATCATCCCTGAGCTCTCACACCTCACCCAACACCATGACACGCCACGATCGTCCGTCGACACCCTTGGAAGCGAATCTACAGATGCGTCTGTTGCATCAGTGAGAAGGCGCGCAAAGACACCCGTCTTCCACATCGGCCAGCTCGAGGCTCGGGCCCGCGCTCGGAAACTGGAGGAGGCAAATCAGCGGGCGGCGCAGATGAGGGAGGCTATGGAGGAGGCCTGCTGGAGGCAGGCAGGCGCCGAGCAAGGTGTTGCGAGTCTTCAAGCGTCGAATGCCCCAAAGCAGACTCACGTGCAACCTCTCCGTCTGAAGGAGACCAACGTGAAAGAGGCAACCGCGAACGATGTCACTGTGAGGGAAACCCAGACGAGGGAGGTCATTGTGAGGGACACCTCAAATCCTCGAGTTGGTGAAGAGGATGGAGCTGTGCAAGGAACTCGAGGGAGCGAGGATAGCACGGGCGGCATCAACCTCATCGCGGAGCAATACAGGGCTCTTATTGCGACCGACGACTCGAGATTTGCGGAGACCCGCCCCGGGACATCACGCTCACAGCAAGAAGGAGGAGGAGGGCTCACAATCCGGCACAAGCGCAGATCAGGAAATCTGCGGAGGGAGTCCCAGGAGTTTGACCATGCGGTAGAGGAGAGTCCGCAGGGGTCACCGGCATCAGACGGCACACTGGTTGCTTTTGAGGAAGAAACCATTTACTTTAAGCCTATGTCTTACTCTCCCGAACCATCGCCGCCATTACATAGGTACGAATCGCCGATGGCCAGTCCGCTGCCGCCGACGCCGAACCACATCGGCCTCAAGATCTGTGTCGACCTCCTGGCCAAGGACATCACCTCTGCGGTCACGATGAATGATCGGCACCCGCCAGCAGATGCATCAGCGCTGCAAATATGGACCATGATCGAGGCATACGAGAAGCTGCGGGATCGAATCAGGGAGTCCGGGTTGCGGTATGATGAAGTGATGAATTTGGAGCAGTCTTTCGACACGTGGCTGAAGGCTCTTTACACTGCTCACGAACGGTTAACCGGTACAGATCAAGCGAGTGAGAGCGTGTATGACGATTTAGAGCGTGTATGACGATTTGGAGCGTGCCGCTGGGGCGCTAGAACTGGACTAGAATTCTCGATACAGAGCAATTCAGGACCGTCTTTTGTTTTGTTATAGGGTTGGCTTGGCAAGGATACTGGGAGACTGGCACGGAACTATCATGAGATACCTCTTTGCTCTTTTGGCGTTTTCTCAGTGGGGATGGGAGAAGAAGGACCTTCAGGCTGGTCTCTTGCACCAAGAATACTTCACTTCTTGTACATATGTTACTGGCGCAGCTTTGGGCTTCCCGGCTGCCGGCTCAAGCTGGACTATCTAGCATGGGTCGAAGGTCAAAACAATTTCAACGATAATGAAGCCAAAGATTCCCTCACAGCTTCCGGTGACGACACCGACCCCACGCTCCGTAGTGTACGCTAAACTAGTCCTGGCCCGTGCATTTAGTGGGATCGCGCCGACTGCTACATCCTTGTACTGTACATACCTCCAAGGTACTAACCATTCACGACGATGTCAGACTGGATTTACCTTCTCTTTTTATTACCATCACATCGTTAAGATGGACGATGACTTCGGTGCCGACGACGATCTGATTGCCGCTCTGGCGGCAGCGGCACCAGCGCCTGCTCGACCTGTACCGTCGTCAAGCCGGTCGAGTCAACCGACGCCTCAGAGGATACAACAACCCACGCCTCAACGTCTGGATAAAGCACCACCGTCGGCTGCATCGGGGTCTAAGATAGTCCAGCCTACTCCCCAAGCTCTACCATCTCGATCGGCCGGATCGTCGATTCTAGTGTCGCCCAGACAGAAGGGCAACCCGGTCCTGGCAAATATCAAGTCGATGCCGTGGGAATACAGCGACATATCAGCCGATTACGGTTTGGGGCTGACTACGTGCGCCCTCTTTCTGAGGTAATTTGCTTGCCTTCCTAAGTATCTCATGATCTCTTTGGAAAGAAGGCGCAATCACGGACTAACGCGGTGGAATGTCACAACAGCCTGAAATACCACCGTCTCCACCCGGAGTACATCTACACTCGCATCCGCAACCTCCAGGGCAAGTTCGCCCTGCGAATCCTGCTGACTATGGTCGACATACCCAACCACGAGGACTCGCTGCGCGAGCTGGCCAAGACGTCGCTCGTCAACAACGTGACCGTCATCCTCTGCTGGTCCGCCGCCGAGGCGGCCCGCTACCTCGAGTTGTACAAGTCGTACGAGCACCAGACCAAGGGCGGCTTCGCGGCCATCCGCGGGCAGCAGGCGACGGGCTACGCCGAGCGGCTGGTCGAGTTTGTGACGGTACCGCGGGCGATAAACAAGGCGGACGCCGTGGCGCTGGTGGGCACGTTTGGGAGCTTGAGGGTGGCGGTGAACGCCGATGCCGAGAGGATAGGTCAGGTGGGCGGTTGGGGCGAGAAGAAGGTCAAGGCGTGGAGGAGGGCGGTGGAGGAGCCTTTTAGGGTGAAGAAGGCCGCTGCTAGGAGGGGGAAGGGGGTGGATGCGGTGCCTATTTCGAGGGTGCCGCTGAGGGAGATGGCGGGGCGTGAGGCGAGTAGGAGTGTCGGTGAAGGCCAGGTGCTTGGTATCGGTGCCAAGTCGACGACAGCAGCGAGTCAGAGCCGGGCGGCGCCAGCATATGAAGAGGAGGATGAAGAGGCCATGATTGCTGCTGCTATCGAGGCGTCAAAGAAGACGGCCGTTGAGGAGTCTGCGGATGCGGTGGATGCTCCGCCGGTGGAAAGGCCGAGAAACGAGGAGCTCGGTGAAGGGATAGCTGCTGCTTTGGCTAGACTGAGGGAGAATGGATGATGCTATCTGGCAGGAACCGTCATCAACACTCGAAAGCCGCCAAATCCGAGCTGTGCTGATTGCCTTGGATCAACCTGGAGGAGCACATGCTCTCCTTACTCGACGTTACCTCTGGTCAAGCGGGGCGATGCTCGCAGGAGCAATCAAGCGAGGCATGTCTGACCGATACGGTGTCGCATCGGATGGCGTGACGGACAAAGACCTTGGACTCAGAGCCTAAGTCTGGAGCTGTGTTCCGCTCGTGCAGATGTCGTGTGCACGCCTGCGGTATGGGTCTGTGACTGGCGGTCTCGGACGAAGCTTAATCTTCGGGGAACCACGATGGGAGAGCTTGCAAAAAACAGGACATGGCAGAGCCCCAGAAAACTGGTCAAGCTTAAATAGATTCATGGTCTACTAGATGGGAGGCCTTCTTACAGATCAAGCTAAAATCCCAGAAATATTCGCACTACGCAGAAGGATTGAAGCAGCTTCAAGACGTCAGCCATGGTTCTACTGGTCCGGCATTTGAGCGCCACCTGTACCACACAGTATGCAGCTCGATAGCGGGCGATAGGCACTCGTTCCTAGCGCCTCAATTAGTGCCTCTCCTTCTCGGCAGGCCAGAAGATCTGGGGCTAAGCCCGCCGTAAAATGTGGAGGTGGACCCCAAATTCAACATCTCTGTCCCCTCAAATGAGGGGTTCGCTCTCCAACTACCTTCCACGACAGAGAAAGCCAAGCAATCTGGATGAGAGCACGACTTTATCCATTATATTTATCTTTTAATCTTATGCTTCTCCTATCGCTCCTGCTCCGTCACTTTATCAGTGAACGGAAGAAGGACAGCGAGCATAGCGCCTGTCATTGTGACAGATTTCCAACATGTCAGCGTGCGTTACCGGCTTCCACCCTCTGATCCTATTCTCCAAGATTGTCGAGCATTTGCGCGGAGGATTCCAAGCAGCGGCTATCACAATTCAACGAGACAAGGCCATGGGTACCATCTTCGGGCCTTTTGGCTACAGGTCTTACCGCCTTGCTCTAGAGCGCAGACTGCCTTCATTTCCCAGCTGACATCTGTCGTCGAATGATACTGTTTACTGACCACGCATGGCATTGTTGCATGCATTTCGACACCGGGCTTCTTTCCTGGAGCGGTCATATTGAACCTGTTTTTCTCTACCACCTGCCACCTTGGCTTTATACAAGCTGGTTATAACGGCCATTAAACCAGAACACGGTGAATCCCTCCGTCAAGGATCATGATGCGATGCCACATAGGTCCTTGGGTCAGGAGGACGTCTGCTGGTTACAGCGGCGGACATTCGTGGGTCTCAACCACGAGTGACCCAGTTCGCGTGCTCAAAGCAAAGGTGTCGTTGTTTTCCGCGATATACTGTGTGCAGTCCCATGTTCCCCTTCGAGGGTGCATACATATCTTGTTTAGGCAGGTATTCAGGGGAACTGCCCAATCAGTACACCCTTTTCACCTGCAAGTGAGCCTTCGCACACGAGCTTGTCCCCGGCATGTGGAGAAGGGTGCAGCACAGCCAAGCTACGTATCTTTGAGATCGGCAACGGATCATGCTCAAGCTTCGATCACCCAAACCTCCAGTGTGTGTCTGCGCTATCCGCCATATTTGGTCTTCCAGACGCGGAACAGGTATACAGATTACAGCACGTTCCATGCAAGTTCGGCATGGTGCGCCTATACAACATGGGTCAATGTGCGGTCTGACATCCCATTCGGAGTGTGTACCGGTACGGTACCAACGGAAATAGTTATCAGAGGAGATATTGCGTCCCGTCTGGTCTCGATCCGCCTGGTTAATATGTCTCACCCAGGATTTCTTCTCCGCCTCCACAGCTCGTGGTAGTATAATAGCTCCTGCTATCTCATTCCCATCAATGCGGCTTAAACTTTTAAGCTGTCCTCTCGTTCTTTGAACGGTCGATTTCCTTGTTATACTCGTCCCTGGGCAAGCGGCCCGTGGTGTTAGTCGACAATGTACTTCAGCTCGACCGCCCTGGCAGTGCTTGGACTGGCTTCGCAAGTCACTGCAAGTCCCAGTCCCCAGAAGCGGGATACCAGCTGGTATCCGAAGCCGAAATATGTTGCAAACGCAACGAGGGCCAATGCCGTCAAAGATGCCTTCCAGACGGCGTGGGACGGGTATTACAAGTACGCCTACGGCCACGATTCTCTCTTGCCCGTAACGAACTCGTTTTCCGACGATAGGTAAGCAAGCCTTAAGAACTTACTCTCAGTCGTCATCTCACACGTAGCAGGAACGGTTGGGGCGCAAGTGCCGTCGATGCCTTCAGTACTGCTTTGGTAATGCAGAACTGGGAGGTCGTGAACCAGATCTTAGCATTTGTGCAGACAATCGATTTCGACGAGGCTATAGGCGATGTCTCGCTCTTTGAGACGACCATTCGTTATCTCGGAGGACTGCTATCCGGTGAGTTTGTTCCACGTTTGTTTCTGCCAACTTGCGGCGGTGGCTCTGGTTACTGACGTTGCTTCCAGCTTACGATCTTTTGACCGGTCCGCTAAAGGGGAAATCAAATGACACTGCCTCAGTCCATACAATCCTTAAGCAGGCTCAGCATCTGGCTGATAACCTGAAAGTTGCCTTCGACACTCCCAGCGGAGTGCCGGATAATGACCTTCTTTTCGGGCCACCTCGCAAGGCCGGCTCGACGACAAACGGCATCGCTACAATCGGCACTCTGGTTATGGAATGGACCCGTCTCGGAGATCTGACAGGGAACCCAAATTATGGCCGTCTGGCGCAGAAAGGCGAGGAGTACCTCCTACACCCGAAACCGGCGTTCGGCGAGCCGTTCCCAGGGCTCATTGGTACCGACGTGAACATCACCAATGGCCTGTTCGTCGATAGCAACGGCGGTTGGGTAGGTGGTGATGACAGCTTCTACGAATATCTGATCAAGATGTACCTGTACGATCCTATCCGATTCGGGGAGTACAAGCAGCGGTGGATCGTCGCTGTGGAATCGACCATTAAGCATCTGGTGTCGCACCCGACCACGCGACCCGAACTCACGTTCCTCGCCATCTACAACAACCAGACGCTGCGGTTCATTTCTCAGCATTGTAAGTGGAGCACCGCAGACACGACCTACAACACAACATTTACGGGCTACCCTGCCGCTGCCACAACCTTATCTCTATCCCGAGACCTGCATTGGACTACCACGTGGTTGACGCTAACATGCTATTTGCAGTGGCTTGCTTCGACGGCGGCAACTTCATCCTCGGCGGCCTGACGCTCAACGAGCCGCGCTACATCGACTTTGGCCTCCAGCTGACGGCCGCCTGCCACGATACGTACGAGCAGACGACGACGGGTATCGGCCCGGAGATTTTCCAGTGGCAGGACAACAAGCTGCCGCTCAACGCAACCAACAACCCGGGCCCACCAGCAGACCAGGCCGACTTCTACAAGCGGGCGGGCTTCTGGATCAGGGACGGGGACTACGTCCTCCGTCCCGAAGTTATCGAGAGCTTCTACTATGCATACCGCGCTACGGGCGACCCCAAGTACCAGGAGTGGGCGTGGGAGGCTTTCTTGCACATCAACTCGACGTGCCGGGTCGGCAGCGGCTATAGCAGCGTCACTGACGTGAACGCACCTAACGGCGGAGGTTATTCCGATTTCCAGGAGTCGTTCTGGTTTGCCGAGGTGTTGAAGTGAGTCTCTCTACCCGCAGCTTGACATTGGGATCGGTGGCTTTCTGGCTGACAATCCTGCTT
Source organism: Coniochaeta prunicola (assembly GCA_007388105.1). Classification (NCBI taxonomy): domain Eukaryota; kingdom Fungi; phylum Ascomycota; class Sordariomycetes; order Coniochaetales; family Coniochaetaceae; genus Coniochaeta; species Coniochaeta prunicola. Next base: position 328,477 of record SMOB01000210.1, on the reverse strand, counting down.
AGATATTCGTACCTGATACATGCGGAGGAGGAGGACTGGCAGGTTAAGGCCGACCATACGAACAAGTTCGTCTTCAACACGGAGGCGCACCCGGTGAGAATAGCGGCCGGATATGAGCGGACGTTCTTCTGAGCCCTTGAGCCTGTCCCACCAGGCAAAGCAAGAGAGAGGACTTTGTGGGAATCATGCGCATTCGGTTTGCATAATATACGGGGCTAATTAATTGCATCAGTTCGTCACTTACCTTCCAAGTGCATCTGCTGGGAATACCTTGTTAAGGATTTCTGGGATCAGTATGCCGGGTCTGTAATAACTGCCATTCAAGACGTTCGATATTTTCTCGGACCTCTTTTATCTCTTCGAACTTCCGGGACTGCCGTACTTCGGCTGCGTCATTCCACGTAAGAATGCGGCGAAGTTGCCTCACTACCAGAGCCTGCAATATTTGTGCAGTACTATATGAGACAGGGTATGAACTCTGTCTTTCACGTACGGCCATATATATCTGAAAACTCGGGATCCCGTCCGCTCTCCCATCGATAAGCAGGTAATAGCCAGACTAGTACTCGGGTGGGTGACCACCGGGGAATCCCTGGTGCTGTACGTTCTCTTTTTTATTACCATTTTTTCTTCTGCCTTGTGCTTTTTGGATCCAAGTTGCTCCAACTTGCTGGATTCATGACTTTCATCCACTTCTCCTACGAGTTGGGACTCGAGTGACATTATGTGGTCCGTCAACACATGCAGTCGATAGATGGATCAAGATGTGGCAGGCGCAGCCAAAGCTTAAATTAACCTTCTTATTGTCGATCCTCACCAAGCTAGCGATATCATTAATCCAAACATAATACCAGACCGGAGACTGCGTATGAGTGCCTCGGCAGTCTTAGCGAGATGAACGAGGTTCTTCATGTCTTGACCCGTGTCGCAGAACGGCGCCGGATCACAAATTCGACTCAAAGCCCGCCGGGATTGGGGACTAATACGAACCCTCAACTCCAGTTTGCTTGTGCCGATTGCCCAAACAGGTCCCCGTGTTTGGATGCATGCACGCGTGTCTCGCACTAAGCTGACGTTTGGCACAGGCTGACTGAGCCTATGCATTACATGAGGCACGGCTTTCCTGGACAGACTGGGTGTCTATCCGGACTCATTCTTTATTGACCGTCTGTCCTCCAGTGACCTTTCATCTATTTCATCCACCTTACCTCGCTCTGGAGCTTGATGCTACGCTTTCCTGTTTTTGCTGGGTGGGGAAGCCTAGACCTGCCTTAGTGTCACCGACTAGCAGTAGCTCGGCAGCCCTACACACCCCTGACACCTCGGCACGGGTACTGCACCCGCCAAGCAAAACGTCATATAAGCTGGAGCTTTCCCCGATCTTTGAGCTCTGAACACGGTGAGGCGATCCCCAAGTTGCTCCCTGGCCATCCGCCCACCTTCCGGTGTCAATGGCATACCTACAAGGTATCCTGCCTCTCCACCCAGTGGAGAAGCCTCCATACACTGTCGAGGCACCGGGCTACAAACCTGTTGACGGCGAGACCATTCCACGCCGACATCCAAAGGCCAAGAACGGCCTGCTCGAACGTCCGGCTCCTGATGTCGCTACAAACTTCGACCTCCTTCGGCGCAGTGCTAAGAAATACGCCGATGAGCCGGCGGTCGGCAGTCGCAAGCTTCTCAAGACGCACAAGGAGCTAAAGAAGGTGCCCAAGATCGTCGATGGCCATGTCCAAGAGGTCGAGAAGGAATGGACCTTCTTTGAGCTCTCCGACTACACCTACTTGACGTACCGCGAGTATGAGACACTGGTACTAGAAGTCGGCGCAGGGCTGCGCAAGCTAGGCCTCTCATCCTACGACAAGGTCCACCTCTTTGGAACTACCACGTCCGCTTCCCCTAATCCCTTACCTCGTTACGAGTCGCAACAGTTACTGACTTACCTCCAGTGCCAACTGGCTCACCATGTCACACGCCTGCTCGTCTCAATCTATGACCATCGTAACGGCCTACGACACCCTAGGCGAGAGCGGGGTGGAACACTCTCTCGTGCAGTCCGCCCCGAGCGCCATCTACGTCGACCCGCACCTCCTGCGCACAGTCACCAACGCTGTCAAGTCCGCCCCCTCGATCCGCTACCTGATCTACAACGACGCCTCCAACCAGCCCATCCCGGAATCCCAGCTCTCATCCTTCATCTCCGCCCACCCGGAACTAGAGATCCTCTCCTTCTCCTCCCTCCGCGCCCTGGGCGAGGCGCACCCCGTCCCTCCCGTCCCGCCCAAGCCGCAAGACACCTACTGCATCATGTACACCTCTGGCTCGACCGGCCCGCCCAAGGGCGTGCCCGTCACGCACGCCGGCTTCGTGGCCGCCGTGGCCAGCACCCTCTCGGTGGTGGACGAGTCCGTGTCGCACCTGGACTCGATCCTCGCCTACCTGCCGCTGGCGCACATCTTCGAGCTGATCGTCGAGAACATCGTGCTCTTCCTCGGCGCCACGCTGGGCTACGGCAGCCCCCGGACCCTGACGGACGCCAGCATGCGCAACTGCCCCGGCGACCTGAGGGCGCTGCGCCCCACCGTCATGGTCGGCGTCCCGCAGGTGTGGGAGACGGTCAAGAAGGGCGTCGAGTCGCGCGTCGAGGCCGGCGGGGCGCTGATCAGGGCTGTCTTCTGGAGCGCGTTCGGCGTCAAGAGCTTCCTCGTGCGGTACGGCCTGCCGGGCGCGACGGCGTTCGACGCGCTCGTGTTCGGCCAGGTGAGGACCATGACGGGCGGGGGGCTGCGGTTCATCGTCAACGGGGCCAGCGGGCTGTCCGAGGGCACGCAGTTCTTCCTGAGCATGGTTGTGGCGCCCATGATTGGCGGTTATGGGCTCACGGAGACCTGCGGCCAGGGCGCGCTAGGGAGTCCGCTGCAGTGGAGGCCCGGCGCGGCTGGGACGGTGCCGGGCGGTATCGAGGCCAAGCTGGTCAGCCTGCCGGAGCTGAACTACTCGACTGATAGCAAGCCGCCGCAGGGTGAGATCCTGCTCCGGGGTCTGCCGGTGCTGAGGGAGTACTACAAGAACGACGAGGAGACTACCAAGGCCATCACTGGGGACGGGTGGTTCAGGACGGGAGACATCGGGGAGTTTACCGATGATGGCCTGCTGAAGGTCATCGACCGCGTGAAGAACCTGGTCAAGATGCAGGGCGGGGAGTATATCGCGCTCGAGAAGGTGGAGGCGATCTACAGGGGCGCCAAGTACGTGCACAACATCATGGTCGAGGCGGACAGCGAGCACGCGAGGCCGATCGCGGTCGTGTGTCCGAACGAGAAGGTGCTCGCCGAGAAGGCGGCCGAGCTAGGGGTCGACGAGCACGACATGCACAGGGACGCCAAGGTCCGGCAGGCGGTGCTGAAGGACCTGGTGGAGGTGGGCAAGCAGGCTGGCCTTGGCGGCATGGAGACTGTGTCGGGGGTGCTGATTGTCGAAGAGGAGTGGACGCCTGCTAATGTGAGTTACTGAACTGTGTCGATTGCGAAGCTCTCAAGGAAGACGTGCTAATGGTGTGGTAGGGATTCGTGACCGGTACACAGAAGGTCAACCGCAGGGCTATCAGGGAAAGGTACAAGGAGGACATCAAGCGAACCTGGGGTGCTTGAACTTGGTAACGTAATTACGGTCTTTGATGCTGAGTATCAGGCATGTATGTGTAAGAGACAGGAAAGGGTCTAACACAGGGGGTCTGCCCTACACTTGAGTTTGTCAACGACATTGGGTTACAACCAACTGTTAAGAGCAGGCCAATGGCTTCTGGAGTGTTTGTGTTAGCCAGGTAGTCCGTGCCTGATCTGCCCTACCATAAGTGGAGGTGCTCTTGACTGAGTTGGCCGTGTCCTGATTTGCTGCGCTACGGAGGGATGTTGACCCGGACGCTGACGATGGTAGTCACTTATAGCGTTCAGCCGCACCTGTAAAAAACCACCACTTACGCGGCCTCACGTGTTCACAGCTAGACATCTCTTTGTGCCATGATACTTCCTATCCTCAATTCATAAGTAAAGCCTTGTAAATATGAGAATTTAGATGAATATTGTGTGTTGAGTGAACCGATAACCACCCTCGAAATGTACACATCATCAGCGCTCTTACAGGAGCCTTCTTCACGCGAGTCATCCTCAACAGCAGACCACTTGGAGGACCCAACCACCAGCAGCGAAATGGTCACCACGAGCAAGAGGAGGCCGATCCCCCGGAAAGGCCACACCAAATCCCGCAACGGCTGCCTCAACTGCAAGCGGCGCAAGGTGAAATGCCAGGAGACTCTGCCGGAGTGCGACCACTGCAAGCGCATCGGCCTGAAATGCGAGTATCCGCCCGAGAAGTTCCGGCGGGCAGTCGTCTGGCTGTCCTCGTCGTCATCGGCATCTCCCGTGTCTGCCTCGCCCTCGGCCGCCCTGCTGACCATGCCGACGGCGCCCGGTACCACTGGCACCTTCACCATGGACGACATGCGCTTCTTCCAGCACTTCCTGCTCAAGGCGTACCCGCCGCTGCCCATCCACGGCGACGGCATCTGGCGAGACGTGGCCCAGATCTCGCACGGGTTCGACTACCTCGTCCACTCGATGCTGGGCCTGGCCGCCTCGTCGCTCGAGCTCGAGCTCTCACTCGCCGACCCTTTCTCCTCCTCGTCTTCCTCCTTGTCGTCCTACTCGCCCGCCGCCCTGGCCCACCGCGTCGCCGCCATCCGCCTCCTCAACGAGTCGCTGTCCAGGCCGTGCGCGTGCCCCGAGGAGGGCACGGCCCGGTACGCCGCCATGATGGCCCTCACCTTCCAGAGCTCGTACATGGCCGACGGCATGCTCGAGTTCGTCGCCATGACGCGCGGGTGCCACGTCGTCGCGAGCACCGCCATGGGCGGCGCGTTCGAGGTGAGCCCGTTCGGGGTCTTTTCGCGGAAGGCGCACGTCGACACCTGCAGGCGGTTGGGTCCGAAGCCGGTGCGGGAGGCGGATCGGCGGCGGGACGAGGTGCTGAGCGAGGAGGTGGTGGACGGGCTTCTGGACGGGTTGAGGGACCTCGCGGCGCTGTGTGGTGGGAGGAGCAGATTGGAGGAAGATGTCTTGAGGAAGGTTGAGAAAGTCCTTGTTCTGGCGAGGTGGGACTGCATTGAAGGTAAAGAATACGAGGGCTCGCTCGCTGCGGAGTGCGTTTGACTGACATTTGCCATGCAGCTTTCGACCAAGTGACGCTTGTCTACGGGGCGCTAGGCGAAGCTGACCACGACCAGTTCTCCGACTTTACCGACCCGGCCAACTTCCCAGCGCAGATATTGCTCGTCTACTTCTTCTTGGTCGAGTACCTGGTTGCGTACCACGCTATGGGCTTCATTCGCTCGTCATTCGCCTACCGCACCGCGACTACGAAGCTCTGGGTGTACAATCTGGCCGATAGGCTCCCTAAGGCGTACAAGCCGTACATGGAATGCCCCGTCAGGTTCGCGGAGTCTCTTACTTGATCATCCCAAGAATACACTGCATGAGATACCATCGGCACCTTACCTTCAGCTTCCAGCCCGTTACTCAATGGACTTCAGAATGGCAGCGTCTTCTTAGCAGCAAGACGGTTCCCGTTCACAGTACGGTTGGCCGCCCTATTACGCAGATCACCCGTCTCTATGTCTATCCAGCAAAAAGCCCTGGCCAAATGTCTACGAGACATAGAGCCGCATGCGGCAATCCGTATGTTCATTAGGGTCGCTTGCGTCCGCCACTTCAGCGCCCTCGTTCTCGACGACCTCTGTGACGAACGGCGCGCGCTCTACCGGGTGCATAGCCGTCTAAGGATTGTCAATCACGATGTGATGAGCCTGGTTTAGCGCAGGCGCGACACCGTCTCGGAAAGCCCATGGCGTCTTACCAGGCGTACTAAACAGACAGAACCGAACCCATGTCAATAGGCCCAGAATTTATCAGAGGTGAAACCTGCCAAGTTAAGAACTTGCCTATCTCGGAGGAAGGAGTGTTCCTCGCCAAGGACTTAAAACTCAGCTCACCTCAACTTCGTGCTGCGGTTGTGGTACCAAAGTCCCTGGCCATCAGACTTGTTGTGCCCGAGATGGAAAGGGGAACCTCGGACTCGGCGCAACATGCTGAATTCGGTTTGTGTTGGGTGTTTCCTGGGCTCCCAGCCCGGCAAACGGCCGCTGATATATGGGGTCCGGAGCTGATCTTGTTGTTCATGGCATTCCGTGGCCGACATGGCGCCAGTCATCTAAGTCTATGACTCCATTGACGCCAGAACGAAGTTTGGAATGGGTCGAGACTGGGAGATTTGTGCGTCTGAGAAACAATCCATCCAGAACACCTTCACAAAGGAACACATCTATACATTCGGGACATGTCTAGACCAATACGGAATACATACCTATTCAACCCAGTAGAATGCTGTCACTCGGCTCCATTTCCGCTAATCCAGAGTATACTTTACTAGTTACTTTACACGCATATGCGATTCTTTCGAGATCGCACACTGTTGCCAACTCCCAAATGTCAGTCAATGACCGCCTTAACACCAGGAAATTCTCAGCTTGCGCAAGCGATAAAAAATTGGAAGCAAATTCTTTTCAGCATCTCTCATCGAATGCAACGCCTAAAATTGACAAACAGGGGAATCTATGGTATTAAAGCTCATCATGGTCCAGGGGCTCGTCACTGTCAGCACCGCCAGCGCCACCGGAGTAGAGCTTGCTAGTGATGGGGTAAGCGACGTTGGACAGCTTCTCCTTCTGCTCCTCAAAGTCCTCAGTGGTGGCAGTGGCGCCGTTCTCATCGAGCCACTCGGTAGTCTCCTTGATGGCGTCGAGAAGCTGCAAATGTGTTAGCTGGATGCACGCGGAGGCACAAATGTTTAGGTGACGGGAATACTCACAGCCTCCTTGTCCTCCTCGTCGATCTTGCCACCGAGACCCTCCTCGTCGTTGACCTGAGCCTTGAGGCCGAAAGCGTAGTTCTCCAGTCCGTTGCGAGCAGTGATGCGCTCAGCGTTGGCCTTGTCTTCCTCGGCATACTTCTCGGCCTCCTCAACCATGCGGTCGATCTCCTCCTGGGTGAGACGGCCCTTGTCGTTGGTGATTGTAATCGACTCCGACTTGCCGGTGCCCTTGTCGTGGGCAGAGACCTTGAGAATACCGTTGGCGTCAAGCTCGAAAGAGACCTCAATCTGAGGCTGGCCACGAGGCGCAGGAGGAATGCCGGTAAGCTCGAACTTGCCGAGAAGGTTGTTGTCCTTGGTCATCGAACGCTCGCCCTCGAAAACCTGGATCAGGACGACCGGCTGGTTATCAGCGGCAGTCGAGAAGATCTGGCTCTTCTTGGTGGGGATAGGAGTGTTGCGGGGAATAAGCTTGGTCATGACTCCTCCAGTGGTCTCGATACCGAGGGTAAGCGGGTTGACATCCATAAGGACGACGTCCTCAGTGCCCTTCTCGCCGGAGAGGACACCAGCCTGGACGGCTGCGCCGAAAGCGACAGCCTCATCCGGGTTGATACCCTTGCTGGCCTTCTTGCCAAAGTACTCCTCGATAAGCTCCTGGACCTTGGGAATACGAGTGGAACCACCAACAAGGACGATGTCGTCAACCTCGTTCTTCTTGACCTTGGCGTCCTTGAGCACCTGCTCAACGGGCTTGAGGGTCTTCTTGAAGAGGTCCATGTTCAGCTCCTCGAACTTGGCCCGGGAGAGGGTCTCGGAGAAGTCCTTGCCATCAAAGAAGGACTCGATCTCGATACGGGTCGTCTTCTGGGAGGACAGAGTCCGCTTCGCCTTCTCAGCCTCGCGCTTCAGCTTGCCCATTGCCTTGAGGTCCTTGGTAACGTCAACATTATGCTTCTTGTTGTACTGCTTGGCGAAGTGGTTGATGATGCGCTGGTCGAAGTCCTCACCACCCAAGTGGGTATCACCGGCAGTAGCCAAGACCTCGAAGACACCCTGGTCGATAGAAAGGAGGGAGACATCGAAGGTACCACCGCCGAGGTCGTAGACAATGATCTGGCGCTCAGCGCCTTCCTTATCCAGGCCATACGCGATAGCGGCAGCCGTGGGCTCGTTGACGATACGGAGGACGTTAAGACCAGCGATGATACCGGCATCCTTGGTGGCTTGTCTCTGGTTGTCGTTGAAGTAGGCGGGAACGGTAACGACGGCGTGGGTGACCTTCTTGCCGAGGTAGCTTTCAGCAACCTCCTTCATCTTGCCGAGAACCATGGCGGAAATCTCCTCGGGGGAGAAAGTCTTCTCCTCTCCACCGGCGACAGTAACCTTGACGAAGGGCTTGTCATCCTTGGAGATGACCTTGTAAGGGAAGTGCTTGATATCTTGTTGGACCTCCTTCTCGGAGAACTTCCGGCCGATTAACCGCCTAGAGAATGAGATGTTAGCATGGGGAGATCAGAGGGCACAAGTCGAGCATGATAGGCTTACTTGATATCGAAGATTGTGTTGGTTGGGTTTGCGGCAGCTTGGTTCTTCGCTGCGTCACCGACTAATCGCTCCTCCTCGGTAAAGGCCACGTATGATGGTGTGATACGGTTTCCTGAAGAAGGATGTTAGCAGGCGCCAGACCGCAAGGCGGGAATCTATCTCGAAAGTACCAACTTACCTTGGTCGTTTACTAGAATCTCAACCTTGCCATGCTGCATGACACCGACGCAGCTATATGTTGTTCCGAGATCCTGAGCGCCTGGGTTAGTTCTGCCTGGGGCCACGAGTCTACAACTGTAACCAAAGGGATGAACTTACGATACCGATAACAGTGCCATACTCCGAAACCTCGTCCGCCTTGACACTCTGGACAAATGCCGGAGAGAAAAGGGCGCAGAAGAACGCGAGCAGACCAAGGCCGAGGGCCATGTTGCTTCGCGATCCGCGAGCCATTGTGATAGGATGCAGGTAGCTACTACCCCTCAATGTAGCTTCTCAGATGCGAATAGAAAGAAAAGAAAGCCCAATCCTAAGAAAGAGAGAAGAGAGCGAAGGTATGATCCGCCTCTGTGTCCTCAAACCGATCTAGTGGTGGGAGGAGGAAAATGTCAAGTGTTGAATGGAGGATAGTGGAAACGGTAGAAGAAGGCTGCAGTGGTGGCCCTCTTAAATGGAAGCTTCTCCAAAAACTGACGAAGTGTCCAAAAGTGAAGAAAGGACAGATTTCAATCAAGCGTAGCCCATTGCCACACCACAGGGGGCCATCCCCTACAAGAGTGGGTGGGGCGACCATTGATGGCCAATCAGCATTTGTATCTGGATAACAGTAAAGTACTGGCTACGGATAATAAGTATTCTCTCCAAGAACTCACTCGTAACGGTACACCATCAGCGACCAGAGTACTTCCTCGCCCCTTAGAAGCACAGTTACGGGGGTGCTGCCGCCCCAAGCTGTGACCACCTTGTCAAATTCAACGTCGGTCCATCTGTCCTCAGCTTAAGCCTTGCACTTCGTCACAGCTAGACACGTGCACAGGAAGAGATGCTGGTTTCTCTATCATCATGTATTTTATACGTGACTCATGCTCCGAGGTCACTGACAGGACCAAAGCAATATGATGACTGAAGAAGCCGAACGTTTGTTGAAGGTTCCACGATACAACAATGCAAGCTGGTCGCCAGTGTCGCCAGTGTTTCTGCCAGAGTGGCCTTTTCCATGAGCTTCTTTCCCCACAAACCCGCCTCCCATTCTAAGCTCGGATGCCGTCCGGTGGGGCCCCTGCAGGAATTAATGACATTGAGGCTGATCACATATTGCTCCATCCGTATCCGTATGCTCGGATATCAGACTCCATTTGCTGTCACATGTAGTGTATATATCGTAGGACTTAAGGACATCGCTGCGTTAGAGCTTGACGAAGCCACAACTCTATAGAGGCTGCATCAGGTCTAAGCTCGTCTCTCCGTCCCAAACGCTTGTCTAGCAACGCCATCCCAATCACTCAAGACGTTTCAAATGACGGGTGGTAGTTGCCACGCTTATTCTAGATACGTGGGCCTCATGGAACCATTCCTCATTCCAACAATCCAGCCGCGACAGTCTCCCCTCCGCTTCTCAACACTACCCTCTGCCCAGCTTCCAGCGGCACCTTCGACGCCAACTTGATCACCAGCCGTGCCACAGCAGCCGGCTTCACGATCTTTGGCTTTTTCTTTGTCACCGCCCCGGTGATCTTATCCAGCAGAGCCGGGATCGATTCTATCGTCCCTGCGGAATGGAGTCGGCCACGGTGTACATCCACCTGCATAGGCATGAGGAAGTCGAACGCCAGAGCCTTGAGCGTGAAGCTGTCCAGACATTGTATTGGCTTCGCGGGGTCACAGATGATATCGCCCGCTCGAACGTGGATGGGATCGATGTTGCTCAAGTGAAGGACCACGTTCTGCCCAGCTACGGCCCATTCGACTGGTTCTTCGTCCAGTTGGAGTGACTTGATGTACGCTTTCTCCCCGCTGGGTTGCACTAAGAGTGCGTCACCCATTTGTAGAGAGCCAGCGTCAATCCGCCCAGACACTGTCAGTGAGCTTTGGACGGTTCGGAAGACCTCCGAAATGGTCATGCGTAGTGGTTTATTTAGTGCTCTTGTTGTTGGTTCAGAGCTCTCAAGTTCCTCCACAATCGTGGGACCTTGATACCATGATGCGGCGGGATTTGTTGATCGATTTACCAAGTTATCGCCGTGGAGGCCCGAGACAGGAACGAAAGAGACATTCTTCGGTTGAAATCCGGTTGCAGTGAGAAAACCGGTGACCTGGTGGGTGATTTCTTCAAACCTCTCTTTCGACCAGTTGACGGTGTCGAGCTTGTTCACTGCCACTATAACCCTCGATACCCCCATACTGCGGATCAGGAGGGAGTGCTCTCGTGTTTGGCCTTTTAGGCCTGATTCGAAAGCTCCAGTACTAGCGTCGATGACCAGGATGGCGAAGTCAGCTTGACTTGCGCCTGCGATCATGTTGGGTATGAAGTCTCTGTGTCCAGGCGCATCTAATATCGTAAAGACGGTCGTGTCGGTTTCGAACCTGTTCGTTGCTATGTCGATAGTGACACCTCTCGCCCTCTCTTCCGTCCTCTGATCGAGCACCCAAGCAAGAGCAAATGAAGACTTGCCAATTTTTTCAGCTTCATTTCGAAGCTTATCCACGGTCCGCTGGTCGACGACTTTGAGGTCTAGAAGTAGTCGACCCATCATTGTGCTCTTGCCAGCATCAACATGGCCTAGAGGATGAGGTATCAGCATGCTTTCAACTATTTATAGGGAGTGCAACACTACTTACCAACCACAACAAAACTGGCCGTCTTCTTGCTCTTGCTCTTCTCAAACTCGTTGAGAACATTTAAATTTTTGCTCTTGGGCAGAGGTGTGTCGTCGATTTTGAGCGATTTCACGTCGCTGGCCACAGATTCGGCGCCACCGCCCTTTTTCTTGGCCGGAGTGGCTGCGACGGTCTTCTTGCCCGCTGCGTCGACTATTAGCATCCGAGTTAGTTCTTGCTCCTTCCCGTAATCGAACCTTTTGCCTGAGCCGCTAAAACCACATCATCTGGACTAGGTTTCGAGAAAGCATCGGCTAATGACGGGCAAAACGCCATGTAAGGCAAAGCAAAGAATTTGGTTGCAGGCGGTTCTGGATCCACGGCCGAAGTTCCAAAGAGGGTCTGGGCAAACGCTGACGGCTCTGCCATTTCAGGTGCTGGAGGCAGCTCATCATGGGCAGCCGGGGAAGGTGCCTGAGAGGAGGCGGAGGAAACCCCAGATTGGAGCAAATTCCTCTCATCGCCACCATCCATAGCCCCGGAAGCTGGTCCCTTGGATGGTTGAAGTTGACTTCGCCTTTGCGTTGCCGTAGGTCTGTTCTCGTCCTTGGTCGCAGCCTGTCCAGTTTTGACCATGCGTCCCGCAGCCCCAGTCTCGGACAATTTCTGACGCTTGATAAACCCGCCATCCTCTGACAGTCGATTTTCCTTGAGTGACGGAGCCTCCTTTACTGACAGCTCTCCCAGCCTTTGGCGTGTGTTTTCTGCCTGTTCTTCGGAAGACTGCTGCTGCTCCAACTTCTTCTTTCTGGCAAGGGCAAGCTGTTGCAGCTTGGTTAACTTCGGAGCAGAGCCCGAACCGCCGAGTAGTCCACCGCGAGGTCGTTGAGGCTCAATGAAGACGGCAACACGTTCCGGGGGAATGTGTCCCCAAGGCATGTCTTTGAACAAGGCGGATAAAGAGGGCTCGGGTTTCCATCTGGGAATGTTGACCGTTGACGGCAGCGGCTCGTCACCTTGACTACTTGTCAACGAGCTGCCACTTCCATTTCCATGGCCGCGCCGATTGCGCAAATCACAAAGTCGTCGACAAACAGGGGCCGAACACTGTTCGTGTATCCAGGATTGCCCAGACTCGAGGGTTGAGCGTGCGCCTCCTCCTGGACCAAACCGACATACCGGACATGACGGAACTATGGCGGAGTAATGAAACGTGTGCTTACCAGACTGTGCCTTTTGCGCGGACTTGGCCGCCTTGGGCGGCGGAGGCGCAATAAATTTGGTGAGTAGATATGTGACTGATTTATCGACATCGTAATAGTAGTGCCATAAGGCTTCCTGAATCTGCTCTGTTGTGACCTTGGCGGCTTCTACTCCGAGGGCCGCTCTGACGTCGGCAGTGCCCTGTTCCATGAGCGCCTTATCCTCCTCGCTGATTTCTTCAGCTTCATCGCTATAGTAGTCATCGTCATCGTATAGGTGTTCTGATACGGTGCTTTGCACGTTTCGGTATGCTTGATGTCGTGACATGTTGGGGTTATGGAGGTGAAGAGCCACTGGGGGAACGCAGTTGCCGAACTTGACGTTTTGAAGAAAACGAATGGCAGGTTCCTGTGCAGCCAGAAGGGGGCGCTTGAGGAGTAATTAATTGCAGGGAGCCCGTCTGATTCTATCAAAATAGGTTTACGGAAACCTTACATCCAGGCTGCAAAGGTGTAAGGTACCTGGTAGTCCTTATGTTGTCTCAACGTCAGTCATTCATCGCTTAGCGAAAGCGTCATGGAAATCACTACGTAGGGTTGCTAGCTACCTGAGCTGTTGTTGGTGGGGCGGAACCCCGCGACACCTAAAGTTTCTGCCACTTGAAGGAGGCGGTGAAAGGAGCTTCAGTTCTGCCCCACCCTTGTCTGTCCCTTCTCCTGATATGGCGGCCTGGAATTTTTTGGCGTCCGAGCTATCAGTATGTTGAGCTTAGAAACCCATATCACTGTTCCGTAACCACGACCCAAGACCTTGCCATTTGACGGAGAACACGAAGCCTGTCTATTGATATCCCATTCGCTGTCATCCTGAAAATCTGTCCAACATGGCGATGAGTACGTATAAAATCATCCTTCAAGCTTGACTGCATATAAGCTAACTTAGTCGCTTCCCAGATTTGGATTTGTCGAACGGTTCGTGCCACATGCCCATCGAGTATGATACCATCGAAGCTGACTAGTGTTTCCAATAGCGACTATGATGAAGGACGAGCAGGGACGGCCCTTCATCATTGTTAGAGAGTAGGTGGAGCGTCTCTACAACAGCAACGCAGAATAAGTGCTAACTCCGTGCGAAGCCAAGGATCAAAAAAGAGACAGTTCGGCAACGAGGCCGTCAAAGCACATATCCTTGCCGCACGCACAGTAGCGAACATCGTCAAGAGCTCCCTCGGGCCTCGCGGCCTGGACAAGATCCTCATTTCCCCGGACGGCGATATTACGGTCACAAACGATGGTGCCACGATTCTACAACAGATGGAGATCACAAACCATGTGGCCAAGCTTCTAGTAGAGCTCTCAAAGTCACAGGATGATGAGATCGGCGACGGCACTACCGGTGTAGTTGTCCTGGCTGGTGCGCTTCTAGAGCAGGCGGCGGAACTCATTGACAAGGGCATCCACCCCATCCGGATCGCAGACGGATATGACCAGGCGTGTGATATCGCGGTAGCTGAGCTGGACAGGATTTCAGACACGATCGAGTTCAGCAAGGAAAACACAAAGAATCTGCTCAAGGTTGCGCGGACAAGTCTAGGAAGCAAGATCGTGTCCAAGGCCCACGACCAGTTCGCTAACATTGCAGTGGATGCTGTTCTCTCGGTCGCCGATCTGGAGCGGAAAGATGTCGATTTCGAGCTTATCAAGGTGGATGGTAAGGTTGGTGGATCTCTAGAGGACACAATTTTGGTGAAGGGAGTCATCATCGACAAGGACTTTTCGCATCCGCAGATGCCGTCCGAGGTCCACGACGCAAAGATCGCCATCCTTACATGCGCTTTCGAACCACCAAAGCCAAAAACGAAGCATCAACTCAACATCACGAGCGTAGAGGAGTTCAAGAAGCTACAAAATTACGAGAGGGATACCTTCGTCCAGATGATCCAGCAAATAAAGGACACCGGAGCCAACCTCGCCATATGTCAGTGGGGTTTCGACGACGAAGCCAACCATCTTCTCCTCCAGAACAAGCTGCCTGCCGTAAGGTGGGTAGGTGGTCCCGAAATTGAGCTTATTGCTATTGCTACGAATGGCAGGATAGTTCCCAGGTTTGAGGACCTCAAGGCAGAGAAGCTGGGCAGCGCAGGCATCGTACGCCAGATGACCTTCGGCACAACCAGGGAGAAGATGCTGGTCATCGAGGATTGCGCTAATACCCGGGCCGTGACTGTTTTTGTCCGTGGCAGTAACAAGATGGTAAGCTTAATAATCATTTTCCATATTCATCTTTGATATGAAGTCGACTAACCCTTGTGACTTGCTGCAGATCATTGACGAAGCCAAACGCTCCCTTCATGATGCGCTCTGCGTCGTACGCAATCTGGTCCGCGACAACCGCGTCGTCTACGGCGGCGGTGCGGCCGAGATAGCCTGCAGCATGGCTGTCGAAGACGCGGCCGTCAAGACGCCCGGCCTCGAGCAGTACGCCATGCGCGCCTTCGCCGAGGCTCTTGACGCGGTGCCCATGGCTCTCGCCGAGAACAGCGGCATGAACCCTATCGCAACACTCGCTGAGGTCAAGTCGCAGCAGGTCAAGTCGGCCGGCGGCCGCGGCCGGCTAGGCGTTGACTGTATGGGCAAGGGCAGCAATGACATGAAGGAAGCGTTTGTCATTGACCCGCTGATCGGAAAGAAGCAGCAGCTCATGCTGGCTACGCAGCTGTGCAGGATGGTGCTCAAGGTGAACAATGTTATTGTATCCGGTGTTGATGAGAATGATTTCTAGATACCACAACCGCCGCGACGATTGGTGTTCGGTGCATCCATGTGAAAGGTGGAAAGGCCTTCCGTGCCGGAGGTGATAAAACTTGGCATAGACTTGTACAATTCAGGACACAATATATTGTAGCTGGGATGTAATCCAACGCAATCATGATAGCATACTTCGTGAACGCTATAGCGCTGTCCATCCAGAATAACCTATTTGTTCCGCCGAAGGTTTTGTCTGAAAGATACTCCTACAAAAATGAGGAAAGCCCCGGCTGAACTCATCGCTGGACTGTGTATACCTAGGGCAGAAGCAGACCACAACGCCATCCTCGCTCTCACAGATATTTGAAAGCCAAAGAAGTACACTTTATCAAGCAAACCCAAACCCTTGCGCATTCTCCAACGCCATGGCAAGTCTCTCTCTCAGCGCATCTTTGTCTTTATATTCAGGCAGCAACAACGTGCCATAGCAAGTATAGGCGGTAGGCAGGTGTCCGCCATCTTCGGTCTCAATCCCGTTTCGCTGAATGACAAAGTTAAGGTTCTTGACGCCACCGACGGGCAACCGATCGCTAGCCGTCACAAACTCGAGCAGCTTCCGCTTCATCCTGTCGTCGTAGCGTTTGACGATGGACCAGAAGTCCTTTACCGAGCGGTGCCCGGCATCCCAGCCGACATAGCGGGTGTAGCGACGTAGTTCCGCAACGTCGATCTCTTGCACGCCTTCGACTAGTGACTGGAGGATGTTGGAGTTGAGTAGGGTGAGAGACTTGGGGTGGAAGCAGGTTCGGAAGCCGCGCGCGAAGGCCTCGAACTGTGGCCGAACGGAAAGATCTGTTAGGTATCGGATATAGTCATACACGTACGCGTTACGGTTTGCACTAGTGACGAGAGGTGCATCGTCCGGATTGGCCGTATGTGGCGGAATGCAGGACGAATCTACCTTTGTAGTCTCCGGAAACTGAGGCCAAACCTCTTCCTTATCCGTGTGAGATTTCATTTCGCGCGTGATCGGCTGATCAAACCCCTCGACTGAGAACTCATAGGTGCGCGCGAAGACGTCTTCTACGAGCCCATCCTTTTCGTCCCATTCCAAGAGCTGGGTCAACCCACTCGCCAAGTCTGGCCAGCCGTCTGCGATGTGGTGGAGCTCCGTGACTGGCTCGCCGATGAGCTTCCGGTAGAGAGCCTTTGGGAAGGTGACTGGCAGAGTGAGCCCATTGTAAACCGCCAGAGAGACAAGAAGGCCGATGAGCTCAAACTTCCATAGTTCTTCAGGGGAGCTCGGGCGGAACCATGTCATGCGAGTCCTGTCATCAACCGTGAAAGCACCATAGGCTGGATCAAGAGCTTCCGCAAACACAAGTCTGAAGAATTCTTGCTGAACACCGCCGGAGTCAAAGCCCTCTTCACCACGCCCTTCACCGAGATGGACCTTGAGCGGTCGCAATAGTTCTCTCTCTTCTCGCCGCCACAGCTGGTCGAACGAGTCCTTGATCACATTGTCGCGATCGATAGACAGCACCAGATACTTGGAAGATGCAGTGACGAGCATATCCTGCAGGACCTTCTTGTGACGTGGTTGCATAATGAGATTTCCTTGCATCATGATTGTCTGCATCCGGCCACTGAGCGAACTGGCTTCCTCATATGCTCGGCTCATCCTTGAGAAGTTTATAGACCGGAAGTATGACACCAATGTTGATGGGCTGAATATGTAGGGGAAGTCCAATAAATGCACTTTCTGTTTGGTCGACACGTGAGAGATCCAAGCTACCGGCATATCTACAGCATCAAGCCTCTCAGCGAAGTATTCTGACCGAAACTGCGTGTCTCCGAGGAGAAGTGTCTGGCGCTTGTTGAACATGGCCTCGATCAATGCGAGAGCACCGCCGAATGGGCCATCACCCGGGACCTCTGGGTTCCCGTCCCAGTCATGAAGCATGACCGCCCGCGCCCAGTCCAACAAGAGCGTCGGGACCCGAGTTTCGTGGAGAGCGCGGTCGTTGAAAGAGAAATTCAATATGTAGGCGGCGTCCATATTGAGGAAGTCGAGCTGTGAGAAGAGAGGGTCCAAGATGTCAGTCTCGGTATTATCGGCAGGACCAAGGTTGATATGATTCAAGTCGTCGAAAGACCGCCGTGCTGTGATGGCGGAGAACAGCCGCCTTGCCAGGCGCAAAGCAAGATCGTTGGAGAAGGCATCGTCGTAGTGTAAGCATACCTCCGCCGGCTGTCGTGCTATGGAACCACTACCTGCAAGGCTTAGGCCGTGAGCTCGAATCCGGGACATATCGTATAACTGATTCGAGTCCGAAAGAAGCGGTGCCGCAGCCACAAGGGAATGCAGACATATTGAGAGCAGAGACCCCGCCTGCTCATTGCTTAATGAATGTACGCGCCTGGGAAATAGTTTGGCAGTCGGCGACCGTAGAGATTGGGGCGAATTTGGGGGAGAAAATAGACTAGCGGCGGCTAGCCATAAGCTGTGGAAGACGAGTGTTGGTGCCACACGTGTCAACCTCAGCATGCAATACCACAGTGTCTGAGAATCGTACAGAGAGCCTTTCTCGGTGAAAGACCGTAACGCACGTTGGGAGTCGCTAAGAACGTAGAATATGGTCTGCTCTGCGAACAACGCCCATTCTCGGCGGAGGTCGGCTTTGCTGTTGGGTTGAGAACGTGCTCTCAGACGTTTCAGGGCTTTTGCTTGACCTCGCTGCCTTACGTGAAATGATGAGACAGTCTTGGGATGAAGCATGTGCTTCTCCGCCACATCATAGTCTTGCAGGACATCGCACATGAAATCCACTATCTCAGCGTTCAGACGAGACAAGCTCTGCGGGTACAGGCTAGCCAGAGATGGATCATTCTCGAGTTCGATTATTTGCGACTTGTCGGACGAGGCATCAGACGGTACTTTGAAGCTGGTCACGGCATCTTTCGGGCTGCTTGACCCACTGCTTCTCGTTCCATCCATCTGGCTACGACCGAGCTTGGGCTTGACTTCCGTTGATTTGGGGCCTGGCATCTTCTCCAAAGAAACATCGTCAAAATATCCGGCGGTCGTCAACTGCGAGATGGGCCGGGGTATGGTCCCGTTGCCGGGCTTCACAGACCTCGAGTTTTTTTCAGGATTTGAGCCCATGAGTGGCGACCTCATCGCATGTGACAGCGGATCATCAGGTATCCCGTCTTGAGGGTATGCATCGATAGAAAGTTGTCTCTTAGGTTTCGGTGCGGATGGGGTGCGCACGGTGGCTTTAGAGTTTCGGCGCGATGTTACCGGTCGCATACTGGGTGCTGGCTCGCTTTCATGGTCTGGATCCTGATCTCCGGCCGTCTCAGACACAACATTAGACGTCTGACCTTTGCTAAGTGCACCAGTCGACACCGGTTGTCTTGCTGCCGGTGTCTGAGTAGCCGGACGACCCGTGCCCAAGTCTGACGGTTGTCGATCACCAACAGGATCTTGAGGATCTTCGGAGTTGCCTCCGTTGTTGAGTGCCCCGTGGTCCTCCGAACGATCGATCGACTCCAGCCTCCCTATCGCCGGCATGACTTGTCTGGTGGCATGCTGCAAATGCTTTTTGCGTTCTTGTTGGCTGCCCAGGGCCCCTTCTCCAGATGGCTCAACTTGGCGTACCATTTCCTTGATCCCACTAGGAGTCAACCATTCGAGCATCCTGAAAGCCACTGTCTCGAACATGTTCGCGGCAAACGAGCGATAATCCTTCTGGACAGGTATTTCCCTGATGCAGATCTTCTCGGTGCTCACATATTCGTCCGTATCGTTCTCAGGTGAGCTTATAAGTTGAGGAGTAGAGGTCAGATGTTCGCTGCCGGCTGCAATCGAAGAATGTAAGTCACATTGTCCATCGCTAGTTTTCTCCGTACTCTGCCCTCTCCCACTCTCGCCATTTTGACTTGTATAGGCGTGAGCGCTCCTCTCGTCTCGCACGCGGATTCTAGGAGGAGGTGCGATAAAAAGGGAGCGGAGGGCAGCTGGCGGGCCCTTCGGTGATTTCAAGGTAGGACATAGTCCGTTCTCGGGGTTGTCCTGGCTCGCAAGATATATAGCAAGAGTTCGGGCGCTTGTTGGGTTGTAGCGACGGATGGGCGCTTTACCAACTATCCGCTTGCGACAGGTGAAGCAGGTTGGCGTCGTACAGAAGTCGGCACCACATCCCTCACGCAGCTGGACTATGTACTTCTGCACCAGAAGCTGGAAGTTATGGCGGCGTCTTGCCCGATGAATGGCGTATACTCGTTTCGGGTTATCGATATCCTCGACCAGTTCCCTAAGCTCGGCCGGCGCATCGATCGGTAACCGGGCGAAAGGTGCCTCTTCCCAGAGTCCGGCCAAGAGATCGATATCTCCGCTACTATGGCCGCGGCCGCCGCCGATGCCACCGCCGCCACCTACGGGGCGAGGAGTATCTCGAGTCATGACATGAGGAAAAACGTGCAGCTGGAGCTCCGAGCCCGCTGGTATCGGGTGAGTGAGACACGCGGTTTGGGAATCGGCTTGAACTTTCGGGGCGTAACGTAAAGCGGAACGGAAGGATCTAAAGTGAGCTAAGGCCTGATGTTTCGAATATTGAGGTTAAAGGAGTGGGTTGTTTGAGACGAGTTGTAACACACTGATGGTCAGCTTGGCGCCCTCGTAACGTGCCAAAGGATAAGGGCAAGTTGTCGCGGCCCGACTCCTCAGCCTGGAAAGTTCCTAGGCCGGATGATGCGCGCTGAATAGCAGGGATGATCGGAGATGGGACTTGGCACGCTAAAACATAGGAGCCGCATTGATTTCCGCTATCATTGGATGAGAGATCGTTTGCGCCACACCACCCATGTACGTACTGAGGTGGAAGAGGATGGGTACGCCACACATGCTTGTACAGTACTGGGTATGGTCGGGATGATTGGGCGGTGACGTCGGAGTTCCTGAATAACCCCCACTAAAGAAAAAAGTGCGGGCAGTTTCACGCACTTGGCAATTGAAGAACCGCCACTACTTTTTTCACATTTATCCACAGGGCCAACTCTGTGACACCAACACCGACAGAGTCCCAAACCCTACCCAGTTATACCGTCGTAGATCGTGAACGGTAGCGAACCTCAGTTACCTGGGTGTTTGTCGTCTTTGGTCACCGTCGTCCTTCACTGACCGTCTGAAGAGCTTGCTTCATCTTGTCTCTTACTATTCCCGAGTCCCGAGTCATCCGCCGCTCGTGTCTGTTATTTCCAGTGTCTCTACACATCGCTCAGAACCCAAAGATTATTAATAGGTGGCAACCCAGACTTGTTCACGTATAACTTTGGTCTCGGTTTAGACTTCTGTCCTGCCCTTTCGCCTTTCACTTTGTGTCGCCTCTACCTTTCAATACCTCTCTTTAGTTCCAGAGTGGCCGTCTACCGCCACATTTTCGTCAATCAAAACAGACGTGGACAGCAAACCCGCCTTGAGTGGTGATCAGCTCGAGATGGATTCCGCGACTTCCTACCCTTATACCTGCAACACTTGCCAGGTTGCTTTTCGCAACAGCGATCTGCAAAAAGGCCACATGCGGAGCGACTGGCAGTAAGTCTTATTGTGTAACTCCTCGGGCTCTCAAACAGAAAGACAAAGAAGCTGACTATCCGCTCACAGTCGGTACAACCTGAAGCGTCGTGTGGCCTCTTTACCGCCCATCTCATCCGAAGTTTTCACCGAAAAGGTTCTGCAGGCTCGAGCAACAACTTCTGCTGAGGCGGACAAAGCTGCTTTCGAGCGGTTATGCACTGTGTGCCAGAAGACGTACTTCAGCGAGAACTCTTACCGAAATCACATTGGGAGCTCAAAACACAAGGCTAGGGAACTAGCCCTGCTTTCTAGGCCCGGTGGACCGATGGACGATGCCAGCTCCATGGTCACGTCTACCTTCTCTCTTGGCGAACCGGTGAACGATGACAAGACAGAGGTAGATTCAGATGCAGAGGAGGAGTTCAGCGAGGTTATCGAGGGCCTCAAAAAGACTGGCCTGAACGAGCCGTCACCTGTTTGCCGACCGTCAAATCCTCGTCTTTCAGCCTCTGCGCACAGGAAAGAGGAGCACCCAATATCAGTCTCGTCGGCTTCTGTCACGCCATCATCTATCACTCCGACGCCCTCGACTAAAGAGCCCACCCCCCCTTCATTGAAGACTTGCTTGTTCTGCAACTACGACTCGCCCAACCCCGCCCTGAACGCCAACCACATGGAGAAAATCCACGGCATGTTCATTCCGGAAAAACAGTATCTGGTCGATCTGGAGGGTCTCCTCTCAAAGCTTCAACAACAGGTCTTTGAACTGCACGAGTGCTTGTACTGCGGCAAGATTAAGGCCGACAAATTTGCTGTGCAGACGCACATGCGAGACATCGGCCACTGTAAGATCCCTTACTCGACCGAGGGGGAACAGCTGGAGATCGGCGAGTTCTACGACTTCCGCAGCACATATTCCGATGAGGAGGATTCAGACGATGATGAGTCAATGACTACGAGCGATGGTGCTCGTGCTGGCGGTGCCAAGCTCGGTGCCAAGCGACCCAGCCGGACAACCGGCGAGGATGGAGAGAAACTCAAGAATGGGGAGGAGGATGGGTGGGAGACGGACAGCTCGGCTTCGTCTTTGGACTCGGAGGATTTGCATGCTGTCCCAGCAGAGCAGCACTATCACCAGTACGAACGTCTCGACAAGCACCCCCACCACACCCAGACCGACCCCCGTAGCCACCATCAGCGTGACGGATGGCATTCACACGCTCACAAGCACGCCCACGCTGTCTTCTACGACGAGTACGAGATGCACCTCCCCAACGGCAAGAGCGTTGGCCACCGCTCGTTCAACAAGTACTTCCGCCAGAATCTGCACAGCCACCCCAGTCCCGAGGAGCGGGCAGAACGTCTTGCCATCGAGGCTGCGGAGAGGGAAGACGATATGGATATTGACGAGGACCGCCAGGTCGATACTCGCGATGGAAGGCACGGCAGAGCGCTTATTGCCCGTGGTGAGGCCGGATTGGCCGGTGTGTCTGATGACAAGAAGAGGGCTGTCCGCAAGGCCGAGGGCCGCGCACAGAAGCTCGAGAACTTCTCTAACCGCCGCAACCAATGGTCTGTCAACAAGCAGGCAAACCACCAGAAATACTACCATTACAGTATCTTGTGAGCGGATACCCTTCACGTGGTTTGGGGCTGGTGGAAACGCGTTGCATCGGTTGTGCTGTTATTCAACAGTTTTTTGAGGGATGCATGGACAGAAGTGTGCATGGTAGAACAACCAGCACATGGAAGGGATGATCACACATGGTTTTAGGGATGATGTGATGGTCAGGTCGTCATGCCGGGTTTTATCAATTTTCGGCGGCGTTTGTTGTGGTGAGCAAAAAAAAGGGGGGGAGCTTAGAAAGTTCGGCTACTGTTACTTGGCCCACCAAATGAACAGTATGAGTTAGCGAAATCTGATATCCTCTTCAATTTCACGTGCTTATTGATTCTCCTTGGAAGCTACAGATTGAGCCTCGAAGCAGCTCGCTATCAATGCATCACGCTCCCTGTAAACACGGCTCCCAAGATTCATTGGCTTGCAAGTTAGCTATACCTCAATCACAAAATGCGCTTCACCACTTCGGCTCCCCACGCTCAACCTTGGGCGTCACAACGGCATTCCGGTCGGCAAACGGGTCATTCTCGTCCTCGTCCTCGTAGTCGTCGTCCTCGTCGTCCGACGGTTCCGCCTGTCTCCTGACGGGTGGCGACGAGAAGGAGGTGGGTTTCTGCGCCGAGGGACGGGGAGGCGCTGCCGGCCGAGGCGGCTTGGGAGGTGCCGTGTCGAGGCTCAGGCCAGCCATGCTGGAAGTGGGCGGCGGGGACGAGCTGGTAGGAGAGGCGGGGTCCTTGCCTTTTGCGCGCTCGGTTGCGACTTGTGCATTTTGTTAGATACCATCATTGGAAGCATGTTACAAATAGCGAAACGTGTTTCATCATGGGGGCTTACGTCGGTAGAGATGGGCCTGCTCGGCGAGGTCGTCATCGGAGTCGCTGTCGGCGTCGATGGACCGGTCCAGCTGCTCAAAAGTCATGAGGGCCTGGACCAGCTCATCGTTTGCGTGGAGGAGGCCGCCTAGCCATTGTTCTGATTCGATGTGGTAGATCTACGCCGAAGATGTCAGCACCATGCGAGGTCACCAGCAGACAGAGGAAAGGGGTTATAGTGAGAGGCTCACGTAACGCAAAACCTTCCTCCTCAGCTGTTTACAGGCCTCGAATCTCTGCACCGCGGTCTCATTCTCCGAGATGCGCTCCCTCTCACGGTTAATGCTCTGCAGCGCGTTCATAAGGTCGGTGGCGGCTAAGGACGACTCGGCAATGGTGACCTTCATTTGCTCCTTCTCGAGTTCGAGGTTGAACGCTTTCTTGTTCTTGCTGCTCTTCTTGTCCTTCTTCTTCTTGTCCTTGTCCTTGCTGAGGTAGCTGAAGGAGTTGACCGTACCCGTGATATGGGGGCCGGATATATTGCCCGCTAGGTTGCCTGATAGGGAGGTGCTTCTGGAGTGTGAGGCCGAGGAGGGCTGTGACGGCTGAGCTGACGAGGAACTAGCTGCTGGAGGAGATTTTGGCTCCTCATCGTCATCGCCAAAGGGGTTCTCCGTCTCCTTTAGGACTTTGGATCGCTCTTGGGTTACGACTTGCTTCCGTCGCGGGAGTTCCTGTCCGGAGTCAGCCAACGCTCGATATTCCCATAACTGAAGTCCGTCTATACCTTGTAGAGCGCCGCAACGCGCTCAAGTCCGGGCGTGTTCTTGTACTCCGCCGCCCAGCTCCTGAAAAGCTCAGAACACTTCTTCTTCACGTCCGGATCCGATAGGTCCGAAGTTCCGCAGACTCTTAGGCGCTCCAACAGCGGCTCATCGGCGAATGTACGCTGAAACCGCGGTCCGGCGTTCTGGATTAGGCCATCTAGCAGGACCAGAGCGCGGATCTGGCGATGTACGCTGCCATACTTCAGCTTCTTTCGAATGGCTCGTGCAGCTTCGGCGGGGCCAGACGCCTGCAACTTAATAACTTCTACCAGGTCGGGAATCCCACTGAGATCTTCTTCCTCATACGTCTCGCTGGTCAGTCGGTCGATGGCAACCGTCACCGCCGAGTACGGTTTCTTCTGTGATATGAATAAGCATTAGAGCCACTTCCATATGCCATTTTCAGGAGTCAGACGTTCGAGTGAGTTCAAGGACTTGGAGACAAGACAGAGAGGGCAAGCCAGCGAAAGAAGTAGTCACTGTCAAGTCTGATCTAAGGCAAATGACACAGATTACCAGTGGGGCTCGCTTTTCTTACCTGAGAAAACATGACGCCAGCTCAGCGGAAACTTAGCAGCGACGTGAGGTCCGACCTTCACAGACTGTCAGTCACGAAGCAGCAGTGCTGAGTTTAGGACTCCGAAAGAAAAGTGCACAGCACCCAGCCCCTGACCTGTCGCGGCTTTGTCATACACTCGTGTAATGAAGCTGAAACGACGCGCCACAAATAGTAGATCGGGCAATGCTATGCACGGCGCAACACGCGGATGATGACGCCGAGGCTCTGCTTGGTTGAAGATAAGATAAGAACTTGGAGTTGATGTGGCGGGGTAAATGGTGCTGTACACAGTAGGTAAGGTAGGGTAGCTTGGCTTTTATCGTAGTATTAATTCCAGTCGGGTCTTGATGCTTCCTCACGGACGCGCCTTGCTGTCTTAGGCTATTTAATCATATAGTCCTGAGTGTTCCCAGCACCGAATGAGGATTCAGGTCAACAGCGCTGTCTACGTAGCTCCTTGTCGAAATATAGGTAGTCATAAACCGAACGTGATTCATACCCCACGTTGTTCCTCCAAAAAGCCAACTGAAGCTTGGGAAAATGGGAAGGTACCTTTGCGGCCCGAAATTGTGTTGTAAGAGATGTGACTCCACAATTCCGGGTCGGGTGAGTGGTCTTAACTAGGTAGAGCTGTAGGGTAGGTTTGTGGTTCTCGAGGCTTATTCTCTCCAATTTCCGCCAACTATGTACAGGAACTCTGAATATGGACAATGTATAGCAAATGTGACTTCATACTGTAACTGGGGAAATAACGACAGAATCTCTCGCAGAGGCATGATGGGACTTAGAAACGCCTTTTTCAGTCTAATGCTACCCAAACTGCTCTCATCGTTGCTCTCTTCGACTCATCACTTGACCATGATAGCCTGTCCAGAACCGCGCAGCTGCAGCAGATACTGACACGATAGTGAACGAGCAACCGTGGCATCGCTTAGGACGGAGCCTGGAAGGTCGAGCCGATGGGACCGAACTTGATGTTGGCTGCAAGTCGCACGCGGCAGTTAGTAACAGGAGTCCTTCAAACAAATTCTCAAAGCATGGAATTAACGTACAGTAGATGACCTGGTTGCTGGCCTGGCTGGCCTCAATATCGGCAGGGACACCCGAGCTGGTGTCGCAGGTACCACGGCCCTTGCCCGGCTCATCTGGAGAGGCGTCAGTGGGGTAGGTCGAGTCGAGCCAGAGCATGTTGGCGTAGTGGTCGTCCCAGAGGGACATGACGAGCACCATGGGCGCAGCGACACCCTTGCTGAACTGAGGGAATCCACCCTTCTCGTTGAAGTGGTCTCCGTCGCCAAAGGCAATCTTCTGGGCTTTGCAGAATTCTGGGTTGACTGAGTTGCCCGAAGTGCCGGGGATGGTGGACTCAGAGTTGGGAATGACCTTGCCGTCCTGGACGTAAAAGCGCTTGATCTCGTTCAGGACGCCATCGCTGCCCTTGAGAAACTGGGTGACGACGGTGAACTTCTTGGTCGTGTCGACCGTCATGCCGGGACCGTAAAAGTCCTTGACACCCTGGCGGTAGCTGTTGAAATCGCAGCCATCAGGGTCGCAAGTACCGGCGTAACGAGTGTCCGAGTAAGTCCCTCCGCAGTCATCGCCCGAGCAGCGGTGCTGACCCACCGTGGTGCAGGGGTGGGGAGTGTAGGCGGTCGAGATAGAGTTGGCCTCCCTATTTGTTCCCGTCAGTTCACCTGCGGTTCTCCTGGGGAATTCGGACAAGAATAGCCAAGGGTACGTACCAGATATCCATCTCCGTGCAGCAAGATCCATAACCACCAACTCCGGCATTCTGGTCGTTGGAAGACGGGGTCCAATCTGCAGAGTTGGCCTCGCCGTTGATGAACTTCAGATCACGCGGGCACTGGGCGTCACAGTAGCCGGTGCCGTACTTGGCGCCGGCCTTGTTGGTCGGGTACTTGGACATGCCGCCGTCCTCGTCCATGGAGACGAAGTACAGAGCACCGTTGAGACCGCAGCTGTCATCCTTGTAAGTATGGATCCGAAAAACTCCCTTGCTCGCCGCGAAACCCCGGTTAAGACTCACCCAAGCTTGGAGACATCGACATCGAAGGTGAACTCGTTACCGAGCAGAGTGAACATCTGGTACTTCGAGGAGCTAGCCATGAGGTAGAGACGCGAACCAATGTTGGTTGCTGGTTTGAGCGCATTGTTAGCACGGCATGGCCCGCCCTTTCCTGCCGCGTCGCTGATCGCTTACCATAAGAGCCCTTGGTAACGAAGGTAAGAGACAGGGCGTTACCGCTGGTCGAAGCACCATAGGTAGCCTTGTAATCGGCGCCGTCCAAAGCACAGTTGGCAGCACATGACTTGGAATCAGCGCAGATGGTCGTGTTCCACTTGTTGCCGTCGTAGCAGTTGGTGTAGCCTCCCTTGTCGTGGACCCAGCGCCAGTTGGCATCGATCGTCACCTCGCCGCTCTTACTCGTGCAGGAGTTGGGGCCAGTGCACTGCGACCAGGTCATCTTGGGATGAGTCTCGGTCTGCTGGGTGCCCACTTGCTGGGAAGCGGCAAGGCCCAGAAGGGCTGAGAGTGCTGCGAACTTGGCAATCATCTTGAGGGCTTGGTACACTGTAGCGAGCTGCTTGGCGACAGATCTGGGGAAAGGAAAGTGTGGGCCCGGGCTGGAGGAGGGAGAATCCAAGCCTTATATAGTGAGGACTTCCTCTACTTCGGCCACGACTCCTCCACATCTGAACTGATCTTCCGGCTCCAGCAGCCCCAGATACGACGTCGTCCAATCTGGGCCCCTCGCGCTCGGTAAGTTGGCCCTGAGACCCGTCCACATATTTGCTCGCAGAGACATCAGAGGACTGGAAACTTAGTCAGTAAATGAACTGATATGGATATCTACAGCCTGGAATTTGCGCACTCGGCATCGGCTAGCGGCCTTCTCCCCACACAGAGACTAGGGGCTTGCCACAGCTGCCGCATCTCGGTAGCGGTCATATGCGGGGAGCATCATGAGAACGGGGAGTTCATGATAGGTAAGCAAGTCATCATGCTGTGGAGTGACCAACATCCAGGGGGCCAAGCAATGTTGTTTCCATGGGGCGATGTTGAAGCCAAGACCTCCGAATCCGGTTCGAATCGTCAAGATAGATGGACATTAGAGGCTGTGTGACGCTTCTTCCTCAGTTCGAGACGCGGACAACCTCCTCCGACGGTTCGGTTATGTGCCTCGTTATGTCTTCAGGACATATCAGATATGCTCCGTCTGATCAGGGACTTATTGGGGCGGAATGGCCACAGCGGGACAGGGGAGGCTTTCCGAAGGGCGTCTAACCTAGTAGCCAACCGGTAGCCTCACGGTGCCCATGTAGGTGGCGCGTTGACCCGTGTCGACTGGGCTCGATCTGTGGTACATTTTCCTCCGGCAAGGTAGGCCCGAAAGCTTCCTGTGGGGAAGTATGACCTGTGGGGCTTCATATAAGGGGTACCCGGCGACAGACAGACTGGGGAAGATGCTGTTCAATCTCTGGGGAGGGAAGTGGAGGCTAATGGCCAATGCAGGGACAATATCATTTTCATGCCAAGTCGCAGGAACGCGTTATGGGGGATGGACCCGCGTCAGGCGGCATTCTGTGACCATCATACTGCTCCTCTTCTTTGGATCATAATTTCCCATAATCGACTGGCTCTAGAATGTCGATAGTACGTAAAGCCGCCAGACTTGAAGCCGGCTAAACCGTCCATGTACGCCTGGTTGACTGTAGAACCGCCGGGAGATGGGTCGGGGTAGAGCTCGATATGGTTTGCAATGGATCTCTATCAGTTTCAGAGAATTGGAGAATCGCAGACCAAGTGAGAAGCTCCAATGAAATGAGATTCTTAGGTGAGGAGAACAATCTGCTAGATCGGGTGGGACGAGATCTCCAATTTCGACCGACTTGTAACGATGGCCATTACCAGTCCGGTCTGATGGATGCAGTGATCTTCAGCACCCCAATGCTCGTCCAACGGCCATCTAGGGACCAGAGCCATCATGAGGGGATCTCCAGGCTCCGTTGTCGACGCCAGCGGATAAAGCTTCTCAGGATCATCGATATTGGAAAGCGCTGTTCGATAGTGCAGAGGCAAGCATCGATATTAACAAGTGAGGGGGAATTGAGAAGATAGATTGCCGCGAGAACCCTCTCGTCTGTGTCAGACGACGAATCAGAGGCCATAGCCAGCCTCAACTGCCAGTCAATAATATATTAACCAGACAACCATTCTTTAGCCAGTACGCAATGTTGGGGACTCATTTCTGGAGGGATTCGTGTCAAACAAAACGTCGCAGTAGCCTGTCGGTCAAGCTCGGTCTCCTCGAAATGTCGAACACATTCTCAGCTCAAGCATGAATCGTTGGAAGGGATGTAGTGGTTGAGACCAAGCGGCTGTTGTGCAGATAGACTTGTAGACATCCGGTAAGGCTACCGATCGGTGTCTGGGTCGCTTTGGGGACTGCCTCTAGAGTCTAGAGGCCGTTAGCTCCCCTTGGAAAGCTGGGGTAAACGGCATATGGGGCGGTAGTTAATGCCCCGTCTCGGCACTCTGAAACGAAACAAAAAAAAGAAGGGCAGATCGACAGTGTCAAGATGATGAGTGTAACCCCACGAGTAGCGCTTGCTACGCTGGGCACTCCATCTTTTAGCATACCGTACATTATGGTGCCCCAAAGCGCAGGCTTTCTGTGACTTCACGATTCTTGCTTAGAGAAAACAGCGCAGCGAGCCCGAGTAGTATGAGAACGTGCATGGGCTCAGAACAAAAGCATGAGTTTCTGAGGAGGGAGTTAGTGTCGTCCGATGGCTGACGGATTCGTGCCCTCTATTTCTCCGCTGCAGTGCGCTGCGTCAAAATGGCGGGGAAATGCTATTGCGCATACAAGGACAGCTCATCGCACTTTCGAGCAGGAACCCATCTAAAGAAAGAATCGATCATATCCGTCTACAATGCCACTTCGGGGCCCCGTTCCGGTCAAGCTGTGCAAAAAGGAGACCGCTGAGGTGATTCAGCTCGGCCCTATGAAATGTTATATCTTCGAAGACGGTAGTAACACCGATAACCGAGTGGGATGCGTGACTATCGCGCTGCCTAAGGGAACCTCAGGACCGCCGATGCACTGGCATCGTTTCCACGACGAATGTTTTCTCGTGACCAAAGGTAGAAAGCAACAGAACCCGTATCAAAGGAGAGCGGTGCGTTCCCTCCAGTAGCTGATGTGCTTGCCCATTTCCAGGGACTGTTCGCTTCGAGACTCCAGACGGCAACATAGATGCCGCCGAAGGAGAGCTCATGGTCGTGCCGCCGAGAGCTATTCACACTTTCAAGAACCCGTCGGATACCGAGGATGCCGAATTCTTCATGACGGCAACTCCGGGTAGGTTCTTCCGTCGCGCAAACCGGCTATAGCTCCAGCACCTTGTCCCTTGCATAATCGCTTGATACTGTAAACTTGACGCTAACTCGGTCCGTCCCAGGTTACTATGTTGACTGTAAGTTGGTTTCTGGTATCCCAATGTCGGGTAGCACCCGCGTTGACAAAGAGCGGCTTGCAGATTTTCGAATGCTCGCTAAGGCGACAGACGAGGGAAGAAAACTCGCGCCAAGTGATACCGAGCATTTGATGGCTCTGTTTGGTACCTTTCCCCCTGACGTGGAGTCGGAACCCTAGACGCCCGGCCGCATTGGTCACATCTATATTGGGTTTAGATAGAGTATGCTCCTTGCATTTTATAACAAAATCGACGTAGTATGGACTTAAGCAAACCGGTGCTGCATCAACGTGTGTCAACGGCTGACCTGTCCGAAGATGTAGATCGTTACCTTACGAGATTACCAGACACTCCTCGTATTAGTATTCTCTACATGTTGAAATGAGCACCGATTGCAGCTTCCCTTACATTGAAAGAAAAGACAATCCGGATCAGACTGCTCAAGCCCCTTTCATGCTTAGCCTCCCGGAACGTCGATTTGACCCAGGATTGGTCTTTGTATCCTTGGTTTGTTCCTGTCGCTTGGAGGCTTTCGCCGTCGTGCCGTTGATGGCACGACTCGCCTTCACGGGGTCTTTGTCGACCTTTCTCTTCTTCTGAGGTCCGCCATCCTCATCCACTTCCTCCGCCTTCGGCTCTGCCCTGGATGTACGCTTTGGCTTCTTTGGCGGGTCATCTCCCCCGTCGACGTCTTCCACTTTTGATTTGGCTTTCGACGTTCGTTTCTTCTTCGAAGACTCCTCGTCGGACACTATAGGCTCCTCTTTGACACCCGGAGCAATATGTCCGCTCTTCTTCTGCACCTCCGGAGCGTAGCAACTTGTCCTTCCGCCAACCGTGATGAAGGCGAGCTTATCTCCATTTGGCATATGGCTGGCACCCTTTCCCTTTCCCCAACGATGGTGAAAGATCCAGTCCTCAGGGAACTCATCCGAATCCCCTAGTTTATCGACTGCTGTCTGGCACACAAACCGAATAGACTCGTAAAGCTTCTTGATTTGTTCATCATTGAACTCATCGCAGTACTGTTCAGGGTGCAGCTTAGCATGGTAAAGAACCTCATCGCCGACCCAGTTACCAATTCCGCTAAGGGTCTTCTGATCAAGTAAAAGTGCTTTGACAGGAACATGCCGAGCCTTCATCTTCTTACGAAGAAAGTCCTCCGTGAAGATATCGGTGTCCACCACCGGATCAGGTCCGTTCTCCACGAGAGGTGAGTGCTTCCGGATATCTGTGCCAGGGCAGTCGACCAGACGTACACGAGCGAGCCGGCGCGGATCTGTAAACGCAATCTCCACAGCTGGTTCATCGTCTGTTTTCAGCTGAAACTTCCAGAATTTGGGCGGCCACTGATCTGTCTCGCCATCTTTCATCTTCTTGTAATAGTTTGTATAGGCAGTGCGATCGCCTTTGATGTGAATCCAGCCTGGAACGCTAATGAGAAAGACGGGCCATTAAAAACGCTAGACGAACATACCTGTCATTCCGAAATGCATAACGGGATGTGGTGAGCGGTCCAGCACCAGCCTGGAAACTCGGTTAGCTCAAAGCTGTTTGCTCGGTCACCATATATGATGCTTACCAGAAGTATTTTCCCTGGCTACCTGCATCTAGGACCTTCGAATGAATGATTAGATCATGACATAAGGCAACCACTTAGGTGGAGATTGGAATGTAATGAGAGTGACCAAGATAGTAATAGTACCTTCTTGCCTGTGAGAGCAGCGGCCACCTCTGAGCCAGTTGTGCCAACCTTGCCAAAGATGATCGGATCATCCAGTGCATTAACACTTTTGATCGTCTTGCCGACAAGATGGATGCGGAGGTAATGCACGATCCGGGCGACTTTAGGAATTAGTGACGGTCCTGAATCTGGAGGAACCGAACTTACTCTCAGCGATCTCAGGCATGGCGAAAATTAGTGTTTCGTTTGCTTCTATTGAAATGATAACTGTCCTCTGTCTATTAGGGAATGACGCTTCAAAGTGCGAAGATGCTAAGTAAAGATTTAAGATGGCAAAAAGTCTCACGGCGGCACCTGAGCGTTACCTTACGCCCTTCCGACGTCGCGTCTTTGAAATGACTGACGCGTTCAGACGTCCAGGCAGCTGATGCGCTGTCACGTGCGCGTAGCCCACCGTACAAACAAGCATTTTCTTAAGCTCCCCACAATTACTAGCTCCATTGCTACAAAAACTGCGAACGTCAGAAAATTCCTCTTCTCTTCTCGACAACATTTCGCTATTGTCAACAGACTGTCAAAGGCAGGCTTCGGTAAGTAACAACCTTCTGGTGTTTTCCCCCTTTTCCAATCCTTCGTGATGACAAATCAATCCGCATACAAACTAGAGTCTTTGACCCTTCGGGGAATGAAACCTACCATTGTCACGTCAGTCTGAAATGTTCCCACAGCACTCGCTCTTTGTTAGATCCGGACAAGTCTTGCATCTGATCGCTAACAGTCTTCTTGGTAGTCCTCAGTTTTGCGTTGCTATGTCTCCTGGCTTTGACTACATCGTCCAACTAGCGAGCTTAGTCCATTTAGGACGATGCGAGGAGAGTTGTGGTGTTCGCGCAGCATGTGCGTCATGGCTGGCGAGATCATAAGTTGCATGGGAAGATAGTGGCTGCGAAGACACTATGTACCTGCATCTCTCTTGGCTTTAATAGCTCCTTGCCTGGGTCATAACAGGTTGGTTCCCTCCATTTCATTACGCTCTAGCATCATATGATGATTCAATTTTTGCTTCGGCAAGTTGGAATTACCGACTGAGATTCCGATCTTTGACGAAAACAATTGGCTGTTTCTGATACCTATGCCTTCAGTGCTTCTGACCTTCAATTTCATATATTCAGAAGTTATGTGCTGACAGTGCTTCTAGACCTCCTCGCCGCTATCATAGTAAGGTACATATCCTCACTCTCTTCTACGTCAATGCGCGGTTTCTATGATGAAACGGCACTGGGCTCCGACTTTAGAATGAGCAGACATGCCATTTTGCGACAGGCCTAGAAAACCTCGTCCACTGATCAGCAACATTATCCCGCGCTTTTATTCATCGAATGGAAGGAAGACGAATGCTAATCAGGCGCTTGGAAAAGTGATTGTTGATGCCACGTCTAAATCCTCGGGGTAAGTTGGACGTGAACTTCGCAAACAGTATGGGTAAGCGCTACATTTTCACTTCTTCCCTGCCACCTTTCATGATGAGACTTTTTAGATGACGAGTCATATCGGGGTTTCCCATGCTGATAACCAATTTACTACCATTCATGCATTTTCTGAAAAGTTCTGTTCATATGATCTCTTGCTGCATCTCTTGAGTTCAAGTACTAACGTACAAACAGTCATAAATGATTCAGCAAGTACGGCTCGGGCATAGCCCTGCCATTTGACATTCAACACGTATCCGGGTATGTACTTCTGCTCTTACGTGTCAGGCGAAGCTGTTGGGTGTGGAGTTCATT
Source organism: Coniochaeta prunicola (assembly GCA_007388105.1). Lineage (NCBI taxonomy): Eukaryota > Fungi > Ascomycota > Sordariomycetes > Coniochaetales > Coniochaetaceae > Coniochaeta > Coniochaeta prunicola. The sequence continues at coordinate 294,865 of SMOB01000210.1, read as the reverse complement.
ATGATGATTTGACACAAGTTTTGACAAGCATATGTCAGAGCTTCGGCGTTGATGACAACCCGTCCATTCCTGAATGGACTTCATACTCGATGGCTTAGAGACTATTGTCTAGACTGAACACAAGATGCTGACCGGTTTGTAGTATTCACTCGAGGCCTACTTCATCGCATGTTACTTTACCCTTGTGCCCGCTGCTTGTGTAAGTCTCGCTGTTCTTCCTTTCACCACCCGCCTGACATCCTGATGATTTCAAAATTTATCACGACGGTCTACATAGCTCCCAAGCTTTGATGAGATCGCCTTTGACAAGGCACTTGTTTCTGATCTTCGCCTATTTCTCTGTGTGCTCTAGCCTGCTGTCGTGTTCTGACCAGAGAGCTAACATCGTGTTACAGAGCAACCAGCATCTGCAATAACATGACGCGACTATGAAACTCGTTCAGGTAAGTTAGTGCCATGTAGAGTCTTGTATCTACATGCTATAGCATTGCCCTGTAGTATTGCGGCCTTAGCTTTTTCAAGTCAACCATAGAACCGAATCGTAAGAGTACACAGTAGCGCATTAGAAGTGCATATCAATGAACACAACCATTATATTAAATCATGTCGAAGCCATACTTCGGGGTATCGATAATCGTAAATGCTTGAAGACCGCGGTCTGTGATTGACCGGACAGTTGGCGGAACATTCCGCTCCGTTTCCCTAGGGTTAACCAATGCCAGAGAACGCCAGAACCGAACACCCCGTCTGTTAACCCTTTCTCATTGCGTTTGCGGCATTGTCCTTCCTCCAAGTCTATATGCAAGGTGAGACGCACGCCGCGAATAGCATGGCACCTATGACACTGAGAAATGTCTTTTCATGTAGCAGACGTCTCTCACCGCGGGCAGCGTTTGTAGGGGTCGCGGTCGCAGTAAAAATTCCCGTGAGCGTGGGAGTGGCCGAGGTCGTCGCCAGCTGGCCGGTAGTCCTGACGGATGAGGTAGCGCCGGGCCACGCGCTGCTGGCGGAGTACCAGACGTCATTCGCGATGAACCCCTTTCCAGCCAGAATACTCTCGACCGAGTCCTGCGGACACGAGCCGGCCATATTCCGCAGATAGCACGCCGCGGTCGGGCTCGGTGGGAGGGAGAGCGATGCCGTCGCGTTCAGAGGTCCGGTGGTGTTGTAGGTGCCCAGATCGACCGGTTCTCCCGTAGACAGGCTGGTGCCTAGTATGATGCGGGCGAAGATCTGGAAGGCTGTCTCGGGCTGGTAGCCGGGCACGTAGTGGCCGGCTTGGTAAACCCGGCTGAAGGACAGGTTGCCGTACTGCCGGACAACGCCACCGATGTAGCTGTCGTTGACGATTATTGGGGCGTAGCCGGCAGAACGGAAGCGCGAAGAGTACGTGTCGCCAGCGAGGTCTGCTACGGCTAGAGATACAGCCTCGCCGCCCAGCCAGTTGCAGATGAAGTCGCGATCGCCGTAGACGAGGCCGACGCGGACGCCGCGGTTGAGAAGTGCTGCTAGCTTTGGGGCTATGGGGCCGCGCTCCCAGTCGCCGGTTGCCTGAAAGGCGGAGTATACCTCTGGGCTCGAGTCCGTGTAGTTGACAACTGCGCCAATTGCGTCTTGTACGGCTCGACTGTTCAAGTAGGTCGCATAGAGATAGGGCGGATAAGAGTCCGGAAGGAGATGTGCGATGTCATAGTAACTGCGACCCGATTCGCCGTAGGGTTCAAGTGTGGCCGTATTGCAGGTGTTGGTCGCTTGTGAGCAAATAGCATTGACGCTGTCGACGTCTCCATCATTCTCGGGGTCGAAGGCGTCAGCTGCTGCTCGACATTCGTTGATCAGGTCAAGACAGCCACCAGACTGGTAGAACGTTCCGTTCGCCAGTTGGGCACGCACAGGCGAGATGACTTGTAGGCCATATGTGTTGTTCACCGCCATGGTTGCGTAAGACGGCCCTTGTATAAGATCGTCTACGCAGCCGTTGACGATACCAAGTGAGACCAGGTGGATATCCAGCGTCGAGTTACTGAGAGTACCATTCGAGCGTCGGAGGTTCTGCTGCTCCCATATCTCTGCGAAGACTGGGCCGTACTTCCCCCCGTAGCTCTCGGCGAACAGGTTCACTCCGACTGCACTATTGTTGGCAGGGTTATATTGTGGGAACGTCCCAAGGAAGCCCTGCACCATGTGCCAGACGGCGGTTGCGGCGACTACTGTCGTATTTGCGGTGTTGGTAGCATTGAGGGAGCTGAAAGTCCCGTTCAGAAAGGTTTGCGGTGTCCTTGACTTGGGAACTGGCCGCGGGGGTAAAGAGGCATCACCATTGACCAAGTCGAAGGAACCATTTGTAGGGACATCGTAGGAAAATCCGACTTGATTTGGCTGACGGGCCCGTTAGCGAGAAACGACGGCAGTTCTTCAGGGGCTACCATACTTGATCTATAAAGAGCATGTTGGAAGCTCTATCCCAACCCCATTCACGAGCAACAGTGTCAAGGCGGTCGGCGCCCCTCTCAATGACCTCACATGGACCGGATTCAGTGAAGAAGCCGAACATGGAACTCGAGCCGGGACCGCCATTGAGCCAAATGGTGAGCTGGGATGTTGGTTGACGCGCAGCAACGAACCAAAAGAAGATGTTGGTCTCGTATGCGCCTGGCACGTTGACCCAGCCGGTGTACTGTTGTTGGGTCTTGAAGGCCGTATTACATACGCCATCGGGAACCTTGTAGGAGATGGAAATGCCTTTGTCGACAGGCGAGAAGATCTTGGTGAGATTTGCAGCCTGGAATGGGGCGAACTGGCCAGCACAAGCTGCTGGAAAGGCGAGGGTAAAGAGGATAGACGAGCTGACGAGAACGGCGGCCAGCCTCGTCATCAAGAGAAAGAACATAACTGAAATGCTGCACGTATCAATACCGCCATGTCAATCAATACCGTGAAGAATTTTCCAGCCTATCGAAGTCATATAAACAAAAGTAAGAAGATAAACGCCGAAGGAACCGACTGATACGTGCTCAGGCAATGCCTCAACTACGGTAAGTTGATACTGATGAGTAGGTAGGAAAGCTTGGATTGAATTAACCCCAAAAAGTTCGACGTTGAGACGACTTCGGAGAGCTGGACAAAGCTGGCAGACTGAAACGGGCGGGGACTTGCATGAAATTAGCGTGCCAAGAAGTGCTGTGCATCCCGACTCCCCACACATCTGAATGGGGATCTTGGTGGCCCACTTATGTTTTCTCCCCAAGACAGGGAGTGAGACCTTCTGGAACTTCCATGTAAAGAGTTCACATCCAAGCCGTCCTGTTTCGGGTTTCTTCTTTCCTAGACTGGGAATCAGGATTTCTGCTCTAGCGGCTGGGTAATCGCCTTGATATTTGCGAACCACGACAGGCTTAGAACGCTTCGGCACGAGCAAAGACATATTTGCGTTTGGGAGGTTTGCGTAAAGTGCGTCAAGAAACCTATTTCATCTGTCCGTTGGAAAGCTATTGCCTACGAGGTACAGTACTTTGCCTTATCATCATATCTTGGGGATATCTTCAGTGACCGAAACTTAGAAAGTAGACTATCATAAATACAATCGGAGGACTATTTGAGACGACCCATGAAGTAAACCAGCAAGCGGGCACACTGTAGATAAGGTAAACAGCAAGACTGCGAAAGTTAACGCTGACTTCAGGTAAGGTAGGTCATCATACAGCGTCGATGCAACCGCAATAGTCCCTCCCGCCTATTGTTACTCGGATGACTATCACCGCGATATATGGCTCAATTATAGTTGGCCTCTCAGACTGCCTTTGTATTTGCCCTGACAAGAATTCCTCCTATCGCAAAGGTGAAGTTCCATTCTACACAGAAATTACGCCTGAGGCTACTAGACGCCACATTTTTACACGACCGCGTTAGTGCGCGCGCTCGCTTTCTCATGCGGCTGAGAATCGAGGTCAGGGGCACCGCCTCATCCTTCCTATTGACACATCCTGGACGAGGGCGACAATGTAATACCAGCAATCGGGATTAGACTTCTCTATGCTTGATAAACGGTCTATCGGGGCACTCATTTTAGTAAACCGTCCACAATGTCATCGGCAGACAGCGGGTACACCGCTACCGACATAATCACCTATATTGGGATCCCTCTCGCAGTCCTGGGCGTGCTGCCCATCTTATACAACACAGGCGCAACTTTGACGTCACTGTCTAAAATCAAACGTATGCTACGCCATTCTCGCCTCACAGCCCTCACACGTAGTGATGTTGTCAATCGCGTCATCGAGGTCGAGCTACCGCGATACGCCGTCCGGCCATGGGATCGCTTCGACCACCGCGTCGAGTACTGGGAACTCTCGGGTCACCCGAGCAGTATCCCCGGCGGCAGCTGGACAACCTTTAACTGGCGGTCGCAAATCATCGGTCTTAAAACGCAGCGGGTGGAATATGCCGACCAGCTGCGCCAGCCTCAGGTCGACGTCGCTCTCGACGAGTTGGTGTGCTATCTGCTCGATCTCGGGGCCGTTCCGGATCCCCATGGGTGGCGTCTCCTGCGTAGCACCGGTCTGTGGACTCCTGTCGGATGCGCCTTGATGTTATCTCCCGATGGAACGGAAAAGGCGTTGACTATCGCACCGCTCGACGACTCTGATGGCCATCTGAGCTTGGCAGTGAACTGGTCGTCCCAGTGGACGACGAGGGACTACTCGCATCTTCCGCCATATTGGGTGCGCCTGCCCCCGCCGCCGGAACGACTGGCCGAGGAAGGCAAGGCTTCAAGTTCGGTCAAGTGTGCTGATGATGCTGTTTCGCCAATCGATGCAGAGGGCTCCAGTGTTCGAAAGGAATCTATTGACTCCGCTCAACAGGAAGCAGAGAGCAATGCAAAGCATCCCATAACATGCCAGATCTCAGTGGACGGTGTCGTTACCGCGTTAGTACAGGAAGATCGGTTGCAGAGCAATCTTAAACTCGACAGTCTCTACATCGAACACATCAAAATCCGGCCGTCCAATTCAGCAGGCGTATGGTTCGCTAGCGCAGCCACGGCTTACGGCACTACGAGCCAGACCATTCTATGGAACTACAAGATCCCAGATGACGTACTTGCTTTCGCCCGCAAAGAGACTGTGCCTTGCGGCGTGCTTGAGCTTCTCGGCGTGGTTAATGACACCGACACCCCCGAGTGGGCTACACGCTACGACGCTGACCATGCTAGGACGCTGGAAGCTCATGTTCAATTCCATAATGAGCAGCGTGCCGCCATGGCAGCCGAGGCGCGGATGGCACCTGCCCAACGCGAGGCAGCCTCTCTGGCACGGTCGATGAGGGAGAACGAGCAGCGGATGAGGGACATGCGGGAGAGGTCGCGGAGAGACGTGCAGAGGCAAGAAACGCGCTTGATGGAGGCTTTCCAGAGTCCGCGCTGGGACACCAAGCGCGTGGCGGAGTACTGCCTTGGCTGGCTTAAGAGTCGAGACCACGTACGTGCGGATGGGCCAGGCGTCAAGGACGTCGTCGGTACGCTACTTCACCGGATGGTCCTGGATGGTCAGTTCTCTGCGACCCTTTGCGGTATGCTGGACTTGTGGAAAGCCTGGGCGGATAACGGAGGGATGAGAAAGTCGGACTTTGACGCTATAAAGGAAGATCTGGTTATGTTTGCGCAAGCGACGCTTCTGATATCGTTGATCAAGGATACGTCGACGGCGCTGGACGGGACGCTTTCCGTGGACTTGCGGGATTGCATGAGTATGTGGCGGCAGGTTAGGCTTGGGTGATTCAGAAACAGATAGATGATAGGCATGGAAGGTGCCTGACCCGTGGATAAACAAGCAAATGATATTCCTTCGACGAACCTATCCCCGTAACACCCAGAGCGCCATAATCACCACTGAAGAATGCGTGCCACTACTATCAAGCATACATTCCATCCATATCGTCCTCATCATCATCATCGTCCTTTTCGACAACAATCTCCTTCTTCTTTCCCATCTCCTTCCGACAGAGCGGGCACGTCCCCTTGCTCAGCAACCAGGGACCGACACACTCTAGATCGAATTTATGGCTGGAATGACATGGCAGCTCGACCACAAGGGCATATTGGTCGTCCAGGTACCTCTCGGCGCAGATAGGACATGTCTCCTTGTCGCCAAGCTTCTTACGCGGGACGCGCTCGAGTGTGTCGAGGAATGATTGCGGTACGCCTTGAATCTGCGTTGGCGGAGAGGCAATGTCGTTTTCTAAAGATTCGAACAGTGCAGCCAGGAAGTTGCGGTTGGACTCGTCGGGAGAGGTGGTTGCTAGCGTGCTCAGTTGGTCTTGGAGGAGGCGGTAGAGAGCCGCAACGTCCACTGGATTGGGGGTCGCGTGTGGGTTGTTGTGGGCATTTGCTGGATCGTCTACCTCAGGATTGAGGTTGTGGAGGTGGGAGGTGAATGTTGACATGTCTATTTGTCTTCTCCGGCGAGTCGTGGGCTCGGTTGGCTTAATGCCATGTTCAACTAGATGGTCGTTAACGAGACTGGTTGTCGCCACATTGATGGTGAAGCGCGTTACCTTCATATTGGGTAGACATTGTACGAAGCGCAGGCACGGTAATTTCCCTGCTGTAGCTGGTCTTTGGACAAGGATGCAAGCTGCGATGAGAGCTTTCGGAGATTGTATCTCTTATGTATTTTCGGTTCTAGGCACGACGAGGTGACGTGCGGGGGTTTAGACACCAATGTTCAGGGTCTACCTAGTCTAGGCGCGCATTGCCTCGCAAGCTTCAAACCCCCACTATTTCATGTAGTAGAGACACCATGCGCTCAAAGCTTCCTTCTACCGACTGCTAAGGTGGGTGATTTTCCCCGCATTTCAGCCACCCTTCGCCTTATCAAACACCTTATCAACTGTTCTGGTATGACGAGCTGAGCTCTCAACCGCAGTTCCTCATCTCTCACTCTCAATGTCCGCCAGATTAATGCCCTCCCAACAACGCCCTGTACACAAGAAGAGCTTAATCAGCCTCCATTTCTCCATCACTGTCTACTGACGAAGCGCCTGTCTTGGACCTCAAGCCTTTCAATCAGTTCTCCTAAGGCTACCTACCGCATTACCCCCCACCCTTGCGCTCAACACTCGTATCGACGTCCAAACCTTGAACAGCTGTCGCCGGTAGTTCTACCGCAGTCAAGCGCTTCACTGCTTGTTCAAACGCCTTGAATCATATATCCCCGAGCTCCTCAAAGGCAATTGTTACAGCATGCCTCGGCACCCAGATCCAAGCAGCATACCACAACCGCCTCTCCTCTTGACCAAACGCGTAACCTCCTTCCTCTCCGCCAACCTCACGCCGCAAATCCACACGGCATGCCTGACCACCCTCTCCGGCAATATACTCGCACACGCCTCAACAGTATCACCGGCCCGCATCTTACGTCGCCAGGCGGCCGTCGCAGCCTCACTATGGGCTATGCACAACAGGCCCGGCTACGGCCGTGACGTCGAGGACGCCTTACCAAAGACCTGCTCCAGCGGCGTGCCCGGCGAGGAAGGGTTGATGCCTCGGGCAATCACAGTACAGCTCGAACCGACGGACGCTGATGCAGGAGGTACAGGCACGGTGGTGGTGATCAGAGGGCTAAAATGCGGCATATTATTTTTTGTGCTGGTGGGGCCGGCACACCCTCCCTCATCAGCTTCGACAAACGCAGATAGCGCGAATACGTCCACTACGGGAGGCGCTGGGGCTGGCGGTCGGGGGGAGGCTGGCACGTCATCACCAAGAGCCCACGAGGGGTTAACAACTGCTTCCGCAGGCTCGCGGTCGGGGACGCAGATCTCCCAAGCACACCCCGGCTCGCCGCCGGATAGCATACTCAGTTCCGGCACGGCGGCCGCGACAGCGAGCATTGCCAGCCAAAACAGTGTCTCTGTAGGCGGCATAAACACTGCCTTCGTACTGGGTATACGAAGACAAGTGGAAGAGATTGCGCGTTGTCTGGACGAAAAGCTCGGGCCATTAACGATGCCGGAAGAAAGTTCTGGTGGTAACTGGGATGTCCGGTAATATCTAACCCCGAATCAACCACGAAATGGAATATGACCGCAGGATGCGGAGCCAAGGTCTCAAGATGCGATAGGCAATGGCGGTGTCTCGAAGGCCATTTATCTGCAATTGCATCCCGGGAGCAGTCAAGGCAATGTGCCTTGTATAAACCGGAGGGCGGTGCATTGGACTCCCGGTCTCAGGCGAGCCAGGACAGCCCGTTTTGCGTCCGTGAGACTAACTGAGCCAAGGTTGCTGGTTTTCTGGTATAGGATTTGGAAATATGACCCTGCATCTGAGGACAATCTACTTGTTTAATTAGGGTTCGGGATCTCACCATTTCGAAAACTGTGGTCACGGTCAAAGCCTTGGATCCCGCGCCGTTCAGAACCATGACACGGTCCCCGGTCCACGGCCACCCCTTTCGAGAGTGTATGCTTAGATCATGGACAATATAGTCAACGATTCAAGAGAGTAATTGTATAGCCCCCTTGAGCTCATATACCTACCGTAGGCCTCCTTTCGCCTCCGGGGAGCTCTATAGCACCCTAGGCCTCTCTTCGTAGGGTATTAAAAGCGTATCATTTCTCATCATCCGGTCATCCATGAATCTTTTGCGCATACAGGCAGCACAGTGAGACCAATCGACATTAAGCGATAGCAAAGAACACACCCCCAATCACAGACAGAACTAGCGTGACCGTAACCAGTAGCCAGCCCCGACCCTGAGCCGGCACTGGATGGCCAGGGGCAGCATTGGGCGTACTACTACTCGCCGCCGTCGACGTAACCAGCGTCCCACCACCACTTGTACTCGAGCCACCACCCCCTCCCCCGGTCGCCGTGAACTCGGCCCGCTGGAGCACATATATCTCCCCTGTTGCGTCGCTAGACATGTACACTCTCCCCTTGGCGTCGATCGCCAGCCCAGCCGGCCTAAAACAGTTGCCCGGGCACTTGGAATTGTCCGCGTTGCTCAGTATATCCACCGCGGCCTCCGTGCTGTCGGACGGCTCGACCGGCTCCCCGTTGGCAAAGCTGACCACGCTCACCTTGTACCCGACAGGCTCGTCGCGGTTCCAACTGCCGTGAAAGCTCACGTACGCCAGGGCGCCGTCGGCCGAAAATTTGATGTCCAGCGGCGCCATGTGCGCTTGGAACGTGAGCCTGGGCGCAACATACTCATCTACGCAGGTGGTGTCGTTGAGCGACGGGCTGGGGTCCAGCGCGAACTGGTTGCCGACCTTCAGGCCGCCCCTGTCGGGCAGGCCATCCGCGTCCCAAAGCGCGAAGCAGTGCGGGTAGCCGTAGTTGCCGCCCTGCGGCGGATCGGTCGAGCCGTTCAGGTAGCCGTGGAAGTTCATCTCCTCGCCCGGGTTGTCCTGGTGGATGTCGGTCCCTTCGCGCACCAGCTGGTCGGCGCTGTTCTCGACAGAGTACAGCCCGCCTGTCTGCGGGTGCTCGGCGACGCCGACCGAGTTGCGGAGGCCCCAGCCTAGCATGCGCCCGTCTGAGGCGTAGTTGTATGGTTTCTGGACAGAGGATATGTTAAAGATGCGAATCTGGGAGTGGCCCGAGGCAATCGAGGCGGCGTCTTCGTCGATGTTCTCGGAGCTGCCGCGAGAGACAAGCAGTTGGCCAGGCGACTTTTTCGACAGGAGGAGAGTGCGGGTTGTGTGATCTGAGTTGCTCATGTTTGTGACAAGGGTCTGCTTGGTGCCGAGTGTCTGGGTGGTCGGATCATACGGCCAGGCATAGACATCGGAGGAAGAAGAGGCATACAATATCTGACCGTCGTCTGACAGCTCGATGCCATGGTTGAGCTATTCGCGTGGTCAGCAACAGCTCCGAGCAGATGCTACAGGAGAACGAACTTACTGAATCGTCGCTGATTAAGGTGGAAGACTGATCTTTCAGCAGACAAGTGCCTCCTCTGTCATTGAACTGTATACGAGTGATGCCAACGCCAGACTCAACCACTAGCAGAACACCACTCTTATCAAATATGAGCCCGCGGGGCTTCGTGAGACCCGTGACAACGAGTTGCGCTGTGTATCCACTCCCGACAACGGGCGGGTCATAACTTGAAGACGTCAAGACAGTGGGACAAGATCCAGCTGCCGAGGCTGAAGTCGTAGTTTGGGCTCTGACGCGGTTCGAGTTGGTCACGAACGCCAACCCTACCAGAAGAAGAGAATCGAGGTACATCTTTGCCCTTATTGTTGATGGACCTGTCGACCAACGAAGGTGCCACAGCCAACGCTCGGTTTCAAGGAGATCTTAGATGAATTTAGACATCTGAAATGAAGCTCCGTTCAATACAGAAGCCCTGAGATGATAAACGACTATATGTTAAGCTTGTGGTGTGAGAGTGACGCGTCGACGAGTACAAGAGTTACGGAGATATGCACAGTCTACCTTCTGAAACGGCAACCTGCAGCGGTTTCATTGGAGTATCTCAGAGTCTTGGTCGAGCTACCCCTCACTTGGCTCTGCAGAGCTGCTTAAAGATGGTGTGAAGTCCGACTTGATGTTCCAGCGATCTTCGTTCTTGACGATCGTGTTTGAGACTACATATGATGTCATCGCAGTTCCTGCGTGGCAGGTAAGCCTGAGAACACACAAATAATGTGGCATAGAGACTGTACGCTAGCCTCGACCGGGGATCTCGTAAGTCTAAGCCTACCTCATGTACGATTAAAGATTTGTCTGACCCAGATTAATACCACACCAAGATTATCGAATGATAGAGAAGGCTTGAGTATATATATATACAATATGAAAAGGAGCGAGTAACCTGCAATACTCGGAAACCAGTATCTGCCCGAAACCAGTAATGATATAGCATTTCTAATTTCCAGGTACTTAGAAAAAGTCAACTGAAGGCTCAAGAGCTAGGTCATGACTTCGAGTATGTAAATTACTGCGCCTCGACATCTAGCTTCCTTTCCTGTCCGAGCAGCCGAAGATGCCTCTCAAGATCCTGCAAACCCTCAAACTCCTGGCTCAACCACTTATAGTACAAACCAGGTCGACTGGCCTACCCCATGAGGCTTACCCCCATTACCGAGCAAGAACCGTTTCCTCACGTCCACTAACTCCGTGGAACTCCTAGAAAACCAAACGCAAAGGCCATTCCTAACATGGCTTGTATCATTGATTCTTCCGCGATATCAGACCCTCCCCATTCAAACCGCCGAATCATCGATAGTCTGGAGCAAGCTGGCAACATGAGGAGCCAGCAGCTTGTTCTCCGTCATTACCTCGTAGAGCCTCGCCCGCTGCGTGCGGAAGAGCCGCTCACTCCAGCCGCCCTCCTCGTCGCCCTGCTTGACAAGCTCCTCCTGTGCCTCCGTCTTGACAACATTGCGCGCAATGTTGCGCAGCACGAGCACGGCACTCAGAGGAATGCCACCCGCCGTATGCGGTCCGCTCGGGTTCCGCTGATCAGCCGGCACCGCCAGCGTCTCCTCCGACTTGAGTGTGATCGTCTTGGCCGGTGTGACGTGTGCGCGCGAGGACCGCTTAGTGTTGTTGGATCCGCCGGGCGTCTGCGCGGTCTCGACACCGGACTTGATGAAGGCCTGCATGGCGTGCAGCTTGATGTGCGACGAGAAGAGAAAGAGGCTCATTTCGGTCGGAGTGTTGTATTTTCCACAAGCAGCCCAATAGCAGACGTACTTGCCCGTCTTGTCCTTGACAGTGTTCGTTTCCGGGTCCAGAGTTTCCCCCAGATGTTCCGTAATAATGTGCTTCCACATCTGATTGGCACCAGGAAGCCACGTGAGGCACTTAGCCATCGGAGGATCGTTCGGTAGCCGTCTCTGGCGCGCCCAGAGGCAGGGAAAATATTCGAGACCCTCTGGACTGATAGGCCGGGAACGGGGCCGTATTCCATCAATGATGAACTTATTAACTTCACCCTGGGGAGTGAGCTCCTTCTTAATGCGTGCAGCGGCATTTGTGTAGACCTGGCTAATGCTCCTGATAAATTCTGCAGCCTGTATCATTTGCTTTCCTGCCTTCTTAAGATGTTCCAGGAAGGCACTGTTATAGCCCTGCCAGATGGAGATCTGTGTAACCTGTCCCTCAGGGTCTTCCTCGAAGAAGCAGCGAACCCAAGTGTGACATCGGTCCGGCTCCGGCATCTCCAGAAGGCGTTGGAGCAGATCTTGAGGCACTGGCAGAGGATCCTCCGGCCCTTTTACTCGGCGCTCCGGTTCAACAATGATCTCTCGTTGTTCCCGCTTGGCTCCGTGAGAGAGCAGTCTCACGAGGTGAGTAACTAGATCATCCAAGCTTGACGCTTCGATCAGGGTCTCCATGTTGGGAACAACCGCCGTGTACTGATAGAGGAAATCGAGGCAAGCGTCCATTAACTCGTCGTCGTTGAGGAGCAGCCAGTTCTTAATCTTCTGAAGCACCTCGAGGGGTACATCGCCGAGCTTATTTGTGACTGCCAAATTCATCGAAATCCGTCCCACAGCTCGTAAAGCTGTCAGAACTGTGCCACGGTCATCAGAATTGATCTGTAATTGAGCCAGTAATGTTCGGTACAGCGGGTCGTCAGACTGTAGAACCAAGTATGGTGTGATTTGTTCCGCGATGTCCAAGGCGAAGTGCTTCAGCTCCACAGTCATTTCCAGCTTGGGCAAATGCAAAATAATGCACAGCAAATCGCCAAGCATTGGGTAGTCTGCGACGTATGCCGCATTGTCCGGAAGCATGACCATGTTACGGATCGTAAGAACAGCCTCCGTGATCATACCAAGACGGTCCGAGAAATCGGCAGGCATGATGCCATCAACAATGGGTTTTGGCTCCAGCTGCTCGATGCGCTCCACGATGTCAGAGGTACCATTATTTCCGTCTAGCTCTCCAATGGGGCCGTCGTCCTGTTCTGGGTCATAAGTGATGGTCCAGTCTACGTGGTAGAACAACTGTCCGACTTCAAGACCCTTTTCAACCAAGCCCTCGACCAACTTGGGAAATTGCTCGAAACGAAACTTATCCCCTCGTTCAAAACTTATTTTCACGAGGTGATTAAGAGCGAATGCTTGCTCGGCAGGGATGCGGCTGAGGAGAGACTGCATGCAACGAACATATATGTTGGGCCCCTCGAACTGCTTATCGGCTCCTGAACGCAAGTCAGCAAAATATGAATAATTGCCAGAAACGGAAAGAAGACGACAATTGTGCTAAACTTACGGATTGGATTGCGTTGTTGCATCAGATCTGCGGCTGACCTTCCCGCGGCTTGAAGTCGTGCAAGGCGTCGCTCCTCGGCAAAAGCATTCGGATCGGTGGCCGGAGTCCGTACCGGGCGAACAGGTAGAGCCAGGGGTCGGGCCCAGTCGTAGGTCATGACCACGGCGCTCTGGAGCTCCGGATTCTGAGGCGTGAAGGAATGCGACGCGCCGCCACGGGGAGTCTGATATGCGCCGGAGTGCGCACCATGTTGCTGCGGCCCTTGAGTGTGCTGCTGGTTCTGGTGTGGAGAGTGATGCGAAGCCTGAGACTGGTGTTGTTGCCCTGAGGCGTGTCGAACAGCTCTGGAGGAGCTAGTCTCGGGCTGGAAGATAACTCTTTGGGGCGGATCCTGTCGCAAGCCTCGTGAAGCTCGTGCTGAGCCAGGGGTGTCATCGGATGGCCGCTCTTTGGATGGTGTGCCTTCGTCGCCATCCGAGTCCCTGAAACCTGTGCCCGTCTCTCGGCGACTGGGAGCGTAATTCTCCAGCGTTCTGGTCAGCAAGCCGCTGCCTTTGGCTGTGGTGTGCTCGAGAATCTCCGGTGGCGGTGGCTCTTTGTGATGTATTGTCTTTATCTCGTAGGCGGCAAGGTTTTTGTAGAAGATTGATTTCAAGCTGAAGGCAGCTGCTGGAGGGTTACTTGTCATTAATCCGAGTTCTTCGCACATCCTTCGCCAGGCCAGCTTTTCGTCGGAAACCGCATCGTAGCCTCCTCGCTCGACGATATAATTAAACAACTTGTATAGATCCACCTGACACAGACCCAGTTTAGGTGCTGGGTCAAAGGACGTGCCTCGCTGCTTGTGAAATTCGGTCAGCTTCGCGATGAAGTCCTCGTACTCCGGCGTATGGTCGATGGTATGAGCCGGTACGGGAGGCGCCATGTCTGCGTCGGGAGCCGCAGATGGCAGCAAAGAAAGATAGCCGTATTTCCTTGACAGAGCTCGCGGATAGTGCAGAGAGAGGAGATGGAGTAGCGATTGTGGGCGAAATAGCACTGGCTGGAACGTGAGAGGGACGACGCGTTTGGAAACGTCGAAGTCGCGGCTGCAAGGCTGACAAGGTGTAGCACAATTTTGTGGGAAGGCGCTAAATTAGCGTCCAGCTAAACTGCAGGGCCGTGCACTGTCAGAACAGCCCAGTCTTACGTTCATACCACAGTATCACAGTTCGAAAGCAACACATGTCTTGCACAGATAGATGAAGATGTATTACAACCCTTAAGCCTGAGATGTATTCTTGGTGAACTGATTTCGCGCACAGCGGGGGAAGGAGTGAGTGACAAAGCATTTTTAACATTGAGGATGCAACATAGGAGCGCATGAAATATACCTTAATGATCATAAGAATGTGAAGCGACTCAATAAGTTCCTCTCACAAGGTCCCCATGATCATGATGTGCACTTAGATTGCAAGTCTCCCTACTAAGGCCATCGATGCTTACAAGTTCTGTGAAGATGGTAGCTTCCGGAAATAACATTACATATCCCTGCACCGTCCTGGTCCTCCACCGGTCAGCACTAAGCGTGCACGGCAGTATCATGGGTGTCCGCAACCTTATTATCACCCTTCCATTCCGTCCTCCCAAGTCTAACAATATCCGCCGCCTCAATCACCCAGTATCCCCGAGGCGCTTTACCCTCCTTCGCCAGTCCAGCAGCAGCCACCGCGGCCCTGGCGATGACCTCGGCCTCCTGACCCACTGAATCCTGTAGTCCTTGCCCGATCCAGCGGCCCAGCGCCCTGACGGCCCCGACAAGCAGCGGTGTCTTGGGCACCTCCCTCTCGCCCAGGATCAGCCCCGGCCGGAGCACAATGGCATGCTCAAACCCGGCATCCCGGACGGCATCCTCGACGCCTTGCTTCATCTTGCTATAAGGCACCCTCCCGCTCACAGCGCCCCTGATTCCGGCGCTGGAGATGAAGACAAAGTCCTTGACGCCGGCTGCCTTGGCGGCCTTGACCAGCTCGACGTTGAGGTCGTGGTCGATCTTCCACTGCTCGGCTATGCCGCCTGCCTGGGCGCGGGTGGTGCCGAGTGCTGAGAAGACGACTTCCGGCGTGGGGGATACGCCGGAGAGCGCCGCAGACCACTTGGTGGTGTCGGCCTCGATAATTGCCGATAGTTTCGGCCCGCTGGACTTGGGCTGCCGGCGCGAGATAGTATGGATCTTGCTCCAAGGAGATGTCTCGGCAAGGCAGGTTGATAGGATAAAGGAGCCTACTAGGCCTGTGCTGCCGATGATGGCCGCTGACATGTTGGTGCTGAGCTGTCCGTTTGCTAGGTTTGTTTGATATTGTTGGCGTACCGTGAAAATCGGCTTGCTGATGATAATGGGATGCGGGAGCGCAGGTGCATGTGAGGTTAATCGGCAGGATTCGATCTTAGAGCACTGTGTCATTACAAGCTGCCCCGCGCTAGTGCCACCGGAGTGGCCGGACAATATCTACAGACCGGACACCGACGAATCTAGCAACTCACGTCCGCTGACAAACCTGACACTGTTATTCGGCTCCAGTAATTACCAGAGTTATCAGAGGGTGACCCGGACATTTGCATGTAAGTCAGGATCAGAACTTGGTGGTAGTTCCCTTCACTGTGAGCACTGGAATCTATTGTCGCTAAACCTTGGTGATCTCAACTGTATAAGCAGCCTCGCCGCCATGGGACGCTCTAAATCTACTCAAGCCGTCGTGACGGGCGCGCAACGGCGCTGAAGTGCTTTGCTATTGTGGAATGGGATGACGAGCTGAACTGCATGCTCTTATTCTACGCCTGTCATGTCAACGCTGGATTTCTGGAGGCCGACATGGTGGCGCTGTTGCTGGTGCCACCAAGGTCAGTTGGTTTTAGCGTGTGTGAAGCCGGGCGCTACAACTAATATAGTGCTACTCTACAGTGCGTGAATCACCCGGGCCGGCCCGCAACAGATTTTGTTCTACGGCGAGAGCTAGGTCATCACATTAGTCTGCCGGACGAGTCAATTCAAGAATGAGTACCAGGAAGACAAACTTAAGCCACTATAGTCTGGCCGTCTGTGGACAATACTAGAGAGTACCTAGAGCCAACTGACCATCAGGGCCGGAAGCTCACTCACTGCATAACGATAACACTACACATATATCTTTCCCTGAAGGATAAAGTCGTTGAAGGGCTACCACTTCTACCACGTTAGGGAGGCGTCTTTGATGCAGCAGATGCCTGGTCCAGCTGTGCTGCCGTTTTCGGCGTGTTCTCGTCCTTTGGCAATCGTGCTCAGATCAGTGACAATGATCGGCATTCAGTCAGACCGGGATCATAAGAGGTTGGTGGACTTATGGAGATGCATAATGACACTTGGGAAGGCCCACAGACGAGGTTGAGATCAAACACGCCTGAACACCAAAACACTGGAGACCTAGGTTGGGCCACAACGCATAGACGGAGTCATGGTCGCATGATCGATCAGGACATAAAAGCAACAAGCTGCCTACGGGAAGTGCAAAGAGGTCTGTCCAACGGGAATCAAAGCGCAAAATGCTACATGCCAGTTGACCTCGCCTGCAGTCAGCAGGCCCATATCAAAGACATAGAGTTGTATGATATCAAACGAGATCGATCCTTATGGAGCACGCCGTCATCAGCCACGATGAGAGACCCGGGCTGCGTTCTCAAAGAATGAATGGATAAGAATTTCGCAATTGCCAATTAAAGATGCGGGTTTCTGAAAGACAAAGCGAAGAAATGATCACGGACGAAGCGCTTGAAAGATCATACGGTGTTTGTGGTTCGAATTCTCAGCTTGGGAAGATGTTGGGAGGCTCGAAAGAAGTAAGCTAAGGTACCTAGCTAAGGCTCTCAGCAAGTCGCATTGCTCTCCGGCAAGCTTAAGGTAGGTATGTACCTAGTCAGCCTCTATGATTCGAAGTGCCCACTGCTGAGAATGATTAAGCCTTTAAAGAACAGTAAGGTACCTACCTAAATTGAAAGGAACTCAAAAGCTTGATCAAAAGCTTGGGACGTCGAGGTTCCGGAGAAGGTGCTATCAGGAACATACAGCCAGGTGCGAACATTCAGCTGCCAGCTGCCAGCAGTAGTGCCGCGACCGCCCAGCAACGGCCGCCATTGCCCCGCGTTGCGTTTCAAGAGGCGTGAGATGGTACCAGCGGACCCGTTCTGGAGTTGACGAGCAACCTTCAAGCATTCATGACTTACTCGCATCTCCTAATACGTCACTAAGTATCTAACCAACCTCGCTCTTTTCCTAATGAGTAACGCAATACTGTCGTCCTTCGTGGAGGGCGCTCCCCCTGGCGAGGTAAGTCTTTCGCATCCTAACAATCCCATCCTCGGGTTAATGTTGACCTCTCTTCAAGCTTACAGATGTCATTGCCGGTCAGTACGCCAAGATCCATGTTCGAGCCTTTTCAAGCTTCTTTACTAATTAGCCATCGATTCAGACATCAAAGCCTTGACGATATCTACGCCCAACGCCGTCAAGGACCTTGGCCCCGCCTTCCAGAAGTACAATGAGGAACAGTTCGTTACGGTGAAGCTTCCTGGAAGCAGTCAACAAGTCATTATCAGCTCCCACAGCTCACTCGGAGACGGCCGGTACTATGATGTCGAGAGCTCGTCGAGCTTCGCCTTCGATCACGCAACCCAGGTTAGGGAGTCCCGGACAGGTCATGGCTTGGGCGGTATAGTAACATTCCACAGAAAGCTAGCGCTGTGCAAAGCCATGTGCTCGAGGGCTCACAAGCAGACCTAGTGTGCGGACCCAAATATCTCCCAACTTGACGAACGGAAGCTGATACATTGGATGCAGGAAATCGACACTTAAGAGCCTATCCACGTATGTCAAGGAGCACTTCCCAAACGCAGCCTACGGCATCTACCCGATAGAAGACGACTCCAAGATTGCTATCGTCATAGTGTCGAACAAATACAGCCCAAACAACTTCTGGTATGACTGAGGCTGCGTAACTATGGTATGCCATAGCAGAGAGGTGGTCTAACGGTTGTCTGCAGGAACGGACGGTGGCGGTCCCTCTACATCTTCGATCCATCATCAAGCTCGCTAGAGGGCTCCATCAAGGTAGACGTACACTACTACGAAGATGGCAACGTCCGACTCCTCACGAACAAGCCCGTGACCGCAACGGTCTCCTCAGGTAGCGGCGCAGGCATCGCTAAGGAAATCGCCGTCGCAGAGAAGAAGTACCAGGAGGAGCTCAACCGGGGATTCACAAACCTGAGCGAGGGGGCATTTAAGGGGCTCAGAAGGCAGCTACCCGTGACGAGGCAGAAGATCGAGTGGGATAAGGTTGCCAGCTACCGGTTAGGGCAAGACATCGGCGGCGGCAGTTCGAGGCGGTAGGCCCGTGTTTGAACGGAGCCGGCATGTCCACGTGCCCGGAGTCCGGAGAAAACAAGAAATCGGAGATAGTACTGACGGCTTCGAGCGGAACATTACCCACCTATATAGCGAAGCCTATGCCATCTAAGGTTGGGCTTTTAGCGAAAGACCTAGAGGGCGGACAATAGGTACCGAACAACGATGATGATCAAAAACAAGAAAACGTGACATATTATCTGTGACGCCGTGAACAACTCCCGGCCGTCACCTACAACGGAGTATTAGTAGTAAGACCGGAGGCGGGGTCGGCTCTGTTTTTCGGCATCAGATTTATGCAAAGGATCTCAAGATCCCGCACGGCGCCTGGTGAGCAAGTGGGCGAGGCCCCATTTTTATCGAAGGGTTCCCAACACATATTACCCAATGAGAAGGCGGTTACCCCAATTTCGGCAAATAAGTGCCCTGCTGATTGGCTGCGGTTCGGTTCCGGGGGTCAAATGTCGCTCGCTGAAAGTTCGGTCCTTGCAAGGGGAACGCGGACGGGAGATAAACCTTCGGAAGCTGCCAAAGGGAAACCGTCCGATCACTAAATCAATTCGACCGCTAGATATCCAAACCACCACCATTCTTTCTTTGACGTGTTTACCACTAGATCGTTACCGGTTCGCTTTGAGGCCGCCCTTCCAAGTCGTATCCCGAGACCTCGCTCCACCCCATACAGAAAGACGTTGTCTACATAGCTCCTAAGGCGTAACCCTTATCAAAAATGGCGACTGAATACACATATCAAGACGTTGCTGAGCACAACACCAAAAAGGATATTTTCCTGGTCATCCACGACGTTGTCTACGACGCTACCAAGTTCATTGATGAGCATCCGTAAGTTTGGGCTCCTTGTGGCGTCGATGCGCTTTCCCCCAGATCAGGCGACCGTGTCTCTGTTCTTGGCGTGCTGACACCTTACTCTCTGACAGCGGTGGTGAGGAAGTTCTCCTGGATGTCGGCGGACAGGACGCTACCGAGGCTTTCGAGGATGTCGGACACAGCGACGAGGCCCGGGAGACTCTCGAGCAGCTTAAAGTTGGCACACTGAAGCGCAAGGTACGCTTATTCTTTTGGGCGAGCATCTCGCTCTCTCCCACGTTACGGAGCTTTCGGTTCCTCCACACAGTCAGATACTACTGCGATCCTTGACCACATGCTGATACATTTTGGTGATGACAGGCTGGCGACCCAACTCCCAAGGCTCCTCTGCCTGGTGCTATCGCTCCCAAGGCCAATACTGAAAGTGCTGGACTCGGCGTCGGTCTTTATGCAATTGTCCTCATCGGAGGCGCTCTTGCGTACGGTGCCTACCAATATCTCCAGCAGCAACAGGCGAAGCAGGTTTAGAGGGGAGGGAAAGGACTTGTTGATGGCTCAAGCACGTGGCCTGGCATCGCCTTGCATCTAGTAAGGAATGTATGTCCGGGTAGCTGTGTCTTGTCATTGTCATCGAAGGGGAGCGGCTGGCTGTAGCCGGTTGATTTAGCGAAACCACATCCAGGGCGGAGAACTGAGAGGTCTTTGAAATCTAGGGGTGCCTAGCCTATAGACGTTGTAATTGTGCGAATGCTTATTGTTCTAACTTTCTATTGTGCACCTTTGAGCCATGAATAGGTAAAGGATACACGATGACACGCTCCGAACCCAGCCCATTCTCTTCACTCATAGTTTCAACAGGGGACTCAAGAAAATCAAACCCTTGTGGAAACCTACAAAGGCTCAGAAATCGGTCTCCCAGCTTCCCCAACTTAAAACAGATCTGGCCCGCCGACATAATTTATCCTCAGCACGGAGCAACTAGTCTACCAGGCGGAAACCCCCGCCAAAGCACAGGCCACTCAATCCAGCTTGCAGTGCTTCTAGGCGTCCACTCTTGGCAAATCAGCCTTATCGCCTCCACTGTCTCAAACCTCAACCTTTAAACCTAGCGTCACATCTCCCGCCACAGTCCAGCGACTGCCATCAGCGCGGCACTCCTCGGCCTTCTCCCTGTCTGCTGGGCAACCGATCAACATCGGCTAGCCATCATGTCGTCCTACTTTGAACGCCAGCAGAACTCCTTCACCGGCGCCCTCGCCAGTGCAGCGGCCAAACTCGGGCCCGCCAGTGCGAAGAAGCCCCTCGCACCTCCCTCGCCATCTCCCTCCGTCACATCCACAGCATCAGCCGCACCCGGCGGCACGCCAGTCAAGAAAGAGCGCGATGCCGGCCCCGCGACCGTCTTCTCGCAGCCGGCGCTGACCGGCACCGGCCATTCGGCCTTGGCCCAGATGACCTACGTTATCAACTGGCTAAAGGAGAAGGACGAGCCCAAGACGATACAGGAAATCCTCGAGTACGTCAGCTTGCACAACAGGCCACAGACCGAGCAGGAGAACTTCATCGACCATGTCCGCCGAAACCCTCACATCAAGTGGATTCCGGACGAGAGCCTCTCCCAGCAGACCTGGCATAGCGGCACCTACGTCCACCGGCCGACCATCCCAAACGTCAAGAACAAGACGCAGTTGCTGGGTTACATGCAGAAACTCACCGACATGCGGGGGGTGCTGGTTAAAGACCTGATGGACGGCTGGCCGAACTGCCACGCCGCCATCGACGAGCTGGAGAAGGAGCACAAGCTGCTGGTGTTGCGGTTCAAGAAGGACGAGAAGCCCAAGCAGATCTGGAGCGATGACCCGAGCCTATTCCACGCCGTCGATCCCGAGTTCAAGGCCATGTGGCACAAGGTCGAACTACCGCACCTCGATAGCATCCACCAGCGCCTCATCCAGGTCGGACAGAAGCCCACGAGCGAGGATCCCATGGTCAAGATCTTGGCGGCCGGTAAGGTCGAGAAGAAAAAGAAGCGGGCAAACAGGCGGGGCGGGAAGACGACCAACTCTCATATGCAGGACTTGCTCAAGGACTACAGCCATATGCGTCGGTGACATGTCGTGTTGCGGTTTTGCACTCTCTACTGGTTTGGGCTCAAGGTGGATTCTGGACTTGAGCTGCAGGGATCTTGATTGGCGTTACTGGCGGAACTTCTGAAAATGCTATGGTTTGGGCGTCGATGGTCATTGCGAATGGACGAGTCTGGCGTTGGTCCATACGGTTGTGTTACTGAGCGGATAACTGACATGGAGTCACTATACAGGCTGGCGGATGATGCCAAAGCCTATCCTTGTGACTTAATACAACAGCGATGGAGTTTTGCAAGTAAGTCAACAACATGAATGAAAGGCTTCTAGTTGAAGCCGCGTGTTTTGGTGTGATATGATTTCGAATAGAGGCCGTTTGGCCACAAGGCGATGTTCTCCAAAAGGGGAGAACAAGAACAAGCGCAAGAGGGTCAAAAAGCAGGAAATACATATCAAAATATACAGCGTATTGAGAAATGCAAATCAATCAAGTAATCAGCTACATTTCAAATCCAAACTCCATGCATACGAACACCGCTAGCTTCCCTGCGTCATAAATCGTATACCCAAACCATCCTCGTGGCCCTATAGCATCCCCATCAGCTTTCAACCTCACGGCACAACCAACCCCTCCCCCTTCTCCCCAATCCGTCCAAACACCTCCTCGAACACCTCGGGCTCCTGCATCCCGCCGACAAAATACTTCCCCTGGACCAGATAGCTCGGTACTGCCTCGATCTCATTCTTCCTCGCCTGCGCGCTCTCCCAGTCCACCCGCATCCCCATCTCCTCGCTATCCATCACGGCCCTCGCCTCCTCCTCGCTCGCCATCACTCCGCTCTCGACCGCGCACCGCACCAAGAAATCCCGGTCGGAGATGTCCGCCTCCTCCTCAAACGCCCCTTTGAACAAGCGATCCAGCAGCGCCAGTTGCCGGCGACTACCGCTGCCCCCACCACCAGCCAACCCGCTTTCCGCGTCGGCCCTATCCGCGTCCAGCGCCCGGAGGATCAGCTTGTGGCTGTCCCAGCTGCTCCCGCTCTTGCCGTCCCACGCGAACGAGATCCCAAGCGGCTGGCCACGCCTCTCGAGACGATCGAAGAAGGCCTCGACGCCGACGGCGCCGTACTTGGCCCTGAAGTACTCGCGTTTGCTGGCCACGGCGCGGCGCAGCTTTGGGTGGATCAGGAACGGCCGCCAGACGAGCTCGAACTCGGCCTCCGGGTGGGCATCCCGGTAGGCCGCCATGGCGTGGTCGAGCGACTTCTTGCCGATGTAGCAGAAGGGGCAGAGCGTGTCCGAGTAGATCTCGATAGTGAACCTGGTCATCCTTTTTGGGTCTATTTGTTTTCTTCTTATCTCTTCTTCCCACTCGTGGGTTGGAAGGGATCGCTTTATGGAGGTTGAATGTAAAAGAAATTGGGTCAGAAGACCAGAAGGTTGCTTTGGACAGCAAGTTGCTAGCGAGACAGTTGCTAGTGATGCTGTCTAGCACACACTTTTGGTATATGATTACAAAATGCAGGATGTCGGCGATCGCTCTCTCACAAGACTGGGTTCAGAATGTGTCTAGATGAACGGTGGTGACGAAGATATATCGCGGCCGGATGCAACGGCGATCGCTTACCTAGATATCCGACTCTTTTTGCGCGAATACTAGCTAGGAGCCGGAATCTCGCTCTTACGACCTGATATATGTGATTTCTCAGCTGAACACTACTCACTGTTGTATCCGAATTTTAGGAGGCGGGCCTAGGTAACGGAGGTGTGAATAGTAATCATGAAATCGTGTAGACGGGAATGATACCCAGTTTCGGCCAGCTGAGACATCCGGATCTGGAATTTAGCGGCATCACGAATTAGACTTTCCTGTAAACCAAGTGAAGCAAACAATTATTATTCCTGTCGTATAACACTGCCGATGGGTTAAAATTTAACTATACTTAAATGTTAGTGTTAGTGGTGAAAGATGAACCTTTGCTCTATCTCCTTTCCCCTATTAAAACTTCATTCGACACTCGATAACAAGGCCCGCATAGTCAGTACTGTGTGGAATCAAGTCTCGAAGTGCATGAGTGACAATGGCGATATGCCACAGCAAGTAAAATTAGGCCATGCACGTTACAGACAGGACCAGAGGACATATCACTAATCCGAATGGTATCACAAAATGCGCAACGACCCTTCATTGACACCTTCTTCTCATTCCTGCCGAGATTGGCCTATAGACAGCTAAGCTCCATATGCGCTCAAAGCAAGTCTAATTCGGCCACCACCGATGCTTTTAAAAGTCTGCAACATGTTCCCTTACCCGCCGCGTAAACACCTGATTGGACTGAGCATCCATCAGTCGCGATAAAAAGAGCCCAACACCGCAACCGGGGGGAGCCTATACCGTCCGTCATGCTAAAGTACATACAATGGCTCGAAGGCAGCCAAGACAAACACCGTGCCAGTCTAATGGGACCCGAGTAATAAAGGAAATAGGGGAGAGGGAATAGAATTCGTGACAGGGAGGACAAAAGAAAAAGGCTCGCGAAGGAAGAGCAAAAGAGTAGTGCATCCCAACCGTGCCGAGTATTATTAGTGACTCTATAGGAGTCGAACCCGTCCCTGCCAGACCTGGCCATGTCTGACTTGGAGACGTTGGGCGACATAGTTGATGATGCCCAAGCAACAGTCAAGAACTGGTCGCAGTCATCGCCCACCCATCATCGTCCGTGATGTCACGCCCGAGATATGGTTATTTGCTCGTTATACGCCGTTTCAGAAAAGATGGAGCAAAAGACGGGCGCTTCAGCGTGACCCGCGACTAATCACGTTTGACAAAGATTACTGAGCCCCCGCCCAAAGCTCATTCTTAATAGCCTTTGAATCGTATGGGGTGGAACCAGGTTCGGCACTGCCTGTTCTGCGAGCCGTCGTCGCATTGCTGTAGAACATCTGACCCAGAGACTGACCAGCTGGATAGCCCTCTGGATCTGGATACATGTACCCATTTCCTGTCGCGCTGTGTGTGGGAGACGCCACATGTCCCGGAGACTGCCAGCCAACGCTGCTCATATGCGGGCTACCGCCTACGCTGCCTGGTCCTTGTTGGTGCTCGATGCTGGGCTCCAGTGTCTGGGGTGGCCCATAACCAGTGGGATGGGATGTAGGTCGCATGTTGCCGGTATAACCAGTCGACGTAGTAGACGCGGGACTGCCAACGTGGACATCCCCCCGGAGGTGGACTGGCAGCGAGCTATTGGTCATACCGTATGCCATGTTGTTCATGTTTGCCATCTCCGCCGCTGGAGACATGGACATGTTGCGTTGAGAAGGAGAAGGCGTGGAAATTGGTGACTCCTGAGTCGAACCCGGCTCGCCATCTGATCGGATCTTACCTCGAGCAGCTGCAGCAAGCGTTGCGCCTCTAGCCAACGCTTCCGCAGTAGCCTTGGCGGCTTCCTCGAGCGTGCCTGTGTGATGATTCTGATGTCGGGTGAGGGTTGTTCGCCGCGTGAACGTCTTCTGGCAATCCGCATAAGGACACTTGTATGGCCGCTTGCCGGAATGAATGCGACGATGCCGCGCTAGAGAGCTAGAGTCGCTGAAAGGCTGCAATCATGTGAGTAAAATGAAAGATAATCAGAGCCAAGGGCTAATTCTTACCTTACCGCACCTCTCGCATTGATGAGGCTTCTCGCCAGTGTGCACCCGCTGATGCACCGTAAGAGCCGACCGCTGTATGAACTGCTTTCCACAGTTGGGGAAGTCGCAGACATGTGGACGGATACCGCTGTGAATTCTCTCATGGCGAGCAAGATCACTGCGCCTGGCGAAGGCTTTGCCGCATGTACTGCAAGGATACGCCTTTGGTGCTTGTGTCGGATTGTCCGTCGGCCGGTAGACAACTCCATGGGGGAGAGCAGGTGGCATGCCGGGCAGGCCTACGGGGGCTTGGCCCATTTGGCTCATTTGCGCTTGGCCCATCTGCGCCTGTCCCATCTGCGCTTGCCCCATGTGCGCCTGTCCCATTTGTGCTTGTCCCATCTGAGCCTGGGCCTGAGCTTGGGTCATTTGGGCTTGACCCATATTCGTGTTCGGCATGGGAACCATAGGTACATTCATCACCGTCGGAGAGGGATATGACGCGTTCATGTGTCCCGAATATCTCGAATGTTCTGAGCCATGTGGTGAAGGGGCTCTGTCAAGCGGGTTGCTTTGCGCCAGTTGTTGCATTTGTTGAGCTGCATGCTCGTGGCCTCCGCCTTGCGCCACCTGTGAGCCGCCTTTATTGTTGAGCATGTTGCCGATGCCCATTATCTCACCGGAAGATGGAGATTGGGACATTATGTGCCAGATCAAGGCAACAGGGCAGATGCTTCAGCAAGAGGTCAGTGGACGAACTCAAGATGCATAAAATGGTTGTTCATAATGACTCCCAGCTGAACGTGATCGGCGTCAAGAACTGACTACGGATATCACTGGGTCCTTATCGGCTTGAATATTTTGATGAGAGCAACAACTCCATGCTCCAGCTGCAGCCGTTGAGGCAAGGAACTGAGGGAAATATATTACTTACTATGGAGGGTTTGGAGATCAACGATCGTGCGCAACGCCGCATATGCAAGAACAATAGACACGACAAGCCGACGCTTCACAGGTGATGATAGCGGGCAGTGAAGGCGTATTGTTGAGACAGTCGTCCCACAATGTGAGGCTCGTGCACGGTTCAGGTGAAGAGACCCGCGCCAAAATAGACGCGACGACGTGACGACTTGCGATCCGTGCCGAGGACAATCCAGACAAGAAATTTGTGGTAAGCGCCAATAGCACTGCAAATCCTCGGAGTCGCTTTGAGGTATCGCCGTTGGGGTAATAAGGCAAGATATCTCAGGCAACAAGCTCTTAGAGCAATGCGAGGATGACGTGCGGACAAGCTTCCGTCCAATGCAGAGACGAAGAGAATATGCAACCAACCGCTGATGCTTTGCACCGGGATGGCAAGTATTCCTCGAGGGGGTGGAGCAGTTGTTGGCTTCCACACGAAGGGGTCGACGAGCTTCCTGGAATCGCTTATTGGTATGGAAGCGAACGCGCCAGGTGATCTGATTATTCGCGCTGCTCTGCGTAAACGCGGTGCAAAATGCTTCCGGTGCCTTGAGCGAACAGGCCTATCTTCGTTCGTGATATTGTGGATTTCTATTGTTGTCGATGGGTTAGCCGCTCTGTACAATAGTAGAAGCTCCGCGATCACGACGGTGACGTCGAGGAAAGCCAGAGGGAGAAGGTCAAGAGGGTAAGACAAAGTCTCAGAGCGACAGACGATGCTAGGACGAAATCTTTGACGGAAGGGAAGGATAGCTGTCCTTGAAAAGCTTTCCCAGAATGTTGTGCTGGAAAACTGATGGCAGCGAGCAGTGATAGACCTGTCAAGGCCAGCGCGAAGCCTTTGGAGGTGCACAAGCTCCGCGAATCTGTCCTGCCATCGGAGAATCCAGCGAGCATCAAATTGTCCTTTCTTGTGGCACTCCTTTGCAGCCTGACTGCGAAAGACACCTCGGCACAAAAGACCTCTCGGCGTAGATGGGGTTGAGCAGCAAAAGCACGTCCCCCATTTTGATGTAGATGAGGATGCGGCGAGCTGTGGGATCGAACGTACCTGGAATAAGACGGTTGTCGCGCCGCGTGATGAGGTTGAAAGACGCGCCGCGATGGTGTCGAAAAAAAAGGATCGTAATGAGAGTGTCGGCAAAATTCGAAGAGACGAGAGAGAACCGGCAACTTTGCTAGGATTTGATGAGGCCGAATCAAAAAGCCTGTGACGGGAGTTAATGTAGGTAGGGGGGAGGCTCGAAAATAATAGCGGAAAGTGAAAATGGTTTAGTGTAGGTTGCCAGCTGGGGACGAAGGGTACCTTGGCCCATGTACTCTTACCCTTGTCGACGCATTGAAAGGTACCTGTGCGGCAACAGCTAGAAGTGTTGAAACGAACTGTTGGAAGGGGTGACCGGGGGTGGCCGGGTTGGACCCACCTGACTCCTGGTCAGGAAAGCGGAATGGTACCTCTACTCGTACCGGAGTACATACGTACTCTCGGGTTTATGAATTTTGAAGGCAACAACGACCCACGATTTCCCTCCTCCAGTGAAGTCCAACTCCAAAGGGGTTTGCGGGGTGACAAGTCCCAGTATCAGCCTGCAAGGGTCGCCCCATCGTGGACGGCAGTTTGGCAGCTTTCCCTGCACCTGCTGAGAGTCGCAGGCACGGTTTAGACTGGAACCTACATGTTAAGGCAAAAGACTCGAAATTGATTGCAACAGGTCATTAGATGCCGGTCATTGCACTACTACAGGCTTGTACAAAAGGATCAATAGGCGTGACAGAATTTCCCCTACAGTCAACCTAGGCCCACAGTGCGGGTTTTGCTCGTTTGAGCTACTCGCACCTAAGTAGTGGTACCGGCCATCTCCAGAAATGGCAGCAAACGAGCATGTACTGTAAGATGCCCAACTGTCTGCACTTCAGCTTACTGTGGTACATTCACGCTGCTGTCAGCAGGAGTGGCTGTTTTACGGTGCCTTGAATTAGGTATGACTTAGCCATAGTTTTCCTTTCCGTCATCGCAATCTCCTTCGCAAGAATCTCTGTCTGAGGTGCAGGCAGATTACGTCTTAAGCTGTATTTTCCTTGACCTTTATGGCTAAATCTTTTTCGGAGTTAGATCCCCGTAGTGTACCAGACAGTCAAGTGCAGTCAAAGACACAGCCAGTGCAACCGCCGCGATCTATTCCTGACCGGATGCGCAAACCGGCGCAGTCCTCTAAAGGAACATGCACTAGGTACCGGGGTAGTGTCGTAAGCTCCATCGCAAATACATCCTGCACTACGCAGCCCAGGTGATATTGGTCTCTGTTTGCGGAGACAAGTTCGCCAATATTCTGGTATCTACGTGTTGATAGTCTTTGCCTGGTATCGAGACTCCGAGTTCAACATGGCATCTCCTATCTTGAAGTTTGAAGTATTGGACGCTTGGACCGCATTGTTGATGATGTAAATACAGAGAAGGGATTGAAACTAGGTACCGTACCTACCTAGCCATTGCTTCCTAGGTGGCCCCAACTCGAAACGTATCCACCGGACTCAGCCTTAAAACTGGTCACCCATCTTCAGCTTCGGGTGTTTTACCACAAGGACAGGGAGTGGAAGTTCGCCAGGGGCACTCGGATCGCACAATGCCCCCGTAAAAGCTTCCATTCTTCCTTGGCTTCCATGACTTGTCTGGGATCAATGACGCATCTGCATAACCCCTTTTCTTCATCATCATTCGTGCACTTCGTAGAGATTTTAATTACACTCGCTGCGACCTGCTTGGTAGGAATGGCTATCACCCGAGCCACATCATGTCGAGCGCCTTTCTGCAGAACCTTGGTTACTGCCCAGCAATGCGTCTTCTTACCAACGGTTCCACGCAGCAGGGTCTTGCCTGGCCATCAAATCTGGCGGTTTAATGTCAAAGGCAACGGAATGCCTTAGACTTGTAAATAGCGCTCAGCCATCACCAACGATCTACAACGATGTCAGGAAAAGGGGCCCCATATCTCGTCGACCATTCCCCTTGCCAAACAGGGCGCAAGCTGAGATTGCGCTATCCAAATCAGGAAGGTTTCTAGAAGGTTGCCCGCCTTCGAGAAGCCGCCAAAGCTGCATGGAAGCCTGCCTGGAAGCTCTTGTGCCGTCCCCTGAATAACCCCCTGGCTGCCAAGCCAATGCAGACGAGCTTTAAGCAAGGATGCACAGACAGTCAACTGCATGAGTTTCGCCTGTCCTGGCCTGACATTGGTTAGAACGCCGACTTGACGGGGACAACTGCCTACATTGAAGATAGTGCGAATCGATGCAGTTGTCCATGATGCACGAGGATCGAGTTGCCGTCTATCTGTTCAGCTGCCTGCAGACATCCGCTGGGGGTACACCTCTTTGTTCTGTGGACTTTTCTTCCCACAATGGCTAAGCCGGCACCCGCACTTTGCGATATTTACTGCTGCTTTACTCCCTATCTTACCGAAGCGCCAAGCTAGCCAGAGAACTAGCCTGCATATGATTGCCAGCAGATATGCAGCAAAGTGGGCGAGCAAGAGGTTTGCCTCGACCTGCTGACCCTTGACCGGCAGGCTGAGGCATGTGTGTGAGTGTCCTTCGAGAAGTCTTCTCTGCAGCTACCCCCGTTGGAGCTAAGGTTTCAGGTGGGGATCCTACCTGTCGTGACAGGCGACTGCTCGAGTGCTCGATGCGACGACGATCATCTGTTTGGAGGCACAGCTCGTTAGTATGCGATTCTTCGAGGCTGTACTCTCGTGCCTCGTCACCTTCTATCCCCAGGTCGACCATGGTCGACCATTATGTAGCCAGACCACCAATGGACTTCTTGATGTGCCGTTTCTGCTCCATGACCACCAGCCGCGTCCTTTGGCTTTTGAGGTCTGGGATTCCTTTACACTGAATAAGGTAAACATTTCTGCAACCCCACTTCTGTCAGTTCCATCTAAGTAGGACTTCGATCGATGCGAAGATGCCACAGCCAAGCCCTCTCGAGCTCGGGCGCTATGGTCATCAACTTACGTATTACGTACCCATGACTTTCTCCAACATGTGGCCAAGCGAAAACAAGCCGTGAGTGCTAGCATAGAAGTCTACCTTAGTCTCAAACCCGTCGATCATCACAATCTCGTCGTCATTTCGGCGCATCCGGTGAAGGTGGGTCAATATTAGCTAGTCAAGACCATGACCCTTTTGGAACGTCGGTCGAAAGCTGTGTCCCGACTCACTCACTCTCGGCGGCGGAATAAGTTAGCCTGCCTTGCCAGCATTACGGGCTTTCACATTCGAGTTCTCACTATCACGGCTATCTGCTCGGAGGTTTTCGGGGATTTTTCAACAGCGCTGACACCAGAGATCTCTAACCAAGGGTCTACGCACTGGATTTGATCTTTGGGGCTCGGAGGTCAAAATACTCCTTTATGTCGCGGTACAAGACTCAACGATGCATGGAGCACATGCTTCAGACCGGAACCGATTCGTGGTAGCAGCATGCATATCAGTCTTTCGTAGTATAGTGAATATAGTATGTGAGCTAGTCATCCCGGGCTCTGCCCTCGAGGTCACTCCAACCCCAGGTTCAGTTCCCAAGTCTATTCCGCCATGTTGATGCATCCTTTCGCCGCTTCTCCGGGCTTAGAGATGATGTGACATCTTCAGTTCTGGCTGGTGAATGTGATAGGCTGTTGAAAATGGTACCGAGCAAGAAGTGGCAAGACGTGGAGAGATAGAAGACAAGCTGTACTGCAAGATGAGAGGAAAGTGCAAAACACTAGTCAACGATAACCAAGACGCCCTACGAATGTGAGGAACAGAGTGGTATATATACAGATGCCACAGATTTTCTCTAGCCATGGCCTCCCTTTCGCGAAGCAACTGCACACAGGCATCCTCCCCCCTAGTACCCGTACACTACGACGCACCGTTGACCCCAAGCTTCCCCTCCGTCTTTTCTAGGTAGTCAACCATATCCGCGATCGTGCAGACCTTCAACCCCCACCGCCGCGCAAACTCAATGCACGCCTCGCCCCGCATCATGCCTGGCTCCAGCAGGACGGCCTGACCCGCCACCTCGGTGCCGTCCTCGACCAGCTCGCATATCGCCGCCGCGGGCTTCTTGCCCGCCATCCTGCACAAGTCGATCGCGGCCTCGGTGTGGCCCCTACGCTCCCTGACGCCGCCCTGCCTCGAACGCAGGGGCAGGACGTGGCCCGGCCGGCGGAACGACTCGGGCGTGGCGGTCTCGTCCGCCAGCGTGCGGCAGGTGAGCGCGCGGTCGTGCGCACTGATGCCCGTCGTCAGTGCAGGGTGTGCCGCGTCGACGGTTATAGTGTAGGCTGTCACGCGCGGGTCCTCGTTGTTCTCCACCATTTGCGGGAGGTCGAGGGCCTTGGTACGATCCGGCAGGATGGGGGCGCAGATGTAGCCGCTGCTGTGCCGAATCATGAAGGCCATCTGCTCGGTAGTTACGGACTCGGCGGCTATGATCAGGTCGGCCTCGTTTTCGCGACCTGGGTCGTCGAGGACGACGACGAATTGGCCATCACCTGGGTTGCGGGCGGGGTCAATATGACTGGTAGTTGGCGAAGGTAGGGCGGGGAGGAGAGAAAGAGAGACTTACGGAAGGCTTGGACGGTATCTGGTATGGAGTCGAATTTCGACTGGTCAATGGTTGAAGACGGCATGTTTTATGTCACACGGGGATTTCTCCAGCTTTCGGCCTCCTTTGCGCAGGCAAGTTGGGGTATAGAATTGCGATGAGTCGTCAGTTGCGGTTTCGGCTGGTTTGGTTTTTTCAAATTCACCACTGCGTCATTGGCATATGCGGGGCAGATTGTGAATCCAAGCAAGGGTCCAGAGAGCAATTGATCAGATCTTGGGGTATCTCGAAAGCAAATGGAATTGAGGAGGACTTGATTGTGAAATTGGAAGGCCTGAAGTCATAAGTTATGGTTTGAGTAAAGAGCGACAGAGCACCTAAGGAACCTTAGTCAGTAGACTTCAAGGTATCCACGACCCTCGACCGGAACGAGAAAGAATAGGCCGGCGCAAAGCGGAGTCAATTAGTTGAGAGGAACCGCGGCTTACTTTTCGCTTCTAGACCCTGAAAATTGCGCCGACTAGGTACTTACCGTGTAGTATATAATCTTCTTTTGCAGAATGCTCATGATCGTACCCTACCGCTCAAATGCTTGCAAATACAACTTGCGCCAATGTCAGCCGCGCGCGATCTGGTATGCATGGCCCATTAACCAGGGCAGGTACCATCCCGATCCGATCATCCCGATCCGACCGTTCGTGGATCGTGGATGACAGACGCTGACAAACTTTCCGTCTCCTGTGTACGAATTTGACTGTCCTCGCGGGCCACGGCATTAGTGGCGGGGTCGGGCTCCCCGCATATCGGCCCTGGTTCTCACGTGTCTCCACGAAGTCCGGAGCTTCGCCCGAAGGTTTGGACAAGCTACCAGCATGTGGGAGCACTGCTTCCTGGCCCAAGCGTATTAGCACAAACATGATATTGCAAAGAAGCTCTCGTAGCGTCCGGTGAACGTGCCTAAAATTGCCCACTTCGCAAAACGATTGACTAAGACGATATCTAAGTGATTGAACCTAGTCTTCCTTCATGATATCAGAGATGGATTTTGTCTTTGGTTGGAGGATGGTTACCTCTGCTGTCGCACTATGTTACAATAAGAGACTGTAACTGATCCCGTCAAGCTCTCCTGGTCAGCCGGTCAACACCTCAAATACGGGCCCAAGAACCGGAGAGTCCCACTTATCCGGGTCCGTGCACAGAAGCTCCCCGGCCGGACAAAGCAGGAAAACGGGTGGGATCCACGGACTACTTCGTTCAACTCTGTCGAACACTTGAGATCGCGAAGAGCTCTGGACGTTGGAGACAGCGATGAAACCATTAATACCCCGCGTCTCCACGACGGCTGCGCGCCGGTTACAGCGCCACATACGCCCGTCATTCGTTGCCATTCCGTCCATTGCAACCAGACATCAAAGCACGACCGCCTCCGAAGCTTCGTCGTCAACAACCCCACCCCACCACTCTGCTTCGCCCTCCGTCAATGCCTCCGAAATCTCACACTTCAATGCCCTGGCCTCGACATGGTGGGACCCCCACGGCTCCTCTCGAGTCCTCCACCTGATGAACCCGCATCGACACGCCTTCATCCGCAGCTGCCTCTCCTCCCAGCGCGATCCTCCACCAACCCACAAACTACGGTATCTCGACGTCGGCTGCGGCGGTGGAATATTTGCCGAGAGCGCCGCTCGATTGGCGACCACCGATTCCGTTACGGCCATCGACCCTTCCACAGATATCCTGACCGTGGCACGACGACACGCGGCGCGAGACCCAGCATTGCGGGGCAAGCTGGCGTACTTCAACGCGACGATCGAGAGTCTGCCCGAGAGGGAGAAAGAGGAGAGTTATGACATCGTCACGCTGTTTGAGGTCATCGAGCACGTCGACGACCCGGCGTCGTTCCTCGAGCGGTGCGGACGCTTCGTCAAGCCTGGCGGGTGGTTGGTGCTCAGCACGATAGCGAGGACCTGGACGAGCTGGTTTACTACGAATCTCGTGGCCGAGGACATACTCGGCATGGTGCCCAAGGGCACGCATGACTGGCACAAGTATATTAACGAGGATGAGATGCGGTCACATTTCGCAAAGAAGGCTGGGTGGAGCAGTCCGCGAGTCCAGGGGGTGGTGTATGTGCCCAGCTTGGGCTGGAGGGAGGTTGCTGGGAGCGAGAAGATCGGGAATTACTTCTTTGCGGTGCGGAAGGATCCAGGGGAAGCTCTGGTAGAGCGGCCGCAAATGACCGTAGAGCGTAAGTAGACTGTTGTATATCACCCACAGGAGGAGACAGCTGTCCTAGATTAAGTGTAGGATATGTACTATTACATTGGACGCCCGGATGGCATAGGACACGGCATAGGAGCGTGGAGGTCGCTTATATGTTCAAGCCGGTGTGGTACGGCGGCACTACTAATTCAACGCCTCGTTATTTGTCAAGTCTAAGCACCCAAAGAGCCTGGGCGCTACACCTTATAGAAACAGAAGGCGATATAAAAGTTCGCCGCCTCCATCTCCTCTGGAGAGACCAGCAGCTCGCCCGTATTCCGGTCTCGCACACCCATACGTTCGCTCAGTGGTCCCAGCTCACGGTCGTCCTTTTCCGTCTCCCAAACGTCCTTGAAAGTCTTGTGGTACTGCAACTCGAGGTTGTAGTCGTCTGCCAGAGCTCGGAACGCCTCCCACGGCACGACGTACTCGGGCACCTCTTCGACGGCCTCATGGAGGAAGAAATTGTACTTCCAGCCAAACGGCGGCCGGAATATCCCGTCCTCTGGCGTCTTGCCCGGGAAGCGGACGTGGTAGATGTCATTACCCCATTCCGCCGTCTCCTCGGTTTCGCCCTCCTCAACTTCGCCGTCTTCGGCCGGACCCTCGTCCTGTTTCTTCTGCTTCTCTCTCTCGGCCTTCTTCTCGGCGAGGCGCTTGTTGAAGGCCTCGACTTTGCTTCCGATGACGTCCGAGTTCGGGATTGTCCCGATGAACCGGCCGCCCTTCTTCAGCGCTCCCGCAACATTCCTCAGCATCTGCCTCGCCTTCTCTTCCGTCTCGAAAGCATAATGCATGCAGAACATCATGCTCACCACATCAAAGCCCCTGGGCCCGCTGATATTCGAGTTCGTGAACCCGACCTGGTGCACAATGTCCACATCCCCGATAGTCTCGGCATAGCAGTCCTTGACCTGGAACCTCGCATCGAAAATCCTCGGCGGCGGACGTCTGTCATAGCCTCCTCTGCCCCCTCGGCCACCTCGCCCTCCCCGGCTTGCCATTTGCCGATACCGCTCCCTAGCCTGGTCGATCGACACCTCAGCCGGATCAAGCCCAACATACAGCTGCACCCTCTGCGGCGCCTGCTGCCACTTCCCCAAATCACCACCCTTCCCACACCCGATATCCAGCACGAGCAGCTCGTTGTTCGACCGTATCCCCCTCTCCAGCGCGCCGGGGGTGTGGTCCTCGTCCGGCGCAAACTTCTGAATGATGCAGCTCTTCACCCAGTTGTTGAAACTCCGCAGCCCCTTGATCTTGCTGTCCGTCTTGCGCCAGTCGCGGCCCCTCTCGGGCACGGCGTTGTAGTGCGCCCTAACCACATCGTTGATACCCGCCCCTCCTTGTTGCTTGATCAGGCGCTCCTCCTCCTCGCGCGCCTGGCGCTCGCGCTCTGCCTGTCGCGCGCGGATGGCTTCCCTCTCTGCGTCGGTGATGCGGGCGCGCTGTCCGGGCCGCTTCTGCTTGCGGACGGGCTCGGAGGGCTGGTTGCCCGGCGGCGCAGCGCCATCTCCGCCGCTGTTGGACGAGGGGCGGTTGTTGCTATTGTTGTTCGGAGAGTTTGAACGCCGGCGTTTGCGGGCCGGTTCGAGCTTGCGGGCGTCGAAGGCTTGCGGCTGGACTTCGAAGTCGTCTGCTTGTGTCATTCTGGCGAAGGGACGCTCGAGTGAGCCGAGGGTAGGGAAACTTGGAACTGGTTGAAGAAGATCGCGTGGCTATTTCTGTTATGGTGTCCTGGAATTGTAATATGTCTGTTTGACAGAAAGTGATTTCATCTGTGTTATTTGCGTTTGTGAATGATTGAGGGTGGTGCCTGATGTCGAGGAAGACTGGGAGTGTTTAAGGTTGGCTGTAATATCCCGGCTTGGTTAGCGTAAACTTTTCTTGAGCAGGGGCCACAGTGCTGAATCGGCTCAGAAAGATGTCTGTTCCATCTGTGACGCCACGAAACACTGTCTCTATATTAACTATCGTTCTCTCTAACGGTTGCATCTCGCACAAAGCCTTCAACGGATGAAAGTGCAAACCTAGGCTGAGTTCGGAAAGGACTACAGCCATCGCAAAGCCTACAAGTTACAAAGATAAAGGCACTGCTGATGATGGCACGAAGGTAATTAGAGATGCTTGATGGCCTTTCAACTTCACTGATAGATTCCCGTCGGCTGTGGCTTCGCCAGTTGCGTACCACAAATTGAGCAATCATAACTTCGTGACGCCTTTATGAACGCACATATGGCATATCTAGTAGGCTGTCAAGAGGTCTCAAAACATGTTATAATTCTGGGCGTTAAGAAAGTTCCTCAAGTATATCCACCAATATTGGGCTTACATAAATGTCATAAACTTAGTGGTACTGTACTACTAGTAAGGCTGCTCCTACGTTGTACTATGCTAGTGCGGAACTGTGGGTCCTCGCCTGGCCAGCTGTGAACTGACGCGAAGCTGTTGCCGCCTTGCAGTTCAAAGCTCCGAACAACCTCAGCTTCTGATCAGCAAAAACGCCAGCACCAGAGAATCCAACAGAAAGGCCGGATCGTAATAACAGCTGCCAGTAACCGATATCCCAACAATTCTGAGGCACTCCAAAGTGTCTCTAGTAGCGACTTCTTCCCTCCGTCGTTGCCTCACACCAACAGCACAACCACACATCCACTATGGGCTCCGAGCCGCAATACGCCAAATGGCCCCTCCTCCCCTTAGCCCAACACGTATTTACTCTGACAAACCCATACGCAAGTAGAAATGGCGGCGTCGCACAGCAGCAGGCCGCCAAGGCCCTCCAAGATGCCATCTCCGAGCACAATATGGCACCCTTCTACCGGTACCTCGCACACCCCCTCGAGGGCATCCTCAACGTCGTCGGCGAAGGATCTTCCTCGAGCGCGGCTGGGAAGCCGCTGAGCAGGAAGTCTAGCGTTGTCGGCGGTATGATCGCTACCAGAGCCCCGACGTCAACTGTCAGCCTTCCGTGGGACGAGGAGCTCTACCAGAAGCTCAAGGAGCGTAATGATAGCGAACTGGAGGCTATTCAGAAAGAGGAGGACGACGCTGTGGAGAACGCGGGCGATGTGGAAGTTATGGCCGCGAAGGGGAAGCGTGCTGAATACTGGGCCAAAGTTGGTGATAAGGTGAGTCTCAGAGCTCTATCCCTCCACGGCAACTGCAAATATGTACTGATATTGCCTGCCCTACAGGAGAAAGCGATTGCCGCGTACGAAGACCTGTTTGAAAAGACTGGGATCCTTGGCACCAAGATTGACCTCGTGCTCGCCCTCATCCGGGTGGGCCTCTTCTTCGGCGACAAGCTCCTAGTCCGCAAATACGTGGATCGGGCCAAGTCTCTCGTCGAGAGCGGCGGCGACTGGGACCGCCGCAACCGCCTCAAGGCCTACGAGGGTCTCTATCTCCTCACCGTACGCAGCTATAACCTCGCCGCCCCGCTCCTCCTCGACAGCCTGTCAACCTTCACCTCGTACGAGCTCTGCACCTACAGCAACCTGGTCGTCTATTCCGTCCTGGCAGGTTCCGTATCGCTCAAGCGTGTCGACTTCAAGAGCAAAGTCGTCGACGCCCCCGAGATCAAGGCTATCCTCGGCGACGGTGAGGAGAAGCTCCTGGCCCTCAGTGGCGCCATCAGCGCCGGACCGGGCGTCGACGCCGGCTCGCAAGACGCGGACAGCGCGCCCGCGGCTTCCCGTGCGGCCGTTGTTAACCTTACCACCCTCGGCAGCAGCACCGACCAGCCCGAGGCTGAAATGTCCGTCGACTTCTCCCCGCTGGCTCAGCTCGTCAGCAGCTTATACACGGGACGGTACAAGCTCTTCTTCCAGGCCCTCGCAGCCGTGGAGGAGCAGTTCCTCAACCTCGACCGATACCTGCACGAGCACAAGAACTGGTTTGTGCGTGAGATGCGTCTACGGGCCTACCAACAGCTGTTGCAGAGCTATCGTGTTGTCGGGCTGGAGAGCATGGCTAACGATTTTGGTGTCACGGTCGACTTCTTGGATCGGTAAGTTCTACCCGCTTCATTACTTTTAGGTGTCTGAGGACTAATACGTGTCATTAGTGATCTGGCCAAGTTCATTGCCGCGGGTCGTATCCCTTGCACAATCGACCGCGTCTCGGGCAAGGGCGTCATTGAGACTAACCGACCTGACGACAAGAACAAGCAGTATCAGGACGTTGTGCGCCAAGGTGACCAGCTGATCACCAAATTGCAGAAGTACGGGCAGGCGGTCAGGCTGAGGGGCAGTGAGAGGGCTTAGGCGGGTTGTAACGTAAGGGCATGTTGTTCGCCGATAGACCGCTGATCGGGGAGGAACACAAAGCAGCTTTGGCCCGATGCAGCAAAGGAAAGGACATGAAACTTACATGTGCTAATACAATGTATCATATGCCGATAGAGTTGGACTTGCGCAGCATGCGATGCAAGCTTGGGGAGTTCTCGACAGTTATCAAATATGCTGGCGTGAGTGAAATGGTTTGCATTCTTGCTATGGATCCCGACCTGGACGAACAAAAAAAGCTGGGTGTTAAAGCCATTGCAGATGCCCTTCTTTCTATAGAGCACAGAGAGTCCACATATGTGCCGCAAGTGCACCGAAACCGCCGCATGCCATGCCGTTGTCTGCCTTGAAACCACAAGATGAGGCTTGCTTCCATCTCCCATTAAAATCACTTTTATGCAGGTATCCTTCCCTGATCCCTCAGGGACATCGATCCAGTGCTATCCCACAAATCTCTCATCCCACATTTCACCGGTACTTGTCCATAAATTCCTTGTGGAAGTCGATGATCCTGCCAACCCAATCGGTACCTGGAGCGAGGAACGTGGTACGGAAGTGATGCGTGCCATCCTTCTGGCCGAAACCGCTGCCGGGGACTAGACACACGCCCGTAGCCTCCAGGAGCCGCAGGCAGTAGAACTCGTCCGGCGTGCGGTTCTCCTCCTTGGCGGCCTCGACAGCCTTGGACGGAATGGTGACGGTCGGGAACAGATACATGCTGCCCTGAGGCTCATGGCACTCGACACCCTCCATCTGCTTGAAAGCCTCGTATAGCGCCGTGGCACGCTCCTTGAGGTTGTTGTAGATAAAATCGTACTCCTTCTTGTATAGCTCGTAGCTCGGTTCGCCCTCCTTGGGCGGATTGACCATAAGCTCGACGAGACATTGGCCGATGACCGGCGCGCAGAGGGTGATCGATACGAACTTGTAGATCTCGGCCTGGACGCGCGGGTCAAACCCGCACAGCTCGAAGTACCCGCCGCGATGGCCGCACTCGCCGACCATGCCCTTGCTGACGCTATGCAGGGACGCGAGCTCGATACCGTCGTACTTGCCGTCCGGGTTCTCCTTCTGCAGTCGTCGCAGCGCACCCTTGAAGGAATGGAACTGGCCTACGAACACGTTGGTCTGGTACACTTCGTCGGCGATGACGACGAGGCGCTCTTCCCGCGCGAACTCGAGGACTGCGCGGACGTCCTCCTCTGAAAGGCTGGCGCCCGTGGGGTTTCCCGGGTTGATAATGACGATGGCGCGGACGTCGACTCCTTCGGACACCGCCTTCTCGTAAGATGCCTTGATAGTGGCCAGGTCTGTACCCCAGGTCTTCGACTCGTCGAGGTGATATGGCACGCATTTAGCGTCGAGGACGGAGAGTGATGCGGTATAGAGCGGGTATTGTGGGATGGGAACAAGTATTCCGGAGTTGGAGTCGGCACAGATGATGTGCAGGAGCGTGTTCACACCTGATGAGGCGCCGCCTGAGAGGTAGATGTCCGCTTGGTTAGCAGGGAAGCCATCTCGTCCTGTAGCGAATGAGGAGTGCGGTCAGTAAGGCAACGCCAAGAAGAAGGAGGCAGTTAGAGCTCGCTAAGCTTGACTCACTCTCGAGAAAGTCTGCGATCGACTGCCTGATGGCTGGAACACCATTACTGGCGCTGTATGCTCCGACTGAGCCTACTTTGCTCAGCAGCCACCTTGCGCGGTCGAGAACGTCGGATTTGTAGCCGAGCTGGTTGAGGAGAACCTCTTCATGTTCCAGGAGCTTGGGATTCTCCAGAATACTGAGGACTTGTCGAAAGAAAGTAATGGGCTTCTGATCGAGTTGTTGAGGATTGCCGATATTCGCCGATATGACATGCTTGAATGGAAGGCCGGCGGAGTCACCGCTGGCCAGCTTGGCGCGGTACTCCTCCGATCGGACAGCCAACTCACCTCGCACGGCATACTGAGCTGCTTTGACGTGCGGGTTGATGTTGTCGTAGTTCAATCTTCTTACAGGAGTCGACGACATATTGCGCTGCTGGTGAGTTGCAAAGGACCAAGGTAAGCGATGGTCGCTATGCGTCACGGCTCTCCGATGTAGACCGGCGGATGGCGGGGCAGCTCGGCGGAGTGGGGTTCCTGGAGAAGTGGGAACAGATGAGTAGTCGTTCCTCGGGTCAAACACAGGAAGCTAGGAGATTCATATATCGCCGTTACAAGCCTTGGGCTATCTTTCAAGATTTTGCCAACAAGTGAGCGATAACGAGCAGAAGGTCAGTGGCGACTGACAGACAAGAAGGAGAAATGGGCGCATTGATATGATATCACTTGAGGCAATTTCTAGCAACGAACACTCGAACATTCGCATCCTGGACATTGGGGGCACCGAGAACCCTTGCTTGATAGCTGGCAGAGCGAAGAAATAAGAGATGGGAGAAGGAAAGCCCGCAAACACTGAAATCAGCTCACAGCCTCTTGCTTGTCATCTGATGACATGCAGGCTGAAGGCAGTCGCGAACTCGAGGCCAATGGCAGAGCTGTCCAGGTGGGATGACATGAACTGCGATGGCCTTTTTTCCCATACAGGCCGAAACCGGTGCCTCCCGCGAAATTTGACGCTGGCACATAGAATCACCATGTGCCTGCAGGCAGGGCGGAAAACAGGAGAGAATAAGGTAAAAGAAGTTTTTTGCATACCTGAAGACCTCCCCGTGTCGAATGGCGAGCCACTTAGACCACCTGCCGGGCGGAGACTCCGCTCAGCAAGTCTCCTGAGCCCTACAGCCATCTGAGAAAGCTTTGAAAACCGGAAAGCTTAGTCGAGAGACAATAACCGTTGAGCTTTCTACTGGCAGTACTGAAAGCAACGCTGGGAGGACGATGAAGCTAAGACGTTCGTGAGCTTATCTCCTCAAGGAGCCCTAATCAATGGGGCAGCCCGTCATGATAACAAAAAAGTTGGGCCGAATGAATGTGAGTCAGTCGTTGTTCCTACAAGAAGACTCCTCGCATAGGGTCAGGGCTTTGAAATGAATGCCCTCATAGTAGCTTCAACTCGGCGGTGTGTCATCTTGGAGTTTGCTTGATGCAACTTGAATGACAATGATATCGATAAGGTACCTAGACTGGACAAGCGTCCTGTCATTTGGAAGCCAGCCCCCGCAACTCTGTTCTCACCGTCTGCAAGGGACGGCGGGGACTACGACTGTTACCCGTTACTACACTAAGGACACAGTAGAGCTCCACCAAGTAAGGTAGCCGGAGCGGACTATCACAACTCCGCCATCGTTACTCCCATTGGCTGAAACGAAAAGCTTCCATGAGACAGTTCAACGTTGGGATTCGCGACTACGTCTCTAGCTACGGCGCACCACAGCAATCATGGCTAAGAAAGGTATCTATAGTCCACTTGTCGCTGCATTCTAGAGGAGATACGAACCTGTTGCTAACGAAGCATTCCAGCGAAGAGCCGGATCATCATCGTGCGCCTGCTTTCCATGGCGTCAACGGGCTACTTCTACACATTCACCCGCCCGAGGACATCACTGCCTATGAGCATGCTCAAATACGATCCGATTGGTACGACGCGATATTTTTTCTACGCACACTCGTTGTCGGACTCATGATGGACTAACTAAATGGACCAGTGCGGAGAAAAGTTCTGTTCCTCGAGCAGAAGCGGAAAGGAAAATAGACCATACGCACAGGCTGCGAGGGAATTCGATCCGACGAGGAAGAGGCCACCATATGCGTTTGCGCGAACCTTAGCCTGACTATGCACCACCGACGAGATGTACAACTTATTAGCTGATGCCGAAGGACTGCTCAGCATTGTATACTATCACCCATGAGGCAGAGCATGGACGGAGTTTGGAAGGATAGAATGGATTTGCAAGACTTTGTTCTGGACTGTTTTATGTCGACACGCCTGCCACGGGTATTATTGCATACTCTACCCCAGAAAAACTTTTCTTGCCAGGTGTTTGTATGGCCACATTTGTGTCTAAGGACAAAGATTGCCTCCTTGTGATCCGTTTCACCTGATTGCCCTTCAGATTTGGCATATGAATACTTGAGTTGACCATGTCAAAAACACTAGCAAGTTGTGAGAGAATGTGCTCGACTGTGACGTCTTGACGATTCCGCGGTTTAAGATTTGGCCTTCGGCTCCGTTGGTGAATGAGGGCCGCCCTGAACGACTCCTGGAGGAAAGCGGCCGTAGACCACTCCTGGGCCGGCGAGGCCAGACCTGGGCTTCTGCTTCTTTGTATGAGACGTTGCATTCCTGACGCGACGCGAGCTCGCCGGAGTTTTCGGCTTTGGCATCTTGGCTCTCTTCATCTGCGGTACGTAATCGTCGTCTCCTACGAGATCATGTTCTTCCTTAGGCTCAACCGGCGAGGACATCCTTTCGACTGTTTCCGATTCGGTTGTCATCCGTGAACGCTTGGAGTTTTTGATAGTGGTGTCGATACCGGGTCGAGCAGCAGCAGCTTGGGCGTCGCGACTCTGGCGAGGCCCAGACGGATCACCACTTCCGTTCATGCCTATCTCTTCTTTGCCGTATTTGTCGGGAGAACGAGCGATTGAATCGCT
Organism: Coniochaeta prunicola; assembly: GCA_007388105.1. Classification (NCBI taxonomy): domain Eukaryota; kingdom Fungi; phylum Ascomycota; class Sordariomycetes; order Coniochaetales; family Coniochaetaceae; genus Coniochaeta; species Coniochaeta prunicola. The sequence goes on along the minus strand of SMOB01000210.1, from coordinate 251,991 downwards.
GATAAGGGATTTAAAACCAGGCGGAAGGATACTAGCCGACATAAAGTCCCCGCCTAGTCTTAACTCAGCGGCCTGCGCAGAGCTGCGAGTTACGCGCTTGATGATGGGCGGTGGATGTTGCTGGTTTCCTCTCCTTCGCGATTTCTCTTCCTCAACAGAAGGTGGTACTGGTGTGAGCGTCCCAGGGTTGGGACTCTGTACCATCACCCGCCTCAACTCAGCCCCGAGGGTCTGCTTAACAGATGGACGGAGGTAGAAGTGTTGCTGACGGGCTGGGCCATCTTCATCTTGTCCGCTTCTCTCCGGTTCCCGTGTCGAGATATTTGACGATGATCCTTCTCTAGGAGATGCTTCATGCACATGAATTGCTGCAAGTATTTTCTCCATAAAGAAGTTCCATCTCTTAGCAGGGTCACCAGCAGCTTCTGCATCCTTCCACCATTTGTCGATATCAAATCCATACGCTTTTGCTTTGCTTCTGGCCAAGGTCCAGAGTGTCGCAGAATGAGCTTTGCCACTCTCTAGTTCTGCTTCTTTCTGTTTGAGATCTTCAACAAGCTTTCGATTAACGGTCTCCGCTTCGTTCAAAGCACCTTGAAGAGCATCAGTGTCGGCCAAATTATCGTGACGACTTTGCTCCATCGCTTGCAACTTCTTCTTAATTTCGTCAAGCTGGTTCATGGCCAACAGACGGTCGCTCTCGGCTTGCTGCAAACGCTCTTGCATACCGACCTCCAGGCGCTGAAACTCCGCCTGGCTAGCCTCATGAACAGTCGCCACCATTTTGTCAGCCGCCAGCTTGGAAGCTTCCTCCCTGTCGTTCACCAACTGGCTGAGCCTCGTAATCTCTTTGCCAAAGCTAACTACATCAGCTCTGTAGCTTTCATCTTTGGTATTGAGTTGAATCTCCAAGTCCGAGATAGTGCGGCATTTGGCTGCCAGCTGGGCTTTGATTTCATCATTCTCTTTCATGACAGCATGACAGCGGAGTTCAGCCCCAGAGTCTCCTCGTGGCTTAGCTTCAAGCTCGGATACGCTCTGAACAAGGTCTTGGATACGTTCTTCCTGCTCATTGCATGCGTTGTTCGCCTCTCGGAGTTGACGTTCTAAAGTGTGTCGTTTTTGCTCCCCTTGGTCAATAACCCTTTTTAAGGATGAGTTCTCCGCTCGTTGCTCGTCGAGCTGTTGTGCCAAAACGACTTCGCGGGTGTGGAAGTGTTGCTGCATGTTGGCAATGTGAGCGCGTAGGTCCTTTCCTACCTGGTCGACGGCTTCCTTGCTATCATTTTGTGCTTCATGTACCGTCTTCAAGGTAGAGACGATACTGCAGTCTTCTCAACAGACTGTTCTCGTTCATGTAGGAGTTCGATTGAGACTCTTACCTTGATGTTCCCTCCGCTTGGTTGTCACGGAGGGCGGAAACAGCTTCACAGTGATGCACCCAAAGATCCCGAAAAGATTGTATCTGCTGGGTCAAGTATTCAAGCCTGACAATGTCAGTGACGCTGTCATAGCTTAGCAAGCATTGACTTTAGGGGGCTTACTTCGCTTTGCTCTCTGCTGATACCAGCTTCACCTGCTCAATACTCTCGTCGCCGTGCCGTTGATTCAGAATATTGTATATCTCGGATGTCTGAGACCGCAAGCTGTCCAACGACATCTGTGCTTGTCGATACTTCTCAAGCTGTTTGGAAAGTTGATCGGCGATGTCCCTCTCTCGTCTGACTTGGGAATCCTTCTCCTCTACCTGCTGCGAGAGAAATTGCATCTTATCGTGTACTAGGGTATTGTCAGAATCAAGTGGGCTGCTGAAATGCTGCGAGGCATGGCTTACCGCGGCGACATTCTTCTTGACTCTGCATCTCGACTTGGCGGACTCTCTCCTTCATGTCTTTACGCACGGCAGTAAGCTGACGTTCAACGAGCTCTCTTGCTGACTGCTCGCGCTGTGTTGCGGCACGCATATCCCTGATTTCATCCTGAGAGTCCTGTTTCAGCCGGTTATGATCCTTGAGTGCTGATTCGAGGGTGTCCTTTAGAGCTTGGTAGTTGTCGACGAGTTTCGGGATCTTTTCAGAGTAGGCGCTGTTTTGTCGCTCTAGCTTGTTGATCCAAGCACGCAGCTCGTTATTCTGCGCTTCTAGGTTTCCAATGGTCTGGCTCTGTATGTCTAATGTATCCATGTAGGAGGCTATCTTTTTTGATCTCTCCTCGAGTTTTCGTCGATACTTGTCGACCTTGTGTTGACTGTCAGTCTCTGCTTCCTTGACAGCATTATTGCATAATTTCCAGAGATCATTGACCTTATTGGCGACTTCCGGAAGGTCTCTATCTCTGAAAACGTTGAGATCACGGATGGACCTAGCCTTCCTCTTGGATATGCCTGATGCGCTCGAACTCACGGACGAAGATCGAGAGCTATCTCTGCATTGAGATACGGGCCTTATAGGTCGGTTCACTTGGTGCTTCTGTTTGTCGCGCCTCGATGGTCTCGCTTGAGGAATTCTCAACCATTGATTTTGGGTCGCATGTCCGGTGGGCTGTGCTTCCATGCTGGCCGTCAACTGTTCCGGCTTCCCCATGGATGACTGCCGATGAAGAAATTCTCCTTTCGTCGTAAGCTCTTCCTCTTCAGGTTGCTCCGTGATGATCTCCAGAGTCTGTCGTCCACCTGCACTCACATCCTTCGCTGCGATGACTTGTGTGGTCATGTCATTTGAAAAGTCTCGGAGGTTACTGTGCGAGTGGTGAAGAGTACCGACGTTCTTGTCTGCTGTTTGATGTTCTCCGAACACGAGAGGTGGTGCTGGCTGAGGAGGTGATCTTGGGGGACATCCCTGTTGATCTGCCTCCATAGTGTCCTCGGGCGGCTGCTGAACTATGTCTCGGAAGATATGATGCTCCTCCGTAGGGATTGACGGTGGTTGATTCTTGGCGAAAGGGAGACCAATCTTCTTGGCCGGCGAAGACTGCTTCTGAGAACCGTCTCCAATACGTACAACTGAGAGTGGTGACGGAGCGAAGGACGGGTTTTGAAAGTGTGGCTTATGTGTGGTACCCAGCGATGGACTGGTAGCGTCCACACTAGACTGGTCATCGTTCGTAGCAATCACCGTCGGTGGCCGATGACTTACTTCTCGATCTGTTCCGGCTACGTCAACCCGTGGGACAATTTTCCGGTTGGTGAAGTGACCAGGGGCATGCCGAGGCGCCGGAGCAAACTTGAATTCGATTTGACTCCCTCGGAGAGGCACATCAACTCTGGAGCGAGGAGTGGCCCCGACATTCGCTGGCATCGAAGACGTGCTGCCCAACTCTGGCATAACGGGTTTGAGCGAAGAAACTTTCGCCTTCTCATCCTTAGCCGCTTGGCTTGGCCCAGGGATGGAGTCGATGATCTCGGGGGGCGAGTTGCTAGGGTTGCTTGGCTTAAACTGATCAGTATCCGCTGTCTCATGAGGGACAATGGCCGCCGATTGAGCCTCCACCGAGGCGGCTGACATGGTTATTCGCGGGCTAGATTTCGGGCTAGAGCTCTGTAAGTGCACAGAAGAAGTACGGGAAAACAGAGGTTGGGTGTCGTGAATATCAGGCCCACTGGAGGATATGCACAAGACGCGCGGCGACGATGCTGTGCCTCGGCTTGTGAAGATGCAATAGGCGGCCAACCGAAACCACTGGTCTCGGGCAAGATGTCGAATGGCCAACAGAGGAGAGTGAGACCAGACTGCTACGAGCACACGAGAGCTGGAAAAAATTTCAGATGACGTGGATTGCCGAGCAGGTTTCGACACGGAGGAGGAAAGAGCGCTCTGGGTTGTTGTCTAGCACGATATCCTTCGCCCCTTCCTTTGGACTATGAGGAGTCCACGTTAAGCATTTGTAGGGGGCGTGACGTTGACGAGTCTCTTCAATCCAGTTACTGGATGCAGGTTATAGCAGCCTTCCTCATATTCTTAAGGTAGGTAGGCTGAGGGACTTTAGCCATCAAGTACCTAGCCCCTTGGCATCCCATTCTCTCTGAACCCATCATGAGAATTACCACCCGGCCAGAAGGAGAGACGTTGGTACGTATATACCAGGAACCACATGACGGGTCCATGGAGCTATAGACATGCCTCCACGACTTCCATTCATGGGGAGATGAATGATGTAGTCTTGAGACGTGCAAAGCGAACAAACACGGGCCAGGAAGCCCATTGATAACATCTCTTCGCCCACATTTTAGCTCTGCGGACCGCGTCTAGCACATACTGAAGCACCAAGGGACTCTAAGCTCGGGAGTGGCCACGTCAAGCCGCTCAGTCTTGTCTGCTCGACAATCATTTTCAACGATCGATCATCCCACTGTACAATAGCCAAACAGCGCCGGGCGACAAATCTGCAGCCGTCTTTTCCTGGGAATGCTCATGCTGAAGGTCATTTCGGCTTCAACCAACAGATTCCATGCTATAGCAAAAGTGATGTCTGGTGTTTAGTTGACTCTGGAGACCCAAAATAGGACGGAAAGTCCTCCATCCGCCGTTATGGCCGCCGTGAGTAGCCCAAATGACTGCCTTAGAAAACACAGCCCTCCGAAGCGACAATATGCGAAAAGAGCGAACGTTTTCTGCGACGAAATGTGTATGGAAGACCTTGGGGAAGACGTCCCTATATTGAACCAAGGGTTGCACTCGCTTCCGCCCCAAGGCGCCCAGACCGGAGAATGGCCATAAATAGCACGCTACCTATCTGCCCTCAGGTCTGGTTTTAGTGTGGCCATTCTTCACTTGAAAGTCGACCTGATGCTCTGAGCCATAGTAGACAACCCATTCAAACAGGGGCGTTCAGTACCAAATACCAATTGTCACGGGACTGATGACGATCTCCTTTGGCCTTGCAAGTGGTTGTGTGACGGTCGGCGGTAAACGAGACCGGTGCTGGTTTCTTATCAGATAACATGCGGCAATGCGGTCGGAAGGCAAACCCTGTCATCACGTATCAATATCACATTCTGGAGGACTTGTCGATCTGCTCTTGTAGCTGACCATTGCCCAGCGGCTGCCCGAGGATGGCCAGATGGCCGCGCCGACAGGCTTGATACACAAGTGTGAAATACAAACAGTCCCAAACCAGGAGGGGGTCAAGGGTCGAGGACATTGCCGGCGACACACACTAAATTGATCACCTCATGCACGATTGTCGATGGACCTGCATACAAGCGGCGCGTGCGCAAGTCCTCTTTCGACGGCAGGGGAAGCAGAGTCGTCGTGATAAAGTGACGATGTTGTTGCCCAGCATTTGCCCGTGCCGCCAGCACCCCTGACGGTTGATCCCCATTGGCCGCCTGCGGGGGACGCAGCGGGGTCGGGAATGGCCAGTGGTGTGTGCTCTCCCGTGGAAGGGCCACAACGTCGGCGCTTGCAGAAACCACCTCACCAATCACAGCCGTTCCTTAGGTTTAGACAAGCTTCATATAGAGCTGGTTTCATATCCTCGACTCGTGTGCGCCCAATGGCGAGATGCGGCGACAGAGCAATGGTGGATTGTTAGCACCGCGCCATGTGAGTGCCGAGTCTTGGGAGCGTGTGCTGGGCTGCAAAGTTTACATTCTGTCACAGTTTTGGGCACAATCGCACTGGTACAGCAATGGAACGGTTGAGAGCATTAGGGCTAGATACGTTCATATGTGCAGAGACAGGGAGGAGGGACAGGCCATAGCCACCCCTCCTCGCCATTGCACTGTCTATGTAAATACCCAGCAGGCGCCACTGAGCGGCGCTGCCATTATCTGTCTCGATCCTGTTCCCACATCTCCTGACTATCTTTCTCCTCCTTCTGCTTGCAGTCGGTTCGTGGTTTAAGCTGCCATCTCACACCGGACCTGAGGGACAAAACAGAATTCTCTCTCGCCCGTACTAATCTCGGCAAGACAAGCTGGCTGGAGCGTCCTAGTATACAATAGACGCCATGGCAGCATCTACACCAACAGGAAACTTCCCGCTCGCGACGGAGACGCCATATACGGGAGGACAAGATCCGTCAACTGGTGACGCGAACTCTGGACCGGGCTCAGTAGCTGATGGCAATGCTGCTGGCGCATCAGGGACGGACAGCGGCGGTCTGCAGGTATCTCACGGCGCTATGGTCGCCATCATCGTCGTGGTTGTTGTCGTGGCTCTAATCGGAAGTAAGTGACCTCGGCAATCTGATCCAACGAGAACCGAAGAGTGACTGACTCCGTCATAGTCGCTTCATCCGTGCTCTTCTATGTTGCGAAGAAGAGGGAGTGGAAGGTTAGGGAAACGATCCGAAAGTCGACCAGAAAGGTCGTCGCTGCCTTGACACCTCGCCGATCCGAATTTCCAAGATCCGTCAAAGAGTCGACTGGCGGAAAGTCAAGGGGAGGCCGTGTGAGACTCGACGACGTGACTCCTACTCCTCGCCTCAAACCTGAGGATCTCGAGAAAGGCTTTGGGCCCAAAGTGACCCTCGCGGCGATAGATAAGAAGAAGCGGAGCAACTTTAGTCGCAAGTGACGGGAAACCGATGTGTTGCGTCTGAGACACCAATTGTCGTTTCTTTGGGCGTTGTGGATTCCGTACAAAGTTCAATGATGATACCTGGCGTGAGTATAGGAGGCGCTGTGGGAAGTGGCGAAAGGGAGGCTCGTAGGCCTATCATGAACATGTATACTATTTTATATCTCGGTACCGTTCCGGAGCAGCGGTCTATAACCGTCGGAAGGTATTGGTACTAGCGCTCCGTCGCGCATCGGATCGCTTCGTGGTTGGAGCAGGCTCGCGCTCTTCTTCCTCTTGCTTCTTCTTCGATGCCGGTACAAATGACACTTGTTTCTCTCCCACAACGTCACCTTGTCGGATTTTCTCAGCGCGAACAGTTGTGGGGACTCGGGATCCCAGTACACTATCCTTCGTGCGTCCTCCGTCGCGCCTCGATGATGAGACCTTCATCACGACATCATCGTAGCCACGTGGCTGAACAGGTCTGATGCCATCGTCACTGCCATCCTCATCATCCGATGAATCATCGCTGTCGTGGAAGCCTTTTGCTTTCTTTTCTCTTTGGGCATACTCGTCGTTCTTGTCGGGTGCTTTGGTACTGGGGTTGAGCGCGCGGAACTCTTTGCTCTTCTCGTCGACAGCGAACTCTTCGTCTTCGAACAGCTTGCCGAAACGATCATCACCAAGTACTCCAGCCTTGGTATCGACCACTTCCCTCCTTTCCTGCTTCTTGAGCAATTTATCAGCCAATCTTTGGTTGACTTTGACCTTCTTGTTGCCCCGGATGCGGCTCTCCCGCTCCTTCTCAATCTTCTCTTTGACGCGCTTAGCGCGCTCTTCCTCCCATACATATGGGTTGGCAATCAAGCGAGCCTGCTCGTAAAGCTTGGAAGCCACGAAGTAACCGTGCATATATGGGCGTAGAAGGTTGGTTTTGCCGATAAGATGCTCCAAGCTGAGGGACTTCAGCTCGGCTATTGTCAAGAACTTGTAGTTGTCGTACGTCTCCGTTTGCGTCTCCTCGGCCATCTCCTCGACCATGTTGTCGAGGAAGGAGCACCACCTTGGAGCCGGGCCCAGCTGAGGAATGAAGAAACTGTGCATCTGCTTGCCCTCGTTGGCTGTCAGTAGCATTCCGGAGCCCTTGACATAGGCCACATGGTTGAGGTCAACAATTGGCTCAATTGAGGTCCACGGGTCGCCAGTCTCCTCGTCCCAGATTTTGATAATCTTTTTGTCTGCCGAGAGTATTTTCTTCTCATGAGATGATGTCTCCAAGTGAATAAGGTTCTTAATCGCGTAGCCATATCCCTGGTCCTTCTTGAGTAAAGGTACTGGCCGACGCAAATCGAATATTTGCACCATGCCGGTGCTTGTACCAGTGGCCAATGATAGCCCTGACTGGCTGAAGTCTAAAGCTGTGACCTCACCGTCATGGCCACCGAGGACTGCCACCCTGGACTTCGACCGTGGATCCCAAAACTCCACTGTACCAATTGAAGTACCGAAGGATAGTAGCCCATGAGTACCCTCAGCCACGGCGGCAACATTGACACACCCTACTCCAATGCTTCCCTGCAAGCCAGCGCCGTCTTCGTCTTCTCCAACATCGACTTCGTAGCTCTTCATAAAACGGCCTAATTCCACGTTGAGACGGAAGACCTCGCCACATCTCTTTTCCGGTTCCAAGCCTGCGGCTGGTACAAGCGCTTCTGCAGAGAATCGATCGTAGACAAGGTCCCGCCCATAGCGCGGCAACCGAACCTCGTGGTGACATCCGTTTGGGGTATGGAATTCGAGCTTCCGATCCGTTTGTAAGTGTAGGCTCTTTTCGTAACCAGATCCAAGCAGCACAAACGTTTCGTTGAGCGAGGTGGTATGGCGCGCGAACGATAGTGACAGTTGCGACAGGTTATGAACATGAATCTGTGTTGGTCACGGTCAGTACTGAGCACTTGAGTCAAGGGCGGTCGAGTGGGCATGGTCAGACGGGGAGAAAGAACTTACCTGTGGTTTGTACGTGCCAGTCGACATAACCCATTCTCCATCCTCGCTGACTCTCACACACTGGCTCGCTTCCTCGAATTCGAAATCCTGCAGCAGCTCGACTCTATGTGTGTATTCCGGGTCATTTTTGAGAGACCGCTTCCTTTGTCTAGCGAGCCAGTCGGGGAGTGGTCTTGCTGTTGATGCACCAGAGATGGTGTAGACAGAGACGGTGCCAGGATTGGTGAGCTTCATAGCAGCTGCCGCTTCTTTTGTAGAAGCCTGAGACAAGGTATCCCTTCCTATTCAAGATGTGGATGTTTACAGTTGACAAAGTCTACGATAGTTTGTCGCGGTGCCGAAGTTTTTGGGAGGAAGGCCAAAAGTTGCCTTATCGATAAGTATAATCGATAAGAAGACTTCTATGTTACTGCGTAGGGTTCCACTCTGACTCTGGTGCCATTTTCGGGACTTACCGAGAATTTCGCCCCAGTTGGTTGGCGGAACGCTGCAGAGAGACGAATACATCACAGTACCTAATTCCTGCAAAGTTCATTGGCCCAACTACCATGTACTCGTAGTTGGTAACGGGCTTCACTAACAAGCCTATCAGACGTGTGACGCTACAGACATAATAGCGTGGCTCGAAGACCCACACAGTGTGCGACCATCGAATAATAGCCTGAAAACTGGGCTGAGTTGATTGAACATCATTCAGTCGCATCGCTCGCTTCCAACGTCCAGAGCGGCAGGCCCTATCACGGCTTTGTCTCTTGTCAACCTGCTACTTGGGAGACCTAGGTCGAAAACCAAAATGTGCCGTTCACGAGGATAGAGCAGACGGCTTCATGTGACCCCTTTTCTTTTTTGCTCAACAGCTAGCAACGAAGAGGGGGCTTTGCAGCTCTACGCAACTACAGCTTCAGTTTGGATCTAGCAACCTTGGCACCGGCGCTGTGGTTCCCGGATAGGCACTTTTGGAACTACGATATATCGGCCGCTGGTAGGAAACCACGTACCGCTTGGCCAGGGCTGCTGCGATGGAGTCCGGTAGCTTACCGAGGAGCATATTACATATCTATTTCCTATCTGTCCCTGGCACCGCGCTTTCCGCGCTCGGTCTGTCCTTGGAACCCAGCATTTCCACGCACGGTTCCTCCTGGACAACATCCGTGAGCCATTGCTGCTAGTGGACTGCCAGCTTCCCTGATATACCACCTTTGGTGGACGGCCGACAGCTGACGATATGGATGCTGGCGAGTACGATACTAATATACTATTAGTCGTGAGCCATCCCCTCCCATCCTTCTTGGTTGACTCTCCTGATAAGGCTTGTGAGCTAACTGTTTTCGATTGCAGAGCAATCTTTCGTCCATCGCCTTCAAGATCTACGAGCCCGTGGTCTCCCAGTCGTCGGTTTACACATTTAATGCCTCTGATGTCGAATTTGCCCTCCGAAACGATGGCCATCTGGTGTACATGGACGTTGTGCGGCGCGGGATATGGTGTTTCTATTTGGTTAATAAGGATCCCACTAATGCCGGCATGTCTTCTGAGCAGTCTCGGCTTGGGGCGACTCTAGAAGTATGTGGCTACCGGCTTGGGCTTGTTGGAGAGGGGGCGTTCGAGCCGAGCAGCTTACAAAAGAGCCGTGGGCCTGGGACAAATCCTATCAACACTCCCAGTAGCTCTTCGTCCAATGCCTCGGCCCTGGAAACCTCCGCTCGAAGTGGTTCGTCGTTCAATTTACCTTCCGCTAGTTCCATGGCACCCGGCGCGATGGACGTGGAATCCAGATCAGCTCCTCCCGTTGTAGGACTGGACCCCAAAGGTTATGGATCCGTCCCTGTCAAGGAAATGCACGAGTTCTTCGTCACCGCAATATTATCCTCCCTCTCTACAGCATTCTGTCGGAGCAGTGGAGCCATCTCCTTGACTCCTAGGACACTTTTATTACCGCCTAATACCTTAATGCCGAACGACGGCGAACCTCTTCGTTATCCGCCTCTTTCAGCGCTCGCAACTTTCCGGGTATATCTCACGACAACTGGTTCACTCGTCATCAGTCTAAACGTATCTGCCATGGAAGGCTTGATTTCATCCTCCGATGGTCTCCGCTCGGACTGGTATTCACCGGGCACCCCCGTGCTGGCTGCGCCGCTTGGAGCTTTCGCGTCTCTGCAAAGTGTTTTGGATAAAGATCATCTGTTTCTAGACAATGCCAGCGGGCAGTCTCCCGAGACACAAATAAGTCGGTTCAGGCCAGAGCTGTCGGATAAGCCGTCGCAATGGAGAAGCTATCTGTTGAAATTACTTCAGCTCAGGGGTATATCACCTTCCATTCTCGATGGCTGCTCTTGGTTAAATATTCAGCTTTTAAAGAAAAAACCGTACGAGTACAAGGCTGATGGGAAGAGAACTCCAACGACGAGCCCGGCTCCTGTGGTCTCTTGGCCCTCCGTTCTCTGCTTTCGCAAGCCAAGTGGAAGTATGCTGCATGGTCTGGGCGCGGAAACTGGACTGGCTGGAAATGACGCAGACTTTGACCCTCTAAATAACGCCAAATCATGGTTCGAAAGCAATCCGGAGAGGGAAGAACTGTTTTCAAAACGGAGGAAGACTGAACAGCAAGAGTCGGCGATGCGACAGACTACCGCGGCGGACGGCCTACAACATCAACCACGGAATGATCCTTCGCCCTTGACACTTCGGCGAATCAGCAATGCCGGTGCGGCGGCGGCAGCAGCAGCGGGAGCAATGTACCCTACCCCTCCAGACGGAGTTCAGCAACCTCCCGGAGTGACCCCGTCTTTTGAAGTTGCAATGTCCAGTCCGCCGAACCAATCTACCAGTGGTGTCGCTGTTGGCAGTGATCCGATTTCCGTTGGCGAGGGCCGACAAACAAGATCAATGTCTGGCGGATGGGATGGTGACTTAAAGCCTGAGCAGTCGGACAATGCCTTCCCCGAGGGGGAGAATTTGTTTGGCGACCTCGGAGAAGACCTCTTCGAAAACAATGAGCTCACGGACGCCGACTTCAGCTTCTTCGACCAGGACACAGGGGAGGGGGGACTCGACATGTCAGGCTTGCCTGGTATGAACGACGCTATGGACATTTCTGATACGTTAGATGAGGCCGGTATCGTGACCTCCCACGGTCCGGAGGTGGCTTTTGAAAATTCACCGAAAGATAGGGTGTCACCGATCTTCACAAAGCCAGAATTAAAGCATGCTAGAAGTACGCTTGCTGAGGAAAACCGGAAGCCGCTGGGCCCTGCGGACGCCGATGCAGACTCTAGAGCAGGTATAAAACGCCAACCGAGCCCTTTTGACCCAGAGACTGTCTACAAGCGAGTCCGAGCATCATTCAGTGGGCCTCTTCGCATCAAACACGCCGTAGTAGACAAAGCTACATCCCGTCGCGGGAGCGTTTTCGAAAGGGTGGACTTTGACCCGTCGCTCTCGCTCACAAACAAAAAATACGGAGAGTGCGGTCAGTTTCGCTTCACTCCCCCGTCACTAGAGGACAATGAGGAAGCATCGAGCCAGAAGTTGACAGCTGCTGCGGTTCCAACCATACAGCGCCGGCGGCGGAAAACCCTCAAGGAGCCGCCAGGCAACGCCAAATTTGGGGAGCTGATGGCTAAGATCACAGCGGGCTTAGAAAGCAATTCCTTCGATAACAGTCCGACCAAGGACGACCATACTTTATCGGACGGGGAAGGCACGAGCCTCGTCTCGGACGAAGACGATAATAGCGTGGTGATTGAGGAGCCAAACTCACCAACTAAGTACAGTGTGTCACGGCGGCCAGTAGACGACGACAACCTATCTTTAGCTGCGTCATTCAGGGATCTGGAACAACATCCGACAACGGAATCCCCGGCATATGCTATGGCGGACTTGTCTCGGCTGTCGCAACCCGGCACACCTGAACTCCCCGTGACCAAGTATTTTGCAGATCCGGAACCGTGGCCTCTCCATCTGTCATGCCGAGACGACGATTTCATCACCATTGCCCAGATACTTACAGAGCAAGCTGTGAGTGGGTCGCTGATATTGGGTCCAAGAAACACCGCCGGCACGGAAATCCAGGAGACACGACGCAGTGTCCTGAATATCACCCGTCAGTCTATGCATTGTTTAAGATCAGTACTCCCGAGTTCGCTTGCCTATGCGGCGGACTGCCAGTTCCGGCCTTTCATCGAGATCCAAGACGTCCCTCTCCTTGGCCAGCCGTCAAGGATGCAACCGCGGCCGATCGGTCAAGGGATCGCTCTTCCAAGCCTGTTTCAGATCCCGGCGCCTCATGTTGAGCTACGGCGTTACGACTCAAAACTCTCCGTCTTACCTTCGGCTGTGTCGTTTTGGGAGAGCCTGGGCCTCGGCCCGTCGCAGGGACCCAAAGATATCAATGCCATATGTGTCTTTCCCAACTGGAAAGGGATGCAAGACAATGTCGTCTGCTTCCTGGATAGGATCCGGAGCATATACGAGTCTTTGAAAATGGGCACCTTTGACCGATCTCTTTACGGAGCTGACATCCCCAGCGGACTTTTCCCGTACGACGCTGACAAGGCTTCGGCTTCCCCCCTCTCGGCAACAGCACCGCAACCAAGCTCTGCGTTGTCTGCGGCTATGACAAGGCTTGCTAATGACTTAGCACGGCTTACAATAACTGAGAAGAACCACGTTGTATACTTCGTCTACACCCCTGCAAACCCAGGCTCGATCGTGGAAGCGTGCGCTGCATTTCAGGACCTGTTTGAGAAATACAAGAAGGCTGTAGGGGACAGGAAGAAGACCATCTCGAATGAGCTCGTGCTTCAATTAGTGCCGCTGAACCATGTGGCATCAGAGCACTCGCTAGCGATCCTCTCCCCTTTGGAATATGCACAGCTGTGTATCGAGACATACGACCGTTGCACGGTTTTTGGCGGCCCAATGCCGGCTCCGGCTATCGTGCTTGAGCCTGCCTTGCCTAGAATGATCGAGTTCAAGCCTACGGCGTCTCCCTCGGCGAATGTATTACACGAAAACTCGTGCATTCACATCGCATATGCGCGAAGCGTGGATGAGCGTTGGATAACAGCAGCCTGGACAGATAATCGAGGCATCAAACAAATGACAGCTTCGTACTGTCTGGGGAAACGAGGAAAGCCGCTGTCGAATCCGCTGGAAGAGGTCATGCACGAGATATGGGACACAACCCACGACTTGATATCAATGTGGAAGGTGCATTGGCGTGTCGTCATCGCGAAGTGCGGCCCGATGGAACAAAATGAGATTGATAATTGGATAGCTCTTGCCCAGGGAGATAGCAAGGCGTCGATCAGTCTTACATTGATGACTGTCGACACGAACCCCTCGCTACAACTTATACCCCCGGCTGCCAAGATCCCGGTCACCATGTCGTCGGCGTTCTACACCACGCCTGTATCAACTCCGCAACCGATGACGACTGTCTCCCCGGAGCAAAGTGGCAACCCCCCGACACCTATGGGCGCCAACAATTCGATGAACGCCACGACACCCGGCGGTGAGAACAGCGCCACCGAGCCAGAGGCCGATACTACCCTCGTCGATGTGACGGATACCACCTGGGGTGCTGTTGTATCGCATCGGCTGAACAACTCCTCGTCGCTGATAGAACTCAACCCCGCCGTCCAGAGCGGCTACTTGGTCAAGCGAAGCGGTGTGCGGCCAGAGGACCCGCCCGTGGCGATGGAGGTCAATGTCATCCACAGCGAGGGAAATAACCCGCGGGCTTACGAGGCGGTGCTGAGAGAGATGCTGATGTATTTTAGGGGTCTCGGCACGCTGGCTCGCTTGAGGGGTATGGTGGACCGCGAGACAGATGTTCGGCCGTGGCACGTTGCGGCTGCGGAGAAGGGAGTCAGGGCATTGTATCAGTTGCTTTGATCGGAAATAGGGGGCAATCGTTGGAAAGGACGCGGGTGGGAAGCAAGCGAGTACTGCTCTGGCGTTCAGGCTTTCTCAGGCGTTTGTTTAGAGGACTATCCATGGTTAGCATATTGATTTAGTTTGGCGTCTCCTGCTCAATGGATGACCATGTAGGATACCTCATTTTCGGTTCATCGATAGCATGGACAATGGTTACTTGGCCTCGTTACGACAATAGACTTGCTTATTTGTTCTTTGCTGGTTAGCGCAAATAGGAATAACTAGGTCTAGCGGTATGCTGGGGTACGCATTGGTTTTGTTATCCAGCTTAATTGTTATGCCAACGCGGGCCTTTGCGAGACTGAAAAACTAATAAACGAGTCTACCATGCTCTTCTTCCACGTACGGCCATACATATCTGAAAACTCGGGATCCCGTCCGCTCTCCCCCGATAAGCAGGTAATGGCCAGACTAGTACTCGGGTGGGTGACCACCGGGGAATCCCTGGTGCTGTACGTTTTTACACTTTTACCATTCCCCACCGACTTGTGCTCTGTTATCGTATTCTCATGTTCGTCCTATGGATGGACGCTGGACTACTCCTGGTACCAGCAGCCGCGAGAATAGCCGTGAGCGCGTCCGGTGTCGCGAACCTTGCCGCCATCCCTAGCTACGGTGAAGCGGCCAGTATCGCGGGAAAGGATGTGGTTGTTAGTTCAACCTGCCTGCTGATCAGCCTCCTCTGTTCGGATCGTGCAAAAGAAGGGAGAGGATTAGTTGGGGAGGGGTGAAAGCCCTGCTGACATATAGTTGATTTACTCGCTCTTTCGAAGGATTACCTACTTGCCTGTCAAGAATGCCGAATATGGCGAGTATATTGGCCACTTAGAAGCGACTTCGTTTACAACCCCCTAAAGTCAGGGCAAGTGAAGCTTCACCTAACATGCATCTCAACATGGCCAATAGTGATTCGCCCTCTCTCCTACACCTTTGACATAGACCGCAAAAAAGATGGTCTTTGCTGCCCTGGTAACCCTAAGCTTAGCTTACATGTGAAGAATTACCCTAAGTCATGGATGTTGTAAGATACTAGTTTGAGTTTCTCGAAGTGAAGCCTTATAGACAGGCTGACATTACCCTCAGAAGGTAAGCAGCCATGAAGAAGCCTCATTTTCAGAGCTACCGAAATCGGTGAACCGAGACCCCAACAGCAAGGTGTTTAGCGCGATCGGGCAGGATGGTGTTCTGCTCACCTTCGATCCTGGGTATAATATCTTGGACACCAAGGGTCCCAACCCTTGTCAACTCAAGCAGTTCCTCGATAAAGTACCCTACAGTCCGTAAGGGGAAGAACAGTGACGAGGAGTGGACAGAAGGTAATCAGTCAAGAAGTACCTTCCCATCTATCTTGCCCAAGGAACCGACAACAGATAACCTGGAACACAGCATTGAAGGAAGCTGATCGAGAAACAGCACAAGAAGATAGCAGAAGAGAGCGCGAACCTTGTTTTTACCCGGACCAATGTCGAATCACAACATCGAGGGGGCACAGAAAGGTCGTGAGGATGGGGTGCACACCACATTCGTTGTCAGTGAGCCATACAATCCCGCTCAGTACTGCTTATAGTACTTTAGTCGTGCAGACCCCAGCCGGCACTCTCACCGGTGACCTGGGTCTCACTCCGTCTTCTCGTTGGAGGGGCTTCCTAGATCCCTACCTGCTTGGTCATACCCTTTTATTTTAGCTTCCGGACCTTCTAATCTATGTGAACTTGCAAAACATGTTCAAACATCTCGCACAGCTCTCGAGCCGCGGATCACCCCCTCAGCTATCGAAGCACCCTGGGAAGAGATACTCAACCCTCTTGACCGCCTCCGGGTTTCTTCCCTCGGGCTTAGTCATGAACTTCAAGCCGGCAACGGTGGTGCCCTCCCAGTGCTTGGCCATCACCATATCACTGTGTTCCTGCTTCGCCAGCTCGTCCAGCACGGCTCCCACAAGCCTTTTGGCATTAGCGCCGTTAGCAGCCATGTACTTCATCACCATGGCGACATCGACATCCTCAGTGTCATGCCAGCAGTCGTAGTCTGTCGCCATGCAGATCATCTGGTACGTCAGCTCCGCCTCGCGGGCGAGCTTGGCCTCCGGAAGAGCAGACATGTTGATCACGCTGCCACCCCAGGAGCGGTACATGTTTGACTCCGCGCGGGTGCTGAACTGGGGTCCCTCCATGCAGATGACCGTGCCGCCCTGGTGGAGCGTAACGCCTTCGCCCTCCATCGCTGAGGCGCATTTCTGCACCACGGCCGCGATCTTGGCGTCGAAGGGGTCTGCGAACCCGACGTGGCCTACTATGCCTCCCTCGAAGAAGGTGAATGAACGGACGCCCTTGGTACGGTCGATGATCTGGTCCGGCACGACGAAGTCCATGGGGCGGATCTCCTCCCGTAGCGAGCCGACAGCGGAGAAGGCAATGATGGTACGGACGCCGATGGCTCGGAGGGCGGCGATGTTGGCGCGCACGGGGATCTCGTGGGGCGCGTGCTGATGGTGAACGCCATGACGGGCGAGGAAGGCTATCGGGACACCGTTGTGCTCGAGGATGTGGATGGGCGATGAGGGAGCACCCCAAGGAGTGACTACGTTGAGTGCTGCTACAGGCGTGTAGCCAGCCATTTGAGTGAGGCCTGTGCCGCCTATAACGGCGATATGCACCGGGCCTGGTCATCTCGAGGTCAGCGTCTCTTCTTGTAGGCTGGTCCCAAATGACTGAAGGATGCACGACATGGCTTACGGTCAAAGTGATCAGGTAGGGAGCCCATTGTGATGTCTGGTTGTTTACGTCTAAAATTGTGAGTTGGAGAGTAAGGAAACAGAGAGGAACAAAGCAGAGCAGAATGCGCAAACCCCAGGGTTAAAAGGAAGTACGACAAATGCTGACGCTTTCCAAAGATGACAATGCTGACAATAATCTCCTGGAACCCTGACTGTCAGATCGCATTCAAGGATGAAAATTAAATTTCTAGGTACTGTTAGTTGAGGTAGTTTTGATCTTATCTGACTGACTGAAGTCGCGATAAGTGGTGGGGTTGATCTCATGTCTGTCGCAAACATGTTCGCAGCCTACCCCGCCATTGAAGAGGTGATTTGACAGAGACACTAACATACGCTAAAAGGACCCTAACAGCTTACGCAGTCCTGCGGTACATAGTAATTGCCTCAACACAGTGACTGAGCGACCAGTCCACAGTTTTGTCATTGGATTTGGACTGCTCACGGGAAATGGTTCCCGCCGCAGCTATTGGGTCTGGAAGAGTCAATGGCTCGCTGCTCGCCCCACCTTGTCCCGCATTTCTTGCAACCAAACGGGCTCAACTTCGGACTGGACCGTGACTCCTGCTTCTTTTCCACTTCTTTCCAGGCAGACATAACTTTGTATCCAACTCGGGCTGTGTAACTTTGCTTTTTCTACCAGCCCTTGATGCAAACCTACGACATCAATTGTCTGACCTCTGTAGTCTTCCACAATCGCAAACATCCCTGGCCATCGAGGCCCGTCTAGATCCGGCACGGCGCATCCTCTGATCCGCAGAATATCGGAATCGCAGCCTCGGCAATCCGGCTGCAAGCCGCAGCGATTTCGTAGCGCATCGCATCGCACCTTGACATTGGCAACCACGATTTCTGCTGGCGCGTATATTATACCTTCGCCATGGCCTCAACTATGGGCCAAACACAAACGGAGACAAGGTCGCCCGGCAACTCTCCGCAAAGACCACAGCAGCCCGAGCTGATACCGGTTCCCGAATACCAGTTCCCTACACATAAAATACATCGCGGACCTATCAAGGAGGGCAAGACGCCTCTAGCTCTCGTTGCATGCGGCTCATTCTCTGTGCGTCTGCCATCTCCTCGCTGGCTCGATGCCCTGTACATTACTAATCCTCAATAACAGCCTGTGACCTTCCTTCACCTACGGATGTAAGTATTGGTGACGTCAGGTTCGGCAAAACGACTAACGTTATGTGTAGGTTCGAGATGGCTTCGGACTTCGTCCGATTCAATACTGAGTACGTCAGCGCTCTCTTCTGTTTGGACCCTGGTTCCGGTGGCAAGACATCGGTTCAGGAGTAATGCTGTGCGTCGTTGCACATGGACCCTGGATTGCTAACACCGGCATGGCGCAGCTTCGAAGTTATTGGCGGGTGGCTGTCTCCCGTATCAGTGCGTGGATCCCGATCACCTATGTAATTGGTGGCACTGCTAACAACTCGCTTAGGACGCATACAAAAAAGGTACATTATAGCACAAGCTACGTCACGAGTTTTCAATACCACGGTCTAACAATGCCTCACAGTCGGTCTTGCTGCTGGACACCACAGGTGTGTGGACTAGATCTTGCCGATATGGGCTATCGCTAACACGATTGAAGAGTAAGAATGTGTGCCGCCGCGGTGGAACATTCGTCATGGCTTATGGTCGACCCATTTGAGACCGCGGTGCGGAACTCTGACGGCGAGCCTGTCTACGTTCCCACTGCTCGCGTGCTGGACCATTTTGATCACGAGATCAACGAAGTCCTTGGCGGTGTCGATGGCAAGAAGGTCAAGATCTGTCTCTTGGCTGGTTCTGATTTAGTAAGCGAAACTTCTCGGAGGGGCAAATCCATGGGAAGGATGTTTGCGACTGACCATTTCCAGATCCAAACAAT
Organism: Coniochaeta prunicola; assembly: GCA_007388105.1. Classification (NCBI taxonomy): domain Eukaryota; kingdom Fungi; phylum Ascomycota; class Sordariomycetes; order Coniochaetales; family Coniochaetaceae; genus Coniochaeta; species Coniochaeta prunicola. Next base: position 232,886 of record SMOB01000210.1, on the reverse strand, counting down.
GAGCACACCAAATCTATGGTCACCGGCAGATCTGGATATCATTCTGGGTCAATATGGTGCCTTTATTATCGAGCGATCAGGTGCGTCCCTCAGCAAGTATATCCTTTCGTCTGTTGTATCCTCGGTCTAACCAAATCTACAGGAACCGACATCGAAGAGGCGCTGGCATCATTGCGTCAGTACGAGAACAACATCTGGGTTATCAGCCAAGTCATTCAAAATGATGTTAGTTCGACAAAAGTCCGACTGTTTCTGGTATGTTATCCCAAAGCCGAACGGTCTCTAAGGTGCCGCATAGTCTATTCTATTACTCCATCACTGACATAGTTACCTATTAGAAAAAGGATCTCAGCGTCCGGTACTTGATACCTGATCCTGTAGTGGCTGTGAGTACTTCCTCGCCATGTTTTTCGTCTTATAGCCGTCTCGAGCCCTAAATACTCCATCTCATATATCTCTCTTTTACTAATTGAAACAGTATATCGAGGAGCATGGTCTTTTCCAGGACAGGCCTCCTTCAGAGGATGGTAAAGAGAAAGCCCCCGATGACGCAAAGGAAAATCCCGCGAGCCTGAAGCCTGAGTCGAGCAAGGGGTGAGTCCCGGCCGTGCATGCTTCTAGCCTTGGGAAAGGCACAAAAATAACGATGTCTCAATCGTCAGAGTAATGCGGCGGCAACCATCTTCTGGGTAATGGAAGCTCGGGACAGTGCAACGCATGGCCACATGCGGCTGATCTGCCAATTCTCAGCCACGTGTGCAGCAATCAACCCTTTGGACAAGACACTGCGGTGGTGTCGACTGCTGGACGACAGGGCAATAGAGCGCATGGCGGAGCGACTGCGAAGACCGGAGGCGGGTGTGCATGACGCTTTCCTTTAGGAAGGCCGATTTACGGAGTTAGGCGCTGTGGGGTGGACTTCTGGAATAACGCCTTATGTTGTGGATGAGCGACTACCCATCCAGTTTTATGATTTGCGAGACAGCAATGGATTACTCGGTGAATTGCCGAGCTTAGAACAGCAGACTGTCCGGCGACTTCTTCCTTGTTTCAGTGGCTTTTGTTACACCTCTGTTCCGCTACAGGCGAGGTGCTGCAGGCGTGTTCTACATATGCAGCGTATCATTACTTACCTGCAGGCCTTGGACGCTATCCGCTTGCCAACACTCAGGTCTAACTCCAACAGGAACGGGCGAGCTTCCGTTAGTCGACTTCAACACAATGGCACAAAAAGAGCGGGAAATCCCCATTCATTCGTCAGAATCAGTTGGCAAAAGGACCGAGCGTGGATTGAACACGCGACCTTAGGATGTTTGTTGCAGGTTAAACTGCAATCCCACGCTCTACCGCTGAGCTATCGATCCTTGTTTTGGTTGGATGTTTACGTCAACGTCTTAGTGTACTTAACGAGTCAGTTGACCGCCAGTACATTCTCCTGTATCCATTCCAGCGCGGGCCACAAAACACATTGCTAACCAATTGGCTCAGCCATCTCATATCTGTTATTCTGCTGACCAAAGATAGGCCAGCATTCGTGTATCTGCCGCTGCTCTCCATGTCAACTGTAGCGCCAAGGGGTCTCGACTGCCGGGGCTTCGAGGCACTTCACGCAGCCTATAGCTAGGTGCCTTCTCGTCCCCTCCGTCTTAGACGGTCAAGCTCTTCCGGCATCTCGTTACTTAACCTTTGTCCCAGTAGTAACTGATATGTCGGCTCCGGACGGTTCTACACCCATGCATGTCCGTGGTCCATTCAATATCTTCAAGGCATCTACACGTTCTTGCTGGACAGGCTTGCAGCGTTGTTCGTCGTCATCGCTGCGAGCTTTAGGGAGATTATGGCACCTCTTGGACGATGGAACACCTTGGTCTAGATTGTGGGGCGTGTGATCTTACTCTCGTCGGTCTCCGGACTTAGGCGGCTGATGGTTGCTGGCCTCTTTCTCTTTCCACCTGGATTCGAGCCCGCTGATCACTTCTGCTTCTCTAATGGAGCTGGAAGTCTCGCTGCACGAGGTAGACAAGGGAGGAGAAGGTGCGCCAAGCCGTAGACGGTTGAGTTCGCCCTGGATATCGCCGAGCGCGCTTGCCGGGCTTGGAGCCGTCGGTGGCGGCGTCGTGGAACCTTTGCTACATGTCTGTGAGCTTGAACATAACCTACTGGTGCTGCTCGCTGAGAAGCCGGCTGACACCGGCGACCTGTGCAGGCGGAACAACCATTACAGGCCCATTCGCTCCCGGTAGTTGCACGCGGCTACATATGCGGTCCCCAGGCGGACCAGGTCGGCCTTTTGCTGATCTTCCACTTTCGCTACGCTGACCCATCTAAGGATATTCCTTGTCATTGGACAGCTCTCCCCATGCTGCCAGGCACTCGCCCATTGTTCACATCTGCCAGGGAGTTGATTTATCACTTTACTGACACTCTCGCATAACTGAGAGCCGGTCAGCGGAAAGTGTATATGCGTCAACTGGGCATACTCATGTTGTGCTCCGGGCCGGAACACTCGCCTGGGAATCTTCACTCAAAACATTTAGACTTAAGGAGTTTACAGTATGGCCTGTATGTCAATACCGGCCAAAACCTGGGAGTATATTGACTAAGCCGCACTTCAAATTCTTGTATTGCGACTTTCGACGCAGTAAACTGGTGACTTCAATACCATGACCGTCGTTCCCAATACCAAGAGCACTATCTGACCGTTCACAAAGCCTTTACTGTGTTGAAGGACATCTCTGACCCGGCTCCCTAGAGCATTTTGATGCCGTATTCCCCTTCTCTAGGCTGCCAGGCCGTCCTTAAGCCCGCGTAGCTCTGCGCACAGCTCTCGCAGCTTTTCGTGGTCATCTAACTGAGACTGAAGAGCCCGTTCGAGGTTCTCTAGAGGCGACTGGATATGGTCACGAAAAATGTCCTCCTGAAGGTTCAAAACCTTCTCCTTCTGTTGGCTATCAGAGCCCTTCGGATCATACGACGACTCCTTCTGATAGTTTCGATCGCCCACCAAGCTCATGTATTCAAGAATATGTCCGTTGACTTCAGGCAGCCAGTCGTTATAGGCGTCGAAGCACTGCTTGAAGTTGAAACTGACAATGCTCCTTTTTGTCTGGAGTTGCGGGAGCAAGTCTGCGATCTCCGCCTCGATTTGGCGGATTCGCCGCCCGACGCTGGCTTGTCCGTCCCGGCCATCTAGAGGTGGAGATGATCTCAATTGGCAGTCGGGCACTGGGGAGACAGACCAGTAGGACTGGATGTCGGATAGAGAGACTGGAGATGCACTAGAATGGACATTGCGGGGGGTGTCATCTGCGGCTTGCCTGGATCGACCACGGTTAGTAGATGATGAACTGCGCTTCTGATTCGACATCTTCCTCAGCCGTACTGAGATGTCTGCATATGCTGTCGCTTGTGTTGCAATATGGAATTCGATATCACACTGATAGATATGGAATGATCTTGGAACCAAAGCAATAAACGAGAAGCAGATATATATATATGTTGTAGAGCGGCTTCCTTTGAACGATTCACTGCAGTTCTCCCCAAATGGCGCCCACACTCTGTCGCAGTGAATCTACAAGAGACCTATCGTCTTTGATTTTGTACTTTCATTATAGATTTGTAGCCAACTGAAGGATACCAATCAGCTGGCAATGGAATAGATGCTTGTGTATCTGTTCTCTTTGTACCCGTATATGCGTTCATTCACTCGCTCAGCAGCAGGCTCCTCCCCAAGCGCAACGCATAAACTGTATAGCCATAGCAGTCTGCGTTGCCAATAGCAGACTCTCATGAATTGTCACCGCAGTACCATCTTGCGTTTATCATTGCTTCTATATACCTCTCCAGGCTGTTAGTCGCATACCGTTTGTTCGTGTTGGAGCAAAGCTCACTTGAGCAGTTCTTCCCCATTGTTCCACAAAGCCTTACAAGAATTACTATTTTAATTTGAACTTTGCGATCAGTATATCAGGATTCTCAAGCATCGGGGTTTGAGGAACCTCTATTTCTTAATCTTCCAGTCAATACAAGCCCTTAATTCGTCCAATTGTCTGGAGATCACTGTATGCAACTCTACAGCTCTGTACTATGACTAAAGTTTGCTGACGAGCAGAAAGGGGCAACTTATAGAATCACCGTGAAATCCTCGATTCTCAATGATAGGGGATCATCTGCCGAGAACGCAGGGCATCAAGCTCGTCTCTCATCATTGCTTCGGCATACTTGACTTTCCCCAACGCAACGTAGAGGACAGGCAGGAGCTGTCTTCGCTCTTTGAGCTCCTGTTGACGTGCCAGATGTCTCATGATGCCAAGTCCTTCATTACCGTAGGCTTTCAAAGCTTCTATCAGCGCAAGTGCCCTGACCTCGAACTCGACCCATTCCACTTTCTTTTCGAGCCGTTTGCGGGTCTTCTTCTCCCTGCTTAGCTTCCTCTTGACCACCATGATACGGTCTTTGAGATACTTATGGATGATTCCGTTGATTTCGTCGTCTATCTGTGTGGCCACATCCACTCGTCGCAGGTCAGGGATCGGCGGAGCTACTAGAGGTCTGGAGTGATCTCCTGTGTGTGAAGATGCGTTGTCCTCAGTGGAATCCGAGCTACTTGCATAATCGGTCAAGAAACCATCATATTCCTCCGGTACGCGGTTAAGCACGGCGCCGCTTAGATATGAGCTGTGATTGCTCATGGTGATTGGACAGTTTATTGTGCTGTCATACAAGACCGCAGTTTCTCCGTTGATCTGTAGAATATAAGCCAACGCGGGAGATCCGAAGGGAGAATATCAAGCTTATATATTGATGGACTCTCAATCTGTCCTTTCCGTACTACGAATTCAATCGAATATACCAATATTCACTACGATTCATGACTTCACTGCTGGATAGCACCGTGGTGGTGGAGTCGGGGAGCGTACTAGGATGTAAAACGCAGAAATATTGCAACAACGGAGAATCAGCATCTGCCCAGAGAACCGGGATTGTGGAAGGGGGGAACGACCGTGATCATCGGCTTCTGATTTTGGAGATCAGGTGTTGTAGAAGGGTAGTTCTGGTGCCAACAACAAATACACTTTCACTCTCCCAAATACTGTACAAACGTAAGTCCATGACGAAGAATAACCCTGATTCCTGTGCTCATAACTGTGCCGGCAGCGAAACGCGCGTTAGTTTGGACTCAAGTCACAAGACTACCTCACTATAGGTCATTTTGCGTGACAGCATAACCAAGTTTCGAACTAGCCTCTTGTACCTACTGTCTAGATCAAGGCATCGTTTGCATCGTCGGTGGTCTCACCCTCAATCCGCATAAGACAAATAAACAGGGCAACAAGACATCACTCGATGGTCCATAATCTAGGTTACTTTTCTCTGGATATCAAATACAACTGATTGCGTCAAGGTCAGCCAAGCCTGCATTCCAACCTTGGTCAAATGGAAAGGTCCTTCAACTTCTCCGTGATGAACTTCTCCGCCTCGCTAACCGCGTCCTCGAGCTTCTCGGGGTGAGCACCAGCTCCCTGTCGGCTGGCACCCTTTCCACCCGCCTTACCGCCGATGACGCCAGTAACGGCACCGGTCCAGGCGTCGGGAGTCACTCCCTGGCCCTCAAGCACGTCGGCGACGTAGACACCGTGCGCAACACCCTCGTCTTTGCTACCGGCAAAAACATAAACCGACCGAGCCTTGTCTTCGGGTTTCTTGGCTTTGCTGTAAAAGTTTAGGACGTCGACAACGGCCTTCGTGTTCGCCGACGGGATACCCAGGTGGCCAACAAAGACCTTCTTGTCCGGATTCTTCTCGAAAAAGGTTTGCACCGTCTTCAGCGCAGTGGAAGACTCGGCCTTCTGGCGTTTCTTCTGCTCCTCGACGACCTGTTTGCCAACCTGGAACACAAATATGTCAGTCGTGCTTTATTGCTTGACTTAAGAAGCAAATCACTTACTTTGGCAAGGCGGGCCTGAAGCGCCTCCTTCTCAACCTTTGAAATCGTCAATCCTGCGATCTCCAAGGACGCAGCCTTGACAGCAGCCTCTTTTTCCGGACCATGTGCGGATTTCTCAATCTGATCGAGCCTCTCAGCAAAATCGGCGGCCTTGCGCTGGGCTTCGAGAGCGCGCTCGCCTGTGAAGGCAACCACACGTCTGATGCCCTTAGCGATACCGCCTTCCTCTACTATGACCAACTTCTTGATCGCCGAGCTCGACTCCACGTGAGTACCACCACACAGTTCTACCGAGTATTGGCGCCATTTTTTATTCTCGGGATCTTGCATCAAGTCCTCGACGCTAACACCGATCGAGACTACACGTACAGGATCAGGGTACGTCTCGCCGAAGACGGCACGCAGGCCCGCGATCTTGAACGCCTGGGCCAGCTCAACCTCCTTCGCGTACGTCCGGAGGTCGGCATCGACTTCCCTGGTCATGATCTCGCCGATTTTTTCTAGCTCGGTAGAGGTAAGGCCAGTCTTATGACTGAAATCGAAGCGGAGCTTGTCTTGATCGACAAGCGAACCCCGCTGATGAACATCATCACCAAGTACCTCCCTCAATCCATGGTTGAGGATGTGGGTTCCGGTATGGTTGTTTCGTATTTGCGAGCGTCTTAGCTCGTCATATACACAGACAACTTCGTCTCCCTCCGAGAAGGTACCGTACTCAACATAGCCATTGTGAAGTGTATAGCCGCTGTATTCCTGAGTGTCGACGACGTTGAATGCGGCACTGTCGCCGATAAAAATCTTTCCGGTATCGGCAACTTGGCCTCCAGACTCGGCGTAAAAGTTGGTCTTGTCGAGTATCAGGCCAATACGTGTCTTGGGAGATAGTGACTTAGTCGTGCTCTCGAAGCCATCTTTACCTAGAAAGATGCGCTTGACCGTGCCTCGCGTCTCTCCCTGATGGTATTTAGCGGTTGAGTCCGTTCTTGGAATGTCGAGCTTTTCTAATTCCGCAATTAGGTGAACGTCGAGCGCAGCGAATGTTTGGACATCTGCCTGGACTCCCTTGCTTGCTTCCCGAGCCTTCTCTTCCGCCGCTCTGACCTCAGCCTCGTCGATCGACAGCCCACGCTCCTCAGCCATGAGCTTCGTTAGATCCTCCGGGAAGCCGAAAGTGTCATATAGACGCCATACATCAGATCCAGACAGCTTCTTGTCACCCTTGAGAGCCTGCTCGGCGAACTTCTCGAACTGTCTCTCACCCCTGTCTAGTGTCACGGTGAAAGCGACCTCCTCCTCATCCAGGATCTCCTTGATGTCGGATGACTTTTGCTTGAGCTCAGGGAACTGCTCGCCCATTTGGTCGACCAAGGCAGGCAGCAGTTTGCTGAAGAAACTGCCAATCTCCGCTTTCAGATATTTCCTCGCATAACGCACGCCTCTCCGAAGTACACGACGCACGACGTAACCTCGGCCGATATTATTTGGGACCGCACCGTCAGCAATAGCAAAGGAGAGCAGCCGAAGATGGTCTGCGCAGACACGATACGCCGTGTCAATGCCATCCTCGTCATCAGATGCATATTTGTCGGTATATGGCCGGGCACCTGTCACTTCCTGGATCTTAGCGAAAAGGGGCGTGAAAATATCCGTAGCGTAGTTGGATGTCTTGTCTTGGAGGGCGGAAACCAGACGCTCAAAGCCCATACCAGTGTCGACATGTTGAGCAGGAAGGGTCTTCAGGGATCCGTCCTTCTGCCTGTCGAAGCTGATGAACACGTTGTTCCACACCTCCAAGACCATAGGGTCATCCTGGTTGACAAGTTCAGCGGCGTTGCGGCCGCCGATCCTGTCGTAATGAATTTCGCTGCAAGGGCCACAGGGACCTTGGTCACCCATCTCCCAAAAGTTGTCTTTCATATTGCCTGGTAGGATGTGATCGGACGGCACACCAACTGATTCCCAAAGTTTTTTCGCCTCAAGATCCGGCTCGAGGCCCATATCTGGATTTCCTTCGAAGTAGGTGACGTACAGGCGGTCGGGGCTGAGGCCGAAGACCTGGGTCAAGACTTCCCAGGACATGTTGATAGCTTCCTTCTTGAAGTAGTCGCCGAAAGACCTTTGTTAAGATTAGCTACATCTTTGACAATTGTTACTGGCAAGGCTATGTACCAATTACCGAGCATCTCGAAGAAGGTGTGGTGGTAGCCATCCTTGCCGACGTCGTCGAGATCGTTGTGTTTGCCACCAGCGCGGATACACTTCTGGGTGTCCACTGCACGCTTCAATTGTGCCATAGGATCAGTCTTGTTGATAGTGCCTAAGAAAATAGGCTTGAACTGATTCATGCCGGCATTGGTGAATAGAAGTGTCGGATCATTGTTGGGGACGACGGGCGAGCTGGGCACGATCGTGTGCCCTCTCTTCTCGAAATACTCGAAAAAGGTCTTTCTGACCTCCGCAGCCGGCCATTGCCTTTGAGCAGCCATGATGGATGTGTGCAATCTTGCACTCTGCGCGTACAGGCGGAAAGGTATCGATTTGCGAGAGGCAAACAAGAGTTGAAGCATGAGTTGGAAAGTATCTTGATGCGAGTCACAGTTGGCCGATAAGAGCCCCGCGGGAAGCTTCTCGCCGTGGGGCAACCCAACTGACTCACTCTGCACCGGAGTTTATCCGGCACGAGGTTTATCCGAGGGGCAAGACAGGGACAATCAGTGTCAGAACATCAGTAAGATAAGTAAATGCTATTACATAGTAGAAGCATCGGTATACAATGTGATCAGTAACAACTCCTGTTTGATTGAAGAAGAGAAAATCTCGTGTGAGGAAATTTGCCCAGGTTCATCCTGTACCCTCCCTTATATTTTGTACGGTACGCTACATAGCAAGGAAAATTTGGCTCTAATGTCATGCTAATGCAGCCCTACCTTAACATGGTGACATTCGATGATCGTCTGTCGTCGTCAACCTTTGTGAGGTTCGATGCTCTTTTGGGTGCCACGAATAGCGAGGTCAGATAACGAAGGTGCATACACCTGTGGTAGGATTACGCATTTTAGTGCGCAACTACAAACTCAGGGATCAGAAAGCAAAGCAGATAAGGGAACGATTATACGACGAGCCGACGACACGAACAGACGATTACATGATAATAGAGCAGAGGATTTAACCACTACACGACCGTTTCATTACTATCGCTACTTATACATACATCCGAGTGTCTTAAGATGTAAGGTAGACGATGTTGCTCAATTTTATAGCTTCAATGCCACCATCTGGCCTTTATACCGTTGGCAATACCGACATAGGGCCGAAAACAGACACGCCGAGGAGAAAGACTTTAGACTGAGAGATGCATTAACGATGGAAGAAGCCTTCCAATGGTAAATGTTCCTCCGAGCATATGTATGCACCACAGCTTCAAAAGTCTCCGCCCTAATGAAGCATCCATCATAACTCCTGACCTCGCTCCAAGATCAAAGAGTATCTGAAGCCAGCCCCTTCTGTATTATTGCCTGTCTTAAATCCAGGCAGACCCAGTCCCCTAGTCCGAACCGTTTTCTAACTTGTCTCGATCTCCATTGCAGGTCTTAACATCTGGTCTAGGATACGCTCCAGTGTCGAAAGCGTACACTCAAGCTTGAACACCTCGCGCCGCGCAGCATCGAGCATGTCATTGATGAGGGCTTGCTCGTATGCATTGACATACTCTCTCTGCTGGGAGGGATTCCAAGCGTTGTACTCGGCTCCTCTAGACATTTGGTCGAATCGTGTGCTCTCGACCTCGTACCTATCCGCCTCTCGTTGCCAATGCTCGCGCTGGGGCCGTTCTGAGTCTAGATTCATCCTCACGATCTTGATCCACAAGTCGACTTGAGCACGAGACATGGTTATGGATGGTGGCATTCGGAATAGCTGGCCTTCTTGCTGCTCACGAGGCTCCGTAGTCTTCGGATGAGTGGTCTCGACACTCCCTAGGTTGGCTTGGCAGGGGGATGAAATAGGCTTAGAATCATTTGCACTTGGAGAGGACACATGACGTGAAGCTGACACCGGGCATGGCTGCGCACACGACTTTGCCTTCTTTCGCGCCGCACGTTGTTTGGCGTTCTTGTTGCTTGTGTTAAGCATCTCTTTGAGATCGAGAAAATAATCTATGTTGGGAAGCTGACTGATTGTTGTGGTAAATATCGATGCAGTGGAGATGTGTAAGCCAGAGAACGACATGGGCCTCACATTATATACCTAGATAGGAAAGCAAATAAGGCCATTCACTATCAAGCTCTCCCAGCACAGTGGATACAGGATTGGTTCTTCGTGATTAGTTAGTAGGATTACTTGAGCAACCTATTCATTCACTCACCATAGGGATTGTTAAGCTTTGTGCGACTCCCTGTCGCGGCGTAGTATGTCAAGCTTCATCTGGGCGTCATTCACAGCATCTTCTGCCTTGGATAGCTGTTGCCATGCCCTGGGTTCGTCGGTATCACAGACTACCTGTCTCAGACGCAGGATGAAGTTCAGCCTCTCCGCATGTTCATTTCTCTTGCGGTCGAATCCCTTGCGTTCGGCGTGAAACCATGTTCCTTTAGGCGGACGGACAGGTGCTTTCTTCTGCTCATCGTTGTACTGGCGCGTGAGATGGTTGATCTCATTGATAACATCGTCGTAGAACAATTTACTCTCACGGTAGGCTTCTCGCTTGCCAGCCATATTATCGGCGGCGTCGCAAATCATTCGACCGATACCAGCTTGAACTCCATGCTTCGAAGGTTCCGGTAGCTCCCAAGGGCTAAATTCAAGGCTTAACAAACGAGTATTTGAGGGCTTTGGCTTATCAGGAGTCGGGATGATTGGCGAATAGTCCTTTGAGAAGCCATGGAAGCAATCCTGGGCTTCCGAGTCAATGTCCTCTTTCACTAGCCCTGAATCAAGGAGAGGAACCCCTTCATCGTGGCCATGGAGATATCTTGAAGTTTGGAAGTTCATGGCGGTGATGTTGATTAGTTTCGAGCTTTCGGACAAAGTGAGTATGTCTAAAATCCAGAATATTTGAATGGAGGCTGAAAGATCACGATGCTTGTTTTATATGAACCGTGCGAGGAGGGCCAACATGGTATCTTACCAAATATGCTGAATTCACTTCGACAGAAAGCCTTCGAAACTCCAGCGACGAAACATCGGACAACAAACACATCGTACAGAGTCTTCTGGCACAACTGAATCCTTGTCAGACGTCCTGTTTCGCTTCATTTTCTTGGAATGTCAATTATGAGTTAAACAAAAAATACGGCGGTATATCAATGAATACTCTACTTCATTCCTCTCTAGTCTATTACGGTGGTTCCTGCGGTCCTTCTCAATAGAGTATACACCTGTGGTAGGATTACTAGTACGCATGTTAGCGTGCAACCTGAACTTCAAGCTCAACGAGACGACGACAACACGACAAGACGACGAGACGACGAGACTACAAGGCGACGGGACGACCACATGAAAAGACGATCACAAGATAACCTGGAAGATAGCAGAGCTAGACTATTACGTGGCCCTTCAATTGCTGTCCCTACCTGCACATAGATCCCAGCGTTTGAAGGTAGATACAGTACTGCGCTAACATGTTTAATCCTACCACAGGTGTATTCTTCACCATAGTTACTACACGCCTGACTAACCTGCAGCTCTATCTACCTCTTGTCTCAGTAGTTTCAGTCAGACACATCGACGCTGATATCACCGGCCTAGCGGTGTTACACCAGTCATAACAAATCCCTCGTCTCTATCGAAACTCAGAGTAGTCAGATCTGCCGTACGGCACCCACCGAGTCCTGAAAACTTGCCGTTGATCGAGAAGTAGGATGCCACCATATGACAGCGCATGATTTCCTTGGTCTTCTTGGCGTGCGACCAGAGATTGTACTTTATCTGCTCGATATACCTCTGAAGAACGTACGAGTCGCCATCAGGATTGCTGTTGCTTGCGTGGGCTGATGTAATCTTTTCCAGCCACTCTGCGTTGTTCACAGCTTTTCCAAACACATGCCCTTGGCTGACCCCTGAACGCGCATACTTGAGAACCCATCGGTCCTTGGCAGTCGGGTCGGTATTGCTCTCTTCAATCACCTTGGACCAAGTTGATGAGGTGGGGAGGAAGGATGGTGCCAGGCTTTGTCGGATGATATCGGCGTCTTGCTGGGTGAGTGCAGACCGCGAGACTAGGTCATCCAGCTCTTCATATACTACTCCCAGAAAGCGCTGGTCGTTGACGAAGAAAATTGTTCGCAAATCGTTGATGCAGTTGGGCGCGAGATGGCATAAGATCTCGAAGTCGATGTCAGCAAACTCCTCCTGTTCCAGCTCGAAGTCCACTTGATACACTCGCTCCACGCCGTTGCCATCCTCAGTTTGACAGAACACGGCGTAAGCGTCGTCAGAATTCTCATCTGGAAGCCACTTGAGATCGGTTGGTTTAATAATCCGTGCCTTTTGATTTGTCTTCTCGCTGAAAATCTGTGTAAGCCAGACCGGGTCTCTCATCGGAAACTTTCCATTCACGAAGTGAAGCGGCTTCGAGGTGTCAAATACTGTAAGTGATTCTTCAATTGTGCCCTGCGACTGTGTTTAGTAAAAGTTGAGTTTCCAGAATGAAAGGTCGAACTCTAATACTAGATACTTACGGACGGCATTCCAGGCTTCAAACCGGCCTTAGCTATTCCCAAGTGCTCCACCACTCGCGAAGTATGTGGAACGACTATGAAGCCATTCCAAGGAAACCTTGCATTGATCTCACAAAGTCTAGGATTCTCGGTTACGCTACCATCAGGTAGAGTAATCTTCTCCAAAAGGTAATCAGGCCGCCAGTTGCCTTGACGGCCATTGAACGGCGGCACCACAGCACGGCCCGGACCAGATACCCACTACCGTCAAAGGGAAAATTCGTCAGTGATTTGAATGTCTGGCGCTACAATCTGATGGCAACAAGTCACTCACGCGAAGGAGCCTGTCCTCGTTATCTCTAAGTGGCATCCTTGCTGGAAATGAGGCGTTCTCATCGCTGTACCAGCGCTCCACGATGTCTGTAACTGCCTTGTCCAAAGCTGTGTGGAAGCGTACAATGCGATCATAATGCTCCTTGGTGAAGTAGAAATTCCCTGCAGACACGAATCTGGCCAGATCATATGCTTTGGTATTGAAATCGTTCGATAGAACGGCCAGATAATCCTCGCGGTCTCGGATTTGTTGCTCTGATCCCACATTCAGCATTGGAACCGGTTTGCCGTCTCGGATGCTCCCCATCAGGGAGATAGGTTGGGAAGGGAATCCCCTGCCGGCCATGGTCGTCATTGAACTAGGCTGTGTGATAGAACTTGAACTAGGCTGTGTGATAGAACTTGAACTAGGCTGTGTGATAGAACTTGAAGTAGTAAGTACCTTTCCTACCGGCGGTCCGACGAGTTTTAGCTGTAGGCATCTCAGCAGTCTATATGAGTTTGATCTTATACTTCATGTGCCTCGGACTACGAAAGTAATCTCCGTCTGTGGATATGCTTGGTCGCGTACATTCCTAATCCAAGTGCGTGTGCTTACGCCCGACTCTTACGGATTGTGGTGAGCTTGGGGCGACTTACGTGAGAAACAAGCTTCTATTCAACGCAAATTTCAACAGTGAGATGCGGATGAGTGAGCTGACCTTTCTGCAATTGGAAACTCTTATGGTTGGTTTCGGTTTAACTTAAGGAACGGTCCTTCAGTAGATCCGGCACAATTGGACTGATTATCTATTTGTAAACGGCCGAGCAAATCGAATTCTAAAAACGATACGTCCGATTAATTGAGCTACTTAGTACAGTACTAGTACTAGTACTATCGAAGCTGCATTGAGGAGAAAAAAAGGATATTTACAGCTCTGTAGTACTATCAACCTATCTTTCTCAGGAAGATGGCGGATCCAGCTTCATATGTTACCAGGATGCCTGGAGATCCATATCGGAGTTTGCGGTGCCAATGGTATATCTCAATTCATACATTCGGAGTCGATTCACTAGAGCTCGAGCTACTTGGTCTCTTGGCATCATCCGGTCCCTTATCGTCGACCGTTGGACCATAAGTGTCAATGATTCGTCCCTGATCATCGACAACCTGGCCGGTTGCAAGAAGGAGCTGACCGGGGGGTAGAGGGAGTTGAAAACTCGCTGGCCGCTGCCATCTAAGGAACTGCCGTCCGTATTTGATCATCTCTAGACGGAACTGCGAAGAGCGATGTTGCATGCTCCCAGTGACAGGCACCAAGGGGTAACCGGGCAAGGGAGGCCAATTGATGGGTGTTTCTGCTTCGGTCCAGTGAGTTACCCTCTTGGCCTCCTCCTTTCTGAACCCGACCCAAGCTTCAAGCACCGACCGATACTCGACTACATCCGCGCCTGCATCGAGATTGACGCTTGAGTGCTTCTGCCATACATCCATACCGGAAACCATTGAGGCGTCCAGCTCACTGGGGTAGTTCTCTTCCCGAAAGTGCATATCGCGGGTTATTATCTCGTAGACGGTGAAAACAGCCATCTTGACATCATTTCGGTCCTCGTCATATGCGTATACACTGTTGTTTTCCGAATCTCCCTCCCAGCCAAGCTTAGAGCCCAGGTTGAAATCAAAGACTTTGAGTTGGTCCGTCTCGGGGTCGATTAGCAAGTTATGTGGGCAAATATCTCCGTGAACAATCCCCAACTTGAGGTTGAGATAATCGATGGCTCCCAGGAGGTGTTTCAAGTGTTTTAGTCCAAAGACCCGGCCATTACTTTCTAGAATTGTGCCACCGGCGACAAAGGGGGTAGTAAATCCGACAACCTTGTCGTCTCCGTCGACAGTGTCGACGACAAGGGAGTGAAAAGGAACGATATTTGGGTGTGGCGGGATTCGAATCAGGCAATTCAGCTCATGCCAAGTAACAGCAATGTTGCCCACATTGGTATAGTACTTGAAAGCAAGTCGGCTCGGTTTGAGCTCTGGGTTGGCCCGAGGAACTGTGAGGTCGACTTGAACTCCTATCCGGTCAAGCTCAATCAAGTCAGGGCGGCGAATAAAAGGCGTATCCGGAAAATCACAGATAGAAGGGTAGAATGGAACCATGCCGTCGTCGCTGAAGACGTCGGAAGTGCAAAATATTAGGTCACCGGTCTCCGAGACCTCTAGCAAGGTGGTGTCGGGAGGAACATTGTCAATGTGGAGGTTGAGGGACTCAAATATGAAGTCCTTGTCCTCCTCTGCCCAGGACGTGGCGACACTGATCACGCGCCGCTGGTCCCAGTCATGCACAATCCATTTCGAGCCAGTGTTACCGTAACTGTGAGTGTCATAAGGGGAGGAGCTGAATCTCTGATCTGGCTCACAATCCTCAAATATGCCCATCCTCGAAGTTCAACGAGTATCTAGCTGTCGCTGGATAGAAAGGAGCTGCGATGGTTGGGGATAATAGGTCTGGGGATGAGCACCATTGACCAATCTTACTGTAAACTAGGCATGTTGGCAAAGTTTCAGAGGCCAGGAGGCATGCAATTGTTGAGAAAATGTCGAGGGGTTGTTGGTGGGGGTCCGACTTAATATGCTACTGCACCAGGTACTGTTAAGTACCAACCAAACTCAAGGCTCGATGTGTTACTTCAGACACGTACAGGCAATAATTTCGAGGCATAGTTCCACGATCCAACACTACTTGCACGCAGCAATACACCCCTTTCTTAGACGGCCCAGCGATTTTACTTGATATTATTTTTAATATTTCCTTTATTATTCTTATTTAAAGATAGATAAATAGATTCATCCTATGAGCATTTAGACTTGGAGGCGAGAGGATGGTCACATCCGTCTCCGTTCCTTCTCAACCCTCGGAGCCACAGCGACCACCAGTGATGGCAGAGAAGGTAAGACGGACGATTTCACTAGTCGCTCCATACATTTTCCATTTCTATTACCCCCCAAGACGGTTCACTCGCCTCCTCGTCACTGCGTCTCTTGGAGACCAAGTCTAGACCCTTGCTCTGTTCATTAGTCAGGTTTCCCGCGACGGATGAGATCGAGGTAAGTCCAACAGTGATATCATTCTCTTCTCTCGTCAGATCGCTGTGTTGAGGGAGTATGTCGTGCCACGGGTTGGGCATCAAATGATGGGCTAGAGATGCGTCCCAGACGAGTGGGACCGTGGTCACCTCACTGCGCGAGTGAGATGCGACACAGCTCCCCTCGTACTGATCATATTTCTCGCCCTTCTGTGTATTCAGTTTGATGCTTTCCATAGAGTCAATTGTGACAGATATGTCGGTTCTCTGCCGGATGGCAGCCTCGAACGAGCACCGGCTGGAAGTTGTAGCGGTGTCTTCTACAGTTGGAACGTTCGATGATTCGGAAGAGGAGGCCTCGTCGAGGTTCGCTGTGGCGAGATAGGGACAAAGGTGCTCCTGGCCTTTCCAAAGCTCCTGAAAATGGCTTTGCGTGTAACGGGCCTTGAACTTTTCCTCACGCGGCCAACCGCGCCGGAAGCTGACGACATCGTACCCTGCACCGGCGAGAACGGCATCCCAAAGATCTCCGCGATAGCTTCCGAGTTTGTACACCACGTCGGTGGAGCTGGTCGTGTAGGCGACTTCGGAGACAGATATACCTTCGGCGGTTGTTGCGTGAACGTCGGCGGCCTGATTTAGTAGATACACAAGAGCCTCGAATTCGCCGCGGAGCGGGCGTTTGGCATTCTCGATGGCGAGGTGAAGGCATGTTGCGCCCGCAGTGTCACGAGCGTTAACGTTTGCGCCGCGGCTGACCATGTATCTGAATGCATCACATGTGTATGTTGAGTACCAGGAGCATATGCGCAGGAGCGGAGTTCGACCCCGGAAATCTGCTAGCTCTATATGTACGAATGAATTGCCGAGGGAAAGAAAGAGTTCTAGGATGTCCTGGTAGATATTAGTTCCTGACGTAGAAGAGAATGAGACCACAACTCACAATGTCCTTTGGGTTACACGTCATATGGAACGGGCTGTCCCATGACTTAAGTGATATTGTGGGATCTGCACCTGCCCCAAGAAGAATCTGGATGCACTCTTTAGCAGCTCTAAACTCTTGAGAATCCCTGTCCAGAGTCGTAGCTCGAGTTGTAGCAGCAAGGAGAGGCAGACTTATACCAGGTCAGCCATCAAAAACCTTTAAACCAGTTACTTCGCAGTTCGAGGGATGACAACTAACGATTCGACTTGGTCATTCCTCCCAGCAATCTCGTTCACGTCTGCACCGCCATCAACAAGGAAGCGACACACTGCCGGTTGACAAATTGCATACTTTGGGAACCCGGCCGTCAGCCAAGCTCTCTCGACAAGTGGTTAGTACCTCGGAAGAAAAGACCCACATGTAATAAGGACAGGCCGTTGACATCGCGGTCTCGCAGGCTCGCCTTCCCCTCTGACAGCAGGGCTTGGAGCTCCTCAAGCCTATCACCTTGGACCGCCTTGAACACTGGAGCGTCGCTGGGCAGAACTCTGTTCACGGAGAGCCGTGGTGTTTCAGAGTACGTCCGGCCACGGAGTTCTTCTTGATGTACTGACGCAATAACCATGAAACTAGAGAGCGGATTGGCGGGGAAGAAGGTTACAGCTCCCAGAAACTCCTCCCCAGCTACCTCGAAATGCGCCCAAGTTGAACTCTCATGGGCCGCCAAGTGGTGTCGTTTGACCGAGGTGAGCATTAGTAGGCCCTCCTCAATGACAACCCGTTTCCTTTTGCGCTGTTGTTGCAAGATTACTCCCAGTGGTCGACGCGGGTAATCCCTGCTATGCGTGTTGATGGATAGTTGTCGTGCTGAGGTGATCAAGCTGCTGATCAGCCTCAGTTCGAGTTCAATATCAATGTGACTCCCCGAACGACGGATGTGTTCTCCACAAACAGGAAGCTGGCTTGGTTTGCTACTCGATTTCTCGACTAACAGATTGCACAAGGCGGCGAATAGGAGATCTTCCAGACCACCGACGACTGCCCTGGCCTCGGCGAACCGGAGGATATGATCTTCTGCACTAACAAGCTGGGGAAGGTGAATTCGGCATTCGAAAATGCCTGGGTTACGTAAATGGACTAATCTGGAGTATTTACGTCGCCCATCTCGTATTATTGACATGTCACCTGGGGAGCTAGATCCGGCTCTAGTACAACCTGCGGGTTGTTCAGTTAGGCGCTTGGCCGGTTCTGATTCCAGTACGATAGGCTGTGCAATCGCCGATGTCAGGTTTTCCAAATATTGACGGCATTCCCACATCATGTCACTAATTGAGCAAGCAAATGTTAGTTCGTTGCCGCGTCCAGTGTCAGCAACATGCCTAGCATCGACTTACACTTGAACAATAGTTAATTGAAGACTGAGCGACGCGACGTGACCATGGACAGAGGACCGCATGGCTTCGAGGTCCTTCTCGCTAATTATAGCTCTCAGCTTTTTCCAGATTTTCCCGGTGCACTGCTCAGTAGGCGATATTTGCATTTTTTGCAACCGGCTGGCGTTTAGAGAAACATCATCCGAGCACCTTCGTGTCAAGTCTGTCAGAGACTGATCGTTTGGCAAGATGGCTCGGCATTGTGATAAACGGCTCAGAACACTCTGTAACTGCTCGACATCATGACAGAAGTCTTGTACTTGCTTCGGAGAGTCCCTGATGCTGGATATGGTGGCGTAAAGGACCTTGGACGACTGCAGGGCGAGGGTGATGAAGGCGACAGCTCCCGCACCGGCACTGAGGGTTTCCATGCCGAAATTGAGGCAATCCACGGCATAAGGGACCTCCTTTCCAGCCACTGTACTACCCGGGCTCGTTGTTGGAGTGAGCGAAGCCCGGGGAAAAGTAAAATGTTGGACATGGAGCACATGGCATCCACGTGGTGGCGGAGCCTCGACAGAAACTGCGCCGCGTGTTCTGCACTAGCGCGACCAGGGCCCCTGTGTAGTCTCATTGAAGTCAACCCGACCTTACGTTGAGATGTTCGGTTCAGTGGCTGCGCTTCCCTTGTAGGTCTTCCATAAACGAGGTAGATGGTAAGCATTTGAGTACACCGCTAATCCGCAGCGTGGTAATGACCGGCCAAAGGCAAGCGAAAGCAGTTAGCTCGGGCTGAATCATCGAGCGAGCCTCCTTCAATGAGAAGGAAAACGGAGTCGGCCTGAGTGCCGGCTGGTCTAGCGAATAAGCACAGGTTGCGGGCGGTGAGCGGTGAGCGGTGAGCGGCGGTGTATGGAGGTGCATATCGCAATGCAAAGGGTTTCTTCAGCCCTTCTACATACGACATGTCCTGGATATTCCGGCTTGTGCATGTCGACTGATATAAATCGTTACAACGGAGCAGTCAAATTGAGATCGACCAGACTGCAGGTGACCCAATTGGGCGGCTGGTAAAAATGTGCGAGACGAAAGCGTAGGCATCTCGGCGTGCAGGCAGTCGGGGTTCGGCGTTACACAGGTGTTGATCAGGCTCTGAGAGACCGACCATATCAATGGGGCGGGAATCGGTGTTACTGAGGAGCCTTTATCGGCGCTCTCTCAGAGCCTGCTTCTTATGCCATGCCAAGATTCTGCATTGCAGCCTGCAGGACTGCTCGCTACCCTCATTCGCGGAAGCGTCGAGAGCTGGATACCTGGGACGTTGTGAGCAAGCCAACCAAGGACTTTCCCTACTGGCGCCGTCTAATATTGGCAAATAGCTTTATCATCCGGCCAGTAGTGATGACATGTGCACAACTTTGTACAACTATTATTTTCTTGCTGTGAGGCGCTGCAAATGAAAAGAGGGCAGAATGATGTGCGAATAACGCACATGCAGGCATTAAACCATGCAACTGAGTACCTTATATAAGATGTGTCGTTGGGCCACGTTCAAACCTGATCAAGTTAACTAGATTATTCTCACCTAATTCTGTCGCTCCATTCTTTTTGCCAAAGACTACACGTAAGGTACCTTATATTATACTTGGTCCAGACCCATACAGGGATCCAAATGCATTCCCTGATATGAGTAACATAGGACAGAACTATCACTGAATGGGGTGGAGAACCTATCTGGTTGGCGTAGCCGAGACGGCGACAGACGTGGGCATATTATGTCCTCGGGAAGAAAGGAAGCAGCGGCAATTATGTCAAAATGGAAATGAGGCTGTGATTGTGCAAATACAGATTCAACTGAAGGTCGTATGTGTGCTCACTGATATTTGACATTAGTACTTGAAAGCAATGCAGATGATGAGGTCGGGTTTGTGTTGTTGGCAGGGGAGCGGCTCATAGAACAACTCAGTGAGGTTTCTTTGCGGCATGGGTTGGTTCCCAGTTTGGCTCGTACCGTTAAGGGGCCTAATTCAAAGACATAACAAAATTCAGGCTTAACGATCGAATGATTTGGCTCCGCGGCTTGGGCAGTTCGATCCATGCATACGACGAGAAACAGTGTATCGGGCGAGGAATTAGATCCGTTTGCAGCTAAAATGACTGGCAACGAACAATAGTTGAGCTTGATGGCTTGTCTCATGTGCGGAGATCCTATGAAATATGATTATATATGCCTCACACCTGTCTGCCATTAGAAGTCTGGCGCCTCTCATTACCAGATCTGTCCAATAAATTCTAGTTGCAGCCACCCAGTCTGACACTGCCGGCGTACATCTCATACGTATCGGCATTAGCCGCCGCCTGAGCAGCAGAGAGCTGCTTCGCGGCCGTCGGGCCATAGGCATAGTCGTCCGTGCCGTACAAGTGCGTCATCTCATGCAGGATGCTGCCCGCACGGTCATAGTCGTCGTCCGCACAGGTCGATGCATACTCGGGAAACTGCCAGAAGCCGTTGTTTGGGCAGGGCACGATGTAGTTGGCGCTGGGGACGGTGTACAGCAGCGCGCTGCCATCGGCACAGTCGCCATAGGTGTCGGTGCACGAGATCGTGGGAGAGGTGGTCTGCACGCCCTTGACGCTGTTGTAGATGGAACGCACCTTGGTTTCCTCACTAGTGGACTTGAACCAGACGGTGAAGTAGTCGGCAGCCGTTCCGGCGGCAGTGTATGCGGCGCCGGACATGGAGATGGCATCTGTCACGCTGGTCTTCAAGGAGTTGGTCTGGGATGTGCTGCATGAGTGGTATGATATGGACCGCTTCTTGATGCGCGAAGAGCCGGGTACTTCGGCGCGTTTGGAGATGTGGTCCCTACAAGCGGGTCAACGACATGGTTACTCTCGGTGGGCAACCGTGATGCATACTCAGCAGCTTTGCTCTGGTCGGGAGTGATAGTCACACTCTTAGAGCTGGCAGCCTCACAGAAAGCCAGATCCTTGATCGAGTCCGGGGCTGTAGCTCCTATCGTGTACTTGAACCCCTGGATGGCGGTAATCTGGGCGGTCTTGATGCCTGCCAGTTTGTGCGTCCTAGCCGCGTTGACGGAAGCAGTGACGCTTTGGCCCGGAGCAAGGGTCTGGAACATATCGGCGGAAAGGCCGCTACGCCTGTAGTTGACATAGAGACCTTCGAAAGGGATGGCGTTGCCAGCTATCGATACCGTCAGTCACACTTGTCTTTTTTCTTGTTATGGGAGTATAACCAACATACCCGCGTCGGACACGACGAGGTCCTTGGTGGCATGGTCACTGAGCACAGTGTTGCCCTTGAAGACGGTGATGGTTTCACTTCCCGTGTTGGTGACTGAGACATGGGCAATATGGTTGGTTGCGCCCACAATCTCGACGGCGAGTGGGCAGCCAGCCATGGCTGCGCCGGCAAGGGCAACAACAGATACGACGGTGGCGATCATGGTCAGGACTTGAAACAGACGTAATTCTGGCTGATTGATTGCTCGGTTGGTGGATTGTCTTGAAAGTAGCTGAACGAGGACGTAGAGGACATTAAATACTAGCTTCTTCGGCTTGTCATTTCACCATAGTCCGTCAATGATTGTAGCGTTGCAGCAAAGACCGTTGTGCTCATTTGGAGACTGTCCTAGATGTCGAGACCTCGGCGAATGGAATGAATTGGTTGAGATGTTGCATTCCTTCGAGCAAGGAACAGCCAATGTGTTGCCACGGTGGTCATTTTCGAAGCATGTCTCCCTTTGTGACGGACAACTAGAATAAGAGCGTGACCATCGCATTGTGCCTAATCACTACTACCTACTAGAAGCGGCGAGATAAAATCTCGATCTACAGATCCAGATCTGCAGGCAGCTTTGGACCCTAATCATGTTAGGACAGATCAGTGGCCGGCGGCAGGCCGAACGTCAAGTCAGGACAGTCGGGCGGCGAATGGTGACATATGCGGCTCTTGGCAGAGCTCTTGGCAACGGCGGTTTTTGCCATTTAAAGCAGCTGGATCTTGTCGTCGGCAGCACTACTCGGCGGTAGAGCGATGTCGCATGCGCATATGGCCGTCTAAACAACATACGGGACGACGGTACTGAAGTGGAAAGGCAAGTCCGGAGGGTGGGAGGGAGAGGAGAATAAGCCTCGAACCTTGCCGTATTAGGAAGGAACGATTCTCGGCATGTAGGGGCGCTAGCAGCGGGAAGAAGCTTGAGTGGGCCAAGACAATGCTTGCTTCCGCCCCTGAAACATCGGGGTTAGCGGGGCTCTGCACGTCATCTCAAATGGTCAGCAGGAACGGTTGGATATTCCAGCGGTGTGATATGCCTTAGTATCGCGGTCCGCAGATCTGTCACTTCCACCACAACCACCAACAACGTGAGAATAGCTCAATGGATTCGGACGATGAGCGATCTCCTTTCCCACGGTCATGTTTCTTTTAAAGTGAAGCGACATATCGCACGAACTAGGAAGGTATTTACCTACCTCATCTAGGTAGTCACCGTAATCATCATAAAGTACCTAACCTAGGGTCGTACAAAGATAAGGTACACATTTAACCGCTGGGTGACAGTCACACAGAGATAGACAGCTCTGGCCTCTGGGATGGTTGTGAGATCCATTCTCCCAGCTCACGAATGACCCGTTACCCTTGCTCTGCCCTCCTGCATTAGATATGATCTCTCTACTTTGTGTTCACTGTTATTCTAGCTGACTCCAACCCTTCCGCCTTGGCCACGATAGTAATATCACCAGCCTTGCCTGGCTTGGACTGCACTATAGTCATAGCCTTGCCGCTGAATGCGTTCCGCTGCAGAGATGGGAACGCCGTGAAGTCGGCTTGGAACCCGTTATCCGTCGCAACGATACGGCCTGCACCACAGTACGAAAACGTCACAGAGTTGTCCGCCTGACGCACCAGATCACCCTTGGAGTCGAGGACCTCGACGGTGACAAAAGACAGGTCGTACCCGTCG
The DNA here is from genome assembly GCA_007388105.1 of Coniochaeta prunicola. NCBI lineage: Eukaryota > Fungi > Ascomycota > Sordariomycetes > Coniochaetales > Coniochaetaceae > Coniochaeta > Coniochaeta prunicola. The sequence goes on along the minus strand of SMOB01000210.1, from coordinate 209,601 downwards.
GCGCGTATGGACGTCCGATCAGCCGTGAGCCGCAGCTTGGCAGCAGCGCCTGTAGTCCGCACCGTATCCGTCGCCCAGGGCTTGCCGTCTTTGTACGTGGCTACATGCAGCTCCCCTGGCTGATACTTGATATCATCCCACCTGAAGCGATAGGTCAAGGCGTCCTTCTTAAGGCGGCCTTGTGACTGCCCGTTTAAGAACAGCTCGGCTTCGTCTCCCGACGAAAATACGTGGACCGGTGTGACCTGGCCAAGGCGATCCGGCCAATTCCAGTGCGGGAGAATGTGTGCCATTGGGAGGTCCGGCCGCCAGTGAGCCTGATACAGGTAGAACCGGTCCTTTTTGAAACCAGCCAGATCGATGATACCGGAGTAAGAGCTGCGGGCGTCATAGTACGGTGTCGGCTCGCCTATATAATCCCAACCCGTCCAGACAAACTCCCCGGCGACAAATGGGTGCGTATCTTGGGCAGCGAACACCTTGTCGGGACTCGCGCCGAAGTCTGCCGTATAGAGCTCATATGCGCTAACCTCAAGAGTCGTCGAGTTACCGCCAGAGGTGTCGTTGACCGGCGCGCCCGAGGAGACAGCCACTGGGAACATGTACGTTCCGCGCGAGCTCAGAGCCGAGGAGGACTCGGAGGTCCAGAGCATCTTCTGCGTGAAGGCCTCATGAAAAGCATCATACAGAGGTGGGGTGCGGCTGCCCTGGAGACCGGAGTAGTTGGGGTCGATCCTGAAGCCTTCTCCTTGGTAATTGAGGCTCAGGACGTCGAACACAGTGGGGAACGTCATGTTGGGCTTGGCGGCATTCATGGATGCAGTCACGGGCCGAGTGGGATCCTCGTCATTTGCGATGCCGACAAGCATCCCTCCAATCTGAGCACCCAGTTCTGGCGTCGTCTGTTCGCCGACTTCATTGCCCACACTCCACACCACAACGGAAGCGTGGTTTCGATCGCGACGAAGGAAGGCCCGCAGGTCAGCCTCGTGCCAGTCATCGAAGATAAGGTGGAAATCGTTCGTGGTCTTGCCACTTTCCCAGCAGTCGAAAATCTCGTCAAACACGATAAAGCCCATCTCGTCGGCGAGGTCAAGCAACTCAGGGGCAGGAGGATTGTGTGACATGCGGATAGCGTTGCAGCCTAGCTCTGCTAGCAGCTCCAGGTGACGCTGCGCAGCTCTGTAATTGAAGGCTGCTCCAATGGCACCCAAGTCGTGATGCTGGTTGATGCCCTGAACGTAGATGTGCTGTCCGTTGATAAGGAGTCCCTTGGTCGGATCGTACTGGACGTCTCTGATACCGAAGCGGCTCTCATATGTATCAATCACAGCGCCGCCCTCTAAGAGCTGCGTAACAGACACGTACAAGTGTGGCTGTTGCTGCGGAGGCGGGCCCCATAGTTTCGGTTCTGTGAATTTGAGCGAACTATTGACAGACTGGGTCACCGGTGCACCAGTTGAAACGTTGATTTTGACCTTCATAGTAGGGAACGTAGCAACCTTGGCACCTGGCTTGCCGGTCACTACGTCGAGCTCGTACACGTCGATGACGACGTCAATGTCGCGTCCACGATTGGAGTTACTCTCGATATCAACTGATAGGCTGACGGTCGCCGAGTTGCTCGATACGTCCTTGGTCCTGATATACGTGCCCCATTGGCCGACATGCGTCTCGTCAACCTTTGTAAGCCAAATATTGCGGTACAAGCCCCCTCCGGGATACCAGCGCGCAGAATCCACCGGGTTGTCCACTCGGATGGCTAGCTGGTTGTCGTCGCCAGGGTTCAGGTAAGGGGTGAGATCGAGACGGAAAGAATTGTACGGGTACGGCCACCCACCAACGAGCTTGCCGTTGAGCCAGACCATGGCGTAAGACATGGCGCCATCGACATCCAGATAAATTGACTTGCCTGCATCTTCCGGAGCCATTGATACTGCCCTACGGTACCATCCCACACCGTTTACCGGTAGACGTCCCATGCCTCCGCTCACTGAGGCATTCGGACCCGGCTGGAACGGACCTTTGATAGCCCAGTCGTGGGGAAGAGTTACACTCTCCCACGATCCGTCGTCAAAGGTGTTTTGGACATACTCCACAGTCTCGCCCGGGTTGCCGGCCGGTCGTTGGTGACGGTTGGCAGGGTCACGGATGAAGTCGTTGGCACACGGGAGGATCCACGGTTTCAGGATCGTGGCGTTGTTCAGACCGGCCAAGTCTGGGCGCGTATCGTAGATGAGGCCGTCCGGGTTAGACTCGGAGCGCTTGAACCGCCAACCCTGGTTGATGGTGATGCGTTCACGACCCGTAGACGGTTGGGAGCCCACACTACGGATGTCGCTAATAGCAAATGCCTCGATGGGATGAGGCACCGCGGAGACGAGAAGGAGACCCAACAAGCACCACATCATGTCCTTGCCCAGGAGGAACGTCGACTTAGTCCCGGTGTGGCCATTGCAGAGCAACACAGCACTTTAAGTACCCTCGAGAGACATGCGACCGTCAACCAGGGCACATCATACCTCCGATCCGATTCAGACTTCTAACCCCTGTTGCATGGCTCTCGGTTGTACGATCGACAGGATCTGTCGTCGGGTACAAGCGTTTGAAGTCAGCTCTAAGCTCAGACTTTTCCATGTATCCAAGGGGGAGCCATCCCAGCCTGGCGGTCCCACGTCATGATTCCCCTCACTCAAAGGCGGTTATATTCGATCCTGTGATGTTTGGAATAAAATGCCGGCTAGAGAACGTTGACCACCCTGGAACTGGACAGTAGCCCAGTGGCATGCGCTGACACTATTGGGGCGGATAGTCTTCGGTGAGGGGTTGTGGTTGGGTTCGACATCGTTTAGGGGAGGATACGACGGTAAGCTACAGCGATCGCCTAGCTTAGCTGCGGTTAAAATAATGATGCCAAGGTCGGGTACTACTTGCCCGAGGTGAAAATCCGTCTCGGTGAAAATCCGGGCGCTGACAGCTAAATCGTTGAAACGGAAGAAGACCGGAATTCGGCCGGAGACTCCGCCTTTGAGGCCGATCGCAGCCGGGTTTGACGGGATCTCTGCCGTCAGCTAGTGCGAGACAGTGGGCCGTTTATGTTGGCAAGCTCTCGTTTGGAACATGGCCTTAGGACGTTGCAAGAGCGGAGCAACATACGAGCGTGTTTGTCAATTCTACGCGAAAATTTCATATTGGCACGATTGATGCAAAACTTAGGCAAGTGCCACCTTTGTCTTCTGAGATGCTGGCATTTTAACTCAATTCCACGCCACTTACTAGAACACTTACCTACCACCCCTATGCAGTCTCGATCCAGCTTGCTCCATCCTCTCCGGAAACCACGGGCTTACCTGCTAGATATGCCATCACTCAATTTCCTCAGTCAACACGACCACCTCCCTAATTCGGGACAATTGTTCAATCTTCTCCTTCGTCGTCCTCACCGCAAGCTCAGCGTCCTCCAAGTCTTTCTCATCGAGAGCCATCCACTCTTTCTCAGCTAATGACAGCTCCTTCAGGAGCTTATGCCTCACCTGGTCTCGTACCACGATCTCGCAGCCGATTTCGTAAGTGTCTGTATCGTCCACGGAGCTGTTGTACTTACCCTCGAGGGTGTCGACGATGGCCTCAAGACGCGAAATCCTCACGCGGAGGTCGTCGATGTAGGAAACCCACTTATTTGAGGTTTCGACGAGGTCGTCCCTTATACGGCGGCATTCCAGGCGCTCGGCCAAGAGCTGATCGGAGAGGGTGATGATCTCAGTCTCGATTTGATCGAGGGTGAGGTCCGTTATGCGGAGATCGCAAAAGTCCTCGCCCATGTCTTCCACCTCAGCGGTTGACATGGTGGTTAATTGGAGGGTTTGGTCACCAAGTCGGTCAGAGACAGGTGAAGCTGGAGCCGATGGTAGTTCCAGGTCTCCTGCATGTGCAGGCTTCGCTGTCGGTAGCGTATTAGTCAGCTCAAGAGTCAAATCGTCTGGTTTCGAAGGTTCTCCTGAGTCTTCGAAGGCTGTCTCGTCGAGCCAGTATTCGGGAATTGGAGAGGACTCGCCAAGGGAGACTGGGGTGAGTAAAGGCGTACTAGGGCAGAACAGTATCGCGCCTCCTTCAGTATCCATGTCGTATGGCCCTTCCACAACTTTGGGGGTTCGATTCATTCTAATCTGGAGACAATCGAAGACTCCTGATGAGACTGTGATTCAGAAAATGTCCTGGCGAGAGAGAGAGATGCTCGAAGCCATATATAGTACAGGTACTAATGCTAGTATACAAGTTTACAATGGATACAGACAAGACAAGATCATTCTCCCGTTCGTTAGAAGGTTGTGAAAGCGCTTGTCTTGCCTATCTAGCTCTTTTTGTCACTAGATTATATGCAACCCATTATTACTGCTAGAGCGATCTCTCTTTCAACTCCATCACGCTTGTAGACCGTCAAATACAATCAACTCAATGCGAAAAACAATCCCTTCTCAAAGACAATGCCGCCTTTGTCATCGAGTACAACAACTCATCCCTCAACATGCCAGAAGTCCGCCATCAGATTCAGACAGTCGACCACCTCTGTCTAGTATCCGTCCCGAAAGTCGCGAATGTCCCGCAGAATTTTGATCCGCTCTTTCCGCAGCTCACCGAGCTCCTTCTCAATGTTCTCGACTTTCTCCAACTCCTGCTGAAATTCATCATCCAATTCCTGAACGCGGGCGAGAACTTCCTCCTAGGTCGCAATGCTCCGCCGGTAATCCTCGATAGTCATGTCCTCCTTCTTCAGGCGGCGGATGTGGTCGCGGTCCGACTCATCAGGCCGCTTCTTGATGATGGCCAGGACGCGGTTCCAGTGCTTCAAGGTCTGGCGCGCAGTGTCGAGGACATCCTTGCGTGTGGTGTCGTACGCAATCTCGATCTGCGCCTGTTTCTTTGCACCGAGGAGATCAATCATGCAGTCGATCTGGACTAGGCGGTTTTGACGATCCTGCTCGTAGGATGGAGGCTGGCGCTGCTGCGGCGGGCCAGGGTAGGGGGGAAGTTGATCACGGTTGTCTGGAATGTTCAGAGACATATTGGACTGAGTGATGCAAGTAAAATGGTGATGATTGTGTCAGGTTGCGGTGGGGGAACGGCTCAGTGGTATTGGAAAGAGTGAGGGATGATGGATGAACAGCAAAAGAGTCGAGACTCGGAATCTTATGTAGCCTGGACAAGCAGCGGACAATGCTCAAATAGATGAATTGTTGCAATGGGTAAAACTCGGTTTATAAATGACATTCACCTTAGGTTTATCAAGCCATTGATGTCCGATGTTGAGAGAGACCTTGTCCTTTGACTCGTTCAAGTCTGTCACTTGAATACACCGATCCACGCCGACCAGTATTCACTTCGCTTCCTGGAGTCTTCCCGAGCCGCACATCCTGTTCTATCTCGGCTTGCTATCTATAATCCCAGGACCCGTCTCCACGTGTTACCACCGCTAGTCTACCGTATTTCGACGCTCGATGGTGTTGACATCAAGGAAGGGACAGGGTCCAGAACGCCGAGCTGAAAATCTTTACAGGCATAAACTGAATGGCCGACCATTCTGCCTTTGCTAAGGTACCTACCTTAGCGTATGTTTGCAATTGAAGAGATGTGGAAGGCGCGTCGACAGAAGAGGCGTGTGTAATTCATGGACAACTAGGAAAATAAGAGCAAATGGGACACATAGTGTTTACGCATAGCAGTCTCAAAATTGTTCGGATGAATCCGTGTTTTTGTATTTTCGCATTTATGTATCTTGACCCCTTTTCCTGTCTGAGTTCATATTTATCTTCAGCCACCGATTTCCTTTCCTTGTTTCATGAGACTTACCATTCGTGTATCAAGGCGCCTCCATGCAGTACCGTACGGTACTTATACAGTTTGCTCACTCACATCGCTATGGTAACAAGTTACCTGACAGCAAAGAAGCTCGGCAGTAGCAATATCTTGTAAGGCTTGAGCAATCAGACATGGTCGACAGTCTCAACCTTCCGCTTGCTCAGCTCGCATTTCTCAGCTCTAGCAGCCTCCAAACCCGCAATAGCTTCGTCCAGGCCTTCAACAATACATTCAATATCCCGCCTCATTTTCGTAATATAATAGTTCCAGTGGGATGCACGGCGTTTCTTCTTGTGCTGCATGAGATGCTCGAACCTACGACGCACCCACTCGAGCATCTTCTCCCGCTCTTCAATATAGACTTGCAGGATAATCTGACGCTCGACCAAGTCGCGAAAGTGCATGAACCACGCTTGTTCGTGCCCTTGGTTGAGTCAGCGATATCGGAGGGACGACGCGATATATCACGTTTTGGCGGGATACGGACCTGCTCCTCTGTCTTGCCAGAGGCATGGGCCCCTTGAAGGTGATGCTCGGCCGCGTGGTCTCGATCGGCTTTGGATTGGTCAAGGTTGTTGGGAGTACCCATTGCTGCGGACTTCTGTGATGGTTGAGGTATAGTAAGTGTGTGGCGGTATTGTGTTGAGACCGTGGTCTGAATGCAAGTGGTGAGAGAGGTGAGGACATGGATGGAAGATGCGAAATCAGATGGAGAGCCGGAAGGCAGAGCCCATGATATATAGCTTAGTGAACCATAGTTGCTGGATCGAGTCTTTACTGTGTTAACAATGCGATTGTTAACCAGGGGCTTTGTAATTTCTTCCCGACACGGCATTGTCCTGTTCGTGTTATTGGAGCTAGCTGCTTGCTTGAGCCTTTCGATGACTACACAACTCGTGCCGTTCTTTCTACAGAGTTCAGGTCTGTTGATAACAAAGGAGCACCTGCCAAAAGACACCAACAGGCTTGCACTTGGTCTAGACCTTTCGTAGTTCGGGCCTCAGGAAAAGACATACGTCACGTGGTTCCCATCCAGGGGTTACTCATCTCTGAGATGGAGGGATTGAATGAAACATTGTAGTCGAAGGGTTTGAACCATACACTCACAACAGCTCAAGCCCAGTCCTACTATGTGCATCTTCTCTTTGCGTGATTACAAAGTACGTTATATTCACGAAGCTATGCCAGAATCTCTCTCAAAACGCCCTCCTCTGGGACTGAGCCTGGAAGTAGTATATCCCTTTGGAAAACCTGCATCGTATTGTACCAGAACAACTGAATAGCCTGTACTCCCCATGGTCCGCCGGGTTCATTTTCGATCGCAGGTTATTCCAAGAATTGTCAAACAATACTGTCCCAGATACCCGAGCAGATTGGGGGCAACCGACTTGGCAACTGCCCTAGTATTCTTCAGTGTGGTATCTAAGTTCGCTTGCCCTTCAAAATGCGATTCCTGCGGTCGCGCTCCTTTAGCAGCTTGAAGAGGATGTAGACATAGTCAGAGAGCCGGCGCTCCTCTCTCTCGAGATTCTGAAGAGCCGCACGCTTATTGTGCGCGGCAGCCTCCCAGCAACGAACCAGTCCGTGGCGTCCCGGTCCCGCGGCGGATCCTTTGCTCCCTGGATGCTGCCAGCAGACGCCTGTACGAGCTAGGAATGCCTGCCACAGTAGGGAGTCTTTATCTTCCGCGAATTTCTCGAGGTTGTCCTCGTGATACTCGACATGGCGGATCACCCTTGTCAGCTCGGCGAGGTGGCCGTCGATGACGGCGTCTAGGTCCTCAATGTCGCGGACTGAGAAGGGCCAGTTCTCCCTTGCATAGGCGGACGAGCTGCGGCTTGACGAGGAACTATCTGGAGATTTCCCGCGAGCCGAACTATCGCGGCGTAGAGACGAGGGTTCACGGGAAGGCGGTCCGTGATTAGAGCAGCACGATGAGGAGTGAGACCCTTTAGTGACATGGAACTTCTCTGGATCTGTCGAGGAGCTGGGTTCCTTGGAATTGGCAGACCCCTGAGCTTCTCGCGAATGTTCGTGGGGCGCAAAGTCCTGGATGTCGGACATGGTTTCGGTAACGTCTTTGCTTGCTAAAGTCTTAGAAATTTGCGTGTTATTCTGATGAGGCTGCAGATGTTGGGTTAGGAGGAGTGCAGGTTGCGAAAGGCGCAGAGGAGGGAGCATATATATATATGCGCAGAAGGTTGCCATTCACCCTAAAGGCTGAAGTGTAGTGAAAGATCTTCTTCGAGTTACTATAGTAAGGAGGTCAGGTATACCATCCTCTTGGTCGGAGGTATCTTCAAGTGTTGAAGCATCGAGTGAAGAGGAGGCGTCCACTCCTTCCAGTATGACAATGCATTGCCTATCCAAAAAGTCGCTATATACATCCAAATATGCATTATTTCCCTCCTGCGGTAGTGTCTGCCGTGCTGTCTATGTTAAAACAAGGTCCCTCTCGTAGGTCAACGGTCCAAATAAGATTCGCTTCCGAAATTTGTTCTTGCACAAGATCCCACTTGGAACCCATTCGCCAAAAACGCCGATCTGCCTTCAAATGGCCCCGAAAATGCAAGAATATGCTTTCCACCTGCTGTGTTCCTCCTCGTGCATCGTCATTAATCGAAGCCGTTGAAACAATCTTGCTCGCCTGTCGTGAGCGGCATACCAAGCTTCGCATCATACAGTATTTCGTCTTTATTGAGTTTTCCGCCTTCACTTCCCATTAGAGGTAACAGATCAATCGCCGTCGTCGATCTCGCTACCGCTACTCGACGATGAGCCGGTTACGGTACCGCGCATGTTTTGTCTTGCGACGTGAACGAGGCGGTAGATGCCGTAGCCGATCAATATAAGGATGATGAAGATGACAATGACTATGACTGCTATCACATCGTTCTCCTTCATGGCGGCGGGTGTGAGCCCAGCTCAGATGTCTGAGCGGGCGGTAGAGTAGACGGAGATCGGGACGAGCTGGTCAGCGTCGAGGCCGAGGTCGACGTATAGTGGAGTGTTTCAGTGCGGACCCGGCGATAGCTTTAGGGCTGCCTTGGCAGATGGTTTGAAGAAAGTATTGTCTCGACTGTGGAATGTTGGGACTTTGCTAAGCGGTTGATGGGCGAATGATGATGGTGAAAGATGTCTCGGACAAGCTTGCTGCCCAAAGCCGTGATGAGCTATATGGATTAAGTCTTGGCGAGTGGGAGAGTAAGATAGATGCACAAGACAGATGCTTTATTGTCTCCAAGAGTAGACTTGCTGCAGAGAATCGTATGCAAGTTGATTGTAAGAGAAAAAAGCGAACAGATTGTGGAAGAACCAGCAGCACAACCCGCTTGGGCATGCGGTTTGCCGAGTTCAAATATTGGGGTTGCCCCGCCACCACCTCAAGTAAATAATCGCGAGGTTGGCGGGTGGGATGCGGCTTTCCAACCACCAAAAGTATGTCGACAGGGATCTCACGGACCAGTTATAGTGGGCCACACGCTCATTGGACGGCGTAAGCTCCAGACGACAAGAGCTCTGTTTCCCCTGTCTGACAGGGGTCACTCTCGAGATGAGCCTTGACTAGGTAGCTATCCAACAGCGTGGAACATTGAAAATGATTCCTTCCTTGTTGCGTTGAAACCGGCTACATAACTGGTTACACATGTTCAAAAAAGCAATGCTAAAGACTAGCAAATATAGCCGTGAGCACGGGCAGGGCTGACCAGCCTAGGCTAAGCAAATCATCAAAACAGCCAACCACATGATGATACAGGTTGGAAAACCAGGATGGTCAATCAGGAGGCAACGAATCTGAAGGGCTACCAGTCTTCGGATTTGCAATGCTCGCCATTTCCAACTCCCTTGCGCCGTCCTCAAAATCGAAGTAAACGCCTATTTTCAGCTCGAATATGCGACACGGAGTATTACATTACAGCCTCCTCGGCCGTGTCCTCTGCATCTTTCTTGATAATCCGCACATGCCTCTCGTAGAACTCGAGCATCTGTTTGCCGAGTAGTCAGCTTTGGGCCGGTCAAGTTCCATCCAAGTCAGATTGCATACCTTTTGAGGACACCGCTTGTATATTACGCTGGTCTCATGCTGGGTCTTGTGGCCGTCCTTCCACGTCAGGTAGACCATGAGCTTGCCTGACTCCTCGTCCTCGCAGGCGTCCAGGTCTGTGATTTGGTCCTCCCACGAGCCGGCTGGTGGCTTCCAAGCTACTTGTTTGGCTGTGGCAGGAGGGTTCGTTTCGGCAGGATGGTCTCCGTTCTTGCGCGATCGCTTGCTACTCGACGTAGGCGTATCTGATTGTAGGCGACCCCGTTTCTTGTTCTTCAGGCCGCTTTGTACCTCCTCCATGATCTTCTCTTTGCCGCCAAAGCGGGCATAATATTCGTCAAGGACAGATGTTTCCCTAGCCGGGTCAGCGAGACTTCCTTGTCGTCGAAACCATTTTTGAGGAGTAGGCATACAGTAGGTTTTCTTCTGGCTCCCAGGTCTGGTCTGATTTCTTCTCATACCCTTCCCACTTCACCTCGAATTTGATCTGGTTGGTTGCATTGTCCCAGCGATGGCTTAGAATCTTTTCGACAACATATCTGCGCATGGTCAGAATGCCCTCGACGCATTGTATGGATAGTTCCTTACTCTTCTGGGTCTTCACCGTCCTCGCCTTCTTCGTCAACATCTTCATCGTCCGCGACTATGCCATTTGTCGCCGGTTTCGTGTCGATCATGTCTTCATCGCCCAACTCGAGCGGCTCCGGCTCCTTGTATCTGACAGCGGTCTTCGATCTTCCTGAACGGTTGGGGGTCCCGCGCGTGACCTCAACGTCCGAGGTCTCCTCGTCACTGATGGCTTCGGTGTAACGGGTCAGTCTCGCCATCGTGAACACCTGGTAAAGGCAAGAAAGCGAAAAGGGTGAAGGCGCAAACGGAGGATTAGAAGTCAAATGCTGGTTCAAAGTAGGTATGACAGATTGAAGCGTAGACAGGTCTGCGATCTAATGCGCCTGCCGTGTTTGCGAACAAATCGTTTGCGCCTCGACCCAGCTAGAATAACGTCTGCATAAGAGCGCAAAGTTCCTTGACTTACCGGGAGGCATATTTGTTATCACAGAAAACTCTGGAGCGAAGTGATCTAGCAATTGAGGAAGGAGGACCTTGGTTGTGTACAGTATTGAAGGCAGTGCTAGAGCAATCGACTTTTGGAAGTGGAGGCCGGCAATGGAAGTCGCGATCGCTTCGTCTGGGCGCGTGAATGACCAACGCGAATTACCCTAGAGCGAAATGGAAATGGCTGGACTGCGGATCCACTTTCGGCGCTAAGCGAGCTCTTAAGCTCGGATCCACGTGACGAGACCTAGAGCTTTCCAATCGCCAACAACATGGAAGAACGAGGCTACAAGTCATCGCCGTTTGTTACAAGTGATCACGAACAGTGGCAGGACAGTTATAGTTGGATACATGCTTTCAGTCTCTTCATTTCAGGTCCTAAATTCGGATTCGATTATCTTCACCTACCTGTTTGCCTTTGTCCTTCGACTGACCTGAGATTTACCTATTACTTACCGCAAGCGCGCAGGTTCGCTCCTTCGAGAGCCTCAAGACGGTCAAAGAAATCTAGACTGGGTCGATCAACAACGATGCACTCAACATCTTGAGATTGATCATCTCCGTAATGACGCCTCTCCTGCAGAGCGCCGATCTCGGTGGACTGGCCCTCCTCCGCCGTCCCCATTCGCGTCCAAAGCGAGTCCAAGTCCTTGTCGATGGTATCCAAGCCCTCGTAGGCTAAGCTGTGAGAGGCTGCGTCTTTGTCGTTAGAAGACTTGCTATCGTCGTCGCTCTCGCTTACCTCTTCGTCAATCTTGGCCCATTCGGCTGCCTCCTCATTGACCCAGTCCAACAGCTCGATATCATAAACCGTAGGCGGCATAGCATTTGCAGTGCCCTCTGTTGGCCGCATGTTCCTACCGACAGTAACCCAGTTAGAGATAAAGTTACTCTTCACTGCTGCGTCTTCAGGCGTTGTCTCTTCCGTCGGCGACGCGGCAATGTCGTCAGTAGTACACCAGCTGTCGTCAGACTCGCTGGAGGAGCAGATGCTCTCACACTGTACACGATCCGAATCATAATCAAAGAGCGTTTCGATCAGTGTTCCCTCCTCCTCATTGACTATCAGCTCACCCCTCATCTCAATGGCGTCATCGTCAACGCCATAGAATCTTAGGAGGTTCCGCAGCCGTTTGTCCTTGTTGGAGACCTGATCGTCATCAACGGACAAACCAGCCCAAGATACATCATCTTCTTCGTCCATCGCCCCGATAAACTCGTCTACCGCCAGCTCAGAACGAAGCTCATCCACAATGCTATCCGTATCTTCGCCCGGATCCTCGGCGTAGTCATCGTGAAGATCGACGAGGGGCCCGTGGACCGGTGTGCCTGGGAGACATATTATTGAAGAAGTCGGCGAGCTTAGTGCGGCTGTATCGGTGAAAGACCCCGTGGGTGGATCGTAGAGGGCTGTTCCTGCTGAGCCTTCGGGTGTCTCTTCCGACTCTCCGGGAGATGAAGGGGAGCTGGGGATGGCGTGGTAGCCCCAGTGGAGCTTGAGGAAACTAAGAGGCATGGTTTACCACTTACCTTGGACTTACCTCGACGGAACGCCCGACTGTCGACTTCGGGAGAGGATGATCAAGTCGGTGCAAGGTAATTCCGTTCACTCGCCTTTCCCGACAACACTCTTGGTGGCAGTTGTGATGGCGAGGGAAAGTAGAAATTGCCCAAGGAAGCTTGAAGATTTTATATGCCCTCGACGACTGTGCCCATTGTAGGTGCTTGTGAGGAAATCAAAGAACACAACACGATTATTGTTCATTACGAGCATTGTTGTAATAAACAATGTTGACAAAGCCATAACAGGCATCGTGTCATTTAATCTCTGGCATGGAACTTTCAGGTTCTCGTTCATTGGCTATGCCTGAAATCCTTTGTATGCAACGGAAGAAAAGAAACCCCTAGTTAGGCCTAAAACGCTGGTAGTAGTTACGTACTGCAAGGTAATGATAACTTTTATTATACACAGACCTGTGGCTTCGTACAGATACCTCCTAGGTAGTGCAGGCTGTCTGTCAAGTGACAGATCTCAAAGCTGTTCCGGTCATAGCGAGAAACGCTGAGGCACCGCCAGAGGTCGGTCGCCCTTCCTTGCCCGGTACTACGGCACCGTATCTTTGCCCCAATAGCTCAGTAAAGAAGCCGAAGTGTGGTGTGGACCCAGCCATTAACTTGCCTCTTCTCTGCCCATGCTATCTTCAGAGAGTCTGTATTCGCCACAATAATACAAGGCCAAAATCAGTTGGCCACGACGTTTGAGAAGTATTTCGCATTAGTGAAACAGGGCGAGAACCTTGTCCAAGGCATCGCTCGGGGCGGCCCAGAACGCAAGAGCAATAATCAAATATAGACCGAAGAGCTGTGGATATGTCAGTGTATTGCAGATGTAGCCACGTTCAGGGGTTCTTACCATAGCGCCCTCGAGATAGTTAGATTTTCCATCTTGGACAGTGTATGTGACGACAAGCACCGACAATGCGAAGGCAATAGTCTCGACTAGACAGTCATTCGTCAGCACCCAAATAGCAATAGGCTACGAAACAATAGGCACTTACAAGTCTCGAAGTGCAGGCTCATAGGCTGGTCAATGATCCAGCCCAAGATAACCAAGAAAGGAGTAACAAGAAGGGCAATCTGGATGCTCGATCCGATGGCGACTCCCATGGCCAGATCCATCTTGTTCCGAACAGCGACGACGCACGCCGTAACGTGCTCAGCGGCGTTACCCACAATAGGTATCAGGATCAAACCGATGAAATTCTTGCTAATATCGTGCTTCTCAACGATAGCATCGATGCTGTCGACCAGATAGTCGGCGCACACAGACACCATCAATGTCACGACGATCAATACCGCAGCTGCAGCCCAAGGACTCATGATGTCGGCATCCTCCTCCTCAGTCATCGCCTCGAGCTCGGCGGGATCTTCGGGCATGAACAGATTCTTATGTGTCCGCAGCTGGAACCAGAGGTACAAGATATAGAGCAAGAGCAGTATTATCGCCGTTCCTCGCGACAGAAGCAGGATGCTCGACTGCTTTTCGTGCTCGTGGGCGGAATCCAGGACGTTGTAGAGCGCAGCCGGGATGACCAAGGAGGCGGAAGAGAGAGCCATGAGCGAGCAAGTAGTCTGTGCCGTCACCGACTGGAAACTCTGCTCCATACCCTGCCCATTTGCATCGCGCATGTTGAAGAAGCCGCCTAGCATGAAGCACATACCCAAGACAAGCAGCAAGTTAGAGAGGATGGAGCCAAGCATAGATGACTGAACCACTTCGATCTCGCCAGCCCGTAACGCGATGATGCTGACCTATTTGACCTGTTAGCAAGGGGCGCAAAGCCGACGTTGAGTTAATGAGATACCCACGATGAGCTCAACCGCATTACCAAAGGTAGCGTTTAACAGCCCTCCAAGTGTCTCCCCGAGCCGTTTTGATATCTCCTCGGTAGCAAATGATAGACAGGCAGCCAAGGGGATAATGGCAAGGAAGTTCAGAGTGAAGACGGCAGTAGGGTCCCACTTCATCATACCGGCGATGATGCCGATAGGAACAAAAACAAGGAGGATGTTGACGGGGCCTCCATGGAGTTAGCAGTGCCCAGCATCAGCGTACATCAGCGGACGGAGTTCCACATACTGCTCAACAAGGTGACCTTGATCACGTTAAAGGTTTTGGCCAACGCTCGTACAATCACATTGTTGCTGTGCATGCCCGGAGTCTGCCTGCGGTCGAAGAAGACACGGCGGAGGAAAGAGGCGCGACTCTCCTCCGGGGAGTGGTACCCGAGCAGCGGGCTTTCTTCGTCCATGATGTGCCCGTTGTCCTGGGCGTTTGTAGTGGTCCACGTCTTGCGGAGCTTCCGGCGGAAATCTACGACGGCTGGAGAGTCTGTTAACCAAAGGCTGCCCATAGCTAAGTGGTACAAGATCTAGGTGTTCGGATATCCGGGTTGGGAGAATCCATGCTGCGGTGCAACTGTATACGCCGCCAGGATGGCGCAGATGTCCAAGTGATACTTGGGTGCTTAGTCGGCGGTGAAAGTCGCAGGTGATATTGGGGAGTTGACAAAGGGAACGATGGGTGATTAGATAGAGACGGAAGAATACTCACACACCATGGTTATCCGCTGCGTGTTTCGCTAGTGCTAAAGCGGATGTGCCGTGCTGATTCAGTAACAAAGTTGAGAGCAAATCTCAAACTTTGCCCAGAGTCAAACTCTAACTAAGCACAAGTCCAACGGCAGCAGAAGATGACGGAACAGAGCTTTCGAGGAGACAGCTCAATTGGGCTCTTCTAGGCTCCTGGGCGGGCAACTGGTATCGGCGGGGGTCTCGAATGCGCCAATTGCAGTGGAAGCGTGTGTCTGAATCCACGTCACCAGGCGAGGTGACGATTGACGGAGGAGATTGATGTTGGGCTCGGTGCAACGCCAAGAGTGGCTGTGTAAATCGTGAGATGCAGAATGGGAGAATCAAAGGAACGGAAGATGAGACGTTTGCGGATGGGGTGGAACTTAACCCCGGCGCGAGAGCTCTGCCAGATGGAGATTGAGCAGGAGACGATGTCTTACGACGGGATGAACCTTGCTCAATATCCAACCTGTCTTTGAACTGTGTTCCAGGACTTTTGGTGTTGTTACACGTGTGGTCAAATGTTTTGTGAGGGTTGGTGCTGCTCCAGCTACTTGCAAGCTTACCAGTAAAGTTACAAGGATTTACAGAGTCTCTGGCGTCACAGGAGACAGAGCGGTTGGCCCGCAGTTGAGGTCTTTGCCTGTTTGGGAGAGCTTCGATGCTGCGGGGCACTCACGATCCAGGAGCTTCCCCTGGCAACCTCACTCACGCTAAACCAAGCTTAGAACAAGGTATTTCTTGGTATTGGAGTCGCCCACAAGTGCCGGTGTCATACGCAGTAAAGACCTAGGCAGTACCTGAGAGTACACATACTGCAGTAGTAACCTGTCATCGCCTTTTATTTCTATGACCTTGATTTTCGTTGACTGACCGACTGACGAGTTGACTGATCTTACATTCGGTATTTAGCCCATGAAACCGGGGCAAATGGTATACTCGATAGAGATTCGTGAAACTGAAGATTAGGATATTCTCTGCCAAGAACGAGAGGCCTCCCATCGTCTTGACTCGTTGCAATGGTCCGTGCCTTATCCGACGTCACTCTTTCTCCTTCTGGGTACAGAATGAAAACCCATGCATCGCTCTTGTAGATCAGAAAACCCCCCACCATGAACGACAACTCTCGATGCAGGTGGACGGAATTGCACGTGTTGACCTGCTGTCTTCCGTTCCTTTCCTTCGGTCTTTCCTTTGCACCCTTAAACTGATTGGACTTGAATATCACACAACGATGCCACAGTACATCACATTGATCATGCGCGAGTATTCAATCCTATATGCCACAATTAACATAAGAGCGCATGTTTATCCTCGATCCTAGCTGGACGCAGGTGCGCTTTTCATTGCCGATGCCGAAATAATTCGTGGTTGGCGACAGTATCGGCGTCAATCGGCCCCGCTGCGGCCGGAGGAGCCGTTGTCTCCCGGAGTCGAGTAGATGGATTACGGTGCCAAAGCACCGCTCTGTCATTGAGATGCAGAAGCATCCGTCGAAACTAGAATGCTCCTGAGCGTTGTCAATGCTTACAATCGTCAACCTCAGATTTATTCCGGCTCCTAGTGCCGACAAGAATTTGTGATTCCAAACCGTCGCGCCCTTCGCTCGAATATTTGTCATGCACCGTGACGAGCATCTCCGCGTGCCTTTGAGCCGAGCAATGTATGGGCATTACTCATCCCCGCCCAATGTTCCAGAATCTATATGGAGGTTTGTGTGTAGGAATACTAATTGTCAAGCACGCAACTGAAAGCTGTTCATGTATATAATTCCATGATGTTGGTTTCTGTCCAGTTTCTCGCACCCTGCACCACTGCGCAGTTCAACCTATCAGTCGAATTATAGCAACAAGCACTGCACCTCGTCATCACTACCACAATGCCAGGTCTTACAGTCCCCACGGGCAGCTGGCACCCGGGCGAGGTCGCCGTGCATAAGCTGCTCAATATCCCAGACTACGGGGGGAAACCTACCTCACGCGGCATGCCACCTCAATATGGCTACAGAATAGCTGCCTCTCCGCTCATCGCTTTCGGAGCACTAGACGAAGAAGGAAGACCATGGACTACCATCTTGGGCGGCGAACGCGGCTTCAGCCAACCCATCCAGCAAGGAATCCTGGGTGTCAAGTGCCTCGTGGACAAGAAATACGATCCTGTCGTACAGGCGCTCCTTGGCTCCGTTCCGCCAGAGGGCGAGCTAGTGCGTAGAGAGGTCCCGTTGAGTGCTCTGAGCGTCGACTTGGAGAACCGCGACCGGGTCAAGATAGCAGGCCGCTTCATTGCTGGTGTCATGGACAGCGAGGGTTCAACAGACTCCGGGGTCGGCGAAGTTGAGATGGCCGTCCTTGTCAAGGAGACCCTGGGGAACTGTCCGAAATATATGAATAAGAAGGATATCAGGCCGCATCTACCCTCGCCGGAGGTGGTGTCTGAAACCCTGCCACTGCCTAAGGAAGCGCTAGACCTGATCGACAAGGCGGACATGTTCTTCCTCACCTCCGCCAACGGCGAGGCAATGGACACAAATCATCGCGGCGGGCCACCGGGTTTCGTGCGGGTAGCTAGGAATACGCCGGAGGAAGTTGTGCTGGTGTACCCGGAGTACTCGGGTAACAGGCTTTACGAATCCCTGGGCAACCTGTATCTCAACCCTAAGATCGGAATCGCTATCCCAGACTTCGACACCTCGGACGTGCTCTATTTGATCGGCACGACCAAGATATTAGCCGGTGCAGATGCCACTGCTCTCATACCACACCAGAAACTAGCCATCAAGATCACCGTCACCGCGGCTCGGTTCGTCAAGGACAGCCTTCCCTTCCGCGGCATCCTCGGGGAGCGGTCGTCGTACAACCCTCCCGTACGTAAGCTCGCGGTCGAGGGCGCCCTTCCGGCTGAGGGAAAGCAAGAGGCAGCGGCGACGGCTACCTTGGTCAAGCGGGTGGTGCTCACGCCGACGATCAACCGCTACACATTCCAGTTCAACGCGGTGCGGCACAAACGGCGGATGAAGGCGTGGAAGGCCGGGCAGTACATCACCCTGGACTTCAGCCCGGAGCTGGACAATGGATGGAGCCATATGCGGGACGGCGATCCGCAGAGTCTGAATGATGATTTTATTAGGACTTTTACCATCTCCAGTCCGCCTTCCGTTGTGCCGGCCGGTAGTGGAGACGACGTGGAGATTCAGGATGGGACGGAATTTGAGATCACTGCAAGAACCCACGGTCCTGCTACGACGTTGCTGGCGAGACATAACCTCCGCATGCCGCTCGAGATCCCTGTCATTGGGTTTGGGGGTGATGAAGGGTTCCGTATCAGTGCCTTGAGGGGGTCCAAGATGCCTATATTCGTTGCCGGAGGAGTGGGCATCACGCCGTTGCTGGCACAGGTTGGTGATTTACTTCGCGACGGTGAAGATGTGAATCTGAGAGTTATATGGACCCTGAGGGCGGAGGACCTACCCCTCGCCCTTAGGGTCCTCGAGGCAAACAAGCGGCTAGGCAGTATCATGCAGCTGTTTGTTACCGGCATAGTAAAAGTCAAAGGGAAGGATTTGGTATCGAAGATTGAGGCTTTGGGAACAGAAGTTGTTGCTAGGCGGCTCGCGAGAGATGATGTCCTTCAGCCAGCAGATGATAGCTTGAGCCATGGAGGCAGGAAGTACTATCTATGTGTTAGTCCTGAACTACAGAAAGTGTTGATGGAATGGTTGGCCGGCGAGGAGGTCGTTTCTGAGAGCTTCAACTACTGAAGCCGAACAGCAGCCGGAGGCTTAGCCACGGTTTTGAACTAGACATAGTAAATTCGCCAAAGGCACCAAATTGACCCTGATCAGGCAGTTTGTTCCGGATGGATGGCGTATTTAGGGACGTGATGACCTGGATATACCGGATATAGGGGCCCGAGACTAGCACTACCCTGTCGATCACAGCCAATTTCAGCCCCAAGAAATGACATCACAGCACTCGAGAACGCAAATCATGTCTTCTACAATTACACATAACTGTACATAACATATCAGAAAGCTGTCAGAACACTCTCTTCACATCAATCACGAAATGTGAAGCTCATACAGATTCGTTCGAGCTGTCGGTCGGCGAAGACAGTCTATCTTTCCTTTTACTTAAAGGATAATATAATAACCTAGTCATGAACGCTCCTCTAGTCGGCCTCGCCGTCACTCCGACGGTGGTGTCCACTCTGCTGTCACATGTAAGAGGCCCTTGGCTCTCTCTCTCCACCCTCATCTCTTTCTATCCGACGGTCTTTGTGTGAATTAACACGATCGCAGTATATCAACCGCAAACCCCTTCGCCAGCGCCCAACAGCCCATCTTTCCTACGACGAAGGCCTGCACCTCATCCGCTCCTTCCTGCAGCATGCATCGCATCACACCGTAGAGGAGCTGCAAGCCTTCACCTCGCAATGGGTGCCGCACCCCCAATGGGTCAAGGTCGACGAGGCCGTCGTACCCCCCGACATCCTCGAACGCGCCGCCGAGATGCTGCGGGCGCAGCTCGGGCCCGAGGGCCTCAAGCGCGTCGGCGGCGAGAAGTGGTGGACCTGGCGCAAGCCGGGCAAGGAGAGCGCGGCGCTGCGGGCGGAGTGGATCGAGATGAAGGCCGACTACAACGAGAGGAGGAGGGCTGGTGAGAACGCGGGGAACAGGGTGATGCTGTACGTCCACGGCGGGGCGTACTTCTTCGGCAGCGTCGACGAGCACCGGTACCAGATGCAGCGGCACGCGAGGAAGCTGAAGGCGCGCGTGTTCGCGCCCAGGTACCGCCTGGCACCGCAGTTCCCCTTCCCGTGCGGCCTGCAGGACTGCCTGGCCGCGTACCTGTATCTCCTGACCCAAGTGGAGCCGAGCTGCATCGTGCTGGCGGGCGATTCGGCCGGCGCCGGCATGGTTGTCTCTGTGCTTGTCACGCTTCGCGATCGGGGCGTGCCCCTGCCCGCCGGCGCGGTGTTGATCAGCCCGTGGGTGGACCTGACTCACAGCTTCCCGAGTGTGGCCGGCGACGCGCCGCTGGATTATATCCCGCAGTCCGGGTTTCACCATAGGCCGAGCGAGGCGTGGCCGCCACCGGATGAAGAGGAGTTGGAGGTTATCAAGAAGGTTGTCATTGGGCAGAAGAAGGAGTTGGCTGAGGAGTCCGAGACCGGTAATGGGGCAAGCGGCGAGGGTGGTGAGGGTGTGCCAACGATTAGCGACGTTAAGGAGAAAACTCATCGGCTCTCTCTGGTCATTGACGGGCAGCACATCGAGATCAAGGAGCAGATCCAGATGTACACCACCAACGAGCTGTTGGCGCACCCGCTCGTCAGCCCGGTCATGCAGCCGACTTTAGGCGGTCTGCCACCCCTACTGGTCATGGTTGGGGGAGGAGAGATTCTGAGGGACGAGCAGATCTATCTCGCGCACAAGTGCGCCAATCCAAAGAAGTACCTTCCTCCCGAAGCCCTTCTGGATGACCACGCAAGGGAGCAGATCGAGAAGTACAAGCCAACCGACGTCCAGCTCCAGGTGTGGGACGACCTCTGTCATGTTGCGCCTACACTCAGCTTTACCCGTCCGGCAAAGTACATGTACCGAAGCGTCGCACAGTTCGGCGCCTGGGCGCTTGCAAGAGCACAGAAGACCGCTATGGACATCTTGAACGACGATAATATCTCCGTCATATCTGGATCGGAGTCGGACCAGGATGCGCGGGAGGGGAAAGACGTGGATACCCACCAGGACAGCAGCCTGAAACAGACCGTCGGTCATGCCGGCGATGCCATTCCGCCGTTTGTCAACCATATGGTGCGCCAGCGCATAACGCGCCACGGCGACATTCTTCCTCTTCCCGCGCCAGAAGAACTGCCCGGATGCGCATTGAGCAACGAGTTGGTCGGCGTGATCAAGCAGGGGCCCGTGAAGAAGTGGCTGGACCAGAAGCGCAGGTGGGACTCACGATATAAAAGCGTCAAAACCAGGGTGCACGAGAAGAGGATCAGAGATGCGAAGGCTGGGTTTGAGAGCTTTGGAGCTGGCGAGATGCCGCCGCCGAGTGCGTTGGCTGGACGTAGGAGGATGGGAGGCGACATGATGAAGGAGAAGAAGAGGGCCAAGAGTTATTGGTTGAGTATTTGGAGTCTCTGGGGTTCGAAGCACGACGAGATGACTGTTGAGAGGGAGAGGGTTGCTGAGGGAAGAGAGAAGGTGGAGGTTATTGATGAGAGAGGCGAGAGTGAGGTCCAAAGTGGTGAAGGCAGGGAAGGTCGTGCGACCGTTACGTGTGCCGATGATAGGGCTGGGAGGTCCGGTGCGAAAGGCAAGGCAGGGGACTTGAGCCGCAGCCGGTCAAGAAGAAGAACGGTGACAGACCAGAATCAGACTGGCAGCCTTGATAATTTGGAGGACGGTGCTGGATCAGAGCCGCCCATGCCAAATACCCATGGCAAGGACACAGATGGCAAGTTTTTGAGCCCGGACTATGTTCCGGATACAGGCGTCACGGGGAAGAGACCGAGGGTCGACGGCATCGCGATGCCATTCAGTATCAAGAAGGAGGCGGAGACAGCGAGTATGATCACGTTGAACTCGGGAAGGATGGATGGGGTAGCGTCCAGACAGAGTGGCACTCCGAGGCCGATGAGCCCAGCCACGGTGGACGAGAAGAATATTGATAAAGACGAGGAGGGTGACGATGTTGGAAGCCCCCGGGTCGGCGATATTGGAGCTCATGGCGACCTGACGCCGGGATTCCAAACGCCAGCTCTGGAAAGACCTGGATTGGAGACTTTTGTTACAGCCGCAGAAGATCTGCCCAAGGTGAATGGCGTGGCCTCGGAGTGAGATGGCACGATGGCTTTTATTTTTGTTTTTAATGCGCTGTTTTAGTTCGTTACCTACTGAATACCCCCATCCGGTTTCTTTTGCTGGTGGACAGCTATCAACTTGTCATGGATAAGACGACTACGCTCTTGAGCTATTGTACGTCTTGCGAGGAATTGCTGTTGGTGCGTGGTTGGGCGAAGTCACATGGCCTGGGCTTGGGCTTCCTCACGAACCGCTTAAGCCCTTTAAGAAGTCAAATATCGAGTTGATTCATCACCGCGGAGTGTTAAGTGGCGCATTGGAACCCGCCACACTCACTACAGACACGAGGACAACCGTCAGGGGGCTCTGCAGGTCCCGAGTTCGATTCCACCTCGGTCGACTCCCAACCCGGTTGTATAACCTCGCAAAACAATACCCCACCCCGCAACAGGGAACCTGAAAAGGAGGGGGGGGCTGTAGCTACCATGCGGATTAAGTTGGTAGGCTGGGCCTTGAGCAGCATCTCGCGATGTTTCTTTTTTGTGTTTTACACATCTTTTAGTATCAAAACTTGGAGACATGCCCCCCGAGATTAGAATGTATATGAACCATTACAGTCTTTTTGCCCTTATTTTTTGGTATATCCATCCTATATGTACAAAGTTATGATTGTTGTTATACACTATGTTGCTCTTGCAGACGCTTATAGCCTCGCAGCCCCGCAGCGATATGTCTATGTCATGATGAACCCGTTCCTTTGGGAAGACGCTATCCCACTCATTCTACAGCCCGCACTTGGGAATCGCCACTCAGTCCACCGCATTCTCCCGCTTCCACCTGTTGAGATAGAGTGCTGGATCCCGTGGGCCGTCTTTAGTGTCGTACTGACCGTATGTCTTGTCTACATTCAAGGACACGAACGGCGTAAGCTGTAAGGATCCTTGTCAGTACTATGATCTGTATGCGAGATCTAAAACGCTCCATTATGGTAAGCTGAGAACCATACCTTGAAGTCTTTCAATCCTTGAGGCACGACGTATGTCCGCACACGCGAGTAGTCTACTATGAAGCCACCATGTTTCGTGTGAGTACCGATGGTACCTGTCCGATTTCCCTTGTAGTAGCCCTTGTTGATGTCCTTGGTCGTCAACCGTAGATGACGGTACTTCTTGAGGAGTTGCTGTGTCGGGCGCATGCTGTCGTGTTGCTGGCCGGGTTTGGAACCGAGAATCTTACAGCGCAGCGGTGCGTCGTCGTGTCCCTCTTTGGTTATATGGCATACGGTAAGAGGTCAGCTGTTGTGTATAGTGCTAGGTTGCCTGAGCTACACTACCCTGCCGCCGCCGAATTGAGGTGATGTTGAAAGTTGAAGTTATCGCCAAGCCAAAGCGGAAATATCCGATCAACGCCTGGACCTATCTGATGCAGAAGAGTGGGCCGGTGGGGAAAGTACCCCCGCTGAATTCTCACCGCCCGTATCCCACTCGGCAGAAAAAGTTCCCTTGGAATTTTTGGAGCTCTGCATTGCAATCTTATCGCCCAGCAAAACCTCGAGAGGGCAAGTTGAGAGGCTCCAACCATCCCCGCGACCGCCATCACACCGCCACACCGCCAAAATGCCTGGTCGACAAGCCCATGGGCGGTCACTCATGCCTGGTGTCTCTGGCACAAAGACAGGCAAGAAATCAAACTCAAATCAATCCAAGTCCCGTTCCAAATCACGGTCCAAGGCCCTCGACGCTTTTGCCCTCGCGGAAGAAGCTGTCGGCCCCGAAAAGACCAGAGGCCTTCGTACACGCGACCTCGAACCGTCCCCCGAGCCACAGACACGGAGTAAGCGGTCGCGAGGTGATGAGGATGGCGACGAGGACGACGATGAAGAGGACGAAGACGTAGATAAAGATACCCGGATGAAGAAGAGAGCCAGGCGAGCAGCGGAGGATGGCGAAGAGTTCGACGACCCTGATATGGAGATGGAAGAGGATAGTGAGGGCAATGAGTGGCATGTCGGTGTTGGTGGGGACGACGAAGACTCTGAAATTGACAGCGATGATGCTTTTGGCGAGGAGGACGAGGCCGAGTTTGAAGAGTTTGCCTTCCGCGGAAGTAAATCGAAGAAGTCGAACAAAAAGAGGAGACAAGATGAAGAAGAGGACGACCTCGAAGAAGGAGACGATGACGAGGATCTCGAGTCCCTCGGGTCAGATGCCATTGATCTTGCAACAGCCTTGGATCAGTATTCTGAGACCGACGAAGAGGAGGCTGGAAGGTCCGGTTCATCCGGGTCTGAAGACGAAGACGAAGGGGAGTCTAGCAGTGAGGATAGCGACTCTGAGGACGACGAAGAGGAGGATCCAGCAGCGCGAGACTCCTTGAAGTCTCTAATATCAGGCTTCGCCGGTGAGGAAGACGAGGACGCGGAAGCTGCTAAGTCCACAACGGGTCAAAAAGCCAAGATTGGACTGAAGGATCTCGGCCTGTTTGGCGTAAAAGACCCGCACATCAAGAAATCATTGAAATTGATGAACAAGGAAGAAAAAGCAACCAAACCCGGGGCATCAAAAAAGCTAGACATTCCGCTCGCGCGCCGACAGCAGGACAAGTTGTTGCGGACTGCTGCTTTTGAAAAGGCTTCGGAAACACTGGATAGGTGGACAGATACGGTCAAGTCGAATCGTCGTGCTGAGCACCTCGTCTTCCCACTGGCCCAGAATGCCCACAATGCCGGCCTCGATAACGGCGAACTTCTCCCGCTTAATCCAAAAGCCGCTGGCACAGAGCTAGAACAGACCATCATGGCCATCATGGAAGAAAGCGGTCTAGGTCCTAGCTCGAAGCAGAAGGGGCAAAAGCCACAAGACAGCGAAGACAAAGAGCCCGGCCTTTCTAAAGCTGAGCGGAAGGAGCTCGTTAATCAACGCCGAAGGGAGCGCGATCTTGCCTCTCGCGAACTAGCGCGCGCCAAGCGCATCAAGAAGATCAAGAGCAAGGCATACCGCCGCGTCCACCGTAAGGAGCGCCTCGGCGACGAGGAGGCGACTCTTGCGGCCATGAAAGAGGCGGGAGAGATCGACTCTGAGGAGGAGAAAGAGGCGCAAGACCGACGCCGTGCTATGGAGCGTATGGGAGCCAAGCATAAAGAGAGCCGCTGGGCTAAGATGGGTGCCAAGGCTGGCCGAGCTGTTTGGGACGACGACTTTCGGTCCGGACTGACGGATATGGCCCGGCGGGATGAGGAGCTGAGAAAGCGAATCGAGGGACGGGCTGGTGATGAAGACGATGACGACGACGACGATGTCTCCGAGGCATCCGCTGATTCAGAGACTGAAAGGAGGCGGCTGCTTCGCGACCTAGATCGTGCTGCAGCTGCTGATGAGGCGCCGAAATCTGGATTGATGCAGATGAAGTTCATGCAAAGGCGTGAAGAGGCTTTAAGGAAGGCCAACGACGAGTTGGTTGAGCAAATACGACGGGATCTGGCCTCTGATGCCGAAGAAGAGGATGATGATGAGGAGCAACCTGGTGTTGGTCGCCGCCAGTATGGCGTGAACAAGTCTACTGACGACACTAAGTCAGCGGGCACGTCTCGACGTGCTGCCAGGGCTGCTGCCAGGACTGCCGAAGAAAAAGAAGGCTTCGTTGTTGATACCGCCCCATCGCAGTCGGGTTTGTCCAACGGCCTATCCGAGTCGCAGAACGCATCTCTTGGTGCGGCAGGTGCGTGGTCCCGTGCCGGCCAGGCGCCCCGAAAGGGTAAGAAGGGGATCAAGGGCGCCCCTGTTGAGGAGCTCGATTTCTCCAGCGCCGCAATACTGGCTACTACCAAGTCAGTTTCCAAGAAAAAAAGAGACCGGGAGCAAGGCAAGAATGGTGACGTTGTGTTGGCTGATGGAGCATCATCCGATGAGGAGGACGCGCTCCATCTTCCCATGGCGATACGCGACACGGAACTCATTAAGCGAGCTTTTGCGGGCGAGGACGTGGTCGGCGAGTTTGAGAAGGAAAAGAGAGAAGTGGCTGACGAAGACGACGAGAAGGAGGTCGACAACACCCTGCCTGGCTGGGGCAACTGGGTCGGCGAGGGCGTCAGTAAAAAGCAGAAGCAGAAGCATACAGGCAGATTCATCACCAAGGTAGAAGGAGTGAAGAAGAAAGATCGGAAGGACTGGAAGTTGGAGAGGGTCATCGTTAATGAGAGACGGGTGAGGAAGGTGAGTCTTTTGAGCCGACATCCTCCGAGAAAGATATTTGACTGACACATTGGCGTGATAGAACGAGAAATACCTTGCATCGCAACTACCGCATCCATTTGAGTCGAAGTTGCAGTACGAGCGGTCCCTCCGGTTGCCTGTCGGGCCCGAGTGGGTTACCAAGGAGTCGTTCCAGGACGCAACGAAGCCGCGGGTCATTCTCAAGCCTGGAGTTATTGCGCCTATGTCGAAGCCGATGGTTTGATAAAGCTGTGTTTTGGACATGCACGAAGAGGCCCCATTTGTAATGTTTCTGGGCATGTTTGGATAAGGCAGTTAGATCATCCAGCATTCGAGATGGGAACTAGTTATATCACACCTTGGGACGGAAACCTGTCCTAGACCAGGGCAGCGACGGATAGAAAGAAGACATGAAACCACGAAACCGAGATATTCAGCTACTATAACGACAGATGTGCAAGCTCGACGTGCAAAACGACAGAAACAACCGCAGGGCCTCCAGCCAAGAACAATGATGAATGCGAGTTATCCCGTATAATAAGACACATCCCACCTCCCCAGTCTCGCCGAATACCGGTTCAGCTCCTCGCCAGTCACCTGAGTACCATACAAGCAATCGATATCATGATCGCTAAACATGTCCTCAGTGTCCGCATCACTCGAACTATCATCACTGACCTCCCGCGTCCCAATCTGCCACGGAAGCTTCCTGGCCGCAGGCTTGCCTTCAGGGTTAACAAAGACGCGCCGCACAACCTCATCCCACTTCTGCCGGTCATCGGGCCTGATTCTGAACTTGACGGGCTCGGCCAAGTCGACGGGGCCGTCCTGCCCCTGGAACAGACCTTGCAGTTCGGCGTAGAGCGCGGCGTGCAGTTGCAGACCGATGTCCCTCCTCGAGTAGAGGTTCGACGTAGTCAGCTTCCTGATGCGGTCGTGGGCGTCCGTGATGAGCACCATGTGGCCATCTTCTTCCCAGTGCAACGGCGGCACGGGAGCATCATTCTTGCGAGCCGGGCCAGCCTCGGCTAGACCCTTGGCTATCTCCAGCAGCAAGGCCGGGATGGTGATGCGGTCGCGTGGATTCTCGGCCGTGCAGGCGTCGATGAGGCGCTCGAGGCGGGCGTTGGAGTCGCCGCTGGCGTGGCGGCGCCAGTAGGCTTCTTGCTCGAGATGAGTGAGCTCCTTGAGGCTGTTTACATCGGTGACGCCGAGATCGGGGTCGGGGACAACCTCGTCACCCTGAAAGACCGACTTGCGCTTTTTAGGGGCGGGCTCGACTTCGTTGGAGGCGTTACGGTACATGGACTTGACGATATTGCCGATAGCCCAAACGTTGGTCCACCAGCCGTAATTGCCCTTGATGCCGAGGGCGCCATCCTTATCCTTGTCTTTGTCAGTGGCGGAGTCGTTGCTCTGTGGGTTCAAGGCTTGGGCTCGCTCCTGCAGTAAGGGGATCTCGTTAGATGGGGAAGTTGATTCGCGGTGGCAAAGCTTACTTACCGGGGCATAGTCGCTTGACCCTTTGTAGTGGTTTGACTTCAACGCAAGCTCTCTTTTGGCCTCGGTGGTCCGAAACGGATTCACGGCGCCGGGTATGTGGAGGTCTTCCCATGGATTACTCGTAATGTCGCCAGCAGGCCAACGAAGGGCAGCACTGAGATCTGCGATCTAGGTATTCCATTATCTTTAGTACGAACGGTGTCTACTAGACTAGACCTTGCCTCATGTTTGTAACTAACCTTGATACACACCGAGTTGCCGCAGGTATGACCGTGGTCAGAGTTCAGAGTGGCCGTGACTATCACCGGGTCAAAGTCAGTATCTATCCTTCCCGTTGTATAGGCTGGTGGGTCAATTACTCACGGTTGGGCAGTGTCAGATCCAGATGGATAATCTGGTTCCATCCTTGGACGGGGAAGTCTGGAAACTCAGACCCCCAGGCCATAACCGCGCAGGCCTTGGCTAGACACTGAAACAGCTTCCATGTACTATAAGTCGAGAAGACACTGCTCTCGAGAGGCTCTTGGAAATCGGTCAAGAAGCCGCTGTCGCTATGCGCAGGAAAACCAACCATCTGAGCGAAGTGGGAGGAGCCAGTCATATTCAACAACTCCCGTATTTTGACCTCCTCCCTGAATTGGTGCGTCCAGTCGATTCCCAGGTCCTCCCTCGGCTTGGGTGGCTGATCATCTCCAGGGTACTCCCTGGCATGCTGGCCCGTCTTCACGTTGGCCTTGTATACCAGCTCCCGGGGCGGCGAGCGAGTGGGCTCCCAATTCCAGCCCCAGAACTCGACGTACTTGACGGTTACGATTCTGTCGTTTCTGGAGAGAATCTTCTTGGGCACGTACACGTATCCTTCCTCGGTGTAGAGGAGCGGGTACACGGGCGGCTCACTCGCAAGGTCCAGACGGATGACGCCGTCCTCTTCGGCGGGCCAGTGCAAGGCGAAGGAGAAGGGACCCGGCCGGACGATCTTGTTCTCAATGTAGGCGTTACTCTGCCAGAGGGCTTTAACGGGCTGGAGGCTGCCGTCTTCCGGAGACCTTGTGACGATCAATGGCGCGTGGATGTTACCTGCCTCCCAAGGGCGGCGACGGACGTGGTAGCCGAACTCGAGGCCGTTGGCTTTGACGGAGGCTACGTTGAGGCGCGGGACGACATCTCCAGCTTTGATATGGCCCGAGTCGATGGGGGTTTCTTCGTGGGAATTCTGCCTGGACATGGCTCCTACTGCTTGACTTAGTCAATTGCCGACACGCAGAGGTCCTTCTGAAATACAATTACGGGATAGGTGCTCGTTGAGTTCAAAAGAAAGGGGGAGGAGGAACAGAACAAGACTGACTCCAAATCTTTTTTCTCTTGCTATTGTGGCTCTTTCTCAGACCGACTGTTTCTGACGGAAATGTTACTTAACGCTGCTGCCGGGAGTTGTGTATTTATTGAACGAGCCAGATGACCTTGACATGGGCGCCGGATACAGAGATATAGAAAATATGGCTTGTATGCGTGCAGCATCTCACGACAGGGCATGGATCGATTGTCACTTGCTTTGCATCTACTAAGCGCCCCCCCTTCATTTGTTCTGCAACTTGAGCCATCCCGGTAGTCGCTCCTCTCGGTCTTTGTTGTCATCGAGCTCCAATAACTCGACCGCAAACAGCAGCTACAGGCCGGTTTTGGATGAGAGCACAATGAAAGATAAACAAAGAAACGAAATCAAGGGTGGTGCCACCGCCTTTTCTTTCAACTCCCTAGAAGCTTGCTATGCGGTGTAGCCCCGGGAAAGAAGGTAGTCCCGATTGTCGGAATGTCGATACTAGTTGTCAACGGCAGGTTTGTAAGGTCAGCAGCCATTGTAGGAGCGCTCCATCCGGCACTTTGGGAGATAGTCAGTTCCTGTCGAAAAAGTATAACGAGGGAGAGACTTACGGAGTGACAGCTACAGTGACAGTTGACACGGCATAGGACGAGTAAGATTGTCCTGGCCTGAGACATCCTCCGCTGCCAAACGAGCTGGAGCACTTGTAAAACTCTCTACTACCGGTCTCAGTCCAGACAGCAAAGTTGTTGATAGTGATGCCGTGACAAGGCTGCGCATCCGGGCAGATAACATTGATAGGCGCCCGGCGCGATCCATCAGAGCAAGATCCCTTCCAATTTGTAAAATTGAGATCCTGATACAGTAC
Source organism: Coniochaeta prunicola (assembly GCA_007388105.1). Lineage (NCBI taxonomy): Eukaryota > Fungi > Ascomycota > Sordariomycetes > Coniochaetales > Coniochaetaceae > Coniochaeta > Coniochaeta prunicola. The sequence goes on along the minus strand of SMOB01000210.1, from coordinate 179,796 downwards.
CCCGTTTCCGGGCTGTAGCTTCAACTGCGTCCAATGCGCGTCGATGTCTAACGTGTATGCGTTCTTGTGCCCGATAAAGTTGGAAAAGGTGCAGTCCTTGACCGTCCCGTTACCGCCGTTGGACTTGATCATGAACATCTGATTGCTGTTGACGGTGTATATCTTGTCGTAGGTAATGTGTGAAATGTCGATGTCCAGTCCGAGGCTTCCCATAGCGCAGCCGCCAGACCAGTTACAGTAGATTTGCTCAACGAGAATGTACTTGGACGGGTTCTTTATTGTGACACATTCGTCGCGGTTCGACACCTCGATGTCATGGATCCACATGTTGCTGCCGCTCACGTCGATTCCGTCAAGGCCACCTTCGCTGCCGCCGCGGATGACCATATTGTACGCCTCCCCATTGGTGCATCTGTCCAAGGTGAGGTGGAATTGTGGTGCTACGGAGGGTTAGATGATTCTTGAGTTAGGACATCGGAACGGGAGGTTACCATCGACAAGAGCTATATCGTGGATCGAGAAGTCTTGGACTTGGGTGAGACGCATTATCCGGGCTCCATACTTCCCGGCTACATCCTTCAGTCAGCCCATAATAGAAGAAGAGAATCGCTGTGTCCACGCATATTCCTTACCCTTGTGCATCTCAAAGCCGTAGGCTTGCACAGCTCCCTTGGATGTACTGCTGTAGAACTCAAAGTTCTTTGACTTCTCAATGTAAATCATGTTACCACTCTGCGATCTGAAAATGGTCAGCAACAACATATAGTCCTCCTCTCCACTAAAGGTGGTAGCTAACCCGGTACGGTAGATGATGCCGTCTAGCTGGAACGCCCAATTCTGCCCACCCGAGAGGCTGACCCATGTAGACATGCCGTAGTCTCCGGGCGGTACGTATACTGCAGGGACCCGTCAGGCAAGGCGCTGTAGAGGAGAGCCACATGATATGCGGTATCACGAACCAGTGCCTCCATTCTTGCAGGCAGCGAAAGCAGATTGGATGGCAGGCCCAATGTCGGCGGTCTTGCTCGCGACGCCTTTGTAGTTAAGGACGTTGCATAAAGTCCCACGCTTGCTGTCACGAGTCGTCGTCGGACCGACACGACCGCTTAATTGCGCATGGGTTATCGTTGGCAAGATGCCGAGGATTGTAATGAGGAGAGACTGGAGGCCGAACATCGCGAACATCGCTGTCCGTCACGATTGACGGTCAAGTTGCAGCTATAAGTGTAACGCGACATCACAACTCCGAGCGATGCCTGGTTTGAGACGACTTGATATAGATAGACCAAGGGGACCAGTTCCGGATACAAATATACCAAGGAAGACATGGTCGGCCACTCTGCGGCGCCTCGGATGTGACACCGGACCTTCTCGAAAGAGCAGTAAAAGTAACTGAAGGGTGAATGTGCATCTCAATCGAGAGGGAGATCATCCTGGTCAGTTAAGCACGCCATGTTGATTCGTGGAGTTGAGTGTGAGGTGGAGGTAGACCTTCCCGGTTTGCCTGAAGCCCGGCTCAATGATATAGCTGCCGTCTCATATAAAGTGTATACTATGTTTTGAGCTGCCCGCGTTAGCGAAATATCACGGAGCCATGCAACACATTCCTTACCTACATACATGGTGGAGCGCCAGCCAAATGTTCGGGCCGTCTCGGATCTCGAAAGCTTGAATTATTTAGACTTTGACTCTCTAATTTGCACAGACAACAGGTAAGACGGGTCGCTCCCGCTCTCTTCGCACTCAAGTTCTGATTTCAGGGAATGCCACATCGGCATACTACATACTTGCATGTCTAGGCTCCTGGGATGTCATCTATCGCGCGACTGTGTCCTCCCAAAGTCACTTGCCCCATAAGCCATCGTCACTCCTACAGTTCAATCAGGGCCTCCTCCACAACTGGCTGCTTCGGAGCGTGCTGTGGCGCCGACGGGAAAGCCTCTTGAGAATATCCACTGTAGGGATTTGTAGCCTGCTGTTGCGGCTGCCATACCGGGGGTAGTTGCACCTGTTGCGCAGCAGAATGTTGCCAGTATGGCTGTTGAGGCTGCTGGGCCTGCTGTTGCTGTGGCTGCTGTGGCTGATTTGTGGGTTGTGCGGGCTGTGCCGGAATCGAGGCAGGCGTCTGTGCTGGGGACGGTTGATACGAGTGCATTGACTGTTGCAAATTAGGGTAAGGTGAATCCGATGCAGCCTGTTGCGTCGACTGTGCCGGCGCCTGGGGTGCAGACTGCGCGTTGCTGAAGTAGAAAGATGCGGTCGGGTCTGTAGTCGGTGTTGTGCCGACCGAGTCCGGTGCTGAAGGTGCCGCCAGTGGGGTTTGTTGCTGTGCTTGCGGTGGCTGGCCGGGCGGTTGATTCGGAGCTGTTTCTGTTGGCTGGTAGCTTGGTTGTTGCATGTACTGCGCCTGTGGAGCCGCCGCAGGGGCGCCCGCACCCCAGCTTTCTGTTCTCTGAAGCTGTTGAGGGGGGTATTGCCCGTTGGGAGGCCCTACTATCGATCCTCGTTTGTCATAGGAGGTGTACTGCTGTGGAGGTGCGGGTTGAGGTGCCACTGGGTAGGACTGAAATCCAGGTTGTCTGGCATAGTCCACCTGTGCTTCACCAGTATAGAAATTCTCGGCTGTGCTCGGAGCACCAATTGAGGGGTATGGAGCAGAAGCTTGACGGGGAGCGGGAAGGTTATACCCACCGAGGTTGTGCTGACTATAGGCCTTGGATAGTCGCTCCTCCAGCATTCGATCGTAGTAGCGCACGACTGTGGAAAGCTTTGCATGAAGGTCTAGAAGTGTATCTGGGACAGTGTTAGTGATGGTGGCATCAGAAATGAGGAGGCATGCTCAGACTTACCGTGCTTGCTCATGGTCTCGCCGTAGGTCCGTGCCAGCTTCGGTCGCAGAGTACCTATGCTGTCATACAGCTCCTGGATCTGAGGCTCGCGTAGGATCGTTCCTGGTGGCTGTGTTTGCAGCCGATCAACCAGTGTTGCGAATAAGTTGATGTTCTCAGCTTCAACTGGGCTGAGTTCGTAATCATTTTTTGGGAGGGAGAAAGGGGTTGACGACGATGCAGCTCCCTGACTTGAAGCCTGCTCCTTTAGCGCAGCAGCATGCCTCTTCTTCTGCTCTTCCATATCAGCCAGTGATGCTGCAATGGCCGCCTTCAGATCGTCATCCTCCTCTTCCGCAGCCTTTCCGGGTGCCCGCTCACTGCCGTTCACATTTGCTTGGTTCGGAGCCGGGCCGTTGGTCGAGGATGGAACGTATCCACGAGAATGCCTGTTGACATCCTCCAGACTCATTGCTAATGCCTTCCTTATGTCCTCGTCAAAGCCGTCGTCCTGTTGTACCCTAGCGTCTCGGGGTTGCATCGGGGCGGAACTGCGGGACTTATTCGGGAAAGACGAGTACAGGGTCGGGGTCCTCTCCTGGCCAGAACCACCTCCACCACCTCCGCCCCTCGAGAACTTGTCTGTAAGCTTGGCATAGCAACCATCGTCCACTCTAACCGGCTGCAAGATTCCGAGATGCGGCAGGGGAATGGACTTGCTCGAGCATTGCTGGTCGAAAACATTGCCACAATTGCGGCAGTGATGCTTCCGGTTCGTGAAAGTAAATGCGGTTCGGCACCTCATGCAAACGTCGGAATCAATCCATTCGGGTGGCTAGCCGGGCCTTCATGTCAGTCGATTATGCATGGCAGGAAACGGGATTCAGTTAACTCACAGCACTACTGTCTATCATGCTGCTTGCAACGCTAACACGCGGAGGAAATTGATATCCCTCGCGCTGTAATGTCTTGTAGACCTCCCCGATGTAGGATAAATCGTGGCGGCCCTCTGTGGCAGTGGCCCATGTCTGGATCAGCTCGAGCATTTTAGATCGGACTTGCAGGTTAACAGCGGCAGGGCCGGTGGCCTTCAGTAGAGAGACGAGATCGTCCATAAACTCCCGGGAGGCGATCTCAGCAAGGAAATGAGAGCCGCCATTCTTGACGCATGTGTCGGTGAGCTAATTAGCAGTCAGTACAACCATCCAAAGTCGAGACTGAAGATCCCATTGACGCACATTAAGAGCACTCAGTTGGGTATTCGGGTTCTTGTTTCCAATGCGCTTCTTGAGCGACCGCATGGCTTCCTTTGGTTGAACCGTCTTAGAGCGGATGACATCCGAAATTTCGAGGTTGAGAGCGATGTCCTCGAGACTACTGCTGGTGGCCTTCTCGATCTGCTCGTCCAGGGCCGTGTTGGCCCCGGAAGACCACCATCCCATCATCTTGTATCACCTAATCGGACAGAACTGGTTTCTCACGAATTATCCCAGAGCTAAACCGGGACAGATTACGTGTTGTTGTGGGCAAATGGTTGTAATCGTAAGCTCGATGGAGCTGCTCTGTATGGTGCCGGAGCTGTTGTTGTATGATCGTTCGCGAGATGTCTTCGAGTAGGTACCACAATCAACGACGTAGACGCTGTGGACAAGGTGTTCGGATGTCAAGGTGCCGTGGATTTTTCTACCCGTTGACGATGCTTTGAAATGACGCGCATGCAGGTTTGAGATGATGGATGACTTTACTGTCGTCTGCCTCCGGAGCCTGCGAATACGCCTCCAGCATGTGGCAAGCGGAAGCCTTGCCAGGCTCCTAGCCTCGACAGCTGCACAGTACCTACATGCAGCTCATCGCTGAGTGGCGACTATTTTCACTGTGCTAGCCGTGCGGGGCCGGAGTACCTTTAATCTACCATTGAGTGGGCGTACTCCCTACAGGAAGTTAAGGTACCTTTCATGGACCGCGGCTGTCTTACGCGGGGCGCTTCAGAGAGGTACAACGTACAGGCAAGTTGGAGGCACAAACGTCACCCTCCACCATCGGTATCCAACATTCCAGAATGGCCATACATTGACTTGCGCTCGGATTTGCATATACAGCTTGACGACAAAGAAATGCCTCCTATTCCGGTTTCCAAGTCTTCGACAATAGTGGCACACTCTTTTAGAACAAAGCACGTCTTTTCTTAGTTCTCCTCTCTGTGTATACCTACCACTCCGCTTCTCGATTTTACTCGACTGAAAAAGGGCTGCCACTCATGCTTCCCCCTCCGGTACAACCTGCGCTCTTCCATCTCCCATACTTGGACGGCGTTTCTCTACAATCGTCTTCTCGCAAACGCTTCAAGACCTAACTCAGGGCTGCAAATCCACCCGGCAACTGCTGCGCCAGCTATGGCAAGGATGACAGCCATCCCGAACGGTGGTCCTGCGGGCAACAAAGCCAATGGCTCAGGAGGCGGTTCCTTTGGTCCTGCTACTTCTGGTAGTAGTGCAGCAGCTCGAAAGTCTCCCCTGCCGCATATCGACGATATCACATCCGTTACGATTGACTATGACCGCTACACACCAATGGATAAACTGCTCGCCATAGCTGAGGATCTGTTGCGCCAGGCCGAGACTTACAGGACTTTTGGCGGGAGAATAGACATGGCTATGATGTCCTATATTAAAGCGAACATCTTACTTCTTGACGTCATAAAGAAGAACAAGGGCTGGGTGTTACTGCAATCAGACAACAAGGCACAGAAACAGAGGTACAGCACACTTGTGCGTCAGGCCCAGGCCGCCCATGGCATTTTTGAAAAAATCAAATCAGAGATCAAGGCCGACAATGCGAGGTCCGGAATTCAGCCCAAAGCGCAGCGCTCACAGCATGCCGTGACACCGGCTACTCACATCGAAAGATCTGGTTTAGAACCTCCGAAAGAGAACAGAATCTCGCTCGACGATGGAGGTAGCAGTGACGGGATTTTAACTCCGACCTCTTCTCCAACACCACCCAAGGCCAAACCTTCCGTACGCCCGAAGCCTGAGGCTCTGCACGGTAACGCTGTTCAGCCTGGCGGAGTCGTGGCGAAGAGGGCCGCCGATGATTTGAGCACACGCTTCTCCAGGCTCAGGGCCACCACCTCAGCACCTCAGAAGCCTGGAGTGCAAGATCCTCGTATCAGGACGCAGCCAATTGTCCCACCGCTACCGGTGGAACGCCAGGATGCCCTTGTACCTACAGGCCGCTCCAGTCTGACCCTTGATAGTGGTTTATTCGATTTGCCGAAGTTGCCCGGTGCCATCTACAAACCAGCCAGGGGCACAGTTTTGACAGAGGCGGCCGAGCTTCCATCGAGTTCCTCTCGTCGCTACAGCGTAGCAAGGTCGTTGACATCCGGGTCCTTGAGTTCGCCTGCAGTTAAGTCACCCTTGGCAGGTCCGAACTTCGCCGAGGAGTGGAAAGACTCCCCCAAGAGAACCAAACTCACCATACCCGAGGGCGAAACCCTTTCCGTGACCGATCTCCTTAGGCTCATGAAAGAAGGGTCCAAGAGCGTTTCTGTTTTATTGATCGACATCCGTAGCCGAGAAGCGTTTGACCAAGGCCACATAATGTCGCAGGCTACGATATGCATCGAGCCTGAGGTCCTCATGCGCAAGAACATCTCTGCGAGCGAGATTGCGGAAAGTATGGTTCTTGCCCCAAGTGTCGAGCAGATCAACTTCGAGCGGCGGCATGGATTTGATCTTGTCGTCTTTTACGACCAGGACTCAACCCGCATTGGCACGAGAAAGGATGTTGAAGCTGAAGTAGCCGTACAGGGCTTGTACAATGCCTTGACTTATTTTGACTTTGCGGAAGAAACCAACCTAAAGCCACCGAAGCTGTTGGAGGGTGGTCTGGATGCGTGGACGAGTGTGATGGGAACGCAGTCATTGGCCACTACAGAGACCACTGTTGGTCGCCCGCTCAAGCCATCTATGAAAGCGCGGCCGTTGATGTACACACTTACTCGACGGCAATCGCACGTACCGAAGCCGATCCAGGATCCAGAAGAAGCAAGACGCTGGGAACAGTCGACAAATGATCCGCAGGGTTTCGTCCCAGACGTGGCTACTTTCCTCCGCAGATTTCCAAAAGTATCAGAAGTGAAGGAATCCATGATATCTCCTCCTGGAATCTCCGGTGCATGGGATGGTCCTAACTCGCCACATCCCATTATACCGCCTGAGCCGACGCGGCCTGCTCCCACCGTTGCTCGCCCAAGCTACGTTGGACTCAAGGAGAAGGACGAACATGACGAGCTCAAAAAGGGTGTGCCTCGTTCTCAGGGCGACCGGAGAAAAGGCAGGATACTTGTCGGCCTTCGAAACCCAAGAAACTTTTGCTACGCAAACTCCTCATTGCAGGCATTATTTTGGACTTCAGGTTTTGCCGACGAGCTTTTTACGGGACAATGGGAGCGCGCGTACAAAGTTCCGATGAAGAGCGATGAAAGGATACCCAATCCACAGCTGCTTACAAAAATGCTAGCACAGCTTTTTGCGTGGATGGACAAGGCTTTGATCCATCCCATGGAAGCCCGCACACTAATGGTAAGCATAAAGTCGCGAGCTGTTTGCTTTGTCTCATCAAGCTGACCTCCAGCTAGCAATACATGAAGCACATCCACGGCACAGACGAATTCGGAAGGAAGAAGAATGTAAGGGATGTTTTTGGACACCCTGATTACCAACACGACGCGCAGGAATTCTTTAGTTATATCGTTCAGGGTCTCCACGATGAGACGAATATTCACCGGAATGAAAGCGAGGCTGTGGGCGGAATTGCTGACAATGACCCCCTGCCTCTCTTGCACAACTCGATACGATACTGGCATATGTATAGCAAAAAGAACGACTCCATCGTCACGAAATACTGGCGTGGCATGGATACATTCCTGAACATCTGTCAGCGCTGTAAGAATCGGTCTGTCACTTGTCAGGTATCCGACATCACACCATGCCCCATCCTCCCCGGAAAGTCAAACCTTCAGGCGTCATTGGAAGATATCACCGGGACCCTCACTGTGAACGATTACGACTGCGAACGATGCAAGAAAAACGGCGAAGGCACAAGCACGGTGGCCAGGAATCAGTACTTTTCGCGGCTACCGGATCGCTTAACCTTTCAAATCAACCGGTCTAATGCAGATATGAACAAGAACAACGCTCGATTCGAATTCCCGATTCGTGATCTCGAAATGGAACCGTACTTCATCCCCGCCGCCGAGCGCCGCATCGACCGCGCGGACAGCAAAGTCGCCGAAACGTACGACAGGGAGCGTCAGTTCAGGCCGCCCTTCAGATACGATTGTTATGCGGTTATCTGCCACATTGGACGGACACTCAAAAGTGGACACTACATCGCCTATGTGCGCGACCCAAGTAGTGCAGATCACACGGACTGGATTAAATTCGATGATACCAACGTCACAAGAGTTAAGGTTGGTTCAGGTGGAAACGACGAGACGGAGAATCTGTACGGCGGAAGAGGCTCTCAGCAGGCTTATCTCTTATTTTACGAACGGAAGCCATAGGGTTGAGGAGGTGGTGGATGGTTGCGTTGGTTCGTTGGCTCTGGTACATATTTCCCTTATAAATAAGGTGGTCACGGTGTGAAGCGGGAGTTATTGCACTTCATATAGTCGCTGGTCTTAGCAAGCATAGCATGGTGTCGGAGTTCAGGGAAGATTTGGAATACCAGGTGCGCCAGGCATCGTCGTGGACAAGTCATTGCAAATTCCAACCGCTATTGATAAAGCAACGTCAATATCTCGTAGTAGCTCTTCCAAGTAAGGTAGGTATATCATTTCAATGCCCCGTCCCAGCGCGTAAAAGCGTAGTAGCAATACCCCAGCCCCCTTACAAAAACATAATCACTAAAGCAAGCTTGCCTTCCAAGACCGTTCCTTCGGTAAACACAGCCAACTCCAAGACGGAAGCTCGCCTTATATCAGTACATCATCTCCTGCAACACAGCCTGCGCCACCGGCTTCCCCTTCAAGAGCACCCCCTGGCTCATGCCCACCCTTCTCTTCGGCGATTTCACCTGTCCAGGCTGTCGATTCTCCTTGCCCATTCCCGCAGCGCCGTCACCACCACCACTAAAGTGCGTTTTGACAGGCGACTTCCTCACAGGCGACCTCCCACCAGCGCCGGTCCATTGCGTACCCGCACTCGCCGCCGTTCCGCCCGCCACAGACTCAAAGCAGTGCGCCTCGAGCGCGTCGGACGGCAGATCAAAGATCCACTCCTGCTCCTCCATGAGCCCCACGAACTTGCTCAGCATCTCGCCATCGCCGCACCCGCCCAGCGTGGCCCGGCTGCCGACGACGAGGAGCTTGGTCTTGGCCCGCGTGAAGGCGACGTTGATGCGCCGCCAGTCCTTGAGCAGCTCGCCGATGGCGCAGCCCTCATTGCTGCGCACCAGGCTGAGGACAACGACGTCCTTGTCGCGGCCCTGGAACCGGTCGGCTGTGTGCATCTCAACGCCCGTCCGCGACAGGTGGTGGCGGAGGAGGGCGAGCTGGCTGCGGTAGTGCGTCATTACGCCGATGTCCGAGGCGGACACGCCGGTTGCCAGGAGGGAGTGCACGAGTTGCGAGACGAGAGAGGCTTCGGAGGGGTTGACGATGCGGTTGCCTTTCGCTTCCTCGCGGGGCATGGGGAGGAGCGTATCGGTGTTCAGGAAGAGGACAGGAAAGGAGGGTGAGAGGACGGTTGCGAGCCAGCAGGGTGTCCGGGGCGATGGGCAGAAGGACGTGAGGGCTCTTTGTTGTGAGTCGCTGACTGCTGCTCTCTGGGAGGCGGAGAGGAAGGAGGTTGCGTCATAATGGAGGGACTTGAGAGCGTCGAAGTTCGGGATATGCAGGCGTGCATGCCGGAGGGACTCAGTACCGCACTTTAGTCGGCCGTTGTATATGAGCGTGTTGGAAAGAGCCATGATGTCCTCACACATGCGGTATTGGTGCTCAAGGTTAACGACGGAGTCCGGATGGGTGTCGGACAGAAGCTTGAAGAGGGAGACGTCAAGGCCACCCAGGCGGGCCTCTTCGTTCTGGACCAGGGGCGGGAGCTGATTGTGGTCGCCGACTAGGACGAAGGTGCGGGCCATGCGGATTGGGCCGAGGCAAATGGGAAGAGTGATCTGAGAAGCTTCATCGACGATGCAGTAATCGAACGTGCGTTCGTTGAATATGGGATGGTTGATGCCGAGGCAGGTCGTTGCCACCACTGGTGAATCGTGCCAGGCTTTGTGAATCTCGTCGAAGGTTCCCATTGGCTGGCCGGCAAGGGTGACAAACTCTTGGACTTCAGGGTGCACTTTGGCGGTTGCTCCAAGGCGGAGAATGTTGATATGATCCGTCTTCAACTTGAGAAGGATGTTGTCAACAGCGGTGTGAGTGTACGAGGTGAGAAGCACGCTCTTTCTCTGAGAGATGAGAGCACGGATGATATGCGCAATGGTCGTCGTCTTTCCAGTGCCTGGCATTCCTAGCACCAGAGCGTAGTCCATGGCACTCATGACCTTTGTGATCGCACGCTTCTGGTCGACGTTTAGACTCTCCTTGTCGGCAATGGTGTGCTGCGTGGAAACAGACTTGAACCTTGGGGCAACGAGATCAACAACCAGTCGACGGATTTCTCTCGACCCGAAGGGACCATCTGACATCACCTGAACAAGGTTATTGCGCACCGTAGCCATGCCGTTGCTAAACTCGTCCTTGTCCAGCCTGTACCGGATCGGAGCCTCCTTGATCTTTCCTTGGGACTGCTCAGGCATGGCACCTTCTGGTACCACTTCCATGATGCTAGCAAACACCTGATTGTCCACCTCATCAAAACCCGGCTGCCGGATCCTCGCATTATGCAGTCTCCTGTCAACCGCCACACTAATGCTGTGCTTCCTCACCGCGGTAACGTAGCCCAAAGCCAACGCGAAGTGGCCTTGCTCGTCGGAGACCACGATGGGCTCACCAACAATAAGCTGAGAATCCATGAAGGAGAAGTTCGGGTGCGGATTCTCCTTGATCAATGTATACTGGAAGCGGTTGATCTTGGGTTTATCCACATCCTCACGCGCCGAGCCCTCTTGGATGATAACATTCGCGAAGCATCGCCCAACCTTCTCTCGTTCCGTGCTGACCATCGTCCAGAGTTCACGTCGCATTTTCTGGCTCTCTTTTTCTTCTTTGGTCAAGAGATCCTCCCATTTCAGGAAGAACTCCTTATGCGTCGGGGTCAAATGCTTCACGACCTCGTCGAACTTGTCGTCCATCCCACTGGTCACGCCATCTCCGTCGTCGGCAAGCTTATGATAGATGAAACAGGAGGTCTTAGCATAGCATCTGTCACAAGTGTTCTTACTCCTCTTCATCGGAGGTAATTGGACACTTCTCTGCCTGACATGGCACGCCAACTGGTTGCGTTGCATGATCATATGTCGGAGTTCGTGTCGTATTGCTGGAATGCGGAGCGTCTGTGAGGTCTCGGTGTAGTACAAAATACCGTACACAATCTCAATGTCGTAACGATCCGAAAGGAGCAGGTTGTATAGGACCGTTTGTGCCTGATGGCTGCTGTTGACGTTCTTGCCGGTCTTGACCTCGAATGGCACGGTTAAAGTCTTTGTATCTTTTCCATCTCGCATCACAACCTCAACAGTCGCGTCGATATTCCCTTTCAGTCCGTACATAGGAGACCATACGTGCTCTTCGACGTCTAGCAGCTTGCTGACGCACATGTGCACCTTTTCGCCATTGCGTCCCTGGACAACCGCATCCGGACGCGGGTGGGTAGAAACAAAGAGTTGGGCCCAGTGTCTGAGTTCCGTCATCTTGGACAGTAAATGCTCTCTAGCATCGCTGAAGCTGACTTTGATGACGTAGAGATCTTCAATGTGCTTCTTCATGGCCTTCTCGATGACAGATCCTAGATACTGCGGATCCCACTTGTTGGCCATAAGAGCTTGTTGGAATATCTCGTGGAGGAGGGTGCCATAGACGAGGGCCGGTGAACTATCGCTGGTGGCCTTCACTCTGTCCTGGAGCACTGCACGGCGTATACAACCGAACGAGTCAGCTACAACAGTGGAAGATATAAGTTGATCCGGATGCAGGATAAGCATGTTTTGCGCGTTGTCGATAATGCATTGACCTGTCGATTCGAAGGTGCCAATGACGTGGACGAAGGCATTGACACTCACAGGCGTGTCGTACCAATCGCCACGAAGATGGAGCATCTTGATTGCTTTGGTCCTCTCGGCCTGCACAACCAAAATCTTCTCAGGGACTTCACGGTTGTGAACATCTTCGTATGAGCAGTCGAGCACGTTTGTGACCAAATATCGTTGGATCACCCGCGCTTTCTGGCTGGCCTAGATAATCACCCTTAGCAAGGATTCGGTTCTTATCTATGGACGACGGTACGTACATGAGGAAGGGAGGAAGCCGCACGACTTGCCGACTGCGTTGCTGCCAGCTCAGCGGCATCAAAGTCAAAATCACCAAGATCATCACTATAAGAGTCGTTCCCCTCGTCCTTGACAGCATTCATCCGTTGTTTAGGCGATAACTGTAAGTCCTGTCCCGTGTCTGCGGTATTAGGGGTACGCTGTGAAGCCGCCTTGATCATGATATTCTCTGCAGCATCAAGGAGGTCATCGTCAAAGTCTCCAAAATCTTCATCCATAGTCGTGGTGTCCTCATTTTCCTCGTCGAGCATAACTGCATCATTCGCAACAATCTTCTCCGTCTGTTCTTCGTCCGGTATGGTACAGACCGTTGCGTCCAATTCCAAAAGCGTGTCTTCGTCGAAGTCATCATCGCCATAATCTGAGCTGGACGAACCAGCACTTCTTGTCGTTCGCTCCGCCTCGTCCGCATCGTGGTTGGTAATCGGCCGCGTATTCATCGCCTTCCTCGCGGCCACTGGTCGTTTACTTGGTGATAGGCTTGAACTATCTCGTCGCGAGTTGTCCCTCTTCTGCGGTGATGGTGAGTTTGGTGGCTCGTCATGTCTCTCAAATGTTGTTGATTTGTTCAGTTCCCCCGTAACTGTCTTCAGCAGCGCAGACACCATGGACGATTTTGAATCTCCATTAGGACTTCCCTGGGAGGCTAGGTTCGAGTGCGGGCCATTTTGGAAGATTTTGCGTCGTTTTGGCCACTGTGTCCCGCAACTTATAGCTCTTCTCAGACTTCCCTCACTCTGTTGTTGTGATACTCCACCTTTCTCCTTATGTGGTCGGGGTGACGACGAAAAGAGAAGATGAGACATTAAGGGATTCGTCAGGCCCGATGGCGAGCCTCCGCTCCCTCCCGGCAAAGCAAACCGATCCCAAAGCTGCAGCGTGGGATCAGCATTGGGTGTCTTGAACGCCTGCGAGAGCTCCTTGACATTCACAGCTGGCGTTGCCGGCATTGCGTTGCTCGGGGACGACGCTGGCGACGAACTGCGAGCACGTTTACGCTTCCTCCGTCCTATCATCGGCGATATCCTCTGTGAGACATCGTCGCGAATGTTATGCCATAGTAGCTGTTCTGCAGGGGCCTCATCTTCGTCGTCCTTTCGGGGAGACTCCGTCCCTCCCATGAGATCTTGCCAGACTAGCCTTGTCACAGGCGTCGGCGTACTATCTGCTCTCCTGAGAGGAAGATCATTCTCCTTGTCTGGTTCGGTCAAGCCAGGATTCGGCTCTTTGTTCCCGGATTCGTCAGGTTCGGCTGGAGGGAGTAACTGGAACTGTTGGAGTTTGTTCTTCGTCTTTTCAGAGACTGGGACTAAGGCGCGGGATTGAGCGGCAAGAGCAGGGACCGGGTTGCTCTTGGACCTCTGCCACTGTGGCCGCTAGGTGATGTTAGCAACAGAAGAGATGCAGCAAAGTGCTACGTTGCTCCGAAGGGTGCCAGAGGAGTAGGATTGCGTACCTTGGGCTGCCCTTGCTTTTGTTCAGAGAAGGACTTCTTCAGAGGCATTGCGTTGGATCATGGCGTTGAAGTGAACAATAGAGAATATGGACCAAAAGGGGATCGGAAGTCAAGTTCGTAACAGATTCAAGTCGATTGGAAGCAAGTGTTAAGCTAAGCAATTATTGAAGGGAACCCGCCATCAAGCTAGGAGGGGATGATTTTGAGTGTTGACAAGGGTCTTAGAAGAAGTCGCGTCTCGCCAATTGAAGACGCGTTTCCTGGCGGTGCCGCGATAAGATAAGAAACGCCCCGCAGAGCCAAACTTCCAGGTTCAAGTGTGATAAGCTACTGCGTAGTAAAAGGTCGGGTAGCTCCAGCTGTCAGCTTCAAGACGTCAGTTGCCAAGACATATAGGAGATACAAGTACCTTTTCACCTCGGAGCTCTCTCCGAACTATGTGTGCGTCTTGAAGTACCTAGCTACTTTCCGAGTACGCATCTGTTCTCGCTCTGGTATGAATGATCGGTACTGGGCCATAGACCGCTTCTCCTTCCGCTGCTGCGGACAGCATCCCGGACGGCATGGACGACTTTCCCAACCCCAGTCTGGACCACAACATTCCCTTACTGGTCACTCTGGGCATCCCTTCAAGCGAGTCTCCGTACAATCCTGCGCTGGAACCGCCTCTGAGTGATGGTGCGAGCCTCGTTCGCTCTGATGAAGCACCATTGGAGTCGGACCAAGCTAGAGCCCTACTTGGGTTCATCTTAGATCGTGATGCCTCTGACCTGCCCTGGAACGGGCTGCAAGACGCTCTATCCAAATACAAGTTCAGGGTGCGAACAGCCACAAGGGTAGGCGCTTTGGTCCAGGTCTCTCATGCACACCATGTCTGTTCAGGCGCTGATGTGACGCTGCACGAATAGAGCCTCCTACTTCCTCCTCATCGAGCGCGGCTCCCAGAGGGCATTGAGCCTCCTCAGTCGCCAGCTGTCCTACACTCCCCCTTCTCACCGCTGAGCCCTGCGTCGCCTCTCTATCCCGACGGACTCATAGATACTCGCTGGCTCCTCAAGCATCAGGAGCTAATCCCTAGTGTTCTGCTGAGCTTCTACACCCTCACATCAGATCCGACGCAAGCTACACTCCGTGATAATAAGATTAAATCTGATATTAATAATCTCAGAAATGCTCTTACTCAGTCAGGTTATAAGACCCGGCTTGCTATAGTGGTTCTAGGTGATGAGAAGCGGTCATCCGCCGACAGCGTCCAGGAGCGGCTGGAGAACATCCGGAAAGGATGCGGTATAGATCCCAAATCATTCTTCTTCGTGCCTGCGCAAGAAAGGCAGGACGAGCTCGAGCGGATTGCTGAGAACACTCTCACAACCATCTACACGCATGCCACGGAATACTACCGCGACCTCGGTAGACATGCGAGAAAGAAGAGGAGTAGAGGTGTGGCGCCGCAGCCTACCGTACCGCCTACATCCGGCACCTCGAGGAGTCTCTCTCTTCAAGACTGGAATGTCCGTTACGATTTCAAGTCTGCAATATTTGCCGAGTATCGACAGGAGATGGACGCTGCCTTCCGGTCCTTTGAACAGGCCTACGAGAATCTGCTAAGCTCTGAAGTAGTCGAGCTCATACCAAGCTGGAGCCCTCGTTGGAACGAGGCACGGCTACTGGCGGATATCATAGCCATACGCAGCTTACGTTGTTTATTATGGAATGGCCAGACTACAGCCGCCGTACGTCGATGGCAGCTTCATCGCGACAGGATTGCCGACCTTGTGGATAACCGGGGTAGCGGAACGAACAACTACGGCTGGGAAGCATGGGAAGCAAGATGGGCTACAGTGATGGCCAACCTCCTAGAGAGCGTGAAGCTGCCGGACCTGGCTCCAGGGACGTTAGCTCTCTATGCTCAGCCGGAAAAGACTGCGATGGGCGACCGTCTGCGGCCATGGGATCTCCTCCACCATCCGGGCTACTGGTATCATATTGCAGCCAAGCACCTCTACCTCCGCCGAAATTTTGCCCTCGCCATCCCGGAGGATGACAGGCGACCACCTGGCTCATCCCCAGCGTCCAAGGTTGCAAGCAAGGCGTTTTCATATGAAACCTACATGTGTCCGGAGCCACATGAAGAGAGCCCATTGCCAGGTTTCAAAGGCGTCAAGCATTCGCAACTTATAGTCGATTGCCTGATGAAGGCTAGATCCGAGTTCCAGAAGAGGCAGCAGCTCCGAATGGCGGCCGAACTTTCACTGGAGTGTGGCCGAGAATTCACGGCAGCGCAGGACTGGCAAAACGTCGTGCTACTACTGGAAGCTTTGTGGCGGGATATGTCCTTTAGAACCGAAGGTTGGTTGGATATTGCGGAGGATCTCAACTGGCGTCTGCGAAGCGCCGCTTCCCAGGTCGGCAAGGCGGATCTCGTCCTGACGATCGATTGGGAACTGTTGAACCAAAGTGAGTTGAAAGTGTATTTATCAATGGGCGGCCACTGACATCGTACAACAGGCTTCACCAAACGTCGCAACTGGCACTACGATATTTCCAAATCCTTAGAAGGAATTACTCTAGAGTCTAAACCAACTGTCAAGATACATGATGGCAACGTCTTGTCATTTTTGTCAACCTCATTTGTGTTTAAGACCGAGGAAGGCAAGGCGGGCCAAACAGCCCAAGCCCAACTATCCGTCACATCCCGCGCCCATCAGGGCTCAGCACCGATAAAAGTCAATCGCTTACAGGTCGACTTTGCCGGAAGCATTAGACCCCTGGTTCTGGAGGACATGGGAGATGAGGCATCAAATTCTCCACGGAGAACCCGGGACGTGATCTTTTCAGAGGTAGCTCTCGAGGAGAAGACCACTCAGAACACAGATACGGACCGCGCCCCAACAACAGACGGCCAACAGATCGCGACAACCCTACATGGCGATGTATATTTGAGCCTAGCTCCAGGTGATACACTCGTGTTTGCCATGGATATTCCACTGCGAGAGCCGGGTATAGCAAACGCAGCGTCAACCCGCTTCTCCATGAAGTACGACACGTTTAACCTTGAGTATGTGGCGAGGTTCCAGGAATCAACGGTTCCCAACTACTGGTATATATCGGCGTCATCAAAGAAGCTCATGTCGAGGAGCAACGCCCACTCCATTCACATCTTGCCGAGACCACCAAAGATGGAGATCAAACAGCTCGAGGTACCTGATGAATTCTACACGAGCGAGAAAATCGAACTCCGGTTCGAGATCATCAATGCAGAGGACGAGGACGCAAGCACTAAGTTAGACGTTGTTTTGCGGGGCGAGGAGTTGTCACCGTGTACGCTGCACGTAGATGGCGATGATGAAGGTCATCCTGCCGAGGCTGGAAACGAAGAGTCGATCATCCAGGGGGTCTCCTTAGGGACGATCGCAACAGCCAAATCCACCGTTGTTTCTCTCCGCATTGAACCATATGCCATATCATCGCAGTTCGAACTCACACTACAAGCGACATATCACCTAGAATCTGACACGGCAACATCGATTATCCAGACGGCAGTCTTCCAGGTCAACGTGGTAAACCCCTTTGAAGCGAATTACGACCTCCTTCCAAGGCTACATCCCGACTCCTGGCCCACTCTCTTCGTTTACGAAGGACAAGATGGTGAAGACGCTGCTGTCAAGATCCCCAAGGGCATATCCCAAGCCTGGTGTCTGGTCACTCGGTATGCTTCCTTCGCCGCCGCGGGATTGCTGGTCAAGGATGTAGACATCAGCATCCGCGCACCACCAAGCGTCCGCTGCAACAGGACAAAGAAGCACAACCTCCCTGAAGAGGGTCGCGAGGTCCGCCCCAAGACGATCGAGGAAGCGGCCTTCGATCTGGTCGTGCAGAAGATAAGCCTGGACGACCGGGGCGCGGCGAGTCTGGACGTCTCGTTTATCATAAAGTGGACACGACTCTCCGACACCGCCGGCCCTGTCAACACGACCGTTCTTCCTGTCCCGAGACTCAACATCTTCGGCATCGAGCCGCGAGTGCTAGGCTCGGTCTCCTACGTCAAAGACCTGGTCGTCCTGGAGATTACAATCGAGAACGCGTCCAACCACTTCCTCACCTTTGGCCTGACAATGGAGCCGAGCGAGGAGTTCGCCTTCTCGGGCTCCAAGCAGACGACCCTGCATCTCCTGCCGGTGTCGAGGAGGTCGGCGACGTACCGGCTGCTGCCGCTTGTCAGGGGCCAGTGGGTGAGGCCGGCGCTGACTGTGAGGGATAAGTACTTCCAGAAGGTGCTCAGGGTCATTCCTACTGAGGGAATGAAACTGGACAAGGACGGATTTTTACTCTGGGTGCCGCCTGAGGAGGAGGATGAGGAGGGGGAATAATGAGTAGTAAGACCTTCGGCCGATTGTGTGTCTCTCAAGCGGTAGGGGATTATACAACTCCGCTACTCTGCCGAAAGGTTCCAATCCATGGAGAAGGTGGAAGAGGGCTTCTAGCGTTGGCGTTATCAATTGATGATGTTGAGAAGTGTTGAATACTGGTGATGCCACTCATCGCTACGTCGTTATAAAACTTACCAACCAGCAACTAAGCCTATCGAGTAGCAATCTAGCTTTTCCACGAGGTACGAATCAACGATTTCTACGTTTAGCAGCGTCATGTTGCGTAGGACGCTTCATGCACTAGGCTGCTATGGACACCCCTTAGCCCCTCGAGCGACTGCAAAGGTCCGCAGATGAGACATCCTTCTATGAAACGAACCAGAATGATGCGGCCTCGTCGGTGAGAGGGACAAGGCCTCCTAGGGCTGAAGGATCCGACAGTGCCTGGTGGCTGCGTGCCCAGGGCATGCAACGGCTGCATGGTCAGCAGCTTACAACCCTGCGGGACATGCCGCACCTTCTCTAACGGTAGACAAGATTCTCCTTTTGCCAAAATCCTTCAAGCCTCATGCACGCTTGCTTGTCGCCCGGTAGAATAATTGCCGACTTTTACGAAGTCTATCTTGGGAGGTCCAGGGGGGTCGGTGAGGGGACCTATCCGCCGCCATGGCTCAGACACCTTCGTCTATCTTCGGCTCAGAGCTACCGCTGTATGGCTGGCAAAATGACACATGGCGAAGATTGCAGAAACGGCCATGTTCCAGAACCTATCTAGTGTGGAAAGGTGCGTCGATCAAGGTGGAAGCAAAGGCTTGAGCTCATCTCCTGCGGAGTGCAGACTGCCGGGGAAATGGCTGTGTCTTCACCGCAACACACCTATCTATGGCGACCCTGCAGAGCTGTGTAGCGCATTGCGACAAGCCAGTGTGGGGGAGACACCTAAGTTTCAGGAGAGGCCGCCGCGGTCTGATTGCAAAGACGAATGAGGTTCACAGAAGGCACCCACCATCGAATCAAGGCTTCAAATTCCCGACAGAAGTGCGAGTGTGGCCAAGACCACGAGACTGCCGTTTCCCTTGCCGCACGCCCCCATTCAACGTTCTACCTGCAGGGTCCAGCAACCTTGCGCGGGCGGCTATTCTCACGCCGGGGCTGGTTCAACGCCTCGTGATAGGTGACGCCGCCTTCAGATGCAGCTACGTAGTCCTGCGTTTCAACAAGAGAGCCACTCGTAGGGCTCCACGATGTGCTTCATTGTGGGTAGGGAGTAGCCCTGATGGGAAGCTCTTATGCAGACTGGCAAAGACAAGGAAGATGAAGTGGCGCCTGCAGACGAAACACGAAAAGCGTTCATCTTTGCACCATAAGCAGCGACCACAACCAAGACAACCAGCCGCCACTAGACGCTGTGGAATCCGCCCCCTTTTCGACGATGGCTTCAATTTGTCGTGACTTGGGCGGTACCCTATCATCTACTAATCTTCGGCCCCTGTCGCTATGTCTTTGCGCTGCTATAGAGCTCAGAGTAAGGAAAAAGTCACCCTCCTGCTCGCCGAAATGACTGAGTATTTCCGTCAGCATGCACCGCACACCGTTTCAGGCTCCAAAGATACACCCCGGAAGAGACGGTAATGCTCGCATTGTGAGATGCAGCAAAGGTAGACGATACATACCTTCTCATCATTATGCTCATAGCGAGAATCCTTTTCAGATTCAGGGGCTCGGCGTCGGACTTGGGTCTTCCCCTGTACGTAGGCTTGAAGTCCTGGAAGCGCAGGATCAGGTTCCCACCGCTACTGCTGCCAAGGCTGAAGTCGTGCTCCCAATTCACGGTGCTCTGCTCACGGCCGTCCGGGCGCTTTGGCAGGGCCTCCGTGTCCTTCAGGATGAGGGTGTACGTTTTATCGTCCGAATCTGACACGTGGACGTCTATCACGAGCGAGTCATAGTCGGACAGGTCCAGCCCGGAGGCAAATAACTCTGGCGTCGTCCTCTGCGAGGCGAAGCCTGCGCCGCCAAGCGCTGTGATGTCCAAATTCCCACAAAATGTGGCGCGGCCTTTGGGATTTGAGATGTTGAGATGGGATACGCTCTTGCCACCGCGGACCCTATCGTCTACGCTTGTCCATTGTGATGAGTTCCAGGGTCTGTCACTGTAAAGTTTGGTCGATATCAGAGTTAGACCACCGGGATTTCGATGTGCTGGACTATACGAAATCCGCACCGTTTAACCTCAACAGGAAGGAAGTTAACAAAGACATACCTTTTGGGTCCAAATATATACAAGGCATCCCCTGCCAGTGGCGTAGAGGTCATACCGGCCATCTTAGGGCTACTTGCTTGATAGTGAAGCTAGAGATAGGCCAAGTGCTTACAGGTACAGTACTTCTTCAAGTGTGTTCGGTCCGAGAAATGGGCTTCAGGCCTGCTGTGCGGCCGGAGAAGTGATGTCTCGACAAAGCCGATGGAATCATGGAATGGAAATCCGAAGCCCTGGACTAGCGTCGTGTTTCTCTCATCTCCAAAGCGCAATGAAAGGAACAATTACTGAAGCCTCGCAAGTTGAGGGTTTGAAGCCCGAACAGACCAATGACGCAGCACGACGCGATCCGGGCTGAAGCACATTGAACGTTAGTCATGTGGCATTAGCTAATACCTTACTGGTGCTACGCTAAGGCGCGGTTAAGGGGTCCATGGTGTCGAATGATCTCCAAATATAGACGCCAGGCTGCCGCGGATAAATAGGCGCAGCTAGCCTGTGCGACGTCAAAACCCCGTCAATTTGAGTGGTGCATGGATCTGGTGCTTCTGTGCTCCTGTTCTAGAGGGTGGATCAAGATCATCCGCATTCGTCACCTTTTGGAGGCATGTCCAAACCCTCGACTTAACGACTGCGACAAAACCGTACCGTGTACGAATAGCACATCTCGGGTCGGAGACTCTTTGCCATCGACCACCGACCAACTCCCTTGTCTAAACCTAGTCAGATCCATCGGGCACAGCAGAGCTCGCAAACCGGTCCCGTTGTAAACCTGCTTTAATCCGAAACGGAGATAGTGCATCGCCGCCAGGATCGGAGACCTTGTTCGACGCAGTCTGATACCCGCCGGCCGACCGCGGGACTTTACAAAATGTAGCGGATTTGTACACATGTACATCTGCGCATTTGTGTTTCATTCGATCCATCTATCCCGACATGGCTCGGGGTTTAGGAGTACGGATGCGTACTCGGGGACCGGGCACCCGAAAATTCGTTATACCTGTCTCGGTACGCGGCCTTGGCAGTTGCGTATACGCGTGCTTGCATGTCCTTGGCTTTCGCAAGTCGTCATAACGCCCTGCCCTTCTTGACAAGACTGATCTTCCATGGCGTTTCGCATTTTGTGAGCGACGCCCGCTTGTTCCGATGCATTAAGAGGTCCTTGTCCTCAAGCCTCACCATTCGGCTACTTCCGCGGTGGCCGCGTAGCTGTCGGCGCAGCAATTCTGAAAGTCCGTCGTTCCGGCTTTGGACTACGTATGATCCTGGAACATATGTTGAGCTGCTGCTGGTCATGGGATCCTGTGTCGGTCTCGGCGCGGACCTAGTTGCTTCTCCCTACCCGAGGGCTCTCATTTGCTGTCTTGGAGATGTTTTGTGACTGCCGGCAAGTGCGGGACTGTGACCTCATCGGTTCAGTGCGGGCGTGAAGGGGTTAAATCCTCCAACTGGTTTCACGAATTGGAGTCTAGGAGCAGGGTCCCGCCAAATACTTCCTCGCATCTTGGTGCACGAGTTCGGTCGATTACAATCAAATGCTCGCTCGGTCTTAGATCCGAGGGCTCCGAGCCTCCCTGTATGCCGGTCGTTGGAGTATGTAGCATTCTACAGTGCAGAAAGGGTCAAGGCGCGAAACGTCCTTGCTACAGTAGGGCTGGCGGCCCAACTGTTTAATTCGTAGCAGCATGATTGCGCAGTGCCATGCAGATCTGTCTGCCTGGACCTGCGACTTCCACCTGGCCAGCTGTCGAACCATGGTTTGGGCGCGATCCTTTGCGGATGTTTTGGGTGAAAGTACCGGCATTTAAAATCCGGCATCCCTGGAACTTACGAGTTTTGCTGGTCTCGTCGACAGAACAACGGCCTGGTATTTACCCCAATTTCAAAAGAAACAGCTAGGGTCCCCGGCCATTTCGTCGACGACCACGTTTTCAAGAACCACACTGCGTGCAGAGAGCTGTTCCTTACCATTGCTACCGTCAATGATCGCTAATCAGACCTGCAATTTTAGCAAGCACTTTTCAGCATCGAAGCACTGCCGTGGAAGGTGCCGGCCAATTCTGAGTCCGAGGCGCCTTTCTGAGCCGGCCTGGGAATTGGAAGTCATATGCAGATCCGTAGCCTGTTAGAGACCCTAGTCGCCGCCACGTACCCTTTCCTGATCAGGCATCATCTTTCGACGCCAGCATCACGGCCTGGCTCTCTAGGCGCGTTTGCTGGTCACGACGGGGGGCTTGTGGAAGATTGGTAAAATTCCAAAATAGCTAGGGAATAGGGGGCGCATACGAGTTCAACATTTCGCTTTGACGCAGGGAACTTGTGCGAGAGTCTTCCAAATCAGCCTTCTTATTGCAAACATGGCATCTTTATTTCCGCCAGAAGGAGAGGACGTACAGTAGGATATCACGGCATGTTCCGCACCACCCCCATGGGCCATTGTCGCAGACCTTGGGTCCATCGACAGGCCAGGAGATTCGCGTGCACCAATGCGCTTTCCCGTGCACCTATGTGCATTGGTGCCGCCAGACGGGCACGGCATCGCACAGCAAATAGCGACACAATTTTCGGCCGCTCCTGTCCCATCTTGCATATCTCCCGCCTGTCTGTTTCACTTCCCTTGATATAGCCATCCAGTGGTCTAGACCTCTTCGTCAGAGGAGGGCCGCATGCCTACTGTATACTGTGAGCGAGTGTGACTGTGAAGGTGGAGGAGAGAGGATCATAGCAACTTTTACATGTTAAATCCCTGAGGCACCAAGAATTTTGACTGGACAAGAGTCCGACCGCAGAGGCCATGCGTTTGCCATTTACGGTTGCATATTCCTCCTTGCGAGAGCGAGCAGCCCCGAGAACCTGTGATATGTAGCGGTCTGTAGCACTTACAGCACGATGAGGCCTGTTGCTGCCTCGTCCATGGGACAACCAGCAGTGCGGTCCCACTGTCTCTTCCCCGGCTCTCCAGGTGCCCGGGGGGCCTTTGTGGTTCTGTTGACCGTTGGGGTGCTTTGTCAGATCCTTATTCCATCATCGGATACAACGGGACTTACGCCAGTTCAACTCCCGACCGTTTCTTAGCTTGGCTTGGCGATTTCTCTCAGCATGTTTGCATTGCTGTCGAGGCGATTTTTGTTGCTAGTGCCTGCATTTGCTCTGTGAACAGTCCAGTTCGCCTCTGTTCATGTATCGCAAGAGACGGAATGGTATGAAGTGTTTCTGGTCTCTCGCAAGGGGCGTTGGAATTCGATCGGCAACTTGACAGTTAGTGAATACAGCTAGCGATAGCAATCGTTGATTTGAATTTTTTTAGTATATTTCTTATTTTTTAAGATTCATCAGAACTAGTTGCTAGCCAATGGACAGTCTAAGAGGGTATCTCCCCTCCCGGTCTTCCGTTTAAGTTCTGCGCCTTTTCTCTGGTCGAGCTCTTCGACCAGTTGATTGTCCACCAGATGTAAGAGATGTAGGTATCAGACCTCACGCCGTCACGCCAGAGCTCCAAAAGCAAGATAATCCCAAGCAAAATAACAATACTCCAAAGACTACCATCAGCACGGGTAGGGCATAGATAGATGCCACTTAGTCACCCCGACATGTCGTTGAGTTCCTCATATCTTGCTCACTCGTAGCTGCCCTGTATCATGCCGGGCGAACCGGGCATGGATAGCGGCGTTGTTGGGTACTCGGGGTACTCGTAGCTTCCCTCGTAGCTCCCCGAGTCCGAGCCATGTGATGAGTGGTCGAAAGAGTGCGACAGAGGTGGTGTCTGTGTCGGATATCCATCAGCATGTGGATCATCGCGGAGAGTATCGGGGAATAGTGGTAGAGGAAGTGACTGAAGGGTTTCCAGCCGCGGGACGGTGATGAGGAGCAGAGGGCACGTGTCGCAGGGAACTCACATGAGGGTTCGAGTTGTCGTACGGCGAGTGGGCATTGATGTCGATACCCGGAAGATAGCTGCCGTAGACGTAGGGAGATAAACCCGAGTCCTCGCCGAAGGCTGGCTCACGCTTGATGGCGTCGCTGAAGTGCGTCATTGAGGGCAGCGTGACTGGAACCGTCGCGGCGAGGTAGTCTGGGTAGGGCTCGCCCGTCGTCATTGGCCGGTAGGCTTGGTGAGACTGCGCACCATACGGAGGAAGGAGCATGTCCTCTGGTGGGGCCGGATAAGTCGAGTAGCCGAAGATCTGGGGGCTGTGCGACCTCTCACGCTCGTCATATGGCGTGGGCGGGAACAAGTACTCGTCGTCAGCGTGCATTGGGGGCGTGAACTGGCTCTGGGGCATCTTTGCGGGCGCCACTGGAGCGATGTGCACTGTTGACTGTTGCTTCTGCGGCTTGGGCGCCGATTGTGTCTTCTTGCCGCTCTTGGAGCTTGGTTGCTTGTTCTCCCCGCCAGATGAAGTACCGTCCGATGTCCCGGCACGCCTCTCGAGGTCTTCCAGACGCCTCTTCAGCTTCTTGCCTGTAAGAAAGGGTTTAGTAACTCTTGCTTTTATCCTGTTGCACGGAACAGGACATACGGTAGTTGCGCTGGGCGATCCTGTTTTGTATCCTCCTGCGCTCAGCAAGATCTGAGATCTTTGTCCAATCCTCATCTGGGTTGGCTGAACTGCTGAAGGCGCTGCTAGTGCCTTGGCTTCCATACTGTCTTGTTTGTTGTGCTTGTGGTGGCACCGCCGCATAGGCGTATGTGTGTTGATGGGCCATGGCGTACATGTTGCTTGGAGTGTAAGTAGCTGTTGATGCCACTTTGACTCTTGCTAACGAAGTAAAGGTTGAGGTAGAAGTAGAAACCAAGAAGGCTCCTGAGTAGATGCTCGTCTGATATATATAAGATGATGTTCAGTCTTAAAGATCAAGCCAAGACGGTGGGATAGATCGGAGAAGGCTTTGGGGAAGAGGGCGAAGCTCAAATATTAAATAGTTGAGGATGCCATTCCCCATCTCCCCGGAGCCCTGTGGCAGAAGTACGTATCGTCGTACGGGACCTCCATCCCAGGACCGCAGGACATACATGGTACCGGCGCAAGAACACATGCAGGGATTCTAGATGGGGGGTGGACAAGGGGGGTAGGGGCATGCTGGAGGCCATTGTACAGAGGTACCTGAGCCTGGTACCTACTACCCTGAAGCAAGGGCCCAAAGCATGCGATTGCCCACTTGGGCCGCCAAGTCGCACCACTGCGAGGGTCTTTTGAAAGGGTGTGGCAGGAAGAGACAGCGACAAGGGAGGGGGGTGTGACTTGAGAGAATAGCCTCGAGGTTGGGAAGCAAAGGGGAGAGAGTTCCGATGTTCCTCGTTGCACACGTTGGGCCACGCTAATGCATGGAACGTGTGTAGTTGTTCAATTGCGAGCGGTCGGTGGCAGTTATGGCGCGGTGTTAGGGAATCCTGGCACACTGGGCTGCATGAGGGAAGTACAAAGGGACGGTACATTTGACAGAATGCGCGGGTACATGGCCTGAGGGGAGTGGCTGTATCGACATGGATTTTACGACGAGACGAAAACGGTGTGAAACGGCACGATAGGGTCTCGCAATTAAGTGGGCAAAATGGAAGATACCGACGCTAGAGAGCTAATTTTACCCTCTTGCTTCGCTTTACCGGCTCGTCGTATCGAGGAACCAATCAGACCCATCTCCAAGCCCTCGCTCCATCCGCTCCACTAGGCTTGGATGCTACCCAAAAAAAGCCAGGACGATTCCTGAATCGCGAACAAACGTTGAACATTTGGCCCGTAGGGCTGTGAATAATGACCGGGGGAGACTGAGCCCGGTTTCCGAGCTAATTACCCCATTTGCCTGATCCCTGGTTGACCTCCCAACCTGGAACAGGAAGGAGAGAGGCTTGCATGTCAAATCATGGCCGAGATCGTCGTTCACAGAGGGCATCGCCGAGCATGGAATCAGTCGCTCGCTTAACGAGACTAGAGAGACTGATGACTACTGACCGCAACAGGAAGTCGTATCCCATTTGCATTTGAATCATGCTGGTAGCTTTAATAGACAGTATGAGCAAATACTACCTTAGGCACCGATATTCAGTCATCCTTGAATAGCAGCGAAGACACCGACTATAACCGTGCAACCGCGTAACCGTCTGCGGGCCCTGTGGACGATCAGCAAAACCTAAAGTGTTGTCCTGACGATACGCCGTTACGGATCGCCAAGGCGGGTGTGCTCAAGAGTGAGACGGTTGATGTGATAGCGTCGCCAAACACTTGGGACATGGACAGGAGAGTCAATTCAACGGGTTCTCTAACCCATAGATTTGACCTATGATCCTTGCCTCGAGGCAAAGTTCTCTCTGTAAGAACCTTGACAAGCCGTATTACTATTTACCTCTCTCGACGCTATAGCCTCTAGCCGAGCTATTGCGGTGTTTGCTGCTCGTCGCTGCAACGTTGGTTTTACTCCACGGTCAGACAAAATGGAATTATCAAAGTACACAGTAATAATCCCTTTGGGCTTGCCAGACCCGGATTTGGCAGCCTGGTTGCTATAGCACGTATCCGGAGCGAAAAAAAATGCTTCGAGAACGATTCTAACTCCGGGCACCATATGTTTCGATGGTCGCGACTTGGCATTCGGCGATCTATTTCAGACTTGCCTGCAAGCATTGCACTGATTTGGAAGAACTTCAAGGATCCGACAACCGCTTCTAGCGCTGCAGAGCACGTGAAGTTGAGACTTGGAATTTGAGCAACGATCCTATTTTTGGCGCTCGGTCGCATACTCGATACAACCGCGTATGATTGGACAGAATAGCGCCGATGGAGCTACTCTTATGTGAAACAAGGGCCGGTAGCTCGACTTGGCCCGAGCTTCCAATGCAACGCAGCAATGCCCTGTCCGCTCCCACCAGTATGGTTCGGGAGAATCTCGCTGCCTGTTCCCAACGGCACACCAATGGCACATCTTGGGCCTTGGCCCTGGCTGGTACCTGGCAATTCAAACTTTGGGAAATTGAAACAAAAACCTCAGCACACTCCCAAAGTGCACACATCCTTTCAGCTTCTGCTTGGTGTCTGCACGTGGAAGCCACAAGCGGCCGCTCCCTGTCATCCTGGCATTTGGCGGACTGTTTGAACTAGGAAACTGCGACCGCAACGAAGCGTGAACCTGAGCTTCGTTGTCCACCTAATGGGGTACGTACCTTACCCTCAGTACTGTGTAATCTTTCTGATCTACACTACGCCTAAAGCAGTCTAAATCACAACTTCTCTAACTACACCCCTATGCAGAGTTTCTGTCATCACTTTCATGATCCTTCTGCCCTACGAGATCTGCGATTTGTATTACCTTAGCGTATGAGCCTTTGCATTGGGACCAGCCACTGGTCTTTACCTCTCCATCAGGCAATTTTCTCCTGCTATTTGCAATATACCACTCCAATTGGGCCCTAAACGGCAGGTTCCTCACTTCGTCCACTGGCTAAGGTAGCGTACTGTTTCATTTAACCCAAGTACTTAGTAATGGTAGTTTGTTCTTGAAGTCTCTTGCCATGTTCTGCTATCTCAGTTTACTAATCATGAGTATTTTACCTTCCCAATTAACCTAAAGAATGTTGAGATTTCAACATCTCCGGTTGTCAGAACTTCTTCACGATGGGGTCGAACAAGGCTAGACCTAGACTCCCAGAAGTCTACACAGTAAAGTTTTGTCCCAAGTGGAGTTTAGACCCACGGTCAAGCTTCTGACATGAAGCTTTCCCAACGCTCTCAAGGCCCAACGGCCCGAGACCGGCCCAGTCAATACAATGAAGGCTTGGTAGACGGCTCGCGCACGTCAACTCATCCGCACGTGAGACTGGCCAATCACAATGAGGCCCTCGTATAATCTACCCTGGTCAGAATGGTCCTCTCATCTACCCAAGCCTCCTCAGCCTTATCGTGTCAACACACTCCTGCGAAACCGGAATTACCTGCAATCATCTTTTTGGACGGTATTTTCCGTCCTCACTCTTTGTTGCTTGTACGGCTATCGGAGGAAAGCGCAAACTCGCGGCTAAAGAAATGAGCTCAAGTCTAAGGTGCGGCTTACAGACGGGAGAGAAGCACCGAACTGAGACTATACCAGTCGATTGTCGAGTGACAACCTGCATGCGGTCGATGCTCAGCCAGAAGCGCATGCTAGGCTCCTAGAAAAGTATCGTCCAATGGCTTTCGGATCTTTCCATGACATAGCTACCTGCTGCTTGCCAAGATATGCCGATGCAGTGCTAGGGAGTGCTTGCAAGCGCTTACCACAATATGCCACCCGTCAAATATCGTCTTCTCTCCTTGAACGTCCAAATCCGGACACAATTTTCAACCAGCGTGCTTTCATGGAACGTTGGCTTCATTTTGGGAACGCCCTCTGTGAGCTTGCTGCGGCTCGAAACGAATCAAGGGTCGAGACTGGCAATCCAGAAATGGCACAATGGTCGGCCACGGTCCTTCAATCTCGGCGAGTTGCCAACTCAGCGACGTGTCTCTCCCCTTGGGATACATGTGCCTTGCGTGAGGTGCTGCCGTCTGCTTGCGGAGGTCTGAGGGCTCCATTGCTCTGCTCGACCTGGAATGAAGCTCATTGTTCCAGCGCTTTTCGTTTGCGATCTCACCCTGACAGGCACAGCACTCATCCCGCTCTTTGGCAGGTGTCTGACAAGCAACATCTTTGTGGTCCCGTAATGCTCCGCAGATCTCTACGATTCAAACTCAAACCTAATAGCCGCCTCCGCTGCCTGGACTTTTTGCCAGTGTCACTGCCGCAAGCATGTAGCCGATGCCAGCTTCCAGGACATTCGAGCTGACGCCTCTCACTATCAAATACGCAGTACATCTTGCGCAACGGCATCGCGATGATCCGTTCCAACATGGGACACGTCAATCCGACGGCCGCCATGTAGCCGGACTCTCCCTGTCTCTCCTGCCACGCGTTTCCCGCCTGGTCCGGGAGGCAATTAAACAGCCGAAAACAGACGACAGCGATTACTGCATGGCGTCAAACTGAGCCGCGCAAGGGGTAACAGGGCTGCCAGAAACAGAGTTAAGGAGAAGCGCCGCGCAGTGGCCGGGGCGACGGAGTGAACGCCGGTCTGCAGGGTCGAGCCCTTGTCCTTGCCGCCATCTCGATTGCTTTGACAGTACAGCCGGCGTACCAGCTTTGACCTTAGGGTGCTGACTCCTATTTCAAGGTGCATGCCGGTTATGGGACGTAGGTCTCGAGGTAGTTCGTAAACAGTACGTACTGTGGTAACGGTGTGGCCAGAAGGGAGTGCCCCTAACGAGAAGGGGAGCCACGTAGCGTGCGGTTGTCGCAGTCCCGACGAATCTGACCTGTCTCACGCCCGCCCGAAGACCAACGAGATCACGAAGTTCGCTCCCCCGTGCAGTAGCCCAGTGCCCACTCCCGCAGTGCCACCTCAGCCAGATACCTTATGCTGATGTGGAAACGTCCATGCCTGGTCCGCCCGCAGGGATAGGGCTGAGATCCCCGTGGCACCGTCCCAAAGAGCTTGTTAGCTTTGCTCTCTGGTACCGTAGCGACTCCTGCAGCAGGCAGAGATGCCAAGACCATAGCCGCATGCAGGCGTATAATGCTAGGGACCATCCGTTCGATTATTTATCATGCGAACAATTTTAGCAGCTGTCTGTCGTGTGCTTTGTCACTCAATGAGATTGTCCTCGCAGATGCCTCTCTAACGCCCTGTTTACGAGACAGGGAGAACTGGGATATGCTGTAGCACGAGGCCACCATGTAGACTCCTCGATGAGAGGGATCTCGATCTTACCAAATTCTGAGTCTGGCTAGAACATCGGCTCAGTTCATCTGTCATGATCGTCGGCATCTTTCGAACCGAAGGCTTCTCCTTGCGCCGCAAAGGGCATGTTCCTGACACCCTGCGGGCCGATGAGAAGGCTTGAACCTGCGCCCTTCCCGGTCATGTGAGATGGCTCTCAATCAGCCAAAGCAGCGACCCTGCTGAGCCTCCCGGGGAAGCGTAGACCCGACAATTACTAAGGTGCTGAGGTAAGACTCAATCAAAAGCCTATTTCGCCGTTACTGGTAGGGATACGCCTGGGAGACGGCGCCTGATGTGCCCTACTGCGGTATGCATGTGCTGAAATTGTTCACAGGGATTGGTTCCCCCAAAGATTGTTGACTAACTTATGAACGTTTTCGGGCATTGCAACCCCAGTACCCCAGATGAGGTGAGGAAATACTGAATAGGGTCTGGTGTGGTTTTACCACAGTAGGGTGGGTATGCTTGGACCTTTCGTTCTGGACCAATGAAGCTATGGACCCTCGTGCGGTGAAGCTCGAGGCGAGACAGAATGGGGAGACACCGGTTCTCCCGGCGGGAACCCGTCTTGGCGACGCACTGGGCCGTATGCAGATCTGGCACAGATGGTATGGGAGCTTATTGGCCGTAATACTACGATCATTTGACATTGTGTGATTCGGGACCATGGTGAGTTGAGTGTTTGTGTAGGTATGTGCTCTCGTGTGCAGAAGTTGGTTGTTCGAAGACGGGAAGATGAATGCGCTGAGGAAACGTCCATCCATGGATCGCAAGAGCGTAGAGAATGCATGCATAACAGGGACGCGGGGAATGCACCTCGACAACATCCAGTATTTACGTTGTGAGACACACATTCACGAGAAGTGATTTGCATGGAGGCTGAGACATTCCGAGAGACGCCGAGGAGATGGGATTCACCAAGTGAGGAGAGCCCTCCATGCCGACTTGCCGCCACTGTACGTAGGAGACGCGTTATGCATCCAAATTAGGAATCAGGTGAGGCGACGTCTCAAGGGGCCACGAGGACGCTCGGTGCAACTATTCCAAGCTCTGTGCTGCACGTAGAAGGCGATTTCGAGTACTTTGCAGAAGCCCGGCCAAACGACATGCCCTAGGCCGATGGTTGCGATGGCGAGACAACTCCGAGTGCCAAAAATTGCTCCGTTTGCCGACCGAGTGCCGGAGCATTCCTGGCCGGGAGTGCAGTGTCCAACGATGCAAGCTCCGGCCCCTCGCGGCTGGCGACGCAGCATTCACAGAAGGCACTGCTTGTAGCTCGCTGACGAACGTTGGTTCGAGCAGTGAACGAAGGACAATCATTAGAACATGTAATCATCACTTCTGCCGAGCTCATTGATTAACCATCGGAGGCGGACATTGGCACCGTGATCATGGCTAGCATGCGGCCTAGGACTCTAGGGTCTAGCCGTACCTGCATGACTGGACGAGAAATCAAGCAGCAGATCACTTACCAGCGCCGGCATTAGCCTGAGCCTCGTCCGGGATTGAAGGACACGAATGTCCAAAGACGGCAAAGCAGTCCCAGACGGATCTGATATGACCTCCCCCGTGTCTTGGAAGCTTATTTCGAGCCGGTGCCGGGGAAGCGTGGTAGCTAACGCCCGCCAGATCCAGTGACTAGATTCTATATTGACGCGATATCAACTGATGTTTCGGCCCTTTCAAGGGTCCATCCAACAAAAGACTCCGGTCGTCAGTAGTGGTAGTAAACTTGCTCATTCACGAGACCCGGGCACGAGCATTACCGTCGTTTTCTAGCCCATCCGATAGCCGCAACCAGCCACAGAAGTCCCGTACTTGATGAAACGTCGCTAAGAAACCGCTTGTGGTGTTCAATTATGAAGTCGGTAGCGCCCCCGCCCTTCAAGGACCGCACGATCCGGCGCTCTGGATTGCGCCGCGGGGGTGTTACGAATTTCCAAAAAGGAAAATGGTCTGGCAGGTACCTCTGGGATGAGTAATCTCATGATTTGAGTTTCTCGTCGAAGACTCCACCGGTTGAGGTTAAACTTATATCCAGACTGAGATGAAAATAAGTCCGGCTTTGTTCCCAGCCAATCACAGAGCCAACTAGTGACGATCGTCCAGCCCTGTGACAAGTTGGGCTAATTTCCATAAAAGGAAGGTCATTACAGCGAACTGTCATTGGCTCTTTTGAGATTTGCAGTTGAGGTGTGCGTTTTTGGACCCTGCGGGTGATCTGCCGTTTTCACAAAGCACACCCCCTTCCCCAAACCAGACTTATTATGTACCTCAAATACGATGGAGCATCGGCCGCAGTGCTACGTGGACCGCTCCAAACCCGACATATCCTCTCATGTCGATCAACGCGTATATTTGACCCAGACAATGTTAATTGATGGGGCGGTCATCAATCCTTCGTTGATCTCCATGTCGGTGATGGATACGTATGGACATGGGCGGCGACGAAGGTTTCGCAAATTGTTGCTATCTCGGAAGAAACAGCGTCTGTCTCTGAGACTCCGCATTTACCTTACTGTATAGTGGGCGTGCGCGCCCTTGCGCAGTATATACAGCGGGTTCCTGACGTACCACAGTAGCTGTACCACAGGTAAGACGTCTATTTCTTTCAGCGTCGTAGGGCTGTCGCTATCTCCACAAACGTATAAGCGTGAGACGTGCGCTGTTAGGTTGTTGCTCATGGGTTCGGGACCCCTGTAGCTTCCGGTACGTACACAGCACCTTCCACTTTGGGAAAACACCTGGTTCTTCTGCACTCCGCGCCTTTACGGAGAGAAGCTCAACTCTCTAATACTGGAAGCTGTTCGTAGAAATTCGTAACCGGTAAAGAGCGCCAATTAACGCTGGCCTGAGTCATAAGCAGACAGCTCGACACGGGCATCTTCACATACTGCGGTAATATTGAGGTCCTCCGGTCACTATCCGCCGGTGCATTGCCGCAGAAGCACAAACAGTCACGACTCGAGCCGACTTTCTAGCGGTGTGGAGTGTGCTTGCTTGGCCACTTGGCGGCCAGTGCCAAATGTCCCACTCCATTGTACTGCGTATGAGCAGTTCCCCAACTTGACGATCAGAACTCCGCAAACTCCGCAACTCTTCTTTACACAGTACAGCGACCGCATGGTCCGCGCAACAGCTTCGACCGAGCCGTACGACGAGAATGACGACTATGACGACTTGGCCGCCATAACTACTATAGCGCGCTGCGACAGATGAATATATGCATGCCAAGACCGTTAGCCGTCCCGCCGCTTCGGCCTGTCCGTCTCGCCGTGGTGTAGACTCCCGTTCATTTGTCCAGATGAGAGGGTGTGAGAATCCGTAGGGCTGAGAGCCCGTTACACTGACGTGATTGGGCCCCGATTTACTCCCATGTCTCCACCAAATCCTTCGGTTGGATATGTAGGAACGTTGGCGATTCGCTGGCTGGAACAGTGTCAATTCAGCGAGGTCGTAACCAGAGTACCGCTTAGACACCTGCAATCATCAACTACATTAAGTACCAGAAGCCCAAAAGCCCCGTGCTCGTACTGTGTGTGCCGTAGCTGTTTCGAGGTGCGCTGTGTTGGCACTTTGCCAACCAACGACGATAATACTGATACCCCCAAATGGGACCAGCAAACACGCAGCTCAGCACTTGAAATTTAAAGTTCATGTTTTTTGGGTGTCTGACAGTTCCATAAGTCGCAGGAACCAAACGGGTGGCGAGCGTGGCGGTCAGTTTGTCCATCTAAGCCGGTCATCAGAGCAGGCTGCAGGCCCTGTGCTCGTGCCACGAGAGGAGGCGATTAGACATCAACATCAGAAGGGCGGTTAGCATAGGAGAGAAGAATAAGGGTGTCATAATAATGAACAGTTCTCATTGCAGCGACTGTGCCGCCTTTTGGCATGGTTGCCAATACCTGTTGCCTGATAGCTACGGTGATGATATGTCGGAGATGCACTGACTGCTTCGGGTTGTACAAGCGGGTGACGCGCTTGATTTTGGCTTGGCACTCGTTGTGCAACAACATTTTGGATCGGCAGTTCAGTATCTCACTCTTCTGCCGCGGCTAATCAAGAAGAAACCGGTCGGTTAAGTGCCTTTGTGCAACGGCGGCTGTTGCAATGGTTATCAGTTGTCCTTTCCATTCCGCCGGCATTCTTCTGGCGGTCGTCTGCGATCGTATCCTGTCAACTTGAAAAAAGTTAAGAAGAAGAGAAGATGTTGTAGTATGCGCACAACCCTTGGCGGATTTCTGAGCTAGGCATCTTTTCAAGAACTCGACATCGAGCTTCTTCTACACCTACTGTGGTGATGTATACTATAGTGACAGTTTGTTGGAGAACTGGTTAAGGACCCTGTCTTTGGACGTGTCGCGAGGGGTAGGTAGCGTTGGAGGCGCAGCTTCGCAGGACTGCGGAGTACCATTACAGTGGAGTGCCTTCCCCTCCGCTCCTTCCTGGTGCAGAGGAGAGCTCCAGCACCACGAAAAGGCGGGGTGTGCTCTGATTTGCCCACGAATGCTCAAACGGTCAATCGGGCACCCACACCGTCTCACGTACTTCTCTGCCCGCGTTTCTCTCTATTGTTGATAGACGGGAGGGACGTTAATGCGTGCCTCAATTCCGACATGACGGCACGTATTCTTAGCCAGACATAGAGTTGGCTTTATATTGCTAACGGAATCTATAACATTCGGGACGATATTTGCATAGTCGTAACCAACCGCACATGTAAAATACGTAGTACAAGGGAACCTACCTGGTGCCAGAGGAAGGTACCTCACGTTACGTAATGTCGAAAATGGGCATCTCGTAAACTCTGGTTGAATTAAGGTAGGGGGTAGGTAACTTGAAGACAAATCCCCACAGGAGCTTTGGGTGTCAGAGCTCAAATTGGAGCTTGGATAACATGGACCTTGAAGGCCCCGTTGATGTTAAGTTTATTTTCCGACCTAGACTTTGGGGAAAGATCAATTCCATCATTATCGGACCACATTCGGGAAAACTTGTCCACGGCAAGATTGAATGTGTCTTCTGTGCGGAGTTCGCACTTGTCCCCGATCTTCTGCCACTCCTGCTGCGGCCAAGAAGCTCGCCTCGGTGCTATCTTGCGCGTTGCGTACGACACGGCCAATCAGTAGTAAGAGCCCGTCACAATTACTTGGCCTAGCATGATGCGCAAGGGCGGTCCTGGAAAGACGGTCTCGACCTCGCAGAATATTCGGTAGAGGAATAACCAGTCCGGGCCGAACAATGGCATCGCTTTGACAGCTCCCGCATTAGGCTGATCTTAACGGACGCCCGCTGTGAGTTATCGGCGATACAATTTCTTGAGTGGCCGGCTACGTCCTATCTTGGGGGGTTTTCAGCTCGTTGAAGGACATACGGACCTGCGTTCCTTGCGAACCAATCGCCGACAACCCTGGCCAGCACATCAACCGTCGCCGACTCGGGGTCCGCTGTAACAGATGCAATGTTCAAGCTGGACGCCGCACCGCCTGTGGTCGGGGAGAAGTCGCCCAGCCAGCCACGAACCTAGCCATTCGCAAGAACAATACTCGTCGGTCTAGTGTTTCACAAAAGGCCTGAAGCACGCATTCTCTCGCGTTCCTGTGGACGAGCTACGCTACCCCGGTGATTCAGCCTCCACGTGGACCCCGGGTCGGCGACCTTGCGACGACTTCGACCATGACTCTCAATCTCGGACAAGACCCTTCTGAAGGGCATTCACTCGAGCACACGGGAATCCACCATCGCTATCGTTACTAGTAGATGGGACGTCTGAAAATTGTAGACGCCAAGTATAGGGAAACGTCCGGTCATCTCCATGTGCCACTCCATGTGCCAGTGTTTCTTGACGGCAATGCAAGCCTCGATATGTGCCCTCTCAAGCTTCCATGTCTTGCTCGTCGTAAAGGAATATCTCTACGGTTGAGTACCGAATCTCTCATCGCTCGTTATGAGAAGCCCTTGAGAATCCCATGATAACATGCATGATAATTACAATCGAGCCTCCTTCTCGAGCCGCAAACTGGATGTCCTCGTGCCATTGGCCTGCGGAACAAGTGCTGACCTTCCTGTCTCGATGAGTTGGTGCTAGCTTCAGATGCACTGCTTCTGCGTCAGCACTTTAATTCTCATAGGGCTGAAGAGGACGTGACCTCCGCAAACGGCGGCCTCATGCTCACTGCGTCTTGACCTGTATACTACTGCAGTTGAGATGCCATACAGGTCTTACACTCTCACTTATGGTCATTAGTGTGCTCGCACGGATGGTCAATACCGAGTCTTGATGCTCGGGCTGACCTCGAGAACGGCCGAAGGCAGCAGAATGCGTCCTGTTCCTTCGACTGTTGTGTAGCATAGCCTGTAACAAAGCATTGGCGCTTCCGTTGCACACCACGTTTGGCCTGTATATCGTATAGCATCGACCAGGCACAATGACAGGAGTTTTGCACCACATCTGAAGGTCCCGGGGCATTAGCCTGCATCGTGTACGATAATATCTAAGGTACCTATGTTCGTACTGCCTGGTACAGGTAGCTGCAGAGGACTTGTGTGGGAAAACACAGCAAGACACATGTCCCCCGCGGCGGCGGCGTGGCTATGCTCGGCACATCGCACGAACCGACCGGAGCTGAGCATGCGCAGCCGCCCGGGGCTTCATCTGGCGAGTCTGGTCATAGTCCGATTCGGTTCGGCAACGAGCACTTGAATCAATTGATTGGTCACGCCCGGGGAGAAACAACGTTACCACGTCCACTGCATTGTTCGTTTGTCTATAGTCGCTGTCATAAGTAGCTGGAGTGCTCGGCTTGCCCGTTGTGCATCGGATCACAGGTGCCAAGCGACTGGGGCGTGTAATTCTAATCTGCAAATGGACTTTGCATCAACAGCAGGAAAGGTATCGCAGTGTCTTGGAGCGATAAGTCGACGCCTCCAGACTCGAAACGGAGCATTCGCCTTGTAGACCTGGAGTTAACGTCTTGTCCATCAATTGATGCTGGAAAACACCAATCGAAACCGGAGAGATGCCCCACGTTCCGGAATTCACGACGATTTCCGATGAGTACACAGTATCATCGAACCTCTTGGGCTTCCTGACGCTCTTCTCCGGCATACATATGTCTTGTTGAATACAGACCATGCACTTTGCGAAGAAGATGTTAGGTATAGTGCACTCACATACGCTTCGTAAAGAGACTTGACCCGCTGCGGACCACATACATGCAATCAGCTCTGTTACGATGGACGGTGAAGAACAGGAAAATAAGCTCTCGCATAGAATAATCGCTGCTATCAAACAAACCTTGTGAAACTGAGAATTGTCGTCAAATGAATGGTACCAGGCCCAGCGTCTTCATAGTAGCTAAAGACTTTTGGAGGCGCTTGGGGGAGATTGGGTATTGGACATTGGTTGCCCAGCAACAGGATTGAATGCGATAGTGAGATGTCAACAATGCAGCGCTGCCACCATGTCCATGTTCCACCATCCATCTCCATTCCAACGATCTTTGTTAGGGTGCAATAAAGGCTCTTCAATATCAATCAATTGCGATTCTTTAACCACATTTACCACCGGGTGGCCCACAAAGCCATTTCTTGTTTGCATTTTTGCAAGACATCGTCGGTCCGCCCGAGCAGGGCAAGAGCAGCCCGTCGCACTTGCCGTCCACCTACACTTTCTTTGCTGAGCACCGGCAGGCAGACGCGATGCCGGGAGCAACTAATGAGACGCCGACCGTCGCTCTTTCCTGTACGTATCTTATGTTGCAGACGTAGATGACGGATGGAAGGTGCTAACGTAACGACTTCCCTGCCACAGTTGCCAACAATTTCTGGGGAAATGACGATGCCGGCGTCAGTCCTCTGCTCGAGCGCATGCACGCCGCCAAGCAGACATGCGACGAGCTCAAGTCCTTCTACAATGGTGCGTTCATCATCGTCGTCATCATCATCAGGGATAGCAGATGGGAGAAAGAAGACTAGAAGAACTGACGTGTTGTTGTTGCTGCTGGTCTAGCCCGTGCCTCCATCGAAGACGACTACGCTAGAAAGCTCATGTCACTGAGCCGGAAGTCGCTGGGATCACAAGAGATGGGCACTCTCAAGCACTCTCTCGATACAGTCCGCGGCGAAGTCGAGTCCATCGCAAAGCAACACCAGAACATTGCCGCCCAGATGAAGACGGAGCTGGAGGAGCCGCTGGCCGCCTTCGCCGGTGGCATGAAGGAGCGGAGAAAGATTGTGCAGAACACGGTCGAGAAGCTGCTAAAGGTCAAGATACAGCAGACGCAGCTGGTGAATAAGGTACGTCAGCTACAGTCATCCACCACTAGACGGATTAGCTAACGTGTGTGCTGCAAAGACAAGGGACCGCTACGAGCAAGAATGTCTAAAGATCAAGGGTTATCTGGCACAGGGCCACATGGTCATGGGTCAGGAGGAGAGGAAGAACAAGGCCAAGCTAGAAAAGACGCAGATCAGCCTCGCCACGTCCAACACCGAGTACGAAAATGCGGTAAAAGCCCTGGAGGAGACCACCGCCAGATGGAACCGGGAGTGGAAGGCCGCAGCCGACAAGTTCCAGGACCTCGAGGAAGAACGACTGGACTTCACCAAGAACAGTCTCTGGACCTTTGCCAACATTGCGTCCACGGTCTGCGTTAGTGACGATGCCTCGTGCGAGAAGATCCGCCTGTCTCTGGAAAAGATGGAGGTTGAGAAGGACATTATACACTTCATCAAAGAGAGAGGTACCGGCCAGGAGATTCCTGATCCGCCCAAGTACATCAACTTCTGCCGCGGAGACGTCGACTCCCAATCCGAGGTCTCAGAGGGCGAGAGCTACTCAGTAGCGCAGTTCCCTCGAAGTATCAACCCCCAGTTTCGCTCGTCGTCACCGCAGCCATCGACCTACGAGTCGCACCATGATCCTAACAACGCCCTGGCAAGAGACCTGAACCACATGGATCTTGGATCCGGTGTGCCGGCCAGCAGAGAGGTGGCAATCACACCGCAAAAGGCACTGGTGCCTCCCATGCCGCAGCCTGAGAGTCAGCGCCCGAGGCAACACCCACCTTCGGGATACCAACCGCCTAGAGCGAACAACTTGGAGTACGACCCTGCCGAGTTCGCACCTGTGCCGCACGATCCCTATCCCATGGACGGCATGACGATGCTCTGCCGCAAACCGACTCGGCCGACCAGTAACACCCACGACCCTCTCCGACCTACGGGTTCCGATCTGAGCAACAACTTCCGCCCGACTGGCTCCGATCTCAGCGCATCATCATACAGACCGACGGGCTCGGATCTGAGTGCCTCGTACCGACCAACCGGATCGGACCTGAGCGCCGCAACGTCCTCGGGGCGACCCT
This sequence comes from Coniochaeta prunicola, assembly GCA_007388105.1. Lineage (NCBI taxonomy): Eukaryota > Fungi > Ascomycota > Sordariomycetes > Coniochaetales > Coniochaetaceae > Coniochaeta > Coniochaeta prunicola. The sequence goes on along the minus strand of SMOB01000210.1, from coordinate 140,223 downwards.
CTAGTAGAGACTCGCACAGTGACTACTCGAACCCGACGTCCTTCTCCAGCCAGGAGCCGCCGCATAGCGCAGTGGTCTCCCCCATGAAGCAAGAGCCGGGACCACCTGCCATCAGTCCAGATAAGAAGGTGCTCAAGAAGAAGAGTGGCTTCTTTGGCAACAATAGTCCGTTCAGCAGGAAGAAGAGCACGAGGGAGGTCGCTCCGTCTAACCGCAACACCTGGCATCCGAGCAACAGCAGTAATCAGAACAGCCGGCCGACTTACGGCCGCCATGGGTCCGGACAGGGGAATCTCCTCCAGGACCGGACAGCAAGCCCGGAACCCATAGACGCCAATGCTAGTCTGGCCCTGAACGTCGGCAACAACGTCTTCGCGGTGCAGACGCCAGACCGCCAGCCGAAGAAGGCCGCTGATCCTCCCCCCGAGGATGATCCGATCGCACTAGCTCTGGCCGAGCTCAAGGGCGTCACCTCTGGCGCGGCAGCCGGTGGGAAGCAGTCGGCCAGCCGCATGTCGGCAGACCACTACCATGGCATCGCCACTCCGGCTCCCGGAAGCAGCGCTCGCGACCGCGATCAGCAGCAACCACTGTTCTCACGATCCGTCCCCGTGCCGGGCAGTGCCAATAGGGGAAAAGCCGGCACACCACCACCTACATACGACCAGCCGCCGGCCACCCAACCCGTCCAGCGCCTCGGTGTTCCGCCACCGGCCGTGACGTCCAAAGCCATGAAGGAAGCCTCGCGGCAGTTCCAGGAGCAGACCAGGAGCATGTTCAGCACGTCTTCGGGCTCGAACCGGCCAGGATCGGGTAGCGCCTATAATAACGCGTCCGCTTCCGTGTCGACGCCTCCGGCCTCCTCCTCCACCACCCGCCGCCAGCACGAGATGCCGCGAGCTGCCTCTCCCGCGCCGCCACGCAGCGCTTCGCCGCGTCCGGGCTCGAGGGCAGACTACCAGGCCGGCGGCTATCACCGGTCGGCCAGCCCGAACCCGTACAGCGGTAGTCAGCGTGGGAGCACCAGTGCCACGCCCAAGCAACAGCAGCCTCCTGGCCAGGCCAGGGGTTCCGACCAAGGGTACTACCAGCGCCACACGTCGCCGGGTGACATGCCACGCGCTGCGTCGCCTAGCCCCTACGGTAGTGGCGGCAGAGGCGACGAAGGAAGCGAGTACGGCGGCTCGATGAGGGGCCGTGGCGGGGGTAATGTCCGACCTGGCACGAGCCAGAGCAACCGCGGCGGCCAGATGAGCTTCTACGAGCCTCCTGGGGCGGTTGGTAGGACGAGGAGCAAGAGTGTGGCCGACGGGAGGCAGTTTACGAGAGATGGGAGGCCGATCATGCATTATGGTGAGTCACTATCTTGAGGATTTATTATCGGGTTGCTGTGTGTTTGAGGATGCGAGAGAGAGATTTACTAACTCCATGACAGCACGCGCATTGTACATGTATCAGGCTGCCATTCCTGAGGAGCTTGGCTTCTCCAAGGGAGATGTCCTTGCTGTGCTCCGGCACCAGGACGACGGGTGGTGGGAGGCGACAATCCAGGGCGGGAACGGGCAGGTTGGACTGGTTCCGAGCAACTACCTGCAGGCTATGTGAGAGATATCAGATTTTTATGGGTAATTGGTCGTTGAGATTGAGAGTAAGTTTGACTTTTGACCTGTTGTTTGGAAGCATCAAAGGGAGTTACCTAGTCCTTTCGCGGCGGCCTTATCTTGTGCATGAGGGCCATCTTTTTGCACTTGGGCAGCAGGACCTTGGCTTTCCCGTACTAGCGGACAGGGGAGCAGTATGTTTGAGCAGATGCCAAAGGGGGTTTTGTTTATATTCCTCCTCATGTCAAGTCTCTTTGATGGTAGAAAGGGGAAGGAAATGGGACGAAATTGATCAACGAATTGTATATGAAAACCTGTATCCTCTCCCTGAGTTCATGCTCTGTCACTATGCACCGCAATCATCTGCTTGATTATCACACAGCTCGTTGTAATGGCGAGTCTTTGGCCTAAGTTGGATGGACTTGGGTCTATCAAGCCCGCCAGTGAAGCCGTTCGAGAGCTGCCAGAGTCAGACCCCTGGAGCAGCGAAATGTGGAGCCGCTGTGAGTGGTAGTAACCCTTGCCCGATGACGTGCCAACCAACAACCGAAAGGAAGCACACTCACATGCCAGCAGCGATAGCAGCCGCACAGCTCAACAACACCAACGAACTCAACAGCCTCAACCACCACGATGATGATGCTCACTCACGCATTTATCTGTCGTCGAGAGTAGCTGGCCACCATACCGCAATTACCACTGGGAGTTTCCCAGCTCCGACTACAACCGCAAACATGGTGTGAAACAGACCTCCCAAACTTTCCTCCCAGTGTTCCCTTATAATTGAATCGCGAAACATCAGAGACAGAAACTAACAGCTTCGCTGACAAGGACACCCTCAAGCAGACATACCGCGCCGCAACCTCCAAGACGGCTCAGCGCACCCTTCTCAACACCGTCCTGCTGACCTCGGCCTCAACCGTCCTCTACGCCCTCGCAGCAGTAGCCTACATCCTCTTCTACAACGCCTACCTGCCTGACCAGGTGACCACACTCCCAATCCACCTGCAGTACGGCTACGGACCGAATCCCTACGCCGTGTCCCCCCTGCCCAACCTAAAAGACTACCAAGCCTACGACATCTCCGTCACACTCACCCTGCCGCGCAGCCCCGCGAACATAGACAGAGGCAACTTCATGATCGCCCTCTACCTGCTCGACCGGCCCGGCACAGCCGTCTCTCCTCCCCCGGCCTCCTCCGACCACCACCACCAACTCGACACGACGCCAGCCACCTCCCTCTTCCCCCCGCCCGACCCGCGCACCCACCTCTCCACCCGGCGGGTGCTGCACACCTCCCACCGCCCAGCCCTAGTCCCCTACACCGACCCCATCGTCTCGCTCGCCTCCCGCCTCCTCTTCCTCCCAAGCCACGTGCTCTTCCCCTCCTCCTCCTCGCGCGCGAGCACCACGACCCTCACCGTCGCCCTGGCCGAGAGACTCTCCTTTCCCTCCACGACCGGCGGCGCACCATCATCGATCCCCTCGTCCCTCTTCCTCGAGCTCCAGGCGGGCCAATCCCTCCGCGTCGCCGCAGCCTCCGTCACCGTGACGGCCCAACTGTCGGGCCTCCGCCGCTTCATGCACGGGTACCGCATCTCCGCTTTTCTCGCCGGCACGGCCGCCTTCTGGGCCTGCGAGGTCGCCTCCATGGCCGCTGCCTGGCTCGTGCTCTCGATGCTTTTCTCTGGCGGTCATACCCCCGACGGTACCGAGACTGAGAGGGAGAGGGAGAAGAAGAAGAAGACGATCGGCGAGGAGCAGGATATGTCCGACACGGAACGCACCTTCCCGACTACCTCTCGCGCCCCGCCGCTGAAATACGAGAGCGGCGGCGGCGGCGGCGGCGTCAAGCGGGAGGAGGAGTCGCTGGACGCGCGCGCCCTGGCCATGGCGGAGCTGCCTGTCGCGGGCCCGCCGGCCGGAGAGGCGGATGACGAGGATGAGGAGGACGAGGATGATAAGGGGGATGGCGGATGGAGGGATTCGGGCATCGGGACTAGCTATAGTGATGCTGGTGCCGGAGCAGGGAGCGTGAGGAGGCGGGCTTCTGGGAGGGGACGTTGAGTCAATGAACAGACAGAAGGACGGAACGGATTATGGGATCAGAGGATTTGACTGGTTATTTTATTTCGGGACAGAGAGAGAATGCCTGTAAGGTTCTGGAAGGGCGTGGGCAAGGCGTTTATTAGGTCTACGAGCATCATGTATACCCCTTTGAATCAGGTAATAAATGCTCCTTAGGGGTAAGGTACGTCAAGGTGGTGAGAAAAGATGGCACCATAATTATGCTGGAGATGTCCAGGTCATGTTGTATTGAATTCAACCTTGACCCGGTGATAGGGGCCAAGACGCTGGTTTTTAATCCTAAAAAGACCAGTTGTAGGCCGCTTAAACAATTGAACTGAACAAAAATGAGAGTATTCCTAAGCTGGTTATGGGCCGCGGCCAAGGAAAACCTGGCTTCAGTCAAACAGAACGCAACAATGAGGGAACGACAGGACACCCAATCAATGAATCACCCCTACACAGGACTAATGTCATTCCTCCGTACCCGTCGGCTGGACCTCTTGTTTTTCCTCGTCCTTCTTGATGTCCTCAGCGAGGATGGTCTCGCCCGCTGAGTTGGTGACCAGAGACTTTGTCTCCTCTACCGGTTTTGACGGTTCGCCCGCGCTTTGCTCCTCGGTGGCGGTGACGGGTTTCTTCTCTGACACCGATTCGGTCTGCTTGGATGAGGGAGCACTGCTCGAAGTCGACTCGGTAGGTTGCGCGTCCGTCTCCTTCTGAGTTTCAGTCTCGGCCGGTGCGGTCTCCTGGGCAGGTGAGCTCTCCTTGGCTGATGAACGCTCCTCAGTCGCAGCATGCCCCAGCTTGACGGTGTCATCTTCCTCGGGATCAATCTCAAAAATGGTTGATGGCACCGCAAACCCAAGGCTCAACTTGCCCTCCTCAGCCGACGGCGCCGGGCTCTTCGCAGCCGGTGCTCTCCGCTGGGGCCCGCGTGCACGGCTCTTCCGTGCGTCAGCTAGAGGAGCCTTCTCCTCGACAGGCTTCTCCTCCTCATCAGCCGCCGGCTCCTCTTTCTTTGGCACCTGGGGTCCTAGTCCGAGCTTCTTGTTCAGATCGTTGAGGAAGCTGCCCTGCAACGCCGCGATCTTGGACCCGACCGCCTTGAGCGGGACGGCCGGTTTCTGCTTTGGCGGGGCGGCTGCTTCTGCTGGCTCTTGGCCGCCTGATGTGGGAGAGGCTTTGACGGGCCTGGCTGGTACTTGCGGCTTAGGCCTGTCAGGCACTGAGGGTTGTCTTGTCGGCGGTGCTGCGGTGCAGGAGTTGTCTGCGCTGGCCGGCTTGGGCTTTGGTCGATCCGGAATAGCAGGCTTCTCGGCAGTGGACGGATCCGTGGGCTTTCTTGCGGGCCGAGGACGCTCTGGTACCACGGGTTTACCGGCATCTGCGGCAGGGGACTCGAGCTCGCGGTCTTGCTGCGGCGTGGACACCGTCGTCTCCAGCAAGTGACTGTCAGGCGTATCCTCCCATACATCTCTGCTGGGGAACCGCTGTGCCATCGATGGACGCGACGTCTCGCTCGCCAGTTGGTGCTGTGCCCAGGAAGGTTTGCTACGGCCGTTCTTCAGGAATGTGTCCGGTCCGTTCTTTTGCGCTTCGAGTTCAGCGAGTTCCTCCTGATGCCGGGCGAAGGCTTGTGCGGGGGTCTCGCCGTCACGTGGCACCGGCACATGTGTGGTAGCAGCCTTGTCCTCCTCTGGCTCCTTCTCTTCCGGAATGTCTGGAGTAGATACCTCGACGGTATAATGCACGCTGTCCGGGGCATCTTCCCAGATGTCGCGGCTAGGAAATCGTTGCTTGTGGAAACTCTGAGGTCTCGGCTTCGATTCGGGAGCTGGCTTCTTGGCCGCCTCCTTGCCCTCTTCTTCGGGGAAGAGGGGTTCGTACTCTTCGACATCTTCCAGAGGGGTCGACTGGTGTTCGTGAGACTCGACCTTGTACAAGCTGCCAGGCCGGCTGGTGGGCCGACTTGATGGAAGACCGAACGCCGACTCCTCGTCAAAGGCACTGCCTCGTCTTGGCTCAACCGCTGGGCCGGTGTCCGAAGCTGGTCCCTTCAGGATCTCGTCCTCAGCGAGGATGGGAGCGGTGTAAACAGGCTCCTCTTCGTTGTCTTGCGCAGGCGTCTCCTCATCACTGAACATAACTGACCTACGGCGGTTGGGTTCGTCAACATGAATGACTTCGCCCTCTTCCGGGCCCCGCTGACCGGCTTCCTCAGCCTGCGAGCCCGACACATCCGGCTGGGCTCGACCTTTGCTAGGAGACCTAGGAGCGACGGAACTGGGACGCGGGGAGGTGACACGGCTGGTGGACTCTTCTATCGCCTGCCACCCAACCTGGTCTGTCGGTGTGCCGGCATAGTTCTTAACGGCTGTCGAGAATTAGTACAGAGCCGAAAACATTGATGCACGGGTTTCCAAGCTTACCAATACCGGCGCCATGGCTGGCAGTCTCGCGAACAATCTTGTTGAGGTCCTCGCTGCTCATGGAGAAGTCGTATGGGCGGTCATAGTGGTGCGGTGTGTGCTCTCTCTTGAGCAGGTCAGGGTGCTTCTGGAAGTACTGCTTCTCCAGCTTGTCCAGAGGCTGGAGACCATGTCCATGCAAGCCGTAACTACCTGGCGGCAGGTTGCCACGGGCTGACGTCCTACGCTTGTGGTTCTTGTCCTTGGCCTCTGAGAATCCAGATGACCCGGGCGCTGGAGACGGCGCCTGCACGTCACCGGCATTGGGGAACATGGGCACTTGCTGGCCAATCTCCGGTATGCCGTGTTCGTCATCAGCATGGCTCTCTGTTGTCGAGAGCTGGCTGATCGTGCTAGCTTTCTTCTTCAAGCTGCGGTTCGACGACGGGGCCTCGTCGCTGCTTGGCTTGCCGATACCGAAGGAAGCGGCCTTGTCCGAGTCGGTTCTGGTGACCGTCATCACCCTCTGCTTGGCGCTCTGGGCGGGAAGAGAGGGCTTCGGAGCGTGGATCTTGACGTCATCGCCGACGGTGCGCGTCTGCTCCGGACTTGAGCTCATGTCGCTGTAGGCGGAGCTCAGCTGCTCCGCCAAGCTGTCGTATTCTTTGCCCTCCTCGCCGGCATTCGACGGGATCTCAACGGACTGGCGCCGGTTGTGGTTGTTATTGTTGTTGTTGAAGCCACCGGGGGTGAGGTGCTGAAATGTTGGGCTCTTGGGCGCATACAGGCCCTCATTTAGCGGAGAGGGTGCAAAGCGAGCGGGATTGGGGGAGACGCTACGGTCGATCCGACGGTTGATCGGCCTTGGGGGAATCTTGGGAATAGCATCTTTGTCCTGACTCCTCGACGGACGAGGAGGGATGGAAGGTGGTTCTTGAGTAGCTGTGGGAGCCATTTTGTGAATCTGGATGGTTGGATGGAGTGTGCAAGGCTCGGAAGTCTGATGTTTGTGGTTGCGGAAGGGATCGAATAGTTGTATTTGACAGTATTCGAATCTCAATTTCGTATAGATGAAAGACGAATTTATGCCTCCGTATTCGGTCGTCGTACTGATTGGAAGGTGACCTTGAGAGACAGAGTTAGCTAACAGCTTTGCTTGGTCGAATGTATCGGTGAGCAAGATAGACAAAAAAAAAGCTGGCATATGCAAGATAAGTGATGCCGAAGACGGTAGGCTCGTTTAAGAGGCGAGGCCCGGGATAGCGTGTTGCGAGTAGCCAGGGGAAGCTGATTGAGTTACTGCAGGACCAGATCTTGACAGTCTATCAGGGAGAGATAACATGTCTCACAGTATGCTGCAGACCGATAAGTGCCGTAGCACAGACCGGAACATCAGACAAAAGTCCATATCCGGAACAGAGATATGGATGGAGACTTGTTGAGCCTATCCAGCTAATGCGATTACACATAGCTTGGGGTCTCGTTCGAAGCTGTTCTTGGTCCGTTCGCCTTGGATTGCATTGGTCGCTGCTGTACACCGGATTGCATCGGGCTGCCCAAGGATGCAGCCTGTTGCTATCACGGGGAGGGCGTCATGGTCTCCCCGGTAGCCAGTCGCCCAGCATTCCAGCCATTCATCCAGAGCAAATCCCATATGGCAGAGCTGCAGTCAGGAAACATCCGGAAGCTAGTTTGTTGCCGTGTTGTTGACTACTGACCGGCAGACGTGACCATTGGGCGCTCTCGCCCGGCTGAGGTAGTGGTCTGTTCCATGGAGGGTGCCAACCAGCTTTCTCGAAAAGGCAATGCAGGCTCCAACCCGAGTTGGGCATTCTCAGGTTTTGCTGGCAAGATGATGCATTGCGGATAGACAACGAGGAGATCCCAGAGACGGGGCAGACAAACAGCAAGCAAGGTCAAGCACGTGCAAGACGACTTACAGTTTGGGCTGACTTATTTGTCTTTTGGTTTTTGGGATAGTCAAAGATCTGATGTAGTGTTGAGAGAAAATGTACAGAGGAAGATCTGAGTTGATGAGTCAGAACTTGAAGCTGGTGATGAAACCTGAGCAGGTCGAGGCAAGATCGTCTGGAGCTCAGCTCAGGTGCGGTATCCGGGCCACTTATAATGCTTCTAATACGAATTCATCAGACAAACTCGAGCTACGGGATTACCTGCTGCAAGACTGCAAAGCGCGCCATGGGCGTCATTTACTCTCCACAATGAGAAAGAGACGCAGATAGAAACACACAGGAAACCTGACGTGTTGTAGGGGACCTTGACGGTACCTCTATGACTGGACTGAGGGCGTACCTTTGCCGCACTCACGAAGCGACAGACGACATCATCGTCATGTCACGAGCCTTGAAAACAGGGATCTTGCGCCTGAAAGGTTCCAGGTCCAGTCAAGGGGACCCATTCGCATGGCCCAGTGACCTGTGGCCCTCAGTTGCCCTTCCCCGCCGAGACCCCATAGTACCCTTTATCTGGCATCTGCTCAGAGTCGTTAGATCGCTAGCGTATGAGGCGCAATGCGCAATTGCTTCTCGATCTGATGGTATTGGAAACTCTGTCAGGCACGTGGACCGCCCTAGTTCTCTAGTTTTGACATGCCCTTCCCTTTCAGCTGCGACGCTGATGGCAGACGCAAGGGGCTCAAAGCTAGCTGGAACCTGAGAGCCTACTCAGGGAATGTCATATGTCCTGCACCACGTAAGCTCAAGTCGAGTTGGGACCAGACACGTCGAACTGAGCCTAATAGATTCGTCCGCATCGTCTTCAATTGAGGTCTGAATTCAATTCGACCTTCGAACTGAGATCCATGGCAAGTAAAGCCGTTCACATTCTCCAACTTGAGACACCGTTGGGAGGTACCTCATCCTGCCCCACTGCTGCCCCACCCTAATATGGCTCGTGCGGTCGACGTTATTTTGTGTTGGGAAACTGCAACCTCATGTGCAGAGCCGTACTGTGGTACTGTAAGACAAAGCGAGTCGTACACGCCCGCCGATTCTCTTGGACCAAAGGGGTTCTGGAGAAATTGGATGTCACTTTGTGTTCCTTGGTGAAAGATCCCTCTCTTCGAGGCACGACAGCAACTGCTTGTTCCGTAGTGAGGTACTTGGCCGTGGCGCTTCGTTGGTTCCAGAAGGTGCCTCCGTAAGGATGGAAAGCGCAACGCAAGCCGAGCGCACTGGGCGGGTGTATGTTTTCCAACCACAGTACGACCCAGCACACGTGTACACTATATTTGCTCAAGCCTCTTCTGGCTGTTCGACATATACCAGTACAATGGACGATTCATCACACATCCGTTGACAGTCGGAATAGGGGCTCTCAATGGCTGCCACACTTCCTGCACGCCATCTCATCCATCTCGATGCTGCCTACCAATAGCAGTCGCTGGGTTCGTGACCGCCTCTTCTGATGAGGAGACTGTAGTCGCTACAGCCGCTTAAGTCGCTAGAGTCGCCGTAGTTGCTGCACTGTGATGGCACTGTAGCTCACTTACATAATGGCGCCGGTACCAAAGGTACTCCTCCCCCGCAACGAAATGCCTCAACAGGTTTGGCTTATGACGCCATCACCAGTCTGCTCAGGTACCAGATGGGTCAGGATGCTTCGGATCACCTGTTCAACTCGTGGAAACTCGGCAACCGACATCCATCCACTTGTCCCGGGACGACAGTCATGCTGTTACCGTCGTAGTATTCCCGGACAAATCCAGCATACCTTACTACACTACATGGATGGTGCCTACCGCTAGAAGCATGTCAATGGCAATACGTCAAGACGGGCAGAGAGCCCTATCTCGATGGCCGGAGCTCAGGAACCTTCATGCCCATCACTCCCCAAATCGGGAACTCTGGGCAGATAAGCTCTATACGAGTACGGTGCGAAGAGCCTCACGCACTACCTTATCTTCAATGTCAAATAACAGCGCGTTTAAAGTAGGAGGAAGAGTCACTCACTCCCATCATTCGATCCTACTTTTAGATCGCGATGAGGGGCCGCGGGAGTAGATCCCGACGCTAGCCCCTTCACGTAGAGACTCGTTGAAATCTCGGTCAGATCACGCGGACATCTAGACCTCTACTCAGCTATGTGATGGGGTATCTTAGCTGCATTCTCGTATGTAGTCTCGGCATCTCCTGTGTCGACTTCGTGACTCGAGACCATTATGTCGGTAATTATCTATTGCCAACGTCCTTTGGTAATAACCCTACTCTGAATGTCGGCTTAGGTACTCACCGACCAGGTGGAAGAGATACTACGCGCTGGATGCTAAACAGAGGTCGTACTTCGAAGACTACTGTGGCAGCGTCTCGGCTGCAAGCAGACTGTTGGCTCAGTCTATCTCATGGGCTGATCCTCATCTCCTTCACGCTTTATACTCTCTTAATATCTCCGGTAACCCCTTACTCCGTTGACTATTATCACCAATGTCCCGCAAGACGCGTCCTGGCCAGGAGACCAGAGACGGTTGCAGGCTTGGAGAGTATGCCCGGGACCCCGTCTAACAATAGTCGTAGGGAGCGTCATGAAGAATAAGGGTAGGTAACAGCGAACCGAAATCTTTTGCAGGCCGAACTATAAAAACCGTGTCCATAATAAAGCTCCTTGGGACGCCTAACCATATCCGAGAATGCAAACCAACGAGGCCCAATCCCTTCTTTCCATCCGCCGAGGGACGGTTGAAGCGCCCCGGTATCACATAACAAGCAGCCTCCCGTTCTCAAGACATCTCAGGCGGAAACACGCCGACCCGCCGCAAGGAGTGGCGTCCGCGGGATCAGTCTCCTCGAATCCCCTCCCGTCACACACGGGCTATTTATCCCCCTTCTTCCCTCGCTAGAGAAATCCTTAGCGACCCCTAGTGCCAGTCTCACTGGCCATTCCTGCTTATAACACTCATCCGCACCTCCACGTCGCTTCCAGCACCGTCCAATGTTTCTTTCCTCCTCCATGTCCTCTCTTAAGTTCCAACCACCCCTTGGCTTCTTGCTCCCCCTCAAACAATCATTTGCGCCACCCCAGCACCGCCCAGGGTCTTGCTTCCCACGAAGCCCTGCTTCTTGACCGCGGCGATCAGGTAGCAGATGGCCGTGAGGCTCAGGAACACGGCCGCGGCGATGAGGCTCGAGGCGTGCGAGATCAGGCTCAGCCACAGCACCACGGCCATGACGGCGTAGGCGGCGGCGCGCATGTAGTTCGTCGAGATGCGGCGGATGGCGGCGTCGAAGGTAGACGAGGTCGGGCAGATGCGCAGGAGCAGCGGTACTTCGATGAAGAGGATTACGAAGGAGAAGACGCTGTAAGACATCGAAAGCATGTCAATCATTTGGTTGGGGTGCAAGAGAGGAAGAAGGAGAAGGGGTGGTGGGTGGTTTAAGCGAGAACTTACAGGCAGACGATGCTAATCACTAACACCAGCACGTAGAGGGTGAAGATGTTGGCGATGCCGAGGGCGAAGCATAGTATCATGGAGAGGATGCCGAGCCTGTAAATTAGAGCAGGTGATTAGCATTCGCCGTTTGTGTGATGCTATTTCATGGACCTTTGTCCGATCATAAGAGCGCATTTCGCCGGGAGAGGCAAGACAGCTCTAATCGCCCGCAAGCAATTCGCGCTCCGGCGGCCAGATGCTATGCGTCATGGCCTTGTGATAGTCTCTCTCGAAGAAGCGCACACTGTTCTCGAAATGAGGTCTCACCATTGTCCGTAGATACCTGGAGTACTATAATCAGCATGGTTGCGCGAGGATGTCAACCTGTCAGGTCATGGCAACAGGCAGAGGACGTACTGAAATTCCTCGTCGCAAATTCCTCCTTCAACGTCATCCTGACGGGATAGCTGTAGCTCCAGCTACAATGTTCACGGGATCCTCGGTTCCAGACTGCTCAACAGTCTGCTCGGGCACGGCGGAAGTACGGTCGGGGAGCTTACGACGACAGTAAGCTCGGGGCTGCTTTGTTCGGTGTCCGTTGGCGAGGAAGAGGAAGAGGAAGAGATAGATTGACTAAATGGATGAGTGTATGCGTTGATGTTCACGTTGTGATAGAAGCCCTTCGGTTATCCCGAATCTGTGGATTTGAATTGCATGCGTTAAGTCGTAGTGATGGTGAAGCTCGAAGCTGCGTTGTTCTTTTCGGGGCTGCAGTGACAGATCGTAATCGCAAAAGAGCCCCAGCGCCGGGGTAACAGGCGGGACCCACACTTGTATCGGCTGGTGTACGAGTCGGCAGCTCGACCCGGTGATTGGACCCTTTTTCCCTTTCACGATTCTGACAGGGGACACTGCCCTTCTCACGTCTGTTCTTTGGTGCAGTCGTGGTGCGTTTCGAAACAGCTTCCAAAACAGGAAGTAGGTACGTCCCGTCGTTAGGTGCCTTACCCTTATATCATACATTTATTCTCTTGATGGCATGCACGTCTACGCGTCTCGATGGAAATTACTTATCAATGCTCTACAACGGACGCCTGCCGCCGAAGATGGATCGTAGCAAGCATCGGCCAGGCAACAACGATATATGCCGATTCGCTCGCCTGGCATACGTACATGTAGAGTTCGTTCGAGTAGGTATTGCCTTCTTACGCGGCTGGCATGACGGGAGCTACGTACGCTCTCCATCATCGTTAGGCATCATTATGGATTGAACACGAGCGAGCATTGTGATTCATTTGGGCACTGCTGCTAAGTCCACCTACACCTCGCGGAAAGAAGCAAAGCAGTATGCACTGGCAATGCAAGGAAGACTGAGAAACAGATCGACGGAGCACCATTACTTCAATCTCAGCCCACTCAATCCCCTTGGCGGCAACAGCCCCTTCTCAGAAGGCAACTCTATTTGCCATAGCCGACCCTGGAGACTGTATCAGCCCAGACGGCCCCATTGATTCCTCCTATTCCCATCACCACCCTCTAATTGTCGATGGTCCTCGTGCCATCATCTGGGTGATCCGTTTAACCAAAGACAAGCTTGAAGATGTCGTTGTAGACGAACCACTGGCCCTGGGCATCCTGGACCAGCTGGAAAGCCTGCGAGTAGTTCATGGGGCGTTGCTCCTCGTCAACCTGTGGGCATTCAGGGACATGGGTCAGAAAAGTCCGAATGCAAGAAGAAAGGTTTGGATACGGGTTGGGAGCATACCAGAAGCTGGCCAGTGACGAGGATCATAATTCCCTTTCCTTCCAAAGTAGGCTGGGCATCCAGCGTAGACACTGCGTGCTTCACCTTCTGGAACGGAAGACCCTAGGAAGAGGACCATGGTTAGTATGTGTGCACCGAGAGCTGTCGTGCTTGGTGGAGGGTTGAGGAAGACATACTGCAAGCTTCTCAACGATGGCGGTGCCGCCCAATGAACTGGCAGACTCGAATGTCAACATGGACTGTTCGCGCTATATGCCGGCGCGGTTAGTATCTGGAGGCTCTCGAGTCCCAGGCACGTTGACTTACGTAAAGGTTTCCGAGTTGCTTCCGGTCACTGTCGAATGAGTTGTAGTAGAACTCGATGAATTGCTCTGCAGAGATGGCGCAACCGGTCAGCCCTTATACCATGGCGTTGACTGCCCGAGCAACCTTGCTATGCCGGAGCCAGCTTGTGAGCTCTGCATGGGGCGGACTTGTGGCACTCGCTTGGGTGAGGGCATATAGCTTACTCGCAATCTCTTCAAAGTCTGGAAGGGAAAGAATCGTTAGCATCGTGTACCAGAGCTCTAACAAGGCAATTGTCGCATCGCGAAGTCTGGCTGCACAAATATGCAAAAGCAGGCCAATATGGCGGGGTAGCAAGAGCTAGAGGATACTTACTTGCTGTCATCTTGACGGTTTAAGAGCGGATACGTCGTTGTCCGACTGTAAAGAAGGGGTTGGTTCCTTGAGGGTAGAGAACAGAGAGTGAGGGCTCGGGTAGTGCTCTTGGGCAACTGCGCTGCTCAGGGAATAATAAAAGAGTCAATACCCAAAGGTTGGTCGTCGGGTCTGAGGGGCTCGTCGTCCAGGTAGACATGAGGTGGGGCTTCGGCCTTGGTGGGGCGGCCTGCCTGAGTCTGCCGCAGTACGAGTACGACCTCGAGGGCGGGAGCGACTGGCAGAATTCCGAGGTCAAAAAGGCCCGTCAAACATTTTAGAGCTTCTTCCTACCGTCGCCGAATAGCTGTCGAAGTCGCCTGGTGTGGCTTCGATGGCAATGGGGCTAATCAACATACGGTATGTTATTGTTCAGTTTTATGTCTCCCTTGCTACACGCGCCCAAAATGATGAACAACCAACTTCTTCACTACTGAATCTCACTATGTCGATTCTTAATATATCAAGCTCAACAGTCTGACTACATCTTTGATATCTTCACGCTCAAGACGATCATAATCTGTGCTAGAATGACCAGCTAACACGTGGAAAAGATAGGAAACATTGCCGGCTCGAATGCGTGAAGCATGTCCCTCTATATATTGTAATCGAGCCCACCTTTCAACCAGATGCCAACCTTCTTTGGTTTGGTTCGGTATTGTAGCACTAATGAAGAGTTGAGCTCAACTGTCAGCGGATATACCCCTGAGCCAGGCTGGTAGTAGCGTCCGATAGCATAGAGATTACATGATCATATGAATAAGAATACCTGCCCGAGATGCTATTCCTAGTACTCATTTCAAGAAAACAAGCGCAAATTAGCACTGCTCGAGACGGAACTGCCATCGTGATATGCCCGCAAGTTCGTCCCTGGACGCAAGGTGCAACCATGGATGTCATAAGAATGCATACATATATATAATATATCAGCAACGACAGCCATCGTCAACAACAGGTAGGTACATCTATCCCTCCGACTGTTTACCATCATCTTCATGATGGAGGTCTGTGACTCCGTGAGACGCTCTCAGGAACCAGAAGGTGTCATTTCCCCCCTTCCCATAAGACATTGTAACTCCTTTTTCTTTCTCTAGAACTTTATCTAGCTTCCTCTTCCCCAAGAAGTTGAAAAAGGAAAAGAATAAAGACAACATCGCCCGTCATGTATGCCGACTCATCAACCTTCCACTATGCGTTCAGCGATCCCTGATGGCATCGTCCTCGGAACCAGGCTGCAACGGCACCTCCCCTTCTCCCTATCCTTATGTGCCCCAGCCATCGAACCTGGCGAGCTCTTTCCTCCCTATATCCATCCTAGTAATCCGACACAACCGGGGATATGCCACTGACCCTCCGCATGTGTTAAATCGTTGTAAGCCTCCCAATGCTACAGGGAAGCCAGAATATGCCACGTCCACACACCTACAGCTCCTCCTCTTCCATCTCCTCCCCACCCGGCGTCAGAGAAGCCGTCCCCGCAGCAGCACCGGGCCCCTTCCCGGCCTCCTGCTGCGCTTTCCTCGCCGCCTCCGCCGCCTCCGCCTTGGCAAGCACGTCGCCTAGCTGCGGAAGCCCGCTGCCCGCCGCCCCACCGTTGACGTCGTCCAGGCCCGCGATGCTCGGCCTCGCCTTCTTTAGCGGACTGCCCACCACGGCGGCCGCCGAGTCGTTCTCCAGGCTCTTGCCGAACAGCGCCGCCGCCCCCGACAATGCTGCCCCTGTTCCTGTTGCTGCCCCCGTCGCCGCGCCACTCTCGGGAGGCGTCGTCTCGCCAGTGAATGGTCCCGCGCTGGGGGACTTTCTGGAGCTAGCGCTCGCGCTCTCCGGGTCGGCCGAGTGGGCTCTCTTGAGCTACAGTTACATGTTAGCAATTTCCCTCCTACATGGCAATGGTGGGGTGCGATAGAAACAAGGGGAGGGAAAGAAAAAGGAAGTACCTTAATCCGCTTGACTCCGTCTGCCAACTCGCCCGAGAACTTGGCATCCTCCGGTCCAAGCCGGCTCTTGTCCTCCTTCTCATCCACGTCCTCCATCTTGCCGACGATCTCATCGTCGTCGTCGTCGTCTTCCTCGCTGTCCTCACCCAGCATCGCGCTGCCGTTGCTCTTGGTCCGGTTCTTCTTCTTCCGGCGCGGCGGCTCCTCGTTGTGGTCTCGGAAGGCCGAGAAGCCCACGGTCCCGCTCGTCTTCAGGGGTCCCAAGTTCGAGAAGTCCAGCTGACCGGACCGCCGTTTTATGGAGGCCGGGGTGGCTGGCGGGGCCTTGGAGGAGGGGAGGATGCCCATTTTTTGTAGTTGGCCTGGCAGAGATGAAAGAAATCCACGTCAGCTAGTCGTTCGCATGAAGTAAGATGAGAAAGAGAAAAAGAAAACTCACGCTCGCCGCGGTAGAAGAAGGTAAAGGTAGCATAGGGCTTGTCGGGACCGTCGATGCCGGTCACGGTCTGCGTGCTGATGGTCTTGGGATCGAGGCTCTTCGGCTTAGCAAAACTAGTGGTATGCTCGACATCAGCGTCGATCCCGCCGCCGTTCTCGGCGCTCTTGGCGCCGCCGCCCTCTTCGTCGTCGTCGTCGTGCGCGTCGAACTGCGGCGAGTACTCGCCCTTCTTGATCTCGCCCGACGCGATGACCCTGAACATGGCGACCTTGATCTGGCCGGCCGTCTCGGGCGGCTCGTCGTCGGAAGAGCTGTCGGTGTCGTCCTCCTCGAAGACGGCCTCGACGGGGGACGTGGCGGCGTCGCCGTAGCGCAGCGTGTCGCGAGCGGGCTTTGTGTCGGAAGACTCGCCGCCGCCTCCCTCGATCTCCATGCCGTGCTCCTCCTCCTCCTCCTCCAGCTTGATCTTGTTGGAGGGGGCGGAGGAGGAGGATGCTTCGCCGGCGACGCTCTTTTGCCTCCTGCGACGCTTCTCGAACTTCTGCCGCCGGCGCTCGAGCTTCTCGTCGGTCACGTCGCCTGCCAGGTCCAGCCCCTTAAGCCACCGGTCCAGTCCGACCTCGCGGAAGAGAAACTCGCGTTCGGCCAGGCCGCCGCCCTCAGACAGGGGGACCTGCACCCAGCGACTGTTGACCCACGTCTCCTCGCCGGGACGAAGCAGGGTAGCGACTTCCTCCTTGGCGCGGCCGTCAAAATATATGTAGGCGGCGATGGTCTCGTTCTCGTTGTTGGTCATGGGGATGTAAGGGTTCACGACGCCGTGATACCTGCCGCGCTCGCCTGTGCCCGTGGGTAGGGCGCCGACATGTTGGGGTTTCGGGTATGGGTTCGCCTCGGTAGCTTTTGGGGTCGAGTAGGGGATGGCGAGCCCGGGAGTCAGTAGTGTGATTGAAACAGCGAACTTGGCCGGTTCTGGCTTGTTGGTTTCGGGGTTGAGCTGTGGCTGGGGCACGGGGATATACGTGTTGATGCGCGACACGCGGGACTGCTTCTGGATGCCGTACTCGGGCAGCGGTGACCCGTTGGCGTGGATGCTAACCGCGATGCCCTTGTAGCAGGGCATGGTTGCGGTGGTTGGACTTGGATTCGCGTGTGCCGTTGAGAGCGGCAGAAGAGAAGAGTCGAACCGGAGACGTGGCCGCAGTAGATGTTGTTTGGTATATTGTAAGGTATGGGAGGTTTCGGAAGCAGACGCGGGGGAGGAAAGACGAGCAAAGGACGATCTAGACTAGGCTGAGCTGCAGAGCGGCGGCAGGGAGTGGAGGACTAGGAGGAGGTGAAGGTGGAGGTGGAGGGGTTGTCGACTAAGGCAAAGGCAGTACGTAGTAAGTTAGGTAGTTAAGTACCACACACAGTAGTAGGTGTGTGTGGTTGAGTGAGGTTTTGTCTCTCCACAGCCAGCCAGGTACTTCCAGGTGGGCGGCACAAAAGAACCTCAAAAGACCTTCAATAGGCCGAAAGAGGTAGCAAGCCAATCCCGAGGCGCGTGAGGGGATTGAATGCTGCCGCGTGCTTTTGCTTGGTCGAGGTGACAAAGAAGTCTGGCAGCTGGTCATAGACGCTTCCAGACACTGTCGGTTCCCGCAAGACAGAGCTCCAAAATGAATTGAAAGCAAGAAGCGGTGATGGAGGAGGTACCAGATGGACCTTGGTAGTGATGTTATATTGGAGATTGGGAGGGGACACTCTAGGCCAGAGTGGATCTCCTTGGGGAGGGAAGGGGTGACCTCGTCAGATCAAGGTCATCCACCCGATCTGCGACTTGGATAGCAGCAGCATCAAGGTGTCTATATCTAATAGTTTAGTAGTCTACCTTACTATAGTATACCTTATCTTGATGATACGCATGTGACTCCAAGAGAAAAAGGCTTAGGTTATCTGGCAAGGAAGAAAATGGCAAACTTAAGACTGGGATACTGTGTTGGATCCTAACGCCCTGACCAGCACACTGAGTGCAGTGGATTCTACCGCAGTTAGGCTCGCCACAGCACTGGCTAAGGCAGCAGTTGGCGGTGTGTTGTCACTGCTATACCGGACTAACAGGTGCGCTAAGGTACCCAGAAATGCAACTTGAGCTGGTCATTGAGCTGTGCTCTTACCCCCTTTTCAAGGCATTTTTACTGGTCCAACTAACAATAAGATAGCTGGACAATACTCACTTCAGGTCACTTATACCAAGTTACCTGTATTCACGAGCGTCAGTGATGACTTTGAAGCACCATTTACACTATAGACCTGGGTCGTCAACTGGAATCAGGATACCTAATGTCTCGTCCGCGTGCTCTGGGCTATCTCATTTTAGGCTGTCCTAGAACTCCTACCAGACCCCTTAGCACCCTTAGACCTCAGTCCCGTCATGTATTGTTACAAGCTACAGCACATTGTCGAGTCCTCAAGAACGACATGCCATGCTCTCCTGCTCGCTGGCGTGCTTACACAGAAGCCACAAGTCCAGTCGAAGCACCCTCCCTGCCATTGGCCCAAAACAAACAAAGGAAATGAACTGTCATCCGTCCAGATACGAGCAAATCTGGTAAGCCATATCTCCTCGTCCTTGCCCCCATGAAATGAGTTCCCAGTAACCACAACTTCTTTTTCCCGGCAACATCTCACACCTCCTCTCCTCTACTCCCTCCCTAAGGGCGAGGCTTCCGCCCACGTCGCTGGGGCCCGTCCTACTGACCCCCAGCTCCTCCTCTCTGCCTCTTTGCCCCCCCCGCGCCGCCACCGTGGCCCTCTGTGTCATTACCGCGAGGTCGCTTGTTACCCGCTCCTCCAGAGTTGCCAGGATTGAACTCACCCGCGCCGGGGTTGAGACCACCACTGGTGCGAGCGCCAAACTGCCCGCCTCCACGTCCGCGCCCGCCCTGTCCCTGGCTCCCTCTAGTAGCCGGGTGCTGGTAGACACCTCCGGCTCCACCGCGTCCCCCACGGCCGGCAACGTGTCCTCCCCTAGAAGGCACTGGGATGCCCGTCCGAGGAGCGGCGTGCTGTGGTTGCTGCTGGCTAGCTTGATTTGCGGCCGGTGCTGGTTGGTTCTGTTGAGGTGCCGGGGCGAACGGGTTTGGAATCCCGGATGCCGGCTGTTGTTGTGAGGTTGCGGTGCCAAACGGATTAGCTTGAGCTGGGGTGGCCTCGGGTGCCGCGGCAGGTGCAGCCGCAGGAGCAGCCGCGGTCTGTGGTTTCGGTGCTTGAGGGATGCTTGTCCGAGCCGATTTTTCTGATGGAGCAGGGCCTAGAAATAAGACGTTAGAAACTGGACTCGAACACGGGTGACGACCCGTCACGATTTCTTGAAAGTACTTACTGGGCGCTGCGCTGGGCGCCTGCGCCGACACAGCTGTTGCTGCTGCTTGCGGCGGCGGTTGGACGACGGCCTTAGCTTCCTTCGCAATCGCCCACACCTCAGCAACAGGTCGCTGCGGAGTCTCCTTCGCGGCTGTCTCGACAATGCTGAGCTTGGCTTGGCCGGTCTTGGCCTGCCGGTCTAGCATGTTCAAGCGGAGCGCGGTCTTCTTCTCGTTCAAAGCCACCGCCTGCTCCTTGGCCGTGATGATCTTCTGCTCGTACTCCGCCTTGACTGCTGCTTCGGCCTCATCCCGGATCTTCTTCGCCTCCTGGTCCACCTTCTTCTTAATGTTATTAGCGACGATGGCTTTGACCGTAGGGTTAGTAGACAGCAATTCTCGCGTCTGCGCGTCGCTTAGATTCGACAGGTCGACGCTGCCTCCACCGGGAGCCGCTCCGGTGGGGGTGTTCGGGACTTGATTCTGCTCGGCCTTCGATGGAGTGGCCGGCACACCGTTTTGAGGCGGTGCGGCTTGCAGTTCGGCCATAATGATTGCCCGCTCTTGCTCCAGCTTAACCTGGAATTCCTCCTGCATACGCGCCTTCTCTTTCTCCATATTATCCTTGCTCTCCTTCAGCCTCTTGTTCAGTTGCTCCTTCATCCTATCACTGCGCTCTTTGACGATGGCTGTGATTCTGCTCTCGACCTCTTGCACCTTTGCTTCAAATTCGGCCGCCTTTGCCTCGGCAGCGGCGATTTGCGCCCGTAGTTCTTCGCGCTCACTGTCACTGAGATTCACCACAGCGGGCACCTGGTCCTGTGCGCCATTCTGAGTGATGCCATCGCCTCCGTTAGACCCCGCCATCTGGACGGCCTGGCTTGCTTGGGCCAAAGCACTGTCGCGTTCGGAGACCGCCGCTGCGAGTCGCTGTCGAAGATCTTCAAGCTCAGCATCTGCCTCCGCCTTCTGGTTAGACACTGTATCCAGCTCTTGTCTGACGCTCTCAAGTTCCTGCTTGACCTGTTCGAGCTCTTGTTTGACACCCTCAAGCTCTTGTGTCGAGTCTGAAGTGGAAGCTTGTGTGGTGGACTCTTCTTGTACGGTGGCAGAAGTCTGTGTTTGTTGTTCGAGAACCTTGTTCCGCTCTTCCAGTGCAGCCTTCTCCTCCTTAGCAGACTGCAGTTCCTTCTCGAGGGTCTCAAGTCGCTCTTTGACAGAGTTGAGTTCGGTCTGCAACTCGCCCTTTGCGGTCTGCGCCTCATTTCTCTGAACTTTGACGGCGGCATACTGAGATTTGAAGTGTTCGGCTTGTTTTTGCCGGGACTCTCTGGACTTGGTCTGCTCCTCCTCCAGACTCTTGGCAGCCTCCTCTAACTTAGTCTGGAGCGATTGCTCGGATTCCTTCAGCTGATCGCGCTCAGCAGTCAAGGCCTCGACGGCCTCTTTCAACTTCTCAACCTCGGCCGGATCCGCCTGTCCATACCTGGTGAGTATTGATTCAGTCCTCTTTTGCCACCTCTCGCGATCCTCTTGCAATTGCTTGATCTCTTCCTCCTTGAAGGCTTGAATGTCCTCGAGCTCCGTGATGCGAGCTTCCAGAGGTACGATGCGGGCCTCTAGCTCGCTGATCTTGGCCGTCTTCTCTGCCAACTGGGTCTCCATCCGGAGATTTTGGTTGCGAAGAGTGACATTGCTTTCCTTGTAAAGGTTGAGCTCCGTGAGTTTGTCCATTAGCTCCTTGTGCGTCATCGCTGCCCGACCTGTGTCTGCCTGCGCTCTCCGCTCTTGTTCGAGCTTCAGACGCGCATCATCAAGCTGAGACTGTGCATATTCGAGTTTTTGCCGCAGAGAATTGGCCTCTTGCGTCTTCATATCGTACTGGACCTCCAGGATCTCCTTCTCGCGGCGAAGGTAAGTGTTGAGTTCCCGAATGCCCTCGGCTGCCGAATCGGCAATGGAGGTCGAAACGGAAGTAGCGTCCGCAGCATCTGCGGCAGACGACCGCTGTTGCTGGATGTCGTGGATCTGTTTACCCATCGTCTCAAGCTGCTTGTGCAACAACTTGTTCTGGGCGTTTGCATCATCCCATCTCGTTTTAAGGTCGCTTATTTCCTGCTCGAGCAGCTGGCGACGCTCTTCCCATGAGCGTTCACTCTGCGCCAAGGCTTGTTTGGCAGATTCAGCATCAATCCTCCATGTCGTCGCTTGTGTCTTGATAGTGTTATACTCTGCACGGAGAGCTTGAAGGGCCTCAGCTGCTTTAGCATGCTTGACGAGCTCTTCGTCATGAGCCTGTTGGGCTTGAGCTGCAATCTCGGCTTGATCTCGGAGATCTTGCAGATGGTTCCTTGCCGCCTCTTTGTATCGATCCTCCTCGTCCTTGAGCCTTGCAATCTCTTCGTTAAGAATGCGTTCCTTCTCTTCGGCCTTCCGTGCAGTCTCAGCCTGAGAGTCCCGGAGCCTATTAAGTTCACTGGTGGAATTGGCAAGTTCGGACGTGAGCATCTCGACTCGCTGGTTCAACTCGCTGACGGTGCTGTCTTTCGAAGCCAGTGCGGTATCCATCTCCTCACGGAACTGCTCGAGTGTGGCGGTGGCACTTGACAATTCGTCTTCAACGTCCTTGCTGAGTTGCTTGTAGTCCTCCATTTGCGCTTTGGTGTTCTCAAGGTGGGTATTGGCCAACTCCAGGTTGTTCTTGAGATCAGCAACCTCATACTCCAACTCCTGGATCCGAGCTTCAGCGTCAGCATCGTTATTGACTTGATCGGCAGTGGTTGTGGGCTGGGATCTTGGCGTGGGCAGAGGCCTTAATCGTTGAGTGCGCTCCTCGGCTCCGCGGAGCTCGACAGTCAGCTCGTCGACTCTTGCTTGGAGGTGGTCACGGCTGGTCTTGAGAGCCACATTCGCCTGTTTAAGCTCATTAAGAGTCGCTGCCAGCTGATCGATTCGCTTCTGTGCCTCCTTCGTGTCATGTTCCTTGACGAGCTGAGCTTGCCTTGATGCATCAATCTCCGAGGCGAGCTTCCGCTTCGTGGCGCTGAGCTCATTCTCCAAAGCATCCACCTGAGATTCCAACCGCCGCTTTGTCTCTGCAGCAGCAAGATCCCTCTCGTTCTGGGCATTTTGCTGGTCGGACAGTAGCGCATTGAGTCGGGCTTTCTCGGATACCAGGTTCTTGTTGTCCTGTTCCAGACGGTCCTGAATCCCCTTCCAAAGTGCCTTCTCAGCCTTCAAGTTCGCGTTCTCATTGCGCATACCCTCGACAAGACCGCGAGCCTCCAAAAGCTCCTCGGCAACCTGGGTCGTTCGAAGATCCTGCTTGGCGGATGTCTCGGAGAGGGTCTGGTTCCTCTTCTGGAGCTCGCTATTCTCGTGCTGAAGAGAATCAAAGTTCGACTGCAAGATCTTCAGTCGCTCCTCGGCAACAGTGAGATGACTCTTGATATTCGCATTTGAAATCTTCAGAGAGCTGTTCTCCGCTGACAGAGAATCGATTTGCTCTCGCATGGTCTTGCGGTCGGTAGCCTCGTCATTCCGGTACGAGTCGAACTGGGCCTGGAGTTGTCGAAGAGCATTGACCAAATCAGCCTCGTCCGCCTGAGACTGGTTCTCAATAGTAGCAAGGACCTCACGCTGGCCGTCTTCGTCAGTCGATCCAAGGGCTGCATTGATGTCGCCGGAAGAAGTCTTTTGCTGTAGCATTCTGCGGAACATATCACGCTCGGCCATGTAGCTCTTCATTCTCACGGTAAGTGACTTCACATCGTCTTGTAAGGCAATGACAGTGCCGCGAAGTCTCTCTACTTCATCGTGGTCCTCCGCTGCCTGGTGCTTTTCGGCCAAGGCCTCTTCGTTCTCCATCCTGTCGGCCAGTTCCCGAGTCATGCGCAAAAGCTCCTGGTTCTTGGCTTGCAGCTCGTAGATATCTTTGAAGGCGACAAAGCGCTCCGAGATGAACCGGTGGGTAGGAGACAGATCATCAAGGGCATCTTGCGAGATTTCGCCTCTCTGTATCCGCTCAAATTGTGCTGCCTCCTCTTCGGTGAGTTGGTCCAGGCCCTTCTCCTGAGCGTGAATATTGAAGATGAGAACGTGGACTTGAGTGCTCAAGTCACGAATCTGGGACTGCAATATCTTGAGCTCTGTCTGCGAGGAAGCGGCGGCGGCTTCTGCCTTGCGGGACGCCTTTACGGCGATATCGCGCTCCTCATAGCTCCGCTCCATGATTTGAGACATCTGCACGGCCTCAAGGCGGAGACGTTCCACCTCCTCGCTAGCTTCTTGAATTTCCGGCGCCTTAGCCTCCAGGAGACCTGCAAGCTCATCGAGCTCCTCTTGGAGCTGCTTGTTTCGGCGGCGTTCCCCGGCCAGTTGAGCCTTGACCTGGTACAGCTCTCCGACAGTGTCAGTAGCGCGTTGAGAAGCTTTCCCGCGCAAAGATCCGGGAGTGCCGAAGGGTGATGAGGGGCGGCCGTACACAGAGCCATTGGGTCGAGGGGTCTGCGGGGCGGAATCAGGCGAGCCTTGGGTTGCAAGAATAGCCTGGTAACGGTCGATTTCGGTCTGCAGCTCTTCCACGCGTTGAGCGGTTTGGGCGTGATCCTCTTTCTCCTTCTCAAGAGCGTTTTGAACCTTCCGCACTTCTTCGACTGCGTCGTCCTTGACCTGCTCAAGACGGAGTTCGACATCGTGCAGTCGCTTCTTGTGGGTGTTAGCTTGCTCCTTTTGGAGCTCAAGCAACCTCGATTGTGACTCTTGATCCTGCCTGAAACGCTCTTCCTCTTGAGCAGCGCGCTCCTCGAGCTGTTGGACCTCATTGAGCTTCTCTTCTAGCTTGCGCTGACTTTCGGCGAGTTGTCGTCGGAGATCCAGCTCGGTCCGCGCGAGAGAGTCGAGCCTGGAGTTGGCTTCCTCGTTCAGGCGTTGGAGCTCCGAGATGCGGGCGCCCTTCTCCTTGCGGGTCTTGAGGGCTTCGGCGCTCTTCAGCTTGAGCTCATTCTCGAGCCACTCGTTGTTCTTTTGGGCAAGCTCCAGCTGCTGCTCTACTGACTTTTGGCGGAAATCGGCAGTGCTAGCAGCATTCTGGGCCTCTTGCGTGGCGACGGTCAGGCTTGAGATCTGTTGCTTCAGCTCGCTGATCTTCTTGTGCTGCTTCTGCAGCTCGTCGTACAGTTCGGCGTTTGCACTATTCTTCGAGTCGATAACAGCCAGTGCGCTTCGGTTCGACTCCTCCAGCGAGTCATTTCGTTTGCGCAGTGTCTCGTTCTCGGACCGCAGTGATGTTGTTTCGGACTTCAAGGTCTGGACCTCACTTTCAAGAGCTTGCCGAGCTTGCTCTGTTGAGAGGACGGTCAGCGATCGGTTGCCCTGGGAGAGCAACAGTATTAACCATTTAACGCTTACCTTCGTCTTTTAACTTCTGCCGGACTTCCTCAACATCCTGAAGCGCCTTCTCTGTAGTTGCCTTGAACTGCTGTGTTCGCAACTCCGAATTCCGTATCGCGGTCTCGAGCTCAATGTCGAGGCTCAGTTTCTCGGAGTAGAGGGCATTGTATTCCTGTGCCCTTTGCGCAACTGCCTGCAGGACAGCCGTCACCAGATCGACGGTCGGCGCAGTCGTGACGGTCTGGAGGGTTTCCTCAGGCACGCCCAGATGCGCGGACAGGAAGGGCACGTCCACGTCGGCGGCCGCCATGATGGTCCGGTCGATGGAAAGTTATCGCATAGGACAGAGGTCGTGCATCAGAAGAATGATTAGGTGATATTATTCACAAAGTCGCTGGGTAGCCTCAATGTCGTGACGGCGGTTGCAAAAGGAAAAGAGGCCTGGTGGACGTGGCGTCCGCGTCCTTTGATGGAGGAAACAAACGAAAAGGTCGAGCTCTGGAAACTGTTTTGGGAAAGCATCAACCCCATCAAAGGTGAAAGGAAGGTGCAAGGCTGTTGCTTTGCTTTCGCGCTAGCTCATTTGTTGTAGGGTAGCTTGCTGTGGGGCCCGCTTGCCGCCATGTTGGAGAGGAAGGCGCCAAATCAAGAGACAGCACAGGTCATGGCAGGTGCGTGTTACAATGATTGCCCCCAACAAGGCTTCTAGACTTGACCTTAATGAACATTATCGCCATGTCCTGATGACGAGAAGTTGATCATCACGAAATGAAAAATCTGAACTTTGAAGGTTGGCAAATTTCTCTTCCAAGGTGTTCTTGGCTCGTTCTGACTATCTAGGTCTAGAGAAGTCCGCAAGTACAGCACACAGCCATATACCTATTAATATCTAGTTCAGCCAGTAACGCCATATGCTATCATAGTAAACTCGTCATGGACCCCATATCATGCGCTGCTGTATCGATTCTTAACCGAAGTTCAGTCACAGAAGCAATCATGACTAATACAAAGAGGGACGAGCCCGGACAGTAACCTCACCTCACTTAGAGGGAGTTCGTTAGACTCGGTATCTGCCGCCCACACTTCTCTCTGGCTCGCTTTCTCGAATATCCACCACTCCAATGTCACCTTGCCTGGCCATATCGTCCATCCATTTCAGCCATAGGCCAACCAGGATGTGGTTGTTGCTGCTGTGGTTGGTGGCCGTGTCCTGTCACGGGTATCGAATTTGCTTCGTAGACAGGCTGTTGGTATGGCCCTTGCTGTCCTGGAACCTCGTAAATAGGTGAGCCATGTGGCTGTTGCGGGCTCTGCTGTGGTCCATATGCGTTGTACTCCTGAGCTCGCATAGGGTACGTTTGGCCTTGCGGGTACCCCTGGGAGTAACCCTGCTGGCCCATGAGTTCCGGTCTGTTTGGATGCGCCGGATAACCACCATGGTGCTGGTCCATCAGCTCTGGCCTGTTCGGGGACGGGAGATCTTGCAGCGGATAACCAGGGCCACCCACCAACTCAGATCGGTTTGGGGGCATATGTAGTGATCCTTGTTGCCCTTGACCGGCCAATTCGGCAGCGTTCGGTGGCATAGGCGGGTACAAGGCAGCTTGTCCGTCCAGCTCGGACTTATTAGGCGGCGCAGCCCAGGCGCTACCACCATGAGCTGACACTGGTGAGACTGATTCAGTCCGGCCCATCGGGTTCGGTTTGAGCATGCTTGGTGACGGACTTGCCGGCGGCATGGCGTTGACCGGATTTCCCGCAAGCTCTGGCTTCCCATCGTGGTCAGGGCCGTTGTTATAAAGGTTGGCATGTGCCGCTGCCAGAGCTGCTGCGTCCGCCCGCTTCTTGCGCGACTGTTTAACGAGGAACCAGATAAGAGTGCCGAGACCAATTAATCCGACGACAACGCCTGCAACTGCACCTCCAATGACAGCCGGCTTGGGTCCACTGCTGCTACCATTGCCATTGACCCCTCCCCCGTTTGCAGCCCCTGGAGCACCGGACGTGGTGCTGGTACCACCCGTGCCGCCTTTCTTTGTAGCTGTCGGGTTCGCTCCGCCACTCCCGCTTCCACCCGAGTTACCAGTGGCCGCCGTCGGATATGTTTGAGCTACCGAGTCGGTGATGCCGCCTACTACAACCTCAGCCCTAGCGGCGCTGCAGTAGAAGTCGAACACGGCAATCGCAGAAGCGACGTCTTCCGTCGCGGTGGAATCGCAAGACCACTTCACGTTAGAGCTGATACTGCTCGTGACGGACCCAGATATGCTTTCCTTGATACAGGCGCACGACGCGAGAGCCTGTGGACCCCCAGGGCAGTACTCATAAGTTTGCTGGTCGTCATATTAGCTACAGCAGGCTCACAACACCCCTGACATGCGAAGGACTGCTTACGGAGAAAACAGCGTCCGACAACCCCGATGCAGCGCATGGCACTAGGGAGGAGTACTGGGTCAACGCGGTCACATAGTACGTCACTAACATCCAGTGTCAGTATTCAAAACACCAGTCGCGTTAGAAGAGGATGGAAGTTTTGTCACTCACTATCGCCTGGCGGGTTTGTCGGGGTTGGGAAGGCTGAAGTGCCACTGTTGAGCTCGCAATAAGCCGCGAATATGGCTTGTGCCGAAGATATGTCTTCCAGATGCGATGTGCAGTAGTATTTGGCCGACGTATTGATCATTTGGCTGACTTTCAAGGAATTTTGATTCTTGCTGCAAGCACACGACGCCAATGCTGTGGCATCGGGGGGACACAGGTCGTACGTCTAGCTTACAGTCAATAAGAGGGGGAGAGTCTCGTCATCTTGACTGCAATTGCAAAACCCACCAGCGTCCTGGGTGAGGAGTTAGCAACCGCGTGTAATGCTGATTGGTATACCAAACATCTGGCCGGCAGGAATTAGACGTACTGTACGGCCGCCGACACGGCAGAAGAAGCACATGGTGCCAAAAGAGATATCTCGGGGATATCGGTGACGTATACAGAGACGGGTATGGAGGGACTCGGAAACGCTGGGATCGAGTTCTGGTTACAGTACGCACTGAGGACCTGAGGAGAAAGAGTGTGTTAGCACTTTTGCGCTGAGAGACGAGTATCCGGCGCACTCACAGTTGCCGCTGAAGCCTGGTCCTCACTCGCAGTTGATCCACAACTATAGCTGACAGATCTCGACATTGCTGTCGAAATCGATGCCAAATTCTGGTTCTTGGTGCACACGCATGATTGCAAGTCGGTGGCGGCCTCACCACAGTTACTATACGTCTGCGACTGAATGATATACGCGATAGCGGACGCCGCACATGGTGCCTTCAACGGAATCTGTCAGTCTTAAACCATCCCGACACCCGCGCAAAAAGGAGAAGCTCGTACAAGTGAGGTGAAAATGGTCAAGTCCGTCACGTAGACGATCTCGGCAGCCGACACAAGCACTGCGCCGAGGCAAACAGAGAAGATAGAAGATACAGCCCGCCTCATCTTGAGGGGAAAACGAACGCAAGGAGCAATGAGAAGGAGAGACTTTGGCGGTGGGAAGCGCAGTCAACGAATGTGACGCAACACGCGCACCGCTCGACTCAAGGCTCAAGAAGGCTGACGAGAGGGAAAAGCACCAAGATCAGGAACCGAACCCGGAGAGTGTGGGTGAGGGTTGTGTCATGCTTTCGACATGTTCCCCTTCTCGGAGACCCCTGGCCTTCCTACCCTTCAGTTCATCGCTTGGTAGCGGCAATCTGATAGGTCTAGGGCGGCGCCATGGTCGAGCAACGCCAAGACATCGCGCATCCTGCCGACGACTTCGGGCGAAGAGTAGCACGCTGTTAAGCGAATAAGAGCATTCTTGAGCGCCTAACAGTCCCGCCGGGTTCCTGAACCTGTGTTCAGCGCCAGACCTAGCACGACTGTTAGCCTGTTACCAGGACTGGGAGGACCCTTGGCGCGGACCGATATATGACCCGACCAGGTGCATCGGGTCTACTGCGTACTGTTATACGCAGTAGGCAGAGTATAGCACTCGAACGACCTCGCTCCCAGAGCACACACTAGCCCTCGATACGCGGGTCAACAGCCCGAAATGAAGCCTTTTAGAAGGTGCTACCGTTCAAGGAGTCGGGATATTTCCTTCCATCCATCAGCTGCTGGGAAATGACGCAGAAAAGTGCGTTTCGAATCAGCAGCTAGCGACGCCACCAAATTTGCGTACTGCAGTTCGAAAGGGGACGGCGTCTCTTGGCTCTCTTGGCTAGGCCGTACGTCTGCGGCTGAGCTCTTTGTTTAGAGACTCTGAGGCCCACAATTTGCAAAGTGGTGAGAGCTTCACTTCGGCACAGCTTTGCTTACTAAGAATTCCCGGGGGTCACTTTGTGTGTATAGCGGAAGGAGCGCACAACTTCTGCGTCTGCTCTTTCCTTATATTCTTAATGTCGCTTTTCTATTCAGAGCCGCGGCATTGCGTCTTATTGATGAGAGAAAAACAGAGACTTTTCTACAGCCATTCCTACCTGGTCTGAACGGCCGTCTTGCTATTGAGTTGTATATGGAATTGGAATGACGGATAGTCCCAGGACCTTCGTGGGCTCTATTGAGTTTATTGTTAGGCTTGAGTTGCACTATCTGCCAGTCTATCTAGGGTCTCGAGCATCTAAAGTTCGAGTCCAATGTTCGGGCATCTTTGCAATATTGCTTCGCAAGTTATTGATAGAGATAGATCTAGAGAGCAGTCGGCATGATGAGCAGACTATATAATACGATCTGACGATGATATCAATCCTGCTACATCTCCTCTGATTACGCACTCACAGATCGATTCGCTGACATCAAGCTCATCGTCCCACGTATGCTCTCCTGCTTCTGATACTGTATCTCAACCTCTGAGCAAGACGTCGACCAGCACAAGACAAAATGAAGATCCTCCTCCTCCTCAGTACGCTTCTGAGCGAGACTCTCCTGAGCAGAGCAGAACGCTTTCCATACACACCATCCCCGGTCCAATCTGGCTTCCCGTCCGGCTGCACAGACTTCGCGATAGCCTACCCAGGCGTCACCTGCGAGTCCTTCGCGATAAAACACCACCTCGCCTCCTTCCAGTTCTTAGCCTTCAATCCCCAGATTGGTGGCATATCCGGCTGTCCCCAGAACGTGGCAGCCTGGAACTGGTACTGCATTGGCGCCAACGATGGCACCGGCAAGACAACAGCACCCAGGACAACTCTCATGACAACCACAGTTCCCTACTCTGCACTACCAGTGTCCTCAACCCCACCACCACCGCCGTCAACATCCACGAATCCTCCGCCAGCAACAACCCAGGCACAGCCTTCCACGACTGTCGCCTCCTGTCAGATCAACGACTGCTACCGAGCCTTCAAGCAGGTCCCTACAGGCCTCGCCCGCTCCTCGCAATCGTCGTGGTGCACATCCATACTCAACGCCAACCCGCCTATCACAGAGCCCAGCTACACCGACTTTCCCGGCATCCCGGCTGTTCCCGCACTGCAGTGTCCGAATCTGTCCGTGCCCGCTGCTTCAGCGATGAGTTCCTACTGCAGCTGCTTTGCGCGCGGCCAGATGGACACGCGCTCTACGATTGGGGCGTAAGCTGCTGTTCCCTTTTCCCGGGACACTCTCATGGAATATTGGGTGCAGGACTAGTTTTGGTTTTGTGTCGGCGTGTGGAGGTTCGTTTAGATAAGAGACTGATTGAGGGCCTAGGAGGTGTCTCTCGGAGGAGCTGGCGTGTATTCTGCTTAGACTGTAGTTATAATGGGAAGGTTCGTCACTGTCCATATCTGGGCTGGTAATTGTCAGTGATCTGAAAGTCTCATTAGTGTATGCTACCACGTGAGGTGTATGTTAGGGAGTACAGGTACCTTAGACGAGCACGTCGGGGAATCGTCTAGTCGGGGTCGTTCATTATAATGTAGCACCACACACCCCGACTCCCTTATAGTCAAAACCCACCAGAGCAAACGAGATCAACCTCGTCAATTATCCATTTGAGACGAGGTGGAAATCAACTGTTCTCCTTTCTCCTCAGATTCAAGATGTCACCCAGCTTCAGCAGCCCCTTGGCACCCCAACCAGAGGGTCCAACATCAACCTCGGGTCTAACAGCGACATACCAGCTCCAAGCCCTGCGATCTAGATCGGCAGGGGTCAAATGATCAGCCCAGCTATCAAACAACAACCTCAGCGCCCCCAGCAACAAGCCAAGATTCTCCTCCTTCTCCCTGTCGATATCCTTCTGCGTCCTCTTCGCCGGCTTCTTCGCCTTACTCGGACTCACATCTTCAACGGCCCCCCCGGCATCCACCCGCTCCTCAGACGGAGCACTCGCGAAACTCTTCAGCAGATAAGCCCTCGCCCCCTGCGGACTATGAATCTGCATGCCCACCACGCTGCTCCCGACCTGTCTGTGCCCTCCTCCCCCGCCCGACCCGGAAGCAGCCCTACCCCTCATACCCTCGGGGTCGAGGCCCCAGACCGCCTCGCCGCCGAAGACGACCTCGGCGCCGCTCTTCCTCAGGCGCTCCGTCAGCGCGGCGGTGACGACGTTGCGCATGAGCCGCCACCGGTCCGGGCCGAGCATCACGCCGCCGAACCAGCGCGTCATGACGACCAGCGTGTCCGTCGCGCCGAGATCGCGCATGACGCGCAGGAGGAGCGCGCCGGCGCCCGTCTCGCCGTCGTCGCTGCTCTGCTCCGACACGAAGCCCGTGCGCGCGTCGGTGGTGCGGTACGCCCAGGCGTTGTGCGTCGCCGTCTTCAGGTGCGGGACCGAGGTCATGAGGGACGTGAAGAGGGAGGAGCGCTGGGAGGGGGAGGTGATGGCCGTTGCGCGGGCGACGAAGGTGGAGGACTTGAGGGAGAGGGGCGGGGAGACGGACCAGACTGGGGAGGAGGGTGCGGGTTCAGGCTCGGGTCGGGGAAGGAAGAAGGGGTGTGTCTTTGGTGGTTCTTCGGCAGTCTTTGGCTGCTGTTCGTCGGTCTTCCGTTCGGACGGGGCGTCATCCGTGCCACCGACCTCCTCTTCGCCCTTCCACTCGTAGCCGCCGCGTTTCAGGACGGCGACATCGCGGCCCATGATGCGGACTTTCGGCTGGCCGGTTCCCCAACCCTCGTCTTCGGCGGCGGGACCCTTCTCAATGCCGAGGCTGACGGCTTTGGAGCGCGAGTTTGCGCTTACGACGGCTTGCGCTAGGCTCAGGCGGCTCGACGGCGGCTGCTCAGGCATAGTGTACCGCAGCAGCTCGACGGCGAAGGCGAGTACCAGTGGGGCGCGGTTTGTTTGAAGGACTGTGCGTGAGATGAGGCCCTCGTCCAAGTTTATAGGTAGCTCGAGGGATGCTTCTAGTTCTTGGGGAGAGAGCTGGTCTTGTTGACTTAAGCCTGGGAGGAGGTCGTTGGCGTCTGAGGAGGCTTTGGCACGTTTTGAGGATGAAGCGTCTGGGTCTGACGGGGCACCACGTTTGCTGCTACTGCCGCCTCGTTTGAGCACTGCTTTGCAAGCTGACTGGAGGGCCTTGGCTTGTTTCTCATCCTTGACGGCTGACTGGACTACGGACAGCTGGGCTTCGGCAATGTCCTTGATGCTATCTAATGTGATGAGTATTAGGACGTTGAGAGGATATCATTGACAGCGCACCTCTTCAAATCAACGGCTTGCAGTGCTTTGATCTGGCCCATGGCCTGTATCATGGGCATCTTGCGGCTGACGGTGAGCAGCCGGAGAAGCTCCTGCAGATCTTGCTGGGTGGCCATGGCGACAGCCGTCCCAGGATCCCAATATATGCTGGGTTGATAGAGCCTGGTGATTATCACACCGAGGAGCTTGATCGATGTATCGTACAAGGACCTCTAGGCCTGATTGATGGCAGGTTAGCTTGTTTAAGTCGGGGAAGAGGCGTTACTATAAGGTCCAGGTACCTACTGTAGTATGCATGCAAGACCCACTCTAACCCGTAAGCACTCTTAGCTTGTACCTACTGTAGCTTCCTTCTATTTGCTTTTTGCTTAAGGTAGGTATCTACATGATTCAATAATTCCATCCCATCAGTATCGCTGGCTTCGATTGGCTCAACGAACAGCGTGTATCTAGCAAGAAATTGAGATATATTTTGTATTGGTTGGTGCATTGCATTCACTATCGCCTTGTATTAAAACTACTTCACAGTATGCCAACACCATTCCGCTATCGACCGCCATGACCTCACAGGAGAGACATCACAAAGAGCCAAACTAGACGACAACCTCCATATAGTCCTCATCACTGTCATTAGACACAAACTTCGCATTAACAGACGCAGACACGGTGATAGTCTTTGGCTCAAGCGCGGGGCCGTCCGCTACCACAGCCATCCCACTACTACCGGCGGGGGCCTGTGCCATCTGCGCCATCTGCATCTGCGCCATCTGCTGCTGCTGCATCATCGCCGCCCTCGCCGGTGCATATCCGCCCCCGGAGTGGGTAAACGGCCCGTCCTTGATCTCGACGGCGACGACCCGCCGTCCCACCACGCCCGCATAGTCCTCTGCCTTTTGCACCGCATCTCTGATTGCCTTCATCCTGGCCTCACGCTCGATCTCATTCCGAGTAGCGTCCGTGAGCTTCCACTCGGTGCCCGTGATGGAAACGTGCGGCATGGTCGCCAGCTCGGCCGAAGTCTCGGCCAGCTGGTGCATGTCGCGAAAGATGATCTCGGCCGAGGCGGAGACGGTGTACTCCTTGGGCAACCTGCGCATTTCTCTGTAGTCTTTGTCGCGCTGGAAGGCGCACATTGTGCTGAGCGGACTCACCGTGAACGCCGTCACGGCTGCCGAAGGGTGGGGCCCGCCGTCCTCGGTTTTGGCGGCGAGGATTCGGGTGTTAGCCGTCAAGGTCGATACTGTCGTCTGCGCATTCCTAAAGGCTTCGGACTGGTCCGTGCCGGTGCATGAAATAGCCAGGTGCACGTAGGCACGCTCGGCTTTGCGGAAGACGGAGCCCTTGCCGTCGACCTGGATTTCCAGTTGTGGCATCATCGACCCGCGGCTTCGCTTGCGACTCATGTTCCTTTTTATTGTAGTCTTCTTGTGTATGTTAGGGAAGGGCAATTTCAAAAGATTTCATGTCTGATCAGAAGTGAAGCATTTTTGAGATTTTATACTTCGAGAGATGTCTAGGAGGCAGAAGGCGCAGAGGGAGAGCAGCAGGCAGCAGCATGAAGTGCAGTGGGCCATCAAGTGTCTATTTATACCAATGCATTTGCTAGTCCTAGTAAATTTACAGTACAATGGCCAAACATATATGGTAGTGTACTAGAAAAGACATGTATCACTTCGACCTGAAGGAATCTCTGAAACTATTCCCCCGCCTCTTTCGCGTTCGTGTTCCAGGTTATCTCTTGGTTATTTCTATTTACCTTTCGTCTTCGACGCCACCCGTATCACCGGTTTCAATCGTCCAGTAGCGCCTATCATACTTCAATGGGAAAGACGCTCTGAAATGGGATTGTGTGCATGTTCAGACCGGGAATTTCAAAAGAGGAAAGCGTTAATGACGTCAATGAGGTTACAGATCTTCCGAGAGCGGGCGCTGGTCTGAGGGTGCTCGGGACAGTGATGAGATGACGAGACTACGCTGGCCTTGTGTACAACGTTCTCCTCTGATGGACTCCAAGCTACGTCAGGGTGTCCCTATGTCCGTACCTTGTCCGAGTCCCCGGCCACTACGACAGAAAGGTTC
Source organism: Coniochaeta prunicola (assembly GCA_007388105.1). NCBI lineage: Eukaryota > Fungi > Ascomycota > Sordariomycetes > Coniochaetales > Coniochaetaceae > Coniochaeta > Coniochaeta prunicola. The sequence continues at coordinate 105,459 of SMOB01000210.1, read as the reverse complement.
TGTTCTTCTTCCTGTTCACAGCTGACAGCCGAAAGCCACTCGATAGCAGACGAAGCGCAAAGCCGCCCGCCCAACATCATCAAAGCCATTCCGTTATATCACAGTCGAGCTCTGGGTGTCGGCGGACTGCCAGTAGATCGTTATCAGAGGGACGTCGATGTGGACGTTGAACTTTAGGTAATCAAACATGTTTGCTTACCTACCTACCTACCTTAGGTAGGTTACTATAATTACAGAGAGGTTCCACTACAGCATGGCAGACGGGAGCTTCCCGCATCCACATCCGGAGGAGTATGATGACTGCGTCTCCTGCCGGCCGATGTTCCAATTAGAGTTCCTCTGCTTGGACAATTCGACACTTCCGGCAGAAATGCGCTGTCTCCAATGTCGCCGTTGCATTGTTGGGGTAACCCCTCACGGATGAAATAATCCTCGAGTCGAATTTCGACGGTCTTCTCCCCGCATAACAACGAAGGGGAGGCCGTGACGGCAAGAAAATAAGACGTCGATGACAGGCTGTGGAGAACGAACTTGCCTAAGTTCGGGCGAGTGTCTCCCGGATCGTGACCACGATCCTGGTTTCGTCTTTAACCTTCTTCTTTAACCGCTCCGGCAAGCTGTCAATGTCACCTCTCCCCAAGTTGCGGGGCGGATCGACATACTACGTCGGTCATTAATGTCTGTATACTACAGTAGGTACTTAATGGGTGCCAATGGGCTGGAGCAGGCGGACAAACCCAGTGGCATGTCGTGCTTCTACAGATCCTCCCATTAGACTTACAATGCGTCATACTCTCGCTGTTGTCCTAACGTCCCTGGTGACCTGCATCTCTGCGTCGGGCAAACATGGCTGCAATAGCACTAACAGCACTATCAGCAACCCGATATTGCCAGGCTTTCATCCAGACCCGAGCTGTATCTTTGTTCCCGAGTGGGACGCCACTTTCTTCTGCGCGTCGTCGAGCTTCAATGCCTTCCCTGGTATTCCGATACATGCCAGCAAAGACCTCCAGTCATGGAAGCTGATAGGACACGTCCTTAACCGGCCCGAGCAGTTGCCGAAGCTGGCGGAGACGAACCGATCAACTAGGTACGGGGCATGTTGCAACGAGCATAGAAAGTAGACGCAGCAGTTGCTGATCAAAACCAGTGGAATCTGGGCGCCCACAATAAGATACAACAACGGGACCTTCTGGCTTGTGACGACGCTGGTTGACGATGACCTCCCGCAGACCGACTTCTCCAGGTGGACAAATGTGAGGCTGCAATAGCTTGTCGATTGGTGGTACTGGCTAAGACGCGATAGGTTATCTTCAAAGGGAAGGATCCCTACAACCCGGCGTCCTGGTCAAATGCCATTCATTTCAACTTCACTGGGTACGACACGTCGCCTTATTGGGATAAGGATGGCAAGGTCTATATCACCGGAGCCCACGCCTGGCAGGTTAGGTGAGTGAGTGGTGGAGCGGGATTGGTTTCTCTAATTTGAGAAGAATTACTGATCTATACCCAGTCCTGGCATTCACCAGACAGAGGCCAATCTTGACACAGGTGAGGTCGGCGAGTGGACGAACATTTGGAATGGGACCGGTGGCATGGTATGTTTCCCTGGAACGTGCATTAGATCAAGGCTAATCGACTTCCAGGCCCCCGAAGGGCCACACATCTACTACAAAGATGGATACTACTACTTGTTAGCTGCCGAGGGTAAGGAGCCATGTACCAACTGGCGAAAAGCCAAAAGCTGAGTAGATCCAGGGGGCACCGGGCTGGAGCATATGGTTACCATGGCTCGCTCCAAAAGTATCCATGGCCCTTATGAGTCGAACCCATCAAATCCAGTCTTGACCAACGCCAACACGACCAGTTACTGTATGTTCGCCGTCCTAGTTGTCGGTAACAGGAGCTAATTACTCTCCCAGTTCAAACTGTCGGACACGCGGACCTGTTCCAAGATGCCAATGGAAACTGGTAAGCCCTCAGCCGCTTCCCGGGAGTTCTTTTGCTAACAAAAGCAGGTGGGGTGTTGCCTTATCCACACGCTCCGGACCTGAGTATCTTTACTACCCGATGGGGCGGGAAACAGTCATGACAGCTGTGAGCTGGCCCAAGGGGGACTACCCAACTTGGACACCAGTAAGTGGCGAAGTAAGCGTCTGGCAAACGCCAAGCACACATGAAGAGGTCAAGGGAGCTGGGTACGTACCCGTTTGAAGAGTATCACTGAGTAACTCGCGACTGATCCAGGTTCAGCCCTGTTATTACTGAAGGCGACGACGTCGACTTTGCCCCTGGATCGTCGCTCCCTGCTCATTTCACCTATTGGCGCTTCCCGGCACCAGACTCGTTCACCGTGTCTCCCGCCGGCCATCCAAGCACTCTACGCCTCAAGCCTTCCGTGCTCAACTTGACAGCCCTAAACGGCAACTACGCAGGTCCCGCAGGCCAGTCGTTCGTGGGCCGCAGACAGCAAGACACCCTGTTCACGTACAGCGTCAACCTAGACTTCGCCCCATCCATACAAGAGGAAGAAGCCGGAGTGACAGTCTTCCTGACGCAGAACCATCATCTTGACATGGGCGTCGTTATGTTGCCAGCAAACTCTAGCACGGCAGCGTTTCCAGGAACGAACAAAACCACAGCGGCGTCGACAGAATTGATACCACATATTCGCTTCAGGGGTATCTCTTATATCCCCGTGCCTGACCCTGTCATAGTCCCGCTGCCCAGCGCCTGGGTCAACAGTACACTAAGGCTGGAAATCAAGGCGTCGAACATGACGCACTACTCCTTTTCCGTTGGACCGGCGAACGCACTTTCGGAAAGCCAAACAATTATTTATGCATCGAATGATGCGGTCAGTTGGGGCTTCACTGGTGAGTAGGGATCGATGCGCAGTGCCTTTTACTTCGGACTAACCAGTACCCTTCTCTCCTCACCCGCAGGCACACTTCTTGGCATCTACTGCACAATCAACGGCGGCGCAGGCAAGACGGAGGCGTATTTCTCAAAGTGGTCGTACACAGGTCAAGGTCAGTACCGGTCCTGATGCGGTGCTTCGGGCAGACCCAAGGACGAACCTTAGCTTCGGATGTTATGTGTCGGCTGGGTGTGGGATGATTGGTTGCCCGTAGCTACAGCCTCAGCCGCAGTGTTTCATCGAGACATTCAATCATTATTCGTCTTTTGTAAGTCCGACACTCAGCCTGTCATACGCGAGCGGCGGAACTTTCCGAAGCCTTGGCCCGATGCTTTGCTTGTACACGGAGACGGTGCAGTCCTCTTTCACTTTGCTTCAATATAATTTCGCTGGCTGGATTAGTAGTTGGTACAATCATAATCAAGGACCCGGAATTGCCACTGCATCATTCCAAGCATACAACTTTGACTGCATGATTGGCGCCTGCCACCTGTTCTAGCGGCAGTTCTCAAAGCTAGAAAGTCTATATGCATCGACACAGGTACCTCAAATGAAGCAAGTTGCGGTCCAAGCCTCGCAAATCTCAGAGGTCGATGACGGGGGAGGGCTGCGAGCCAAGATTCCGTCAGGGGCTGTGTAAGTCGGCAGGCACAACAACAAGCCTTTCCCAGTTCCAGCACCCCTATTCAGCCCTACACGGCCTAAATATACCTGACGCAGACTGACCGCCGGACGGTAATCTCATTCCAGCCTACAGTATGCCACTGGTATAACTGGTTATTCCGAGTTTCGGGTGACTGACACGTAGGCGATCGGATATGACGAAATCTTCCCAGATGACGATAGGCCCTCGTCAGTCTTTAACTCTCCAGCCACGACGCCTCCAGGCTGGGCATGATGATTCTGCCTGTCCCGTCTGGAGTGCGAGCCCTGCTGATGTATATATAGCCTCCCATGAGACGCAGTGTCGGTCGACCTTCTATCATTCACAATCCAAACAGCCTCTCGTTTCTCTCTTTAAGTTAGCCTGCACCTCCCCTTTCAATCGTTTAGACAACTGCTCGCCCAAGAGACAACGTCACCATGAAGCCCATAACCGTTCTCAATCTCCTCCTAGCCGCGACCACAACTCTCGCATCTCGCTACCCTAAGCGCGAGGGCGGCCTCTTCTTCCGCCGTGACACTGGAACATGCAACATCCAGCTGGCGACCAGCAACGGCGGCCGCAAAGTGGCCATCGTCATCGATTCGTCGGGCTCCATGTCGGTCACTGACCCGTACGATCTGCGCATCACGGCCGGCAAGGCGCTCAACAACCAGCTCGTCACTGCTGCTGCGGCCACGGGAGGGAAGAAGGCTGACTTGGTCACGGTCGTCGAGTAAGTTCATTCCATCGACGATGAGTCAGTGACAGGAGACTGATATAGAGTCAACAGCTTCGACGACGTCGCAACAGTCATCTACCCTCTAGGCGACCCAGCCGGAGCAGATAGCTCGTTTGACCAGATCGACAGCTCGGGAGGAACTTTCATCGCGGAGTAAGGCCCCAGTCCTTCCCCCTTAGCTCCGTTAGCTTCGTATCCACCACCCGTAACTAACACCCAAGAAAGTGGCATCGAGAACGCCGTAACTCAACTGTCCGCCCCAGGCACAGACCCCACGGCCGACCGCTCCGGCATAGTCGTCCTAACCGACGGCGAAGACAGCGACGTCGTCTCCCTCACCGCAGCCATCGTCTCCGCCGGCCAGGCGGGCATCCGCGTGTCCTTCGGCTTCCTGGCCTCCTCCACCGCCTCGTACGACCCGGACCTGCTGGCCGCCATCCTGAGGACGGGCGGCACGTACGTCTCCTTCGAGACCGCCGACGCCATCCAGTCCTTCCTGTATCTGCTCCTGAGCAACGGCCTGACCAAGATCGATACCGCCGCCAGCGGCGACCAGGCCCTGCTTCCGGGCGTCACGGTCGCCAAGCTTACCGCCGGGTCCGGCGGCGTGGGATTCAGCTACGCCGCCGTCGCGGGAGAGACCGTCAGCTTCACGGTCGACAGCCTGTCCTCGCAGGCCCTCGACGCGGAGCTCAGCGATGCCGCGGGCACGTCGCTGGAGAAGAACAGCACCGGCTCGTTCGGCGAGGCCGCCGTGGTCGAGTACACTGCGTCTGCCGCGACGGATCTGAAGCTGGTGGTGAGCTCGTCCAACTCGACTGCCGAAGGCGTCTTCCAAGTCTCTGTGGTGAGCAGCTTGGGCATCTCGGCTTGTAATCTGACGACGGTGCCGAATAACACTACCGGTGGCGGGGGGCCTACGGGCACAGGCACGGGCAGTGCGACGCCTACACCGACCAAGACGGGCCCGCCGATTGTCACTGCCGGCGCAGGTAAGGTTGTTACCTTTGGGGTTGGGGCTGTGGGTGTGCTGTTGGCCGGATTGCTGTTGTGATGTCGTTGTCAGTGGTTTTCCCCCGATTTTCCGCGTCTTCGTTCCATGATGTAGCGGACATGTCATAAAGGGGGAGAGAGGGGATGAACGGCGTAGTAGAAATCAAAGATGCCTTCTGTAGATTGCTAAAACAACGTGCTAGTTGGCGGGTTAGTACACGCTACTTTGCGAGATAGATTCCACGAAATCATCTAACCCTGTCATGTGATAGTCTGGTCCTCTGCTCGCTTTTCGTGTGACCGTCCAGGGAGTGATCTCTCACCGTATAGTCGTCCTCTTCCCTGCTTTGCTCTCTGACCGGCGAGCTTGTGATAGCACACTAACATGCGTAATCATATCACAAAGTGTAGAGCCTGGCTTTCCATAACCCTTGATTATGTGATAGTCCTATCTGTCGTTTGGCATACATCAGGGTGAACTGGACGAACAAGCGCTCTAGTCCGGTGTCCCTGCTTGTCATTGTCCCGGTCCGACGCTGTCTTGCATGCGAAAGCCCTGATCTGATTGGATGTCTGCACACCTTGACGAAGCTGTTACAGATCAGGCAACCATGTCGTCGGGGCACTAGACTTTAGCCCGAGTCTAAGAACCAAGGCTTAGCTTCTGCATCAAGACTTATAAGCCATACCAGCAAGTCGACGTATAACTCTCGTCCCACGAGTGCAATTGCGACGTTTCTCACCCATTCTCATCATGGACGACAAACCACGCAAGTCACTTGTCGGGGACAAGGCCGCCTTTTGGAAAAAGTTTATGTATAACGACACTCTTCCGGAGGACTACGGTGACTTCCGTCACCTGCTGGAGACATATAGCAAGATCCCGCCGGAAGATGTCGAAGCTCACATCTACCGTATCGTAGGTCACTCCGTGTATGGCCCTGTTCCACAGTTTAGAAGCACTTTTCTAACAGTTACCCATGATAAAAAGCGTGACCAAGCATGGGCAGTAGCTAAGTACCCCTGCGTCGGCCGTTTCTCCTTCACTAAACTCTCCTCGTTCCGCGACCCAGCCATGCTGGAAGCGGTATCGCGACTCCGGGACCCTGCTTCGTCTGACACGCTGCTGGACATGGGCTGCGGTCTGGGCCAGACAGTCCGGAAGCTCATCACATTGGGCATAGACCCGTCGCGTCTGCACGCCACGGATCTGCGGGCTGAGTTCTGGGAGATTGGCTACGATCTCTTTCGCGACCGGGACAGGTTGCCGGCGACAACGTTTGTGCCCGGCGACATGCTCGACCCGGCGGACGAGAGACTCGCTATACTAGATGGCAAAATAACCTTCGTCCATGCGGCGCACTTCTACCACCTGTTTAGCTGGGACGATCAAGTCCGCGTGGCAGAGAGGACAGTCAAGTTCCTGAACCTCCAGACAGGCAACTGCGCTCTGTTTGGACGGATGATTGGGGCCTCTAAGTCGGGGACGAGGACGCTTGGAAATGAAAAGTATTTGCACGACGGCATGAGCTTTCAGCGGCTGTGGGACGAGGTCGGCGAGCGGACTGGTACTCGGTGGAAGGTCGACATGGACGTCTTGGGTCCAGTGCCAGGTTTTCAAGGATCCGTCTTTGCCGACGGGCAGGCTGTCAGGTTTATGGTTAAGCAGGTGCAAGCCTGATGTTGTACACGTCTATTATGTCTGTAATGACGTTGGAAGCAGGGAGGGATGACGGAATGCCGCCAATTATCCAATCCCGACTAATAGCTGACAGAAGAGGCCCTTTTTCCTCCGGCACAGGCGGCCGGGGTGGGGCCGGCAGTTAAGCCTCCGCCCATCGGTACTTGAACCGATGTTAACCTTCAGTCCTCAACAACTAACTAACACCCGGCCTTGCCTTCTTAAATAGTCCATAGCCAACTTCCGCATCCAGGGTCACTTATACTCACATCATAATTGAGATCAATTTCACAGCCATGGCGAATTCCAGCTACTTATTTCCATCTGTAGCCTACCCGTCCCCGCTCGCAGGCTACGAGAACGCCGAGCCCCTACCGGACGAGAAGAACGAAGATGGCAAGAGCTATAAGAACCCCCAGACCGGTGTGCTGAGCGAAGCATACGACAAGTTCGTAGAGCCACTAGATAATGGTCGACGAGGAGGCTTGTACGTAGTTTTCCCCTCGAATCAAATACATTCCATCTCTCCACAAGCAACCTACTAAATCACAAGTCCATTTTCGTGGCTTTCACAGTGACGTACACATCTACCACTTCCAGCAGAACGCCTCACAGACCCTCTACGCGCAGCAGCTCTGGGAGCGCATCCGCCGCGAATTCCCGGAGCTGCGAATTTACCGCGTCTGGGATCGGCCCATCGGCCCCCACGCCGCGGCCATGTTCGAGGTTAACCTCTTCACGCCCGCCCAGTTCGGCGCCTTCATTCCCTGGCTCACCATTTGGCGTGGCCCGCTCTCGGCGCTCGTCCACCCAAACACCACCGAAGAGGGGCTGTCCGACGCCGAGAGGGCGCTCAGGAACCACACCGAGCAGGCCATCTGGCTGGGCGAGCGGCTGCCCGTTGACGGGAGCATGTTTAGGAGGATGCAGAAGGCTGCTCCGCCGGTGGAGAGCGGAGAGAGGCCGATCTTAGGCTGATGTGTAGCTTTTTGGCGTAGCGGGGAGATGGAAGCCGTGGGGATTGGGAGAATATCTTAGCTCTCCGCCGACGAATATGCTGACGATACATCGTAATGGTTTTTAGCGGGTTGTTGGCTTCAAGGCATGCAAGCCTCCGGAACGTGGTGGGGAGAAATTAAGGCGATAGCCGAGGCAATATGTGCAGACTTGATGGCACTATCACGCAAAGCATGTATTTTTGTATCTGTATGGGCAATAACGAGGCTCCTACAGTGACAAGGAAACTCTGTAAACATTATACTCTTTTCCTATCAACAGGCCCGAATCTCGAACAAGAAAGTGTCATCGAGTTCAGAGAAAAGAGGACTTCAGAGAAGTACGACGTGTAGTGCGTCCAAATTTGATTTACTCCAACACCACCATCGCCATACTTAAGGGAGAACGAAGACAACCGCCACAGACGAAGGCTTAGAGCTCAGAAGCGCTGCACCACTCTTGCAACATCCACCATACCAGACGGGACGGTGTGCGAGTCGCTTACTCCTCGCCCTCCTGAGGGACCTCCTCCTCGTACTCCTCCTCCTCCTCATCAACACCAGCGTCCTGGTACTGCTGGTATTCGGAGACAAGATCGTTCATGTTGGACTCGGCCTCGGTGAACTCCATCTCGTCCATACCCTCGCCCGTGTACCAATGCAAGAAAGCCTTGCGACGGAACATAGCAGTGAACTGCTCGCCGATGCGCTTGAACAGCTCCTGGATGGCGGTCGAGTTACCGACGAAGGTGGAGGACATCTTAAGGCCGCGGGGAGGGATGGAGCAGAGGGCGGTCTGCACGTTGTTGGGGATCCACTCGACAAAGTAAGACGAGTTCTTGTTCTGGACGTTGCGCATCTGGTCCTCGACCTCCTTCATGGAGACCTTGCCACGGCTGGAAAAAGTATCAGTTAGCAAGTGAACAACCAGGAAGCTCGAGGAGCGTATGACTCACAAGATGGCAGAGCAGGTCAGGTAGCGACCGTTGCGGAAGTCAGAGGCAGCCATCATGTTCTTGGGGTCGAACATCTGCTGGGTCAACTCGGGGACGGTGACGGCGCGGAAAGAGTAAGCCCCGCGGCTGGTCAGAGGAGCGAAGCCGACCATGAAGAAATGCAGACGAGGGAAAGGAACCATGTTGACGGCAAGCTTGCGAAGATCAGAGTTGAGCTGACCGGGGAAACGGAGGCAGGTGGTGACACCGGACATGACGGCCGAAACCAGGTGGTTGAGATCGCCGTATGACGGGTTGGACAGCTTGAGGGTCCGCATGCAGATGTCGTAGAGAGCCTCATTGTCAATGCAGAAGGTCTCGTCAGAGTTCTCGACCAGCTGGTGGACCGAGAGGGTAGCGTTGTAGGGCTCGACGACAGTATCCGAGACCTTGGGCGACGGCACGACGGAGAAAGTGGCCATCATCCGATCAGGGAACTCTTCGCGGATCTTGGAGATGAGGAGAGTTCCCATACCGGCACCGGTACCACCACCGAGGGAGTGAGTGATCTGGAAGCCCTGGAGGCAGTCGCAGCCCTCAGCCTCACGACGGACAACGTCGAGAACTTGGTCAACAAGCTCAGCACCCTCAGTGTAATGGCCCTTGGCCCAGTTGTTGCCGGCACCCGACTGGCCGAAGACGAAGTTGTCGGGACGGAAGAGCTGACCGAAAGGACCGGCGCGGACAGCGTCCATGGTACCCGGCTCAAGATCGACGAGGACAGCGCGAGGAACATATTTGTTGCCGGAAGCCTGATATGTGGGTAGCAAGTCAGCAGATGCAACCGACACCGGGAATATATAGTTTGGGGCAACGCACCTCATTGAAGTAGACGCTCATGCGCTCGAGCTGGAGCTCTGAAGTTCCATTGTACCTATGGAGCGGTGAGCTTATGTATTTCGACGACTAGGATTGGAGACTTGACATACACGCCGTTGCTATCAAGACCGTGCTCGCCGGAGATGGTTTGCCTGTTAAATAATTAGAATTTGAGGTCCGGATTCTGTTTTTCGACGCAAAGCTGCCAGGCTCAAGGTAAACACACCAAAAGGCAGCACCAATTTGGTTACCCTGTTAGACATGTTAGCACAATCATCACCAGTACGATATGGATGGAGGTGACTTACGCATTGACCGGTCTGAAGATGGACCTGTATGGAAATGATGGTCAGCTAGCATTCTCATCAAAGAGAGTCGCAAAGAAAGCTCTTTTCGAGGTCGTCGTCGTGGCCGCCTGAACCCCCGAGATATTGGGATGGTGGGGCAGATCAGGGGTTCGTCTGGACGCGTCGCACGTTGAGAAGGACAATGACTTACGATCTCACGCATTTTGAAGGCAGGTAAAGGCTTGAAAGAGAAGGCTGGCTGATGTGAAAAGCGAAGACGAGGTGTTGCGAGGCTCGGTGAGGCTCAAGTCAGGGATGTTGGGTTGTGGTGGAATGGTTGCAGTAGGGAGATTTTGTTGATTTTCGGGAGGAGAAATGAAGCGAGTGCCTTCACCGCTTGCTTGAAGCCAGGCACACCACCAAAAGGGAAGCTGCAGGTGGGGAAGAGGTCCCTGCGACCCTGGCGCGCTTTGGCTTGTTTACTGCTTAGGTCTAGCGCGAAAAAGCATTGGTCCAACGGCACTCTCCTCAAAATGCGCGGGGTACTCTTTCACAAAGTCACCTGACAGCCTTCAAGATACCTTCACCTACAACAAGCTGCGACGGCTATAAAATCTATACCTAAAGAAGTACAAAAAGAATGCGGTTCATCAAGCTAAAGATGTGCTTGCTTTAAGCAGGGGTATGCTTGATTCATGTTTGCACATGGTATATAAGGTAGAGAAGGACATGATGGAAATTCACAGGCCGAACAGCTCGAGGTCCTCCTTCTCCCTGACAAGGTAGTGGTAGTCTTGATGCTCGTAGTCAGACCGCACACAAGGAAGCGGAAATTGAGTCTCAGAGACAGCAGCAGATATCTACCATTGTCAACCTCAGATTGTCTTGAATTATTTCTTGGCATTGCGACTCTATCTACACCCGTGATGTGTCTAGTGTGCCTTCACCACGCCGGCAGCATCAGCCTGAGCAGCAATCCTCTTCTTATATGCCTGTACATCGCCTGGGAACTTCTCGACCGTCCCATTGTCACAAACCCACAGCGACTTGCAGACAGTCTGCAACATCGTCACGTCGTGAGACACCATTAGTACACCACCCTGGAACTCGTTCAAAGCGTCCGCAAGCGCATCCATGGCCTCGATATCCAAGTGATTGGACGGTTCGTCGAGCACTAGAATGTGCGGGTTCGTCAAAGCCAGGCAGGCGAACGCAACACGCGACTTCTGACCACCAGAGAGCACCTCCATTTTTTGGAGGCCCGTTGTGCCGGTGATGCCAAAAGCGCCAAGCTGTCTCCGGTACTCCTCGTCCGTTTTGCCTGGGTATTCTCTGGCCATAAAACTGACCGCGCTGGTGTTGAGATCAAGCGCGTCGACGTGATGCTGGGCGAAGAACCCAATACGTAGTCGGGGATTCTGGCTGATGAGTCCCGATGTCGGCGTAAGCTTGCCGATCAACAGCTTGAGCACCGTTGTCTTACCCGCACCGTTCGGACCAACGATGCCGATCCGAGAGTCGAGCTGCACGTCTAGGTCCACATTCCGGAGGAGGATCTTGTCCTTTGTATATCCGAAAGTGACGTCCGTCATCTGAACGATCGGCGGCGATAGCTTCTCAACTTCAGGGAACTTGAACTTGACGCTGTATTCAGCCTCTGGGGGCTCGAGGACTGGCATCTTCTCCAGCTTCTTGATGCGAGACTGAGCTTCAGATGACTTGGCGGCATTGTAGCGGAACTTGTCGATGAAGGCTTGCAAATGTGCGCGCACAGCCATCTGGTTCTCGTACTCGCGCTTTGCTGTCTTTTTCCGCTCTTCTCTCGTAGCATAGAAGGCATCGAAGTTGGCCCCTCGGTAATAGTCGAGGCGCTGCGAATGTTGATGTATAATATCTGTGGCGACCTCGTTAAGGAAAGCTCTGTCGTGGGACACAACGAGGACAGTGCTGGGATAACTTTGTAGGTAATTTGAAAGGAAAGTGATGGAAGGGACGTCCAACATGTTAGACGGCTCGTCGAGTAGGAGTAGATCGGGCTCGCAAAACAGTGCTCTCGCAAGAGCGAGACGCATCCGCCAACCTCCGGAGAACGTCTTCGTTGCGAACTGCTGGCGTTCCGGCGAGAAACCAAGACCAGCGAGGATGCTAGCAGCCCTGGGTTCGGCCTTGTCCGACTCCATCTCTGCAAGCTTGGCCTGGATGTCGCCAAGCCTGGTATCCAGTGCCTCACTTTCCTTGTCGAGTCTCGCAGCATCAACAGATGTATCTGCCAAGGACTTTCGCTGTGCCTCGATATCCGCCAGCTTTTGGATGAGTTCTGCTTGCTCTTTTATGAGGACCTTGCGCCACACATCGGCATCAAGGACAGCCTGCAGGGCCGGCGTGTCGTCACCGGTAATCTCCTGCTCCACGTGGAGAATGGAGATGTGTGGAGGGATGGGTACCTCTCTCCGTGCCAGAGCCCGAAGGAGTGTGGATTTACCCACACCGTTGTGACCGACAAGACCATACCGATGTCCGTATGAGAGCGTCAACGTCGTATCCTGCAGAATCCTCAGACCTCCTATGGAGACATCGGTGTTATCGATCTTGATATCCTTGCTCTTGCCACCGGCGCCAGCACCCAGCTGCAGCGGGTTTACCGCCATATAAAAGTCTTCGTACGACTGGCTCTCGTCTACCTGGTTCAACAACCTGGAAGCCTCGTATTCAACAGTCTTGAAGGTCTTCTTGCTCTGCTTGGCAGCGATCTTCCGTTCTGCCTTCTCCAACTTCTTCTTGTCGACCTTGGACTCAACTTTCCTCGCGTTGGCCTGTTCGAGGTCTACGCCGCCGCTCGTCGCCACGGCAAGGGTGGAAGACATATTCCTCTGGGAGCTGACCTGAATGGTCTGGTCGAGCCGCCTGATGACCGGCGCTCTCCTCTCCGCGCTGCCACCGTTGGCAGCCATGTATCTGTCAACCCATTTCTCGACAAGTTGGCGGATCTGGTCTTGCACAGAAGCATCGCCAGCGGCGGAGACAAGAATATCTGTGACTGCTGTTGCGGCTTCAGAAAGCGGTGACTCTCCGGACGCATCGTCATCTCCAGACCAGGCTGTCGAGGCGTGCGTTAAGTACCCGACCGAATACTCCGAGACAACAGGGTCGATGTTGGGAATCAGTGTCCTGATTTCGGAATCCATTCTGAGGAATTTGGTATGGCACAAGGGCTACCGGGATGATCCGAGTTTCAATAGCTTCTCAACTCGAACTTTAATGTCTTCTTGTCGTCGGAAGATGCCTCCCAGATGAAGTTGGAAATTTCGATCGGTGAACGGACGTCTCCGTCGCCGGTGAAAAGCGGGGCATATCCGGCCCAGTCCGTGCTCACGACCCCGCGCCACATGATTCGCTTGCTCACGAGCTTGAGATTATTGTTAGTACGTACGCCCCCACACTGATCTGGTGAAATCTGGACTCAAACACCATCTCTCTATGCCAACGTCGCATCAAGCACAACATAAGTAAGGTTACGAGGCTAGCATCGACGCTTGTAACTTGCAAGTGGGATGACAAACTGCTGACGGTCGAGGAAGCTCAACAATCAATGCGCAACGGTTACATTCTTCCTGGTACACGATCATTTCCTAGGTCACACTGCTGCAGTACACCATGGCTTCCTGTGAAGAAGGCACAGTACGACAGAATGACGGCAAAGGAATGAATACACTGCTTGAAGACAAGCCGAAGCACCTGCTGCAGCCACGCAATCCTGAAACATGCAAAAGAGCAATTTGATCACATCCAGCGCCTCTTTCACCCTTGGGCCGTCCTGCATGTCAGCGGTGGATTCCAATGTCCGATACGCTACAAAATGCTTCGAGGTTGATGCTCCAAGATTGAGTGTGGATCCGCGCTCACAACTCCCTTAAAAAGCGGGCCGCGGGCGGAAAAGTGACGCGATGCTTGACGCGACTCGGAAAGTTTCCAAAGGACGTGTTCGCGAAGTCCAGCCAATAAGAACGCGTCGTGAAACTGCTTTGAGAAAGTGGGATGTTACTTTGGCGCAGCCCAGCCAATCGCAACACATTACGGCCGATTGTGGACTGGGATGATTATGGACATGCTTTAAAAAGCTTCCACATGCACTGGAGATCAGTCCGGGGATCCTGACATGTTGCTCACCGGCATCAATCCGGATGGCGTATCGTATCTCCACCGACTGCACCGCAAATGCTGGTCGCCAGATTTGCTGACAAGGGGACTTTATTCTCCCTGGCAAGACTGCAGGAAAGCTGAGGTTGAGACACAGGGAAAAGACGGCACCGAGCAGCAGCACCTCAGCCCTGTAGCAGGCATCTGAGTCGGATACTAGACGAAAACGAGCTCTCAGGTGGGCGTCCTCCAGCCTCTCTTGAGGTATATTTCGCTCGCTCAGTGCTGCCAGCAGGAGGAGCACGCCCGGTTCATGAGCTTTGACTCGATCTCAACCGGTCGAAATTCTTCCGTAAACGAGTACCCCCGGTTTGATTCCATAGCGGAACCCGGGAAGCTGAAGCTTGATGGATTGGGTTGAGTTCCAGTGTTCCAGGTTTGGCTGACTTCCTTATCCGTACTGATATTCCGTTGCTCTACCGAGCCCCTACCACCGAGAGTGACGAATCCTGGCGCTATTGGGAGGGGAAGAGGGGCTGGATGGTGAGAATTTTGAGGAGACTCTTTTGTGCCGCATCCAACTTATCACTACTGCATAGTAGTACGTGTACTACCTGAAAAGTGTGCATGGAACTTGGCAATAGTGGTCCGGTAGCTCGTGTTCCAGGTCCCGGAGTAACGGGCTGTTTTTAGCCATGTGAGCGACCGCTTCAAAACCCGAAGCACTGGAGCTATTGTGCCGGGTTGGGAACTTGCTATACTTGCCAGTGTTAAAGCCCGATCCTCTTTCCCACTTCCAGGGTCTGGTTTCAGCGTTATTGTTAAATGTTTAAGCGGTTCAACAATCGGTAACGGATACAGAGTCGTGTGCTGAGGTTATCCTCCGCCGAGTCTTGTCATCTAAACCATGCAAGAGGGATTTTCGGCACCAACAGGATGGCAGCAAAGAGTGTAACAATGAGTCGGCCAGCCCAAGCCACGCAGGCATCTTTTTATGATAACGAGAAGTCGAATGGCGTGTTGCTGCCATTTCTGCTTGCAGACAATTTGCGAGCTAGAGTCCGAGTTTGCCGGCTACTGGACGGTCATGACAGGCAGGACCCTGTTCATGGAGAGGTACCGGCAGCCTGGTCTCTATTTACACAGTGAGCCGGCCACGACAGCAGCCGAAAGCAGGTTTTGATTCTGCAGCATTTCGTCCTGGACTGGAATCTCACGTGCCGACGGATACCAACTTTGCAGAGACTCTCTACCAAGTGTACACGTGTAGTCTAGAGCTTCGGACAACATTCCTCTAAACTGCCTATATCACAGTGACGCATGGCGTTTTCTAGAACGCACGGCTTGACGTCGAACGGCTTCGCTTTGACCTCGGATTGATCAACTTACACTAGGAGCCTCACATATCAGCCGACGGAGAAGCATCTGTTGAGCCGTCATGAAAGCACTGTGGCTCCATGGCAAAGTATTCTATCTCAATGACTCTTGTCTGGTTCCGCTGTTTCAAATTCACCAGTCAATGTACGGCCGAGGGCTCAATACCCCTTGGGTCATGGCGCCAACAGCGTATAAGGGTATATCTTGTACCGCTCAGAACGGGCCATGTGCGACAGTGCCAGGAAGACGGACATGACGGTCTGAAGTTTCTCCAAGCTCGTCAAAAACGCCTCAGTACAGCCATGGCGCCCGTCACGGCTGTCGTCTTCTTGGCAGAAATGCGCTGAACGAACGTAAGTAGATGTAGGTCTATGTGCCATGTCCATGCCAAGACAACAGATAGACTTGTGTTAGCCAGCGGAACATAACGCAGCCCCGAAACCGTTGGTTTTCGTATCACAGGGTTCCTTCAGAGAGTCGGAAGCGAGAAGAAGCCTGGACTCATCCACATTCCACCCGAAGACGGCAGGGTGCACATCCTTCCCGTCCGGTCTTAACTTCGGCATCCAACCTCACAGAGATCCGCAAGGTCAAGAAGGCGCCGCTCGGCGCCAGAGGGCGAGCAGTACGGGGGCATCCTGTGCAACGAATCAGGGGAGATATCACAAAGCTTTGCTACGTCTTGTGCCAACCGACATGATTCCTGTCAAGCGCTGTCAGTTACAATAAACGACACCTTGGCACCCTTCGAGAAGCCAGACAATATAGGCTGGAAAGGATGAAGCCTCGCCGGAGAGCGGCAGCGTGGGGAAAGCGCGGGGCAGATATAGTATGTAGTAGTATATACTGCTCTGAGAGATTCCAAGTGGTCGGCTCAACTGCCACAAGGGCCCCGAGCTTGAGAAGTACTAAGAAAAAACTCAGGAGTTAGGTTCCGTCATGAGATCCTGCCTCTTTGCCTCTTTGCTGCAGGTTAAGTAGTGCTATCTACACAGTACCGAGCATTGTGAGCATCTCAGGTACTGTGGAGAAGATTTGGATTGTATTACCGCGTCACTGGACATGCTGAGTCCGAAGTCTGACATGTCAACAGTGGCACAACAGTAGCGAGGTGCTGTCCAAGGCAAACTCGTTACAGGCAACAATAAAGCTTCGCTGTGTTGTCTGTCAACACATGACGTGACAAGGCCTGAAATGTCGGCCAGGAAGCTGAGTTGCTCTGGCCGCAGGATAGCTCGGTGTGGTTGAAAACCCATACAAGGAGCCTGAGCCATCGAGGGATCCCTGCCGATATAGAAACGAAAGCGATTCCATTCGATTTGGGACAAGCAGCCTCAATGCACGATGCAAGGCGCGGCGGAAGCAGGGACAAGCGAAGAAAGTTGGCCCAAAAGAAGGCCGTGACCCGATGATCAAGTAAACGCTGCATACCTGGGCACGGCGACCCGAAGTGCGGTCGATAGTACGGTGAATTGATTCTTCTGTGGATTCTGTCGGCAAGTTGGTAAGTGCCTCGAATCGTTAGGTTCAGATTTCCCGAATCCAAACCGTAAACGAAAGTGCCACATACGGTGAAGGCTTACGGATGGCAGCAGTATGTCTGGTTCTCGTACGGCTCAATACAAGCATTCTGGCCGAATGTAATATCGGCTCATAACCTGGGGTTGCGGTGTTATACCTATGCTTGCTGTGATATAAGTGGCTTCGTACCAGGCCGCCCTCTTGGCTCCCATCGGTCCAGTGTCATACAAGTTGCAGTTGCCTGGCTCGACGGGCGACCGGTTCCTTGCGGGAAAGTCGAGAAAAAATTTGTCTCTAACCGGAAGGTCCAGCGAGCTCGGGAAAGTTCAGGTCTGTCTGGCCTACGATCCATAACATGAGGCAAAGTGTCCTTCAGTTCTTGGGTCGGCTATGCTTGGGGAGACATGAGCAGCTCGAGAGTACTAAGAAGCAACTCAATTCCTCAGCCTGCTCAGTAGGCGTCTGGACACCACTCGAGAATAAGCTGCATACAGAACCGGCACACACGGCAGTAGCAGGATTGGAGAGAGAACGGCTACGTACCGCAGTACGTGCGGAATCCGGAGTCGAAAGGTTATCCTGAGACGTGAGACGATTGTGCACTGAATGAGTAAGTGGCTCGTAGACAGTCTGAGAAAAACGCCGCGCACTGGTTCTCCTGTCATATTAATGTTGCCACATCCCAATCCAGCATGCTCCTGGCTGGTTGAGATGAGTTTGAGGGTCCGGTATCGAGGGCATCCTGGACATTTCGCTGTTTGGCAGGGCGAGTGCAGCGCCGCACGTCCATTAATCCATGCCCCATTGTCCGCGAAACGCCCTAGGATATAGGCCCTGACGGCGGCTTCACGGTACGTTATTGATTGCGTTTACAGGGGCTAGACCTTGGTAGAGGGCAATGATAGGTCTCGGCTCATTCACGCTAACATCGGTGTGAGATCGATCCCTCAGAGTCCCTCGACGATGAAAGAGGAGAGATAAAGGCCCCAGATGTGGAAATAAAAATTGCCCTTGGACACCCCCAGTGCCGAGCCTCTCTAGAACAGGTAAGGTGCCGAAGTAGAACGCCTCGGATGGCGTGCGCTGACCGTGCTGGATCGCTCGTGGGAAAAACAAAAACGTCGATCAATACTATGCAGTACAGTAATGGTGTCCTGGGCACGCAGTAGGGTCACCTCAGATAGGTCGGGACACGGCAGGCCGATGCTCAACAGAAGTACAGTGGCTGTATCTCGACGTCGTGGCACTCTGAGGAAGACATGCATCTATCTGCCTCTGCCCGTGCAACTTGCAAGTTCTCATGAAGTCAGTTAACCAAAGAGGGTACCTCCCCCTTCTGCTCCTGCCACCTCAATTCTCGTCGGTAATGGCGTTCTCAATCCGTCATGAGTTAGATTCGGAAGGAGCGCCAGAGGCTTGGGGGAAATCAAGGCAGCTGGACTCCCCAAGCTGCAAGTGAAATGGAGCAAAAGGAGCCACAGTGCCCCAAGTGTGTCCATTGACGTCTGACGTTGCTGCAAAACACAGCAGCAAATCGTGCTCATCGTTCTCCGTGCCACACATTTAGCGTCAACTGTATGGTTCGGGCTAACGCGATGTCAGCCTGCCTTGACCTTGATCGACCACTGGACTTAGCCGGACATGTTAGCGCAGTTCAGATTAGCGTGTAAATCATCTCGTGCTGTGGGCGGTACGTACACGGTACCTCCACTCTCCACTGGCAGACTTGGCTGTTGACGTGCTGTATGTGGTAACAATCAATACTGCCCTGTGGAGGTGTGTCGTGCTTCACACGCCAAAACAACCACAAGCCTGCCTTGGCCTGGCACACGAGTCCCGAGACTTCCTCCCCTCTTTTTTTTAACCTTACCGGACAGCTCGACTCGCTCTCTGTCGCTCTCTGCATGTAGCGAGGGAGAACCTGGGTTGTTCGTAGTCTTCTTCTGGCTTCTTCTTGAGCATTGGTTTGTTTTTGCTCTGGCTTTCCACTTTTGTCCTACTGTTCGGGCGGAGACGACCTCGCTCCTTGGTGGTTCCTGGTACGTACTTCCTCTCCATTTGCAAGGAGAATACCGTCCATTTTGGGGCATTGGCATTCTCGAATTTCCACTCTTGTCTCGCGCTTCTGCTACTTGCCTGGTTTTGGACCGTCTTGCAAACCGGCAAAGGCATGTTCCTTGCTGTCTTGCCGTGATTGCTTCTGCAAATCTTGCCGCTAACGACGGCCAATTTCTCAGAGTGCCAACCGCGTCCACGACTCCATCTCGAGCTGCTGAGGTCACGCTGGACTTCTACGACGCTCGACAGCTTCCTACCACGATATCTCAATAGTCCATCGTCCTGTGTTGGGAAGAGCAACGCTCTCTCAGCTCTGGTACTGGGCTTACAATCGGGATTCCATGGTCCTTCACCTTCATTAAGCTTAATGTGTGATGGACTGACGATGCGAACGACGACCACTACAAACTCCGAGTTCCCCCTTTCCTCCTCGTTGTCGACGGCAGCTCCTTGCCAATAGCAAGCTGCCAATATGGAGGCTGTACCGAGTGTAAGTCAAATACCACATCTGAGTTTGATTCTACGCATTCGAGACGAGGGCACACACACACAAGATCTCTATAATTGGAAGACCCCAAAGACCGTGGCAGCTTAACAGCTGATGTCCAATCGGTACCTTGTTCATTGGAAGCTGACATTTATGGATCAAATAGCTTGTAGGAACAGGCACAATCGTAGCCGCAGCAACTGCTGGCTTGGCCTTTGCCCAACCCGAAGCTCCACAGGAACGTCGGCCAGATTCGAATAAGAGGAAGTTGACCTCGGACTTTGGCAGCATGCGTCTCCCTACTGAGCTCAGGCCGGCCAGCTCCGCCGGGTTTGACAGTCCGACAGAAGATATCCCGTATAGCAATCCGCGAGCCCTCGACGAGCCGTTACCCAGTCCTCTCTTCTCTCATCCGCCCAATTTTGCACGTCCACGACCATCACATAGTCAGCTTACACCCCCGAAGACTACGAGCCGCAGGCAGTCATTCTTAAGGCAAAATGACTTGTCTACACGACCGATTGCGGAGAATGCGAGGGATTCGATATCTTCCAATGGATCGTGGATGAAGCGATTGTCTTCGATTCGCCCGCTCTCACAGCACGGAAGTCCGCGTTCAAGTATAGGTCCAGATGCGCCCTCTCTCTTCTCTCACGGCTCTGGTGCTCCTATATTACCCTCGAACGGCTCCACAGTCTCCCCACTGCCTCCTAACAAACTCGTCAAGCGGGGGACATCCGGGCAGAGCAACACTTCGACAACTGTGTCAAGGCGAGGGTCAAGATCCCAAATGCCATCTCTACGACGACCTGCAACAAGCCACCAAAGATCTGCCACTTTGCAGCAATTCCAAGCCCAGGGTGGGTTTTCTGGCCCACCTCAAGCGGCGAGATTCTCCCTGGATCAGCAACTCCGGTCCAAGGAGATATTACCCGCAGTGGAGGTCGATCCAACTTATACTCATGAGGAAAATGTTGGGTGGACGTCATTTTTTCATTCGCGAGCTATCAAGAGAATCGGTCGCGGTAGTGTTGACAGTTCGACTGCCACACCCGGGCCAAATAAACGGGTTCAACTACCATTTGGAGGCAAACCTCGTGCATATCTCGTCAAGGCCTCGGTCTTACTAATGGGAACTGCAATAGCAACGGAGGAGGCTAGCTATCGAGACGATTACAGAATGGCCGACGACAGTCCCGGGACCAAGGATGGGTCGCCTGTCTCTGCAGATGAAACCCCGACCAAGCGTGCGCGGCGTTCGATATCAATGCACTTTACCTCACCGACCACTTGGATTTCCAAATCCGGCAGTATACGGCGGTCAAAAAGAGGATCGAGTGAGGCCAAACTGACCGGCAAGCGGAACGTATCAGACCCGACAACGACTTCGGCCGTGTCAAGCCAACCAGAGCTCAAAGCTTCTGTCGCGTTGGATCAAATATTTATCTCACATCAGCCCCGCCAGCAATTGGAGCCCGAACCTGCGTCCAATTACCACCTCAAAGCCCGAAAGCGAAACTCCTCTTCCCCACTGCCACCACTATCTCGTCTCTCGAGTTTCAATGTCGATATCTCCAGAGTAGGGTTAACCACAGCCTCGTCATCGTCCGGTTCTCGTCGACCGTCACATGCGCCTGCGACGCTGTCGGCAGGCCCGCATATTCAGTTATCCATGCCTCAGAGCCGAGCTGTGTCGGGTGAACGGGCCTCGACCGTCGTTAGTTCAGACTTCGAGAACATGTTCACATCTGGCGACGATGACGACACCGATGGCAGGAGCGACACTATGTATGATTCGTTCCGCACTGGGACTTCCGCTCGCTTACGTACTGTGGAGACGCCTCTGGAATCCATGTTTGACGAGTCGCCGCCGAGTACGGCAGGCAACAGCAGGACAAAGAGGTTATCGATCCAGGAGATCCTCGGGCAGTCTTGGGATGTCGACACTAATATAATGGAGGAAGATGAGAGCATATCGACCCCGATCAGGACCAGCCATGCTCTGGCCGACATGCAGATGGAGGACCGGCCTCAGGAGGAGCGATCGAGTCTCGACCGCGATTTGTCAATGGCGCATATTGACTTTGCCCGAATGTCACTAGATGACGACGACGATGATGACTGGGCGAGGGATGAGGACAACGCACTGAGCAACCACCTGTCGCCGCCGACATGCTCCCTGAACTCGAGGAGGGCGAGCCCCAACCTTCGACACGCACTGACTTCCATCAGTGGTAACAGCAGTGCTGATCGCTATGCAGATACGCTGTCTGAGCGCCCTCGTAGCAACATCTTTGACTGGAGCGAACCCATCTCTCAGTCGGAGATTGATGGCCATTCGCCCAGGCCAAAAACGGTGCACGGTAAACAGGAGCTGGACTTGAGAGGAGGCCGGCCTGCCAATCGCAAGGGTCCCGTTGCAGCTCATGTGCGGAGCCAAAGTGTCCCTGTAGTCCCAGATCCATCCGAAACATCCAAGGTCGTTCCGAAGTTTGGAACCTGGGGCATGGGCACGAAGAACGTGAGCGAGGACTGGGATGAGGATTTTGACCTGGGTGAGGATATTGATGGACCGGTAGGAGGGAAGGACTCGGCGACGAGCTTTTCAATGGTCGTCCCTCCTTCCATCCAAGCAATTCAGAATACCGTCAAGGTGCATTCGGGCCAGATCCGGGAGCTGTCATTGCTGGTCAACGATCTGAAGAGGCTATGTCGGCACGGCAAGGATCTCGACATCATTAACGGCTCTTCCGCAGCCAAGTGGCGAGAGGCAGAAAACATTATCGAGCTGGCGGCACCGGATGATGATGCTGAAGAGAA
This sequence comes from Coniochaeta prunicola, assembly GCA_007388105.1. NCBI lineage: Eukaryota > Fungi > Ascomycota > Sordariomycetes > Coniochaetales > Coniochaetaceae > Coniochaeta > Coniochaeta prunicola. The sequence goes on along the minus strand of SMOB01000210.1, from coordinate 82,984 downwards.
TGACTTGCAGCCACAGACGGAACATGTTGACGAATTCGATGGGTCGTCAATAGATGAGCGATTTCTGGATGAGGGCTTTGATGCAGCCAGCCTGGAGCGGAAACCCTCGTACAACTCATTTCTGGTCGATGAGCCCGAGATGTCCAAAACGGCAGTTGTACGGGAACGGCAGCTAGTGCGCCGCCGGTCGGTATTTTCTCCAGAGGATGATATCTTTGGAAATAACTGGCCATTGTCCGAAGAAAGTGGTTCCCCTTACAGACCTCGGACACCGGACCAGTCGAGGATCTCCAACCGTGACTCGGCGGTGATCTCAATAGTCATGGAGGCCATGCAGCAACAACGCGCCGCGGAACCTGCCAGGCGTCGGTCGCCCGTCAAACCTTCGCAGGCGAAACTCTTCTTCGACACGAACAGTCTCCAGGAACTCGTCAAACGTGCTAGCCATCTCCGGGATTCGCTCTCGGATATCGTCCGCCGAGCCGAGGTGCTCACTCAAAGCCCGGCAGGGACCCCGCGGAGGGAGCGTCATTCGCGGCTGGCCGATGGGAGCCCGGCTTTTACCCGTGTCTTTACGGAGCCGCCTTCGAGCCCATCGAGTCGGTTACCCAAGAGCCATAGCTCCAGTACCGTCTTGAGCAGGACGTCGGTCGAGTCGCCGAGGATGCAGTTGATGACAGTGAGCTGATGCAGAGCGTGGACGGAGCGGTCTAGTTCTGCCCGCCCTATAGCACGTCGAGTCACACCCCTCCTTGTCCGCGACATATCGCAAAGCTAATAACCAAACAACAACCTAATTACATTGTATATGTACGAGTACCTCCCCGCCAACATCAGTTGGCCTGGGGATCTTGTCGGATATTTTACGAAGAGCAACAACATAAGAGGGGATAGAGCAGAGGAGACCTGAGAGCAGGACTCGTTTAATGCGGCTTTCCTACAAGTTCTCGGATGCCATGGCTGGAAGACGTCTGTATGACGACTGCCTCTTGTTTCGGACTTTTTCTTGCAGGGCAGAGACCAAGGGATACAACCAAAAGTTCTTTGTCCTCTCTCCACGGGGCTCCGGTTGTATTGGTGCGCCACTGGAATTTCTTGTGTCGCCCGGGTGGCTTGGCTTGGCTTGTCTCGGTTCTCTTTTTCGTTTGGGGGCATTCTGAGAGGGATACCTGTCTGCTGGACGGAGTATATCGGCATGTCAAAAGAACCGCAAGCAAGCTGAAGATCGGTTCGAGGGCCTCGCGTTGTTGATGATTGCAATGCCGAGCTCCTCAATCGCAAAAGGGGGGTTGGCGTGGGGAATGTCTTCGGGATGACCGGTTCGGCGATGCTGTACAGAAACTGGAATCACTTAGTACTACCGGGTTGGCATGTTCTTTCGGTTTGGAAAAGTGCGGATCGAGGGGGAAGGACCTTCCCTGGCTTTGTTTATTGCATAGGGGAAACATGACCTTGGTGCTTGCTCTTTTTCACATGTTATAGAGTTCTGACGATAACGGTCTGAATGAATAAAGATGCTGGCACATTCCCGCCGTCCATAACTTAACTGGAACCTGTGCCCCTTGTTTAACATGCACTTGGGCTTTACTTCTGATGTGCACGCGAGGTGGTGCTCCTGGAGACGTCGAGTATGCCTAGAAGAGCAGCCTGCGCCGCCCTTTTTCTGCAGAACTCGATATGGTGTTGCCTGATCCCTGCCGTGAGAGGAGGACCCTACGTTATCTTTCACTGTGGCTCTTGGGCTATATCCTCGCTCCGTCATCTCCGTAGCTCATGCTCTGTTCTACCAGTTGGGAATGGGAAAGGGCTTAAGTATGGACCATAAGGACTTCAGACCGTCACGAGGAAACGGGTCGTTCACACCATCTTCCAAATACAAGCGATTGTGACCTCGGTCCCTTTGGGCCCCGGCTCGATCTACTAAGGTATGCAGTATACGCACTTCCCGATCCTCATTGGATAGCTCAGCAGCTGGGATCTCCCCAGTCTGCCCCGGCTCAAAGTTTGCTCAAGTTTTTGGTCCAGGCATATCAGACGAAGATATGGGACGCCCCCATCGGGAAGACCCTATCAGCCGTATATCGCTCATGATACACCGCCCCCGGCGTTCCTAGACAGCAAAGTAACTGTCGCTGCGTCTCTCTCACTATTTTATTTTCCCACAGAGGCACAAAGGCCACAATCTACCATTCCGGAGAAGACAGGCGTCTTTCTACAATCAGGCAGATGTCGTGACACGGAAGGCGAATCATACAATTGCCGAGTTAGGGGATTCACTGATAAACACGAGTGGTCCTCCTCAAGGCACTGAAATCCAGTCAAATCACCCTTAGATGAGGTCCTGGGCAAAGTTAATCTACGTGGAAGCAGTCAAAGAATTCGTAGGGAGAAGTCTTAAAGATCCGTCCGTGATGGGCGTTTCCATGACACGCATTATTCAGCAATTAAGTCCGAGAACGAATTCGAGGGGACGGGAGAAGAACCCGATAGAAACCGTACATGTTTCATTGGCTGGTTTGGGCACGCACATATTGTGGTAAGGCAGGGCGGCAAACTCTTGGTCTCGGGATGGGCGAGTCGAGAGAGGCTGCTCCGAAAGTGCTGAACTTGGACATGGGTCGGAAAGGATCCCTTACAGTTGTGAAGCTTGCACGACACAGGGACCAGTTTAGGGTACCAGATTTGAACGCACATGTGTCCTTACAGACAAGGTAGGTGGCGGCTTCAGACCCGGGCAAAAATACAGCCCGTCTTACTTGGATGAGACCGCATATTGTTCAGAAATCACGATGGGAGACGAAGACAAGCGTTAAATGCAACGCAGATAGTATTCGAGGACCAAGGTTTTTGACTTATTCGAGCCTAAGAAACTAACAAAGTCCATATATTCCCAACGGAGATAACAATCCTCCACGGCGTTGAGATTAGCAAACGAGAAATAGTTCGTCCGACAGGATAGAAATACTGAATTTAAGACATGTCCAAGCCGAACTGAACCATGAAGAAACGCTCGAGACCAAATCCCTAAGTGGGAGAAGGCGAGAAAGAGAACATGTATAACTTAGTTCCCCTCCCCGTCCGCGAAGTTAGACGAGGGTTGGTGGGTCATTCCAAACCAAAAAACCTGGTAAACCGGTGAACCTATTTAACCGCTCGCGCCATGTGCCAACGCTAGGTTCTTCCAATAATCACGGTCGGCCTCTAACCGGGCGATTTCCGCCTCCAGCTCTTCCATCTTGGCAGCCTTCCGCTCCCGTGACTTACGAGCAGCAAGAGTGTTGCGAGCTCGCTTGACGGCCACGGTATCGTTGGGGTCCTCGACGACAATGGGAGGCAAAGGCTTGTCGCGCTTCCGAGCGTTGACGCCGGCAACTACCGAGTGGCGGCTTGAGCTCTTGGGCGAGACATTGCTCGACTTGCGCCGCTCATGAGCCGTTGCAGCCTGTTCAATGTCAATGCCGTCCATGTCGGGTGACTGATCGGCGACTAGGGGCTGGGCCGTGTTGCTGTCGGGGAACAATGAAGGCCAGTTATCCGAGTTGTCCCACGCGTCGGCGGGCTCAAAGCTGGGCGACACATCGAAGCTGTCGCTCAACTCTGGAGTGTAGATAGAAGGCGAAGTAAGAGCTGTAAGCGCGGTAGAGTTGGGCGCGGACATGAGCAGTTCACTTGGCGAGATAGTGCCCATGTTGGTGGAACTGGATGCACTGCGGCTCATGTCGTAGCCAGAGGCGCCACCACCGAAGGCGGTGAAGTCGTCGATATCTGAGCGGGAGTGTGAGCTTGGGTGAGATGACGTTGAGCGGTAAGGAGGTAATGTACCTGAGAACATCTTGTTCTGCTGCGGGATGCTACCTGTGCTTTGCGGAAACAGGGGAACTGGCGGCCGCGAGTTGTGGCGAGCCTGGTTCAAAGCAACAGTGGAAGATGGAGCAGATGAAGCGTAGAACTGGTTAGGGTTCTGCGTAGAGCTAAACCGATTATTGTTGAAAGCCGAAGAAGACGTTGCGTGCCCTGTAGCCTGGATGATGTTCGCAACTCGTTGATTCTGCACTGCTGGCGAGCCTAGGTGCTGCTGCTGCTGCTGAGGATACTGCTGCTGCTGATGTTGCGATTGCTGAGATGTTACAACTCCGATGGCTGGAGATTGAGAGACAAGGCGTCTAGGTTGACGGTGGTGTCCTGTTGGCCGTGAAGGCTCGTCGGGGAACAGAACGAAGTCCTGTTGCGGCGGTTGTGAAGGTTGTTGGTGCGCGGGTGTTGCCGGCAGGCTGGAACTGGAGGGAAGCCATCTTGACTGTTGGGAATCCGTGATGAAGACTGGAAAGTCTAGGCCGTAAATGGCGGCGGTAGTTGACGGAGAACTGGAGCTTGAGCTTGAAAGCACAGTGCTATAGTTCAGATCGACCTGTGAAGGAAGAGCTGAAGGGGGTTGAGTGGGGAGAATGTTGTAATCTGTTGTAGAAGAAATTTTGTCGATGATTGCCGAAGCAGGTTCACGGGGAGAGGTTTAGTTAGCGCATCTTGGATGTTTCCTCGATGCTGTTATATTTTGTCTGATGGTGAGATTTGGGATGAGGGAAAAAAAAGAGAAGGAACGCACAAGTTCGGTGGGCGGAGCGAGGTTTTGTAATTTTCAGGCAGCGACAGCCAAAACGCGAGGCGGATGGGGGGCATGTGCGCAGGGCTACCGCCTGCCTGCCTAGTCTGCGCTAACCACTAACAATTTCCGAATCACTGTGAGCCCCGCTACTGTGTTCCTCCGCCTGATAGGCAGCGACTTGTCCTGTACTGCTAAGAGCCGTAGTAGCCACCTGTTTTCTCAGGTCTCTCTGTTTGAAGACCCAAAATCCAAGGTCCCAACAGTGGGGAGTGACCCGTGTGAGTCACACTTTTTCCCGCTAGACTGCTTTAGGCTGGGCGCTGTCTTCGCCGAACGACCAGGGGGGCCGCAATTCTGCCGCAAAGATGGGTGAGGCCTTGGCGCACTGCCCCAGCTTTACGGCCAAACTCAACCAATAAGTGCACGGGAGGGACATGAACTCTAGCGGCCGAGACAGACTAAGCTGTTTATAGACTAGCTCCGCAGCACGATTTCACGAGATTGAGGGGTTCTGATTGGATGCGTTGCGGTCAACTGGATCAGGAAAGACCGCAAAGGCGCGGAATGTCAGGAAAATGTCAATTGTCAATGGTCAAATGTCAAATGTCAAACAGCGCTCTGTTCGTATCACCTCTTGCGCCGTTCTGAATCCAAAGTTGCGATCAGGAGAAAAGACTGGATCGGACTCAGATTCCGTCTTCTGAACCTCATGGAAGGGCAGGGAAAGAGTATTGGCACTACGGTTTGCGAATCCAGTCGTGAGCAGTCTGAACGCGCAAGCGAACCCTGATACTGTTAGTCCCAAGCGTCGCAATCGTCTCGCGTCTTCCTAGGACAGGCGTCAAAGGCCACGCAAGAAAATTCGTAGGGCTTTGGTCCTTCAACCCACATCAATGTCGCACGAGCCTCTGAGCCTCCACCAGCAAACCGCGGAGTGAGAGGACTGTCAGACTGTGTCCCAGTCAATTACCAATTCTTGTGGAGTCCACGCTACTGTGTGGTACAGTCTCCAGGATGCAAGCAATACATTTCCGCTTTGTCGTGCAGAAACGAGTTCTACGAGCATTTCAACCCGCATCGTAGCAGTGATAGCGAATCAGGAGGACGAATTGGAAAAGTGAAGGAGCGTCCCTCGTCAATTGAGAAAGTGAGTCACCACCGTTGTAACGGTCTGCCCTTGCAACTGATCGCAAACCCCAGTCAAGGCCTGCAGATGCTTTCCACTTTTGACGTTCCGCGGATCGCAGATCCCAGCACCCTAGGACCAAGTGTCTCCATACCTCTCTCTCTATCTCCGTCTGTGACCTTTGAGCCATAACGCGAATGCGAATGCGTAGACTGAATCTTGTTGTACAGTTCGATAGAACGTAAGATTCCTAGGACGGGAGGATGCAGCCAAGGTAACATCTACAGCGTTCTTACCTACCTAGTTTAGATCCCACTGCCATCCTTAACTTCCACATGACGGGGCCATTTGAGGATAGGGGAAGAAGTTTGGGAAGGTTGGACACGGGTCGGCAACCCAAGATGCTCCCGGTGGGGGGTTGAAAGCGGGCCGGATTCCAACCACCACCTGACCCGATCCCAAGCCGGCCACGCCCGCCTTTCCTTCCCGAGCCGAAGGTGCTTTCCTAGAAAGCGTTCCGGTTTCACTCGTGCTTGCATCTCTCTGCCGTCCTGTCGGCCTTATCATTCGGTCACAGGACCTGCGTGAGACGGGCCTGCCCGACAAGGCTGGGCGAGAATAAGCCGCATGCCACCAGAGCGAAAACATACCGGTAAAGGAACTCAATGCGTGTCCAAGCAACGTCAAGTATTCATGCCGGTGTGGCATTTGTATGTGTACTCAGCTTCTCAATTAAGGAACTATTCCGAGCAGGGTCGAGCCATTCAGGCGTACTGCCGTGTTACTGCACCTCGCTCACCGAGAGATCAAAAGGAACAAGACATAGGACTTGGACAAGAGTTCACCGCGTAATCTCTCGCTGGGCGCCCGTGTACGGATCCTCTGTGAGGAGGGTATGGCCTGGGAACAACTGTCGACGGGAGTTTCTCAATATGCCCAACGAGTTGGAGACCTGGCTACCAAGCTTTCAAGCCATCTAGTAATGCATGTCCATTCTCACGAGCTACATCCAGAGACATTGTAAACCCCATGACGCCCAGTCAATCGCGCTATGCAAGAACAGATATCCGATCCAAAAACTCCTCCATATGTCCTGATAGCACGTGTGCAAGCCCGTATAAACGCCCGCGTCCAATACACGCCAGGGTATCTTCGTATCTTCCGTGCGACTCTCAAGCATACAAGCAGTCTCTAGAACGAACCATCCAGCCTCCCGGAGTTCGTCCTCGGCTGCACCTCGATCAAAGGCGCGCGCTGCTCCGCCATGTCGACCGTCTCTGCGTCCGTCCCGGCCTCAGTATCATCACCATCCCTCTCCTCCGCAATGAAGTTCTTCATGATCTCATTTTTCCTCCGCACAGACGGCCAATTTCTTTGTTTCCTCTTCGCCGCCCGCTCCGCCTCCTGTAGCCACTCCCTCCACTGCTTCGTCCCAGGTGCCGCGCCGCTCCTCTCCACCCAGCCCGTCCTCCTCGTTTCGCGGATCGCATACCACAACGTCCTCGTATAACTCTCTTTCCCTTCTCTTACATCGTCTTTGTTCGTAGTAGTATGAGCTCCCTTCGCGTCCTCCGGAGTTATATCTTCGCACTTGTACCGGGTCATATCCCAGAAGTACTCTCGCGGCAAAAGACCCATGGCCCAATACAGCCCGTTGAGCGTGATGTAGCAGGCCCCGATGAAGACCTGCGAGTTCCAGTTGCAGTTTCCCAACAACACGACCGATATCATAAGCAAGACCGTGCCTATGGCCATGTACGCGGGATAGCTCCGGTCACTGACATAGTATTGACACTCCTCGGTGCCGGAGTAGAGCTCCCTAGCGACCTCCTCCGTGCACCTGATCAGCACGAACGCCCCTTCGCGCGTGCGTATCACCACGTCTCCCTTGGGAACCTGATTCGTGTGGCTCCGGTTCATCAGCCTCGGCTCCCACCAGCTCGCGTACCCCACCACGCTGCTGGCCACGCTGACCGCAACGACAGCCACAATGGCCGTCCCATCCCTCCAGTACGCCGCCGTGGCAACCAGAGCGAGGCTGAGCAGGAACGACAGGACCGAGAGCACATGAATGGGGCTGTACAGCGTTGCGGGCACGGCCGGCCTCTTAGCCGTGTCTGCCAGCGTCGGGCTGGCCAGGTAATCCGTCATCTTCTCGCTGATCGTCTCCCTCCTCCTGACCAAAGCCGGCTGCGGAGACACGCCCCCGGTCTCGGGATCATTGGCCACATTAACATCAAAGGTCACATTGGCGCTCGCGCCCGTAGCCAACGTTCCCGTCCTCGTAGCCGCTTCCTTCCCCTTCCCCTTCCCGTTGCTCTCGTTGCTGACCTCCGCCAGCGGTCCAGGCGTCAACTTGTTCTCCTGTCTCCGCCTATCGGACCGCCGCGAGCCGGCCCTCGTCCGGCGAAACAAGCGCCTCAACCAACCCCCGAACCCCACGGCAGCGTCACCGACCACCGGCTCATTCAAGTCCGTGTGCGTGATCTCCAGCACCTTGAACTCGAACGCGTGCAGCTGCTCGAGCGGGTGCAGGATGTCGGCGAAGAACCCCACCGAGTCGAGCACCACGCCGTTGTACACGCCCGCCGTCTTGGCCCGCACCTCGGGCAGCCGCATCGGCCGCGACGGCTTCAGCAGCGCCTGCGGCGCCGGGATTATGCGCGGCAGCAGGCAGAGGAACGAGGCCGTTATGGCCTGCGCGTGCTCCGCCACGCTGGACTCGCCTATCACGGCCAGCAGCGTCACGACGTCGAGGCGCCATCCGGGGGAGTCGTTCTTGCCGGTGGGGAACCATTGGGAGAGCGGACTGGTTGGGGAGGAGGTGGTGGAGGAGGCCATTGTAGCCCTTTCGTCCCCGGGGCTGGGACCCGGGACCCTCAAGCGTCTGTGTTCTGTATTAAATTCGCCGCAATAAGTCCCCGTCCGTCTCGTGGTGTCGGATTCTGAAGCTCCAGTCTGGAAGATCCACAGCCTGGTCGTCCGAAGCTCTCCGGAGGTTGGGGAAGCTGGACGTGGGGAAACTGTGGATCACGAGATGCCGGGACGGTTCGAGACTGCCAATTAATTCTGCCGGTAATCTTGTACAGCGATAAATATGATATTATGAGTCCGGTACAATAAAGTTACTTCTTTGAACAAGAGGTAAGGTAGTTCAAGAAGGAGGCAGAATACAGGTAGCAGTGACGTCGACGCTCTTCAAGAACCACCTCAGAGCCTTAAGCAACCCAATTGGGAAACTAGCAGGGGGAATCGATAGCTTGGGGGGCTTAACTGCTAATTGGCCCACGCTATATGCAGGGCAGACAACACCGCCGCTCCCAAGCCACTGTCAGGGCGCGAGGCTCTACGGAGAATACTATGCTCTGGTGAGATGGTGAAATGGTGGAATGGTGGAATAGTCTTGATATCGATTCGCTACATGCACTAACTCCGCCGTGACCATTGTAGGCACACCGGCTTCTATCTGACTGCATCAAAGTGTCACCTTCCCGGCCAACGCCGCCCCTGTTGTCGTAACCCTCCGAAGTCCGGATCCTTATCATGTCTCCTTGCTGCTGGGTATGTCTAATTCAGTCAAATACTGCCATGCTCATGAAACCACCGAATCCGCGTCTCGTAATGTCATAAGCCGTAGAACCTGCCTGATGTATCGCGAAGTAACTCCAATACCTAGAACAAAAAGAAGGATGCTGTAGAAAAGGACGTGGCTGCCGACCGATTAGGCCTTTGGTTTTGGTTCGGATTTGTCGTCGAGGAGATAGCTGTACTCTTTGATGATCCAAAGGCAGAAGTCGTCCCAAAGTTTTTGCCAGCGTGCCATAACTTCCTTTTGTTCCTCGGCATCCATGCACGAGTGTTCTATGCTCCACACTGCAAGTTGCTTCCAGCCGTATAGTGTCATGTCAGCCTTTCCAGCGAATACTTGGTAGAAATCATGCGAGAGTGTTGATCTGTAGCACACCGTTAGCATTAACCGGCCGTCCAGATTACCAGCTCTATAAAGGGCAGACTAACTTGAAGAGCGTGCCATTATCCGTGTTGACAGTACAGTGTACGTTGTTGGCGAGCAAGTTGTACATGGCGTGGCCGCTGACCCGAGGCGTAAGTCCCAGGATCTCATTGGATATTGGGCAGAGCTCCAGGCAGATGTTGTCCTTCTTCATCTGCTCCATTACGTACGGATGTCGTGCCAGCGCGAAGCCATGCCCGATACGCTTAGCCCCTAGGAGGAGCGCGTCGTAGAGGTTCCCATCCGTATCGTTGCCAATATCAAGCGTCTCCCCGCAATGGAACAGGAATGGAATTTCGACACCCGCGGCGCGACACTTTTCCTTGAAGTCGAGCAGCTCCGGTATGAACGTCTTTATGGGCTCGCCTTTGCTCTCTTCGCCCACAAGATCGAAGCCTACATTTCCAGTGAGTTTAATGTCAAAATACGAATCAAGGATAATGATTGCGACTCACCAGCTATCCATTTGTGATACTTTTTATCCTTTTTGAAATCCAAGCACTCCTGGAGGGATTGCATGACTTGCGGGCGTGAAAACGACCGGGGAGTGCAATAGATGATCTTGATACCTGCAAAGTACCCTTCGTGGTAGCCCTTGACTTTCTTCTTCCGCTTGTCTTCGAAATTTCCGTATTCCTCAATGATAAGATCCATAATCTCGTCGTTTTTTAGTCGGCTGGAGCCGTCATCCCTCCACACTTGGTTGGTGGTCATGAAGTTTGGCCGGATCTCGGCATATTGTATGTTGTCGCGCACAAATTCGTTCAGGCATTGCCTCGTATACTCCCGGTACGCCGTCTCGTAGTTAAATAGACCTTTCATCATCTGGGTACGGGTGTTGAACCGGTCCCACGCGCCTTCTGCCGTCTGGAGCCATCCGTGAGCCTCCTCTTCGTGAAACACCAGCTTGTCTATGAGCCACTGGTCGACGGTGCACTTAGTGTAATGCTGGCCAAATTCTGTCAAGAATTTCCGGAAACTCATGGGCTGTCGCTTATCGACCGGGTAGTCGCGGTCGAATAGGTTCCCCGTCGTGCCCTCCTTGTCTATAGCCAGGATGGAGAACTGGATCTTGCACCGATCGAAATTATCGTAGTAAGACGGCTCAGACTCGTCCGCGCCGACAGTAACCAGAGGGATATCGCTGGTAATGAACATGCGATCCATCCGCTTCGCGATTTCTATCAAAAAGCCGGGCAGCAGGTTTGCGTTGAAATGAATGTGGAGATGCGCGCCCTTTGGTACCTGCCGAGCGACGCGGTAGAGCATAGTCCTCTCAATCAAATCAACGTTGTGCAGGAAGTGGTCTCCCATAAAGCGCGGATGTTCCTGGCCGCGATATCCTCTGCGGCTGGGAGCCTTGGCATAGATGTCCTCGTCATCAACTTTCCTCATAGCCTGCAGTATCCGGTTCGCCTTGTCCTCGGCAGAAGAAGCGTCCCGCTTGCAGATGAAATCCCACGAGAGCGCAGCCTCCCGTGCCATAACTTCGGCGCGCTGCCTGCTGTAGTCGCTTGCGCCAGCGAAGCGCTTCTCTCTATTGGTCCCATCCAGGACAGTGTGTACCCTTTCCGGGTTACCGCGGCGGCTCTTGGTGACATTATCAAGGGCAGCAGCCAAGTCATATGTGTTTCTGCTCGGGTCGAGGTTGCTAGCCATGGTATTAGCGACGCGTCCTGAGGAGCTTTTATGGCGAGGGTTATTGACTAGCTTCGACGGAGTGCGCTCGAACTCATGCGCATCCATTCCGGCATGGCTCCTGTTGTGTCTATATATACTACAGACCCCGCCCATGAGTCGATGGCGAATCCGGGGACTCACTGCTCAGCCAGAAGTCACTGGGGGTGGCCGATGCTGGCGATGGGTGAAGTGAGAGAGCACCTGCTTTAGCGGAACTTGCTGTGTCCCGGCGAACGATGAATCAGAACTTTTGAGGTGTCAAAGGGAAACTGCTTGGCCAGTCCAGTTGGCGTGGGGAGGCTTTGCCGTTCGCGGCTGAGATGATGGAATCGGAGACACAACAACGCGGGGAAAGCCTAGAGAGCGTCGGAACCATTAAAGGGAACACAAGCGACTGGGGTGCGACCGTTGAATAGCAGAGAGATGGGTTACGATTGTACTGGCTTTGAGGGAGTCTTTAAATATCGCGATGCCTTGAGGCTGAGAGTGCGACGGCGATGAGTACAGTCCGGGCTAAATGACAATGAGTCGCAAGGCCTTTGTTGGTGCCAGGCTACCCACGCTACCCTGTTGGCCCTGCGCGAGGCTTAGGGCGTCAGAGCAGATCAGGCCGGACTAGCTTGGAAGCACGACAAAGGCGCGTGGATCGGGCAAGGCTGTATACGGTTGCGTGGGGTTGGTCGCATGCTCGGATCTGCCGCTGGAGAGAGTGGTTATGTTGTCAGAGGGGCAGTCGGAGCGGGTGGTAAGCTAAGGTAAGCATAGGCAGGTACCCAGGAAGGTAGCGGCCGCCAGGCAACAACTGGAAATCCCCACCTTCAACCACTACTAAAGTAGTACTGTGTACCGAAATGCCGTCCTGGGTCTTGGTACCAGCCTAGAAAGCCGCTGTGGCGCAGTCTCCCCTGATTGGTTTGAGACCTCGAGGCTCACCGAAGGCGCTCCCTCACCTTAGGTATTTCGATAGGAGCTTCACCACTTCCCCATCTTGGACGACGCACAACACAAACGCTGATATGGAACTCACAGCAGTTATGTGGCTTGTCGTCTCAAATTTTCTAAATCACGGCTTATATGACAGTGATGATAGAGTGGTTCGATAGCCCCTAATTTGTTGTCTTCTTGTGGACTTGCAATCGATCAACCCTAATCTCGCAATGAAGCTATTGACCCTATTCGACTCACAGCCACAGTCTGAAGGAAAAAAAATTGATACTAGTCTCAAGCGAGATGACTGTGGAATTCTAGGCGCAACCACCCATATCCGCATCGCTATGTGCCTTACCTTCGCTTGGGCGAAACGATTGTACGCCCGCGACCTAGCGGATCGGGGTGCTAGGATGACGATGCCCGCTCGGAGGCCGACCTCATCGAGACGGCATCCAGTATTTCGTCCGTCTGGTGACAGGATTCGGAGACGCCACCCGGAGGGCCCTATGTGTGGGCTCTATCAGTCTTGTAGCTCTCCATTAGCACCGCGAGCCAGGCTTGGCTGCCACTGCCACGCACAAATATGGATTCGGTCCTTCTGTCCACGGCACCATCACGTCGTCGAATGTTCGAGATCACGACTTGAATGCCTGGTTAATGAGTATCTTCTCCTGGGAGGTCTGCCCTACCTCTCCAGAAGACCCGCAGTTCTAGTAGCTCCTCTTCGAGGTACCGGGGCAGCCATGAGACTCGACGATTCTGAGATGGAGAACGCCTGTGCGGAATCTGGGGCTCTATTGCTTGCTTTCTTGCTTTCCTATAAGACTTGGAAGGACAAGGACGAGAGGTTACAAGGAGAGACATGGCATAACGTTGATGGCACAACCTCTCTGGCTCATCGAACACTGTCCCGTCCAAGGTCTGCAGGACAAGCAAGGCGAGTCTACTTCCAAGGTGTGAGCTTGATAACGAACAAATATTCTACGTAGAGGTATGGTACCGTACAAGGCGTTCTTCCAAACAGCAACTTTGCAAAGCCATAGTACTCTGAAGCCCTGCTTGCGGCAGTAAGGAAGGCTTTCTCGCCTGGAATCGATTCTGTTTCCGTGTTGGTGCCTCTGAGAACAGGAGCCTTACAACAATCTTTTGCCCGGACTCGGCAGCTACAGTCAGAGTGGCAACACATGTAAGACCAGCAAGACTGTCTTTGTTCTCAGTCTTGTCAATCGTGAGTAGCAGAACAACAAGGCCAAAATACCGGCCCCGGAGATCGAAGCTGCTGCCGAAGTCTTGACCTCCTCCCTAATCAAGTAATTTTCCTACAGTGCCAGCCCAGCGGCCTTTGCATTTTGATCCTTCGCCATGAATGGGCCGAAAGCATCCCGAAGACGCCGAAAAGTGCAAAAAATGTACAACACCAGGGATTCCCCGGTGGTCACCCACCCGAGTACTGGTCTGGCGGTTGCTGGTTTATCGATGGGAGAGCGGACGGGATCCCGAGTTTTCCAGCACCTATGGTCGTACATGGTAGAGCATTTTCCAAACGTGTTTATATATCGATTGCGTGGGAGTAGGTAGCCGATGACCCATGTTCAGGAAGTGAGTGTCACGGCCAAGAGCAGAGTCCATTGTGGCCGGGTTCGTGGCGATGTACGACAGCAAGGCCGCGCAAGTACAATGACTATACAGCCCTTCCACATGGCGGCCTGCTTCCCACATGGTGGCCTCGCCGTGTGTTGCACGACTGGTTGCGAAGATCTTGATATCGGATTACCACAACTTACCTTTGGTTAGCCTTCAATACTCCCAATTGAAGGACCACACGATCACGACCACCCGTTACCTGGTCAAGCTGGAGAATAACTTGACATTTGTCTTAGCCTTCGCCCAATGAAGCTTCCTTGCCCTGAGAATCGCGTTCATCATGGAGAGAATAGCCCACATATTTTGTTGTTACCTTAGGATGATAGTCGTGGCTGGCACTCTATTTAGGGTTAGGGTCTGCCTACGCGTTTCGATGTGGAGCAAATTTTGGACAAGGCCGAATATCTCAGAAGCATCTAAGGCGCAGCTGCGCAAGTCTCACCCGCTGGTCACCTTATTTGGCGAAAACGGCTTAGACTCGGTAGTTATCGCGGCCGAAATGTCTAAGAGGAATCCAAAAAGGCAATAATACGGAAGCTGCGCCATGGTGACCCCGTTCACGAGGTCGATTGGTGGCCTCAACGCTGTGCGAAGCAGCTGCATCACATGGGCCGTATCTTACACACCCAGGCACACACTGCACATCTCATCACCACATTTGGCGAAAGCAAAGAGGCCATCAACTCTGCCGGCTGCGCCTCCAAAAGTCAAAATTGCGAATAGCCACTTGATCAAAACCCCACACCAAGCTGCCCGGCCATCAGTCAAACCCAACCCGACTCCGCCGGCGCCGGAAGAGAAGGCGCCAATAGACACCATTTTCCAACAGCGGAAATGGGCATTTATTGGAGCGGGCTTCGTAGCCTTAGTGTTCGGCTTCTATGTCTCAAGTGTACTCGCTTCGCTGGCCAAGACACCTTGCCCGGCGTGTGATGCAGGGGCATGCGCGCACCCGGCCACGGCTGGGCCGGATGGTGGACCGGTGGTCCCGACCGGTCGGCCGCCAGTGCTGGAAGCGGCCAAGGGTGAAGAGACGCGGCAGACGGCTGAGGCGTTTGATCGTGGACTGGACGTGCCGGAGTTACTAGGCGGTATCAAGGGGCTGAGGAAGGAGATGGGGCGCTGGGCGAGGGGTAGGGTGCTCGAGGTTGCTGCGGGCACGGGAAGGAATCTAGGATGGTACGACTGGACGGAGGTCGTTGAGGGATTGATTCCGGTGGACAATGCTGATAAGGCGCGGAAGGAGAAGGAGAGAAGGGAAGAGAAAAGGCTGAAAGAGGTCGAACGGATAAAGAAGGGAAAGAAAGAGGAGTGGGACGTTGAGAAGGCGAAGATGCCCGGTCAGTTTGAGGGCGAGATGCTCAGTTACACCGGCGTGGACATCTCAGGGGACATGATGGGCGTTGCACGGTCAAGGCTACGGGATACGGTGCCTGGACTGAAGAAGCTTATGAGGAGAAAACGCGCCGAGCCGATGCCGGAGAGCGGCGTTGCGGTGGATGTCTTGGACAGCCGTGTCAGACTGTACATCGCTGACGCTGAGCAGTCCCTACCGCCATCGGATCCAAAGACTCCGGCTCCGCCGAACACAGAGGCTGGCAAATACGACACGATATTCCAGTCGTTTGGTCTATGCAGCGTCTCAGACCCGGTCAAGCTCGTGACCAACATGGCCTCTGTCTTGCAGCCAGGCAGCGGCCGGATATACTTGCTCGAGCACGGGCGCGGGTGGTTCGACTTCTTGAACCGGTTGTTAGACGAGACGGCGGAGGGGCACTTCAAGAAACATGGGTGCTGGTGGAATAGAGACATCGAGGGTATCGTACGGGAGGCGGCGCGGTCGGTTCCGGGATTGGAGGTCGTTCACGTTGGACGGCCTTTGCTGCGGCAGCTTGGTACCACTCTGGTGATCGAACTCAGGGTGAACCCAGAGGCAGAAGTACAAAAGAGTGCAGCTTGAGTGCCTACGAGCCGCAGGTGACATGTCAAAGCCCGCATAGTTGTCGAGCATTCAGACGCCATGGGGACGACAGTGGGCTCAAGACTACCTTACGTTTATTTACTCTTCTAATTGTGTGGCAAGGGGACCTTACTTGTCCAAACAAGAGCTTCGTACAACAGGGGAATTAAAATAGACAAGTGTATTGTAGAATATATCTAAACAACAATTTACCATACCGTTCAACCAGCAACGAGCAACACGCAGTTGGCTTGAGCTGGTCGGCCTTGAAACGGCGGCCAATCATTGCCGCGGGTGTTGGGGAACACAGCGCTAAAGTCTAGGTAGGTAACCCGGTAAATCCACCACCCGTCCTTCCTAACATCGGCGTTAGAGGGATAAGAGCACCCGATCGCTATCGCTATCCAACTGTTGTACTGTACATGTACTTTCGCCCTATCACACGAGCATCATCTCTACAGGTAATGATCCCGTCACTCATCCATTGTTCGACCTCTTCACTTATCCCTCTACATCCTTCGGAATTGAAGTGCTTATCCCCCTATATCCGTTCGTCTTGTAGTGAAAAGCGTGAGGAATAGCGGCTTACTCAGATTCTTTTGCGCGCACTGCCTACATCCGGGTTATCGCCAATGATCGCCGTCAATCAAGTCCCGATGACGAAACTGTGTTAAGGGTGCACGACACTTCTCAGAGCGCTTGGTACCGATAACCCATATGGGTCCTCCTTATCTGATCACGAGCCATGCGTACCTGACCGATGACACCTCCGACACTTTGAGCGACAACTAGGAGTGCCAATTGCCACATCCATTCCATCCCCTTTACTATCTCCTGTTCGTCCCAAGTCCTGGGAAGAGATCCCTCTCCCATTTCGCGGTGCTCGATTTTGCAGATCTGTGCGCACGACTGCCTGGTGCTAGCCGAGTGCGGGATACTGCATGTAGGACACACTGGCCGCCTAGCAAAGGTGCACATTGAGGCCTGCAGTCTCGTGATTAGCTTCGTCAGAGCAGCCATACACAGCAACTCATCAGGGTTCATCAACGTCCGACCAGTGTTCTGCCTTATTGGGGCCTGTCACCGCCTGCCAGCTACCGTACGCCGGCCAGGCATTCAGAGCTCCCCTGCCACTGCATAACCGCATGTGCGCAGTCATCGATACGGCTCCAATCCTCAAAACCGGCCAGGAGCCTGCCTCGTCCATTTCTGCCTTATACTGCCGTGGGCATCTACAGTAGTTCCCGTTGCCGACCTTTCATCAAAAGTCTACACAGTGCATGACAATGGGTGCAAACCTCCTTCGATACCGACCGATCTCGAACCGTGCTGCATAGCATCATCGAACCCGGACCCGCTCCTGAACCGGGCTCTCGCGACGGTATTAGCTGGGCTCCTGGCTTAGTCCTGCGTTCTGGACCGCCGAGCTGCTCGCTATTCTTCGGCTGGGCCTGCAACCTATCGTCTGTTGCACATTGTATCATCTTGATCTCTTTGTGCACACCGACCAACATGCATCAACAATCCCGACATCCTGCGAGGTTGACATCCCCCGCCTCATCCCCTCAAACCAACCCCACAAGAACGAACAACCCAAGGGAAGGAGGCGGCGCTGCCGGAAGGACGAGGTCTGGCTCTGAGGCGTTCGCCGGTCAGGCAGGAGCTTCTACCGGTGATAGTGGAGAGACATCTGGCTCCGGTCCTAGCAGGGAGGCCATCAAGAAGTTGGACCAAATTGTACAGGTACGAGAGCCTACCATGTGACGGTATTAGCGGTTGCAAGTGAGGGCTGACAGTTCTTAGAACTTCCACTACAAAGCCGCGGTACTTATATTGCAGTCGCGAATCAATGTGACGCCCACGGCAATCAGGGGCTCGGATAGAGGCAAGACGAACAAATGGGTGAGTCGACTCCGAAGATCATGAATAGGTTGAGGGTTCAACCAGAGGGCAGCACTGATATGTGAGCGAATCCATTAGTTCCAAATCGAGACGGACGATATCGACGACTTCAAGGAAGAGCTCAAGATATGGAAGAGTTCCGGAAGCTACGAAAATCGACCACCGCCCATGATAATCGAGACTTACCTCGACGCCTCACGACTATCGAATAGTCAAAGTTTGGTAATACTGGATGACAATGGTAAGAGGTGGGATGTTTTGGAGGCCTTGAACTCGTCGGAGTCGTCGAGTGACGGGAGCAGTCCATCGCGGTTGCAGAGGCGCAACAACGAGGTCATTCTGGAACGGTGGAGGGTTGAGCTGAAATGCATACCAACCGACGAACCGGACGACTTCGCACCGACCCTGCCGACCATCTATAAACGGGCCATCGTCTTCTTCAGGTCTCTGTATACCACGGTCCACATAATGCCAATGTGGAAACACTCCCAACATAAGATCCATCCGGCTTTGGAAATCAAATGTCGAATTTTGATGGGAGAGCCGGATTACCCCGGATACGATCCTTTACGACAGCCTCTCTACGACGGTAGCGACGTCGTTAGCGACTATGTCTTTGGGGATCTGGAGATACCTGTAGGGCGGTTCAGTGCCTCAGTCACGTATCGCAATGACTGCAATTTTAGAGTTGACGACTCGGAGTCACTATTGAGTTCTAGGTTTATGGGCGTGGACGAAAACTTCTTCAAACCTTCATTACCGCAACGCAGGGAGCATACGAGGACGGAATCCTATGGAGAGGTTGGATCTCTCCCCTCAAATAGACATGGCAGGCTCGGACAAGAACCGCAGCAGACATACGGCAGCTTGTCTACATTTCATGGTGCTGGGGCTTTAGGCACAAGCCCTATGACAGCTTTGCGCGCCGTTCGCCCCATAGGATCCGATACCAGTTCGCCGGCAGGATCTGCTCCAGACAACGCCGACCCTGATCCGCCGCACTCTCTGCCTATCCGGCCAGGCCAGTCGTCTGCATCTCGTCCTTTCAAGACCTACGAAGCAATGAGCAGGCGACCATCTGTATCTCTCGCGATTAACCCATTCAAAAATGGTTCACTCTCTGGTTCCCCTAAACTGCATGAGGGCGAAAGTCCAAGCTCGCCATCACATTCTCGCGGACACTCGTACAGTGGGGTGTCTCTGCCAAGGACCAATCGCTCATCATTGACTGCGGGCATGGCCGCGTCGTTGCGCGGAGGACCACCGCCTGGGTCCGAGCCGCCAGTTGTCGGATCTCCCCGACCACAGAACACAAGCCGATATAGTAGCAGTTTCACGCACCGCCGAGGGCGTCTCTCATTCGGAGGACAGAGCAAAACGGGCGACGATGATCAGACTAGCAGCGGAAGACAGAGTCTCTCTTCGTCTGCTCAGCCGGGCTCAGGCCTACTCGCCGAAGCCGGCGGTGCGGCCAGCTCGGGCTCATTCCAGGCGGATGACGATAACATCTCAGAGTTTCTAAAGGCCCTGGACAGTAGGAAGACATTGCAGAGCTTCGAGCCAAGCAAAAAAGGAGAAGCGAGCACAGCCAAGAGGACGGCCGCTCAACTCTCCAAGTTTGCGCTTATGCGAGAATCCAATAATGCCCTGACGGATTCGATAACATCATCGATGCACTTACACCGGTCGTCCAGCTCGTCGAGTCGCCAGCTTGCCAATGTTCCCAGCATGGTGAATCCGGCATCAATGTCTGCATCCTCCTCACCTAGCAAGCCTCTCTCGCCACACACCCCTCACACACCTGCAATCCCATCCCGTCTTAGCGAGAACTCCATCATCGACTACCCGGGCCAGAGACAAGGAACTCATCGGCTAGCTCGAAATGCGGATCTAACTGCGGAGGAGGAAGGCGAGGGCGAGGCTACAGACGACACTCAAGTACCAGTTAGTCAGGAAGGTACCACAGCCATCGACATCCCGCTCTCGCCGCGCATCCTGCAGGCCGTTGATCGGCGCGCCGCCAGCTCAGTAGCACATCAGCACCGCTCGTCAACCGCGGGTCCACGATCGTCGCGCGGGGAAGACGACGACGTCGACATCGGTCTTGGTCTTAACCAGCGCAGCATCAGTCTCGGCGCCGACGACCGCGAGGCGCCTTCTATGAGTGCTCTGCGCGCACTACAGCGCACGGTCGATACTGCTGCCTCGTCCTCAGGTGGCGGATCTCCTGCTGTCGCCTCTGGTAGTTCTGGCGCAGCTCAGCTCAGGCCGGCGGCCGACATCAGGCCGTCGTCTTCGCGCGCCACTTCTTCGCCTGCTCCCGATAGAGATGCTGGCAAGAGCGCCGACTCGCACTCCCCTGGCAGTCTGCTATCCGGCACGCCGTACCGTCTTCGGTACCCGGCATCGACATCGCGCGGAGGCGGCGGCAGCGGCCGTTCGTCGGCCCCGCCGCAGCAAGCTACTTCCTTTTCCAGGGGCAGTTTCTCTGGCGGAGGTGCCGGCAGGTTCTACCGCGGCGGCGAGGACGGTGCCGACGACGAGCCCCTCGTCTTTGCCATGTCTGAGCTCGAGCGCGACTCGAGACGCAGTCTGGAAGATCAGGCTGGTCGGGGAGGCGGTGGTAGCTCCGGGTCTGGTTCCGCGTCTGGAACTGTCCCCAGGAGGCCGGGATTCGAGCCTAGGGGAACTTCCAGGAGGGGATGGTAGGAGGGTTGGATGGTCTGTCTTTTCGGGCGGTGGCAGTAAATTGCATAAGACCGGTGGACAGGACATGGGAGACGACTTGCGCAAGAGGAAAGGTACACGGGCCTCCTCAAAATCTGTTTGGGACACAACTTGCAGGATAGATACGCGGCTATGTTTACTAATGGCCGATGATGCCATTTGGGAACGGGCACTACCAGGATACTTGGGTCAAGATTGGGATTACAGGGACCATCAGATACCCTGTGCCGGGGGAAGCGATTGTCGATTTACTGTCACATACTTGGTGAGGGCATAGCTCGGTCGGCCGAGGCTTAGGCGTATATTTGTTAGCTTCTGAAGCCTGTCCTAGACGTCCATGATACTGTCTCAGTCACCAAGCGAGTTTATTGTCGGGATTCGTACAGCCTTTGCGGTGTTATCTGTCAATGGCGTGACAAAGCCTTGCAACGACTGTCGCAGTAATCTCTGGAAGACACAGCCAACACTCATGCTGACATTCCCTATATCGACGAGAATGTTCCCCTCGTTCCGGCCCCCAACCATGAGAAGGCTTTCCGCGGCTCAACACATGAATCCCAGTATGCGCGTTATAGAACTGGACATCCTTGGCAGGCGCCCAGCTGCCGGTCTGCTGACCAGGGAAGCATGCCCTACACCGTCCACCGCCTCGGAGCGTGGGGTGAAAAAGTCCCAAACAGGCGGGAGGGACCTACAAGAGCATCCAGCCAGCCAGCCAGCCAGCCTCTCCGAACCAGCAGTGCGGGTCGTAGGATCTGATTGCCTATTTGTCTCATCGAGGATGTCAAGAGAGGGAAACGATCTGCTCACCGGTCTCATCAGGGAGAGGAGATAGTGTACGTACGTATGGGGCATTCTCTTTTGCGTCATTAACGAGGCCCTGCGTACTGCATACTATGGTAGTAGTGGTAGACCGACGAGGTGCGCTAATGCAATGCTTTCGAGATGCCAACTTTTTCCTCCTCTTATTGCACCTTTTTTTTCTTCAGCTACCCCACCTAGTTCCCACGGTCCTGGATGGATTGAGGGAAAGAGTCCTTTTTTTAATAACGTACCAAAAGTTCCGGGCTACACGTGTATGCTCCAGCAACCCCCCTGCCCGCCCTCTGGCCCTCCCAGCCGTCCTTGCATGACTAGCGGCCCCGGCTTTCTAGCGTCGCTCGGCCGGTCCGTTCCTCTGACTGGATGGTCCCCGAGTGTGATTGTCTTCGGTGACGGAGGTCATGTGGGAGCGTGCTAGAGGCCCAGCCGTACCACAGTATGCAAGCCGCTTTGCCGCGGGCCTGCCTTGGAAAATCTGTGGCGTTTTCTTCTTTCCTGGTTGTTGGGAGCTATCGATGGTGTCTTTATGGCTCTTATCCGAGACGGTGTGGACATGTATGTGCGGGTAGTCTTGTGCTGTGGTGCTCCCCCCTCTCTCCCTGTCGCCGAACGAGGGAGAGCTGCTTTCAACGTACTGTGTAAGTAACTTAACCGATCAGCGGGGGAGGCATATGTAGATCTAGTTCTGTACAGTGTTAGACGATAGCACCATGCAATACTACTCTAAGACGCCGTCGAATGGTCGGTGAGCTAGTCCAGTGATGAGAAGTGCCAAGGCTGTTGATTTCAGTGTGGAAATCATACCACAGTAATCTTGCAAATGCCTTCGCTTGGTATTTCGTGTCATTATCGTAATAAGAGAAGAAAGGACCATCAAACCCGGTAGACCTAAACCCACTATCGTCGATTTTCAACCCATCGGATCCGTCACCGTCGTTTTAGCTGCCTGAGCCTGGACCCAGACTCGAGGATCGACAGCTATTCTGCTCCGAGCTGACGGCCGCTGGGAAGAACCACCCCCGCAATTAGACCTAGACTGGAGCTTATCTATGCCCGCTCTGCGAAGACCTTTTGTTGACAGTACCGGACTCCAAGAGGCGCTTTTGGCTCCCAAGATTGCCAACCCGAATTAGTAACAGAAATGCAGTCTTTTCCACCGTCCGTCTCGGTCGTTAAAGCAGAGCGCCCCCCTCCAAAATCAGCTGTTGAAAACCCTGACTCCAGAACAGTCACTGACAATGGAGACCACTAGGTCTTAGACTCCTTTGAACCGACGTCCGAGCGGTAACATCGCATCCCTGTCTCCGATTTGGGACTATGAACAGCAAGTAGACACAAGGTTCACGATCTGATCTCTTGGTGTAAGATTAGGGAGGATTCGGTTGTCGCTCGCCAATCCCGGGGCCTGGACGGAAGGGAGGTGAGGGCGCAGGATGTATGACGAAATGCTGTTGACGCCGTTTTCCCATGGTGATCTTCCGCCGTGTGGCACTAGCCAGGTCCCTTTTCCCAACGCCAGAGTGGTATCGTATAGTACAGGAATCGACGCTGCATGCCAAAGGACAAGTTGTGTGGTTGTTGAATCGAGCCAGTACCAAAGGACACTAAACAGTGCCGTCTACCAGCCGCCCTTGGAAGTCGAAGGCGAGCTTGGGTTGGACCCATTGAGCCAAGTCAAGGCCACCTCCGCCGCATCCTCCTTTGCATTGTTGAGATTCTTGCCGTCGTACCAGTATCTTGCATTGTGGACGGATCCGTGGACCGTCACTCTGCTGGACCATGCTGTACGACCGCCTACCGGTGTCATTAGGTCGGTTGCTCGAGATACGTGCCCCGCCAAAGCGACTGGTCTGGAAGGGGGCACTCACCTCGCCTATCTGACACAATTTGGAATACAGGAGCAGCTATTTGGTACTCTTGACATGTCTCTACCTTTTAGTTAGCCGAGAACCCATTAGACCGTAAAGCATCAAGTTCGGACCATACCGACGAGTTTGTCTTGCCACGGGGAGCTTCCGTTACCGCTGTTGCTATGAGCCGAGGCTGGCATCATGTGAGGCGGATTATCGAATTCAGTTGGGAGTCAGGCTTTTGTAGAGTATGCTCGACAGGTGAGAAGTCTCACGTGTCCCTATCGACAATACGGAAGAGCAACGGAGGATGGAGACCGGCGGGCTGAAGAGATAGAGCAACGTCGTTAAGACATGAGAGCGCAGAGCTTGCTCTTATACCGGCCACTGTCGTCTGATGGGGGCAACGAGGTTAACAGAGTGGACAAGGTAGTTGTGGTAGAACGGGAGATGCGATGGACGACAGGTGTTGCTTCGACGGTTCTGGTCTATGTCACTCGCGTGATATCGCGAAGTTGCAGAACGGCAGCGGGAAGTTATGGGCAGAGGATTCGGGATGTTGCATCAATGCACGGCAGCAGTTCGGGTAGCAGAAGAGGGAATCCAGAGGTATTTCAAACCACGACCATGACGGAAGCCGCCGCGGCATCGCTTTCAGTCTAACCAGCAAGAGTAGCAACAGCGGGCAGCTCCCATGGCTGTACGTCTATTCCAATTGCAGGAACCATCTCGTGGTGGTGCTGGTCCTGCTCCCGTGGTGGACAGAGTAGCCGCATGTGGGTGTACCCCATTGTTGCTTTTTCCGCGCTACTTTGGACTCTGCTTTCCCACTCAGATCCTAAAACCCCCTCGCCTGATCCTGGCTCCCCGAACCGGTAGTGGCTCCTTCCCGGGACGGGGTCCATTGGGACATAACCAAGCCATGACACTAGCCATGACACTAGCCATGTACGGCCTAACATGGCGGCATTGGAGGGCGAGGTTAGAGATTGGCAGAGCAGCACAACACCAGGTAATACACACGCTCGATGGTACAGGAGTAGCGTCGATGTGGTGCTGGGGTTCCGCCAAGGTGAAAGGAAAGGTGGGTGGTGCTAAGGTTAGTGCAGTGGGTGTCAAGCTGGGGGTGGAGTAAAAAGTGATGATAGCAGATTGTGGTTCTGCCACCACCTGGTGACTTCAAGGGCACGAAGGCCGGTCGTTGATTGGAGAACCACGAGGCCAGCTCGATCACCGTGCAATGCAAGCAGGAGAGGATGTGGGATTGGCTTGTTTTTGGGGAAGTCGCTTTGCCTTTCCTCATCCTACGGACAGACAGACAGACGTCACAGACCTACCACACAGTAAAGTGGACTCAGTCTTGGTGATATGTGGCAGGTGTGGATGCTGTACTGTCATGCCTGGATGAGGTTTAGAGCTTTGGGGGAAAGGGATCATGTAGGCTGTATGTATTCTTAGGTATAGTACAAATCCTGCCGAGCCTGCATACAGAATGGTAGTGTTACTCACGCACTGCCGTAGTGCATTTTTTGCTTTTTTCCATAGCTCTCTTCGGCCGGCTGCGGTGTTGGTTCTGGTCACTGCCTTCTGTTTCGGTGCATTTTTTTTTGGTGGGATTCAAATTCCATCGTCGATCTCCCGTGACACCCTCTTTCCAGATGTGAGCCAACAGCGAAGGCAGGTGCCGCTGACTCGTACAGAGAGTACCGAGAGACTAACAACGACTAGGTAGGTGGAAATCATTGCCCTCAGCTGAAACGTGACAAGGGAGAGACATGCCGCATGTCATACGACATATCTGATTACCTCAGTCAGGAGCGGCTACCCCCGCCGAAAGTACCTATGGAAGGGTATCCAATTGTATTGTACAGTATAATACATTAGGCATCGAGGAGCTTGTTCACTGGGGTGCTTGCCCCTCTTGACTCCGTTACCGTTTTGTGTTCATTTTCAGAAAGTCTACCTTTATTTTTATCCAGACGTCAATCCACGAAGGTAAGGTATGGCTGGATTTCCTTTACCTACCGTACCTTACCTTGCCTCATACCGGCCTCACAGCCAGCCGTCTTCTGTGAGTGACACATCGGATACCAGCCTTTCAAGCGGACTCTGTCATGTTTGCTTCCCGCTCCGTCTATCGGTCTGAAATTACCAGGATATGGCCACGGTCTTGGGTTACCTTTGGCTGGTCTGAACCAGCTGGTCGGGTCCTCGAATCTGCGCCAATGAAGCTGTCTGACAAACATCGCTTTCCGAACCAATGCCGTATCCCTTCTTTGCTTTTCCTGAGTCCTTGTGACAAGTTCTCGCGAGCCGCTTCATTGAGAAACCGAGCATCCAGTTATATTCCACGCCTTTGACTCCGGCCGGATCACGGTGCTATACGCCTCACCGGTCCGCTCTTAAGTTGCTTTTTGTGCAATCGACGACTTGCATGCGGTGATTATCGACCCGAAGCCTAGCCCACCCCTCTGTGGCCGTCATTCTATCCAACACAGTTGCCGACACAAACCGTGCACTCAGCCAAGCCCTATGCGTACATAGTAAGTCGACATCTGGTAACAGATTAACAGCCCAGCCAGCCTCTGCACGTTTGAGGCATCTCCTCTTACTTGTCCGCCACTATCAGTCCAGTGAGGCGTGGCACCGATCCTTCGGTCGCCTGATCCTAGTCGAATTTCTTTACCATCACCGAGTACAAATTACGGGAGAGTCGGGCTTGACTCTCAGCTCTCTTATCTAAGTTAGCGGTCAGTATGCCGTAGCAAGAGATGAGGCGCCCGCTACTGCAAGCGGAGCCTAGGGCCCATGACGTCGCATCCAGCTTGGTGTGTGGGAGCTTGCTTATCACTTCCACGCCGTACACCCACATCTGCCTCTATGCGAGGTTTGCTATGCGGAGTCCGTCACCACCCATCAGATTTTGTTCATTGCCTGGATGGACTGTCCGCTGACTGGCGAGCAGAATTGCCTGCAGACGCCTTGGGGCCTCTGGTCAAGGTCTATGAGCCCCTGCGATGGGGAGGGGGTATTCATTCGGGCTTGTTTCGGTGCGAGCAGGTGGAATATCTCTGCCCTCCATACCCACGAACGTGGGGCTTTCTCGGTCCACATGCGATATGTCAAGTTGGCATATCGCCTGACACCGATTCGTACTGGACGGTACAGTACAAACACATGAGGACCCCGTTACTAGCTTGGGCTAATGCGACGATCTACAATGCAGGACATGAATAGTCCAATACATGGCTCACTGGAGCCCGTGGCTGTCGCCAATTTAGCGTAGGTGCTGAAGACCGCGAAGACCCTAGCTTTCCTGGACCACTCTCAAGGAGGAGCTGTGCGCATGGGGCAACGGGCGTCAGGTCTCATCATAGACGCACTGCTCTCGTTGCGTTTCATCACGCCGGAAGCAAACGAGCACGAGCTAACAGTTCGAGGAGGGAGCACAACAGGACACAAACTGCTATGGAGACACAAAAACTGCGTGTCTACGTGTCCGTCTTCTCAGAAGAGATGCGAGCTGAGTTCGAGGTACTTGTGACGCCGTCCATGGCGAGGCATCATCGAAAATCGGCTGCAATTGTCGAACGCTGGCCATCTTCCAACATATAGCAACAGCCGCCTGTTCGGATGACAAGGAAGTGACAGCTGCTGTGATGCGCTGCAGTGCAGCCCTGCCAAACTTGCCAACACAGGGGAGCTGTGTCTCCCAGACTTTCTTCATTCGCGGATTTTATGGCAACCCATAACTCAGGGAGTGACAAGCAGTCTCTTGAGTACTGAGATGTTCATTACTTGGTCACAATGATAGTTAATAGGATCGAGAAACCATTGAGGGAGCCTGCATCAAAGTCAAATTCAGTTGTCCGCAAGAATGCCTCTGAGCAGGGTAGATGGCAATTGACGGGGTTGCGATTCCAATCGGACAAGTCCTCGCTCGATTGTGGAAGGCCATCGACAGATCCACCGGGATGTTCTTCTAATACCGATGTAGGCAGCCTGGCCAACGCAACGAGAGGACGGGGTCGGCAGCGCCGAATACGGAGCGGCCTGACTTTGCCTTCATCGTGTCTGCTATCAGCCGTCTGCTGAAGGCGTACCTAGAATGTTTACAGCCGCCTTGCCGCTTCTTTGGATATGTAACATGCCACGCACCGCTTGTGTACATGCACAACGGGAACGTACCGCTGGCTTAAGGCATTGACAGGCAGCACAAAGTGTCCATTGCGACAGTCCTTGAGCTAGGCGCCACTGTCCGGTCAAATGGCATGCACAACGCTCGATAAGTGTCAGGTGGCGGGAGGAGAGAGGTCTTTACCTCTTGTCCTCTCTCTCGACACTGTCTAAGAAGAGGAAGAGATGAAGTTGGATTGCAATCTCCCGTCATCCGTCATCCCATGTCAAGCTTACACACAACATGAAGCAGGTAGAGCCTCCCTCGTGGTCCTGATTCCCCTTTTCGGCTCCGAGTGGAAGATCCCGTCAACTGCAGGCAAGCCGTCGAATCGTTAAAATGACGGACGCAGAGTTACAGCAATAGGTCGCACGAAGTCTCGGCACCCAAGATACGCCCAAATATCGTACAAGGCAGGCAAAGGCGGAACGCACGAGATAGTAGAAACTGGGTGTGCAATGAGGGCGTTGTTTTTATGTTTGAAGAAGAAGTCGGCTGGGTTTGAATGTGGATGTCCCCTGCTGAATCATTAGTATACGGGGTGTGATCTAGATCAAGCGAATCAGCTGCTACCAAGATGACGGCGATTGTTATCCGCAGGGCAACAAGGTACCCCACACACAGGCCAATGCCACTTACCTCGGCTCGTTTAGATCTCACAGGCGACAGGTCTCATCTGACCGAAGGCCCCGAAAGACAGGGTCTCAAATGCCTTGTTAATTCTCGAATTGACATCTGTTCCTTTCTTTCCATCTCACATTCAACTCTTTGGTTATCAGCGAGGTTCAGGATGCCGTTCAATACAGAGTTGACACGCCGGCTAGGCATCACCGGTAAGCATGCAACACATACCCGTGTTTGTAAGACATCAGGCGGCTCTCAATGCTAACACGCCATTTGCCGTAAAAAGTCCCGATCGTGCAGGGCGGCATGCAAGTAAGTCGCAACTCCTTCCCGTAACCAGGACAAGGCAGGCTCTGTACGCTTGTCGAACTTCTGGCAGGCAATCTGGCTAACATGGCATGCTCGTGTTTAGCATGTGGGGTATGCAGAGCTGGCCAGCGCCGTGTCCAACGCCGGAGGACTGGGCATCATTACCGCCCTCATCTTCCCTGAGCCCGAGGGCCTGCGCAAGGAGATTCGCCGCTGCAAGGCGATGACCAACCGGCCGTTTGCCGTCAACATCACACTGCTTCCCGCCCTCGTGCCGCCAGACTACGAGGCCTATGCTCAGGTCGTCATCGACGAGGGCATCAAGATCGTCGAGACGGCCGGCAACTCGCCCGGTCCCGTCATTTCCAAGCTCAAGAAGGCTGGCTGCATCATCCTGCACAAGTGTACCACAATCAGACATGCGCAAAGTGCTGTGAAGTTGGGTGTCGACTTTCTCAGCATAGATGGCTTCGAGTGTGCCGGGTAAGTCATCACATGACTTCTCACTGCCTAGGACGTGTGACCCACTAACAAATCACAAGCCACGTCGGCGAGTCTGACATAACAAACTTCATCCTCCTCTCCCGCGCCCGCCAGACGCTCAAGGTTCCGTTCATCGCCTCGGGCGGCTTCGCGGACGGCCAAGGGCTGGCCGCCGCTCTGTGTCTGGGCGCCTGCGGCATCAACATGGGTACCCGCTTCCTGTGTACCGTCGAGTCGCCCATCCACCAGAAGATCAAGGAGACCATCGTCGCGGCAGAGGAGACGGACACTGCTCTCGTGCTGCGCAGGTGGCGCAACACCACGCGGCTCTACCGCAACAAGGTGACGGAGGAGGCGCTCAAGGTGGAAAGGGAAAGCAAGACAGGCGATTTCAAGGAGATGGCACCGCTTGTGAGCGGTAAGAGGGGCAGGGAGGTGTTCTTGAACGGTGACCCGGAGTATGGTGTCTGGACTGCCGGGCAGGTTATCGGGTTGATCCACGATATTCCGACCTGCAAGGATCTTATTCAGCGGATAGAGAAGGAGGCTGAGACGGCCTTGAAGGAGAAGCTGGATTTGATTGTGCCGACTGGGGCTGTGCAGAGCAAGTTGTAGATCTTGCTTGGTTTGAGGTGAGGTCCAGGGGATGGTCGGCTGGAATTGTGTATCAATTACTGTGTAGATTGCGATTAGAGCGAAGAGGTAGATCTCCGGAGTATCTAACCTAGATGGACCTGCGACCGAACTCTTCATTATGTGGCGTTGATTGACATTTGATATCCAATTCGCGCCTTCAGAGAATCACGGGGATGTATACTTGGATTTATTCCAATGATTTCTCAAAGAGGTGTGATTGTGCGTTTCGCCGAGATTATCAAGACCACACAGCACGAATAGATGCCAGGAAACCAGGGGATAGAGGACGCCTCCCAAACTTCGAGGGCAAAATAGAGAAACGACGCATAGATGCGCAAGAAACAAAGGTCAGACGTAGTCTAAAACTCTCAGACCAACGTGTCAGCCCATCGTGAATGCGAATGAAGCTAGATTATAATTCGAGGTGTGGCCACGCCTTTGCTGTAGAACGCTGGTGATAGCCATATCCGTCAGCGTTAGCACACACCCTTAACTCCCAGCTGGGCACAGCTGCACTTATAAATGTATGTAAGCTATAGGCGCTCAGTTATCAAAGCTCTATCGATTAACATATGCTTTATTTTCCTCTGAGATATCTCCGAACATATCTCTATATATTTATAAGCCCAGTCACTCGCGTTTCTCCCTCTCTACAGCAGCCGGTAGCGCCAAGCCGGCACTACTCTTCCTCCTCAGGCCCCCGGCGCGCAGCCGCCTCGCCTGCTGATACGCGCGGTCGAGCTCCATCTCCACCGCGCAGCGGATCCTTAGCGCCGCGACGGCCGGCCACACGCTCCTCTCGCCCCGCAGGATCCAGTAGTCCAGCGTGTCTCGGGTCGGCGTCTCGTCTACTAGGAACTGGCGGATCGACGTCGGCAGCAGGTGCAGGGTGTCGAGCTGCTGCAGCCGGTGGCGGATCTCGAGGCCGACCATGCGCGCGAGGAAGGACGTCGCCGCGGCGGTCTAGTCTCTTGAACCTCCACAGCTTGACCGTATCATCCTCCGAAGATGTCGCCAGCAGCCTGCCATCCGACGAGAAGGCCAAACTCTCAAGGCTCTTCTCGTGAGCCTTGAGATTATGTATCTCCACTCCGTCTCAGTTCCACATGATAAGCATCTGAAGGATGGTAGCGGCCGCAATGATCTTGCCGTCCGGCGAGAAGACCATGACGCCAGCGCCGTACTTGAGCGTCCGCACGAGCACCCCCGATACAGGGTTCCACAGCTTGACCGTCCCGTCGAGAGTACCGGATGCCAGCAGCTGGCTGTCCGGAGAGAAGGCCACGCTCAAGACTTAGTTCATCATGCCCGAATGGGCCTTGGTCATCTGTAGCGGCCGCGCCGAGACGGGACCCCAAGTCCGTACGGTCTTAGCGTTGGAGCCAGACGTCAGGACCTTGCCGTCCGCCGAGAAGATCCCCACCTGGACCGATTCTGTGTGGCCGCAGAATGTGGGCGTAACGGTCGGCTGCGGCACTCCCTGGCTTGATCCCACGTTCCAGAGACCCGGTTCTTCTTGCTCAAGAGGAAATGCGGATGTCTGCTGCCGGGGTCCTTGGGCTTTCGCGTGCTGTTGCAAGTGCTCGGCGCATTTTGGACCAGTTTATTCATGTTGTCGTACGTGTAGACGAGGTCGTCATCCTCGGGATCGCCGGCCGTGAAGGCTTGCTGTATAGCGCTACGAGCTGCCGACAGAGCGACAAAGTGACGACTCCGAGGTAAAAGAGCCATTGGCCGATCGTGGCCATGACGTAGAGCAGGGCCTCAGTGCTTTGGCGATAGTATCCCCCGGTGCTTCCCCTGGGTGACTCCTGCGTCCGGGCCAGCTGCCTCGTCTGCCACCATGTTGAAACTGCAGCACCGGTCTTCACTGCCTGAAGAGCTATCTGGATGGAGGCAGTGACAGGGTCAGACATGATGTTGTGCCGGGTCTGGGCGAGAGGAAGTTGTAGTTACCTCAATTCTGCCGAGCTTGGCTCAGGATATTCGCAGTGTCCTCAGCTGCAAATATATCTTCACACGAGCTGAATGAGTGATGTTATGGCGCGATGTACTTCATGGTTGACCACAATATTTGAGTTTAAGCTGAAAAACACAACCTCCTGTCCAGACGAGTCTAGATCCGGCTACATCGCAAGCACTACGCACTTCGACCCAATTCAAACCAGCACCCTCACACCCTCACTGCATTGATACTATGCCTGTTTCCAATATTTTAGTCACATAGAGTACGATGCTCGCCCCTCAAACTAGTAATCGGCAGACTTCATTCAATGTTGGAACTAAAGCCCCAGATCAGTGGCCGATGATAAGGGACAGCGATAAGACACATGGGCGAACAAAAAGGTATGTATCAAATGGTTTCGAAAGGACTCGGGCCCCATGTCTAAGCCTCTGTCCGGTCGGAGTCTCGCAGCCTCGTCTCAAGAGCTCACACGACCTTCCATCTTCTAGACGCCACCGGTTCATCCATAGCGGACAGCATAAGTGCCAATTTTCGAACTGAAAATATTCTGGGCAAACTGGCCGAGCCTTCTGATCAGTTTCAGAGATGTGCCGTATCCACGGTGAATAAGCTACCGTCCGTAGAAAGCAAGGAGCGCAAGACTGTAAACGAGCATAAGTGATCGGGTGGGCTGCCACAGAGAGAGTACCTCACTGTACGCATCTTTCCATTAGCGCATGTCGAGAATCATAACGTTACTGATTCTGGTGGTAGGTAAGATAATCGCGATGTCACGTGCAGACTGATTCGGTCCGGCAAAAGTTCGGCCTCCGACAATTTTCTGAGAGTGACCAATGTGAAGTGAGTGTCGTTTACTTTCACCTGGACGTCGACGCCAGGACAACTGCTGCTGGCAGAGCACAAAACCCACGATGCCTCCATCATTAGGCCTACGGGCGGCGTTTCGGTCACTGAGTATAGCAGTCCGTCCAGTTGTTCAGACACCTTTACAGCC
The DNA here is from genome assembly GCA_007388105.1 of Coniochaeta prunicola. Classification (NCBI taxonomy): domain Eukaryota; kingdom Fungi; phylum Ascomycota; class Sordariomycetes; order Coniochaetales; family Coniochaetaceae; genus Coniochaeta; species Coniochaeta prunicola. The sequence continues at coordinate 50,539 of SMOB01000210.1, read as the reverse complement.
CGGCCGACTGTCCCAACTTCGAGCCTTCGCCGACAACACTACCTCTACTCCTCCTCCGCAAATACCAGGCCAAGATGGCATGCCCATTCCCAGCAATTTCACAGGGAGTGCTAAGGAGGAGCCTGCACAAGCTTCTCCCGAGGGAGAGGAGGGTGCCGAGTCAGAAAGCGCCCTGAACCAGCTGGCCCTCGACCAGCTGCAATTGGCATCATATGGCCTTGACCCCTTTGACCCTGCCCTTGTGGGACACAAATATGGTCTTCCAGAACTACCGATACCGTCGAATATGCGAGCGAAGCACCGATACGACCCTGTGGTCGAGCAGATGACCAGACTCATCATGAGGGACGGAAAGCTGAGCAAGGCTCAGAGAGTGAGTTCCTCACCACCTGTGCCCTCCCATCTAAGCGTTGCTAACATGGTCGTCAGGACATGGCCATGATACTAAACTACCTCCGCACCTCTCCACCCCCAAAGATCAACCCAGCGCGCCCATTACTACCAGGCGCTCCGCCAGCCTCACACCTTCCGCTCAACCCTGTTCTTTACCTGACGCTAGCGGTGGACTCCGTGGCGCCGCTGATCCGCATACGCGGCTATACGGGCATGGCGGGTGGCGGCAAGAAGCTCGAGGTTCCGGCGCCACTAGCCCTGCGGCAACGCAGACGCACCGCTTTCCAGTGGATCCTAGACGTGGTAGAGAAGAAAAAGAGCAAGGGATCCGGACGGACTATGTTTGCGCACAGGGTGGCCGAGGAGATTGTGGCTATCATGGAGGGGCGGTCGACCGTGTGGGACAAGCGGAACCTGGTGCATAGACAAGGCACGGCTGCGAGAGCGAATCTGGCAACTGTTGCCAAGAGACTTGGCAGTCGGGCCAGATAGGCGGTGGTATGCTGCTGGCGCTGGAATATCAGACATATCTACTGTATTATAGCTGTATAAAAAAGCCGAGGGCACAGCGTCTGGACTGGGGCGCCAAATCATCGGAAGTGTCATAATTGTCTATGATATACAGCAAGTGATCAAGTTGCCCATGACCTGCCGGACCAAGAGAATCCTATTCCTGATATCCGGCCATTTAGGGATGAGATGCCCGACGTTGACTTAGAGTCGTCAGAGACCACGATGGTTGAACGGACTGAAAGGATCACGCCTAGTGATACAGCTGCAATATTTGAGCCAAGCCACCTGAGCTCCATATAAGGCAAAGTTGCGCGTTCGAGAAGAGCATTGACCTCAGATACTTCATTGATCTCACGATTTCGATCACTGCAGTCGATGTAATCCCGAGCTCCATCCGTGAGAGTTCGGTTGCACGACCTGGTCTCACAACCCCGGGAGTAGACATGAGACTGTCTAAGCACGAAAAGCTTGATAGGTCTTGGCCAATACCACTACATCTTCGTAGAACGTGTCGATATCGTGTATAATCTGTGTCGAAGATATGTCGATTTGGTGAAGTCCACTTCCATCTCACTTCTTGTCCTGGAAGTCTAGACCTGGGTAGATGCACAGGTGGGGTTGATGAGCGCGGAAGCGTCCGATTAGCGGCAAGGGCACGTACTATATACCAGTTGTACGTAGCAATACCAGCAAAAACAAACTCCACCCCCGCAGATCTTAACTCATGTAAAGCTGGACCAGCTCAACTCACCTGAGCCGTTCTCTCACCCAAGAGCTCCTAATTCTCAGAAACACACATTATTACGACATTGATCTTGCCCAATTACCCATCAGCCAAATCCAAAACATCCTCTTCCCGTGACTCGGGAAGGACATAATACTACCTAGGCATAAATCAGTCGTCAAAAACCCGAAAAGCTCTGTCACACCATCTCTATCTCCCTTGGCATTCCTTCTGCCACTCTGGACCATCCCTCAGCTGCGCCCTCCTCCAAGACTGTTAGTGGTGCTTGGCAAGGGTTAAGAAGTCGTGCCTCACCCAGCAACCTCTTGGTATTCTTGGCACCGTCACGGACAAACCTGGTACATTCTGCTTGCAGCCCCGCCGTTGTCGTGTTGAGGGCCAAGAACCGAAAAGCTTCCGGTCTTGGGCTGCAATATCTCCTTCCGCCGCACGATGCTCCCTGCGCAACCATCGCTTCGACAACTTCGAATCCGGATTTTTGCTGCTTAGACAGCCTTTACAACTTGTCGCCCGGTTCACTACCAAGGAAAATTCGCCGATTTTCCTACGCTTATTCACACCTGAAGCGCAGATTTGCGGTCGATAACGAGCAATCCGCCATTTGCCACATCTACAGTCCTCCTTGCGGCCGAGGACCGGACTCCTCTGACCAGCTGCCCAACATGTCCCGTCCACCGATGTCCATGGAGGCGATGCTCGACGAGGAGCGACGCGAGGTGCTTGCACTGCTCGAGGGCCCGCGCAGGCCAAGAGCTGGAAGTTCGATTGGCGGACGATCGCCATCTCCCTACACAAATACACCTCGATCACCTGTGCGCAGCATGCTAGATATTGGTGACGATGCTCCAACTCCTTCTACTAATCCTTCATCTCCAAACATAACAGCTAAGAAAAGTCCCCCAAGTCTAGCCCCCGTCCGAAGTATGCTTGATATCGACAGCCCTCCGGCCCAACCAGTACGAAGCATGCTGGACGTCGACAGTCCTCCAGGCAGCACGCCCGTGAAGCAGGTCCTTAGCAACCCAGCTTCACCTACAGAGCCGAACTTTCGAGCACGTCAAGTTAGCCACCCTAGGAGTATGTCAGACGCTGCAGCCAAGCCTGTCGATTTTGGTCCGCGGGCGTCGGGCACCAGGCTGGTGGATCCTACAGCAGACTACCAGTTCTCAGGAATCATAACAAATCATGCTGGCATTGCGCTTCCGAAGCGCGTATCTCAGGGCGGAAAGCGTGGGCCAACAGCGTCATCCATGATGGCCGAAGTCATGAGGGGCAATGATGTGAGCACGCTGGCCCTCCCAGGCGAGAGGGGTAGGCACTCGGTCGCTGGGCCTACGACACGTCTGGCCAACAAGTCAAAATCACCACACAACAAGCCGGGGCTTCGAAACAAATCCCCGCAAAACAAGCTCTTGTCCGGTCGGCACTTGAGTCCGGCAGGACGAGCCGTTCTTACCGAGAACCAACCCGTTGACTTCCAAAACGCCTACCGACGGCTGTCGGATGCGAATCTCGCCTTTTCCGGAGGAAGTTTGTCTGAGCTTTCGCGCCGCAAGAAATCGGACGATGCGGGTGGCTATGGCAGGCTAGAGAAGGATTACCTTAGTCCCGATGGTGACTTGCTTCCCGACGATAGTAGCGACGAGAACGGAGCAAGTTCATCCGAGGATGAGGACGACCGTGGCCGTAAGGCGGCGCGGACCTTCGAGAGCCGTGGCGTTAGCAATAGTGATTCAAAGTCCCCAGAGACGACTAGGAAGAGTTTGAGTCTGCTGGCGGCAGCAGAAGAAGAGCGTAGGTTTCTCTGCCGCATCGTAACTGTGCTCAGCTGACAGTAGCAACAGGGATTGAAGTGGCGAAACGCCAACCTAGTTACCAGTACCGTTCCTTGCTGGATGATCCGGAGATCACAGTCACCAACCCGTCGGGGGAGAGGATCAAAGCTCCTAAAGTTGGCATTCACCCGGCTACTAGCTTCGATCTGCCTCCTAGATCCGGTTCTCGTACGCCGATGGATTCAGACACAGAAGCAGATATTACAGACATCAAACGCGCTCAGAAGCTGTCTTTCTCGATGACACCTATCATGAATACCTCGGAGTCACATCGCGCTATCCGGATCATTACACGCGGCGAGTACGGCAAGATCGTGCAAGAGTCCGAGGAGGAGCATCGGAGGCTGAGGAAATACCTCGTGGCAACCGATCTCAGCGAGGAGTCCACCCATGCCTTGGAGTGGGCGATCGGCACCGTGCTCAGGGACGGAGACACGCTAATCGCTATCTACTGCGTTGATGAGGAGACTGGGATTGTTACTGGTGACGGTGCCCTCGTTCCTGACGAGCCGAAGGCCATGAAGGACCAAGCTGCGGCTCTCAACGCTCTTAGTAACAGCAAGACGCCGTCTACGCCTGGTGGCACCGGCATGCCGCTGTATCATCACCGACCATCACCGCTGTTCCGTGCTACCGAACCTCCTAGTGTAAGCCCCTCCCCGGCGCCATCGGTCAGAGAGCGGAGCAAAGCCGAGGAGGAGCGCTATCGAGCGACGGTGGATATCACTGAGCGGGTTACTAAACTGCTGCGGAAGACGCGACTGCAAGTCCGCGTCATTGTCGAAGTACTGCACTGCAAGAATCCGAAGCATCTGATCACGGAAGTCATTGATCTTGTCGATCCTACACTTGTGATTCTCGGTAGCCGAGGTCGGAGTGCGCTTAAGGGGTAAGTCTTCTCTCTTTCCGTCCTTCTTTTCCGTTCCAGCTCCTGTAGGCTCTTGAGAGTATACTGACATCGCCGTTCAGTGTCATATTGGGTTCCTTCTCGAACTACCTCGTGACTAAGAGCTCAGTTCCGGTGATGGTGGCTCGGAAGAGACTGCGCAAGCAGAGCAAGTACAAGCGACCGATCAACCAGCAAGTCAACAACATCAGCAACCCGACGGCGCGCAGCCTGGCGAACGCAAAGATAGATTAGAGACATGGTTTACTACGACGGGTGGCCTCCTTCTTCAGGCTTGGATGGGGTCGAGAGCGCGATGCACACACGCCACCAGCGGAAGGGATAGCGGAGCCTGGTTTCATTGTATTTGTGCTTTGACGTGGGATATTGCGTGGAGTAACGAATGTCAAAAGCCACCGAAAAGAAAAAAAGAACTGCTGTGTTTGGCGCTGTCGCTTCGGTTGTATTTGCTGTTGGAGTCAAGGTATCCACTAGGCCTGGGCCATAATGACTATCACGAGAAGCTGTATGGATATACATAGGTAATGCCTGAGGAGCACTTCAGGTGAGCTGTCGCCAAAGACTTTGGACGATCGGTGATAAGCGTACACACTACGTACCTTACACAGTGGACATACTGGCCAGGGCCTGCGATAAAGCTCCAATGCGGGGTGATAAGATGCCGTCCCTCTCGAGAAGTTTAAGTGGTTGCATTAGGCTCGGCCAGCCTATCGTCATGGGCCAAAATGTAAACACACCTCTGACCGCTCCTTCAATCACAGGCTGACGTGTGTAATATGGAAGCGAGAGGACCACGCTCTTCTTCCAGACCAGTGATAGAAATAGCGCAGTAAACAAGAGTCGACACACACTGACAATAGAAGGAGCGGGGTCACAAGCGTGAAGGTGGTTGAAACATTGGACACCTGGATCTCTGTGGGGCACGACGGAGAGACGTCCATCTTAGCACGTTTCGTTTCTGGCAGCCAGACCAATGAAACGGTTGGAAGAGATGGCCCGGACACGCGGAATGATTGGTTCACAGGCACCGTATCCCTTGCTCCGTACCGGAGTCGGGCTTCGACTGGGCAGTTCCCAACCTCTCGATTTCGAGATGTCCGGCTCTCAGACGGGCCCCCATATGTGTCCCAAGATATCGTGTACCATTCAGTTAGTGTGCTCTGAATCAAAGACCTGTAGAGAATCTCTTCTCCTTCGATACGATAACTGTGAACTGGTGATAGCGCCGGATGACCGAAACATTGACGCTTCCGCCAAAGAGCTGAATCCCAGTCAACAGCCGCCCTTTCACTTGGACCACTTTTGATGCAGCTGGTGCAGTAGTTACTTGTCATTGCCTCACCAGAGCAGAGACGGCTGGCTGTGTTGCCTTTCATGCCGTCGTTTGTCACCGTCAACAACAACCTCGCTCTGCTCAGCATCACCATTGCTCCGAGTACCTGGGTTGCCTCACTCACGCTTGCTCTTGTCTTCCTATACCTCTACCTACCGCCGATTCCGCCGATCCGGCTTAATTACCTCTTCTTCAAGCGCAGCCGCAGCCACAAGGCAGCATATCTTGCCCCTGGCGAGGAACAAGACCAACTCAACGATCCAGACCACCACCAACAGAAAGTCCTCCCCGACATACCGACCCGACGGCTCCTGACGAACTACTCTTACTTCGACCACGAGCGCGAACAACAAGAGCGCAACAACTCCAAGTCCTACTCAAAAGAGAGAGACCGCTCCAGCCGCGACGACAGCACCCGGCGCCGCAGACTCCCGCTAGCGGCCTCGCCCGGAGACGACCATGATGGCCGACCCTCTCGACGCCAGTCTAGCAGACTACTTACCCCCTTCGCCGCCCCTGACGCAGGAGCAAGGCCTGGAGCAGAAGTTCGGCTACCCTTCGACGCATTCTGGCTTCCGCAGCGAGGAGAGCGAGCCGGAGGAGGAGGACGACGACGAGGCAGGGGCTCTCCCCTCGGTCGCCTCGGGCGGTGGCTACAGTCCGCCGGCCTGGAGGCGGCTCGGAAACGGCGGCCGGAGTAGCGGGTTCTGGCGCGCTGCCGGGAGCGGAGGCTTTGGCGGGTTCGACGTCGACGGCAGAGACAGGAGTCGAGAGAGTAGTCCTGAGTATGGAGACAGCGTGGTCGACCAGGTCCTAGGGGATATTGAGGGCGATGATAGGGGAGACGACGTACTGGCTCGGGCGGTGCGGACTAGGTTGCCTGCGGGCTCGGTGTCGCCTGAGAAAGGAAGAAGTCCGGAGCCGGAGGTCAAGAGAGAGAGGAGTATTATGGAGGAGAGCAAGGCGACGATAGAAGGGAAGGACATGTCAGAGAACTGTAAGCATCCTTGTCACGTCCGTGGTGGCTGAAGTTATCTAACCAACACACCTTTCAGACATCCGCTTCGCAGTAAGAGCAGAAGTCCAACAGCGCACCGAACCGATAGAAACAGCCATCAACCTCGTCCGCTCCAAATTCTCATCCATAACCCGCTCCTGGACCTCCCTCATCCTCTCGACCCTCGTGGCGGTGATATCCTACTCCGCCATGCGCCACCTCTTTGCGCCAGCGTCGCTCAGGCCCGTGCCGGACCTCGTCAAAGTGGCAGGCATAGCGCGCTCCTTCGAGCCGCTCATCTACTACTCGGAGAACGGCGTGCGGCAGGTCGGCGACCTCCAAGCGACGGGGGTTGCCGTCTGGGATCTAGGCGAGAGCGTGCGCAGCAGCAACATGACCTCGGCACCCATCATCGTGCGCGAGCTCGACGAGCTGTCCGACAGCCTCAAGACGCTGGCCATCGAGCTGACCAAGTTCTTCGCCAACGTCGACGGCGACGTCGACGGCATCCTGATAGTCATGGACTGGGCGCGCCGCGAGCTGACCCAGGTCCAGCAGCTGCCCTCGCCGCCGCTGTCCTCGGCGTTCGACAACATACACAACCTCCTCTCCCAGGCCGGCATCCTGGAGGAACCGTCGACGGGCCGCCCCACGCGGCTGGGCGCCGTCGCCACCTCGCTCTTCGGCATGTCCAATCCGCAGCGCACGCGGCAGACGCTCGAGCGGACCTTCCACGAGTTCCTGGCCGTGCTGGAGGAGGCCATCACCTCGGAGCTGCACCACTCGCTCGCGCTGTTCGGGCTGTTCGAGGCCATCGACCGGCAGTTCCTGAACCTGGCGCGCACCGTGGTGCGCGAGGCGTCGGTGCAGGACGACCGCCACGCGGACCTGCTGTCGTCGCTGTGGACGCGCATCCTGGGCCCCAAGGCCGGCGAGGTGGCCAAGTACGAGCGCAACCGCCAGCTGCTGCAGAACGTGCGCGAGAAGACGGTGCGGAACAAGGGCTCGCTGGTGGAGCACAACCAGCGCCTCATGGCCCTCAAGGCGAACCTCGAGAACCTGCGGAGGAAGCTCGTGTCGCCGCTGGTGCGCAGCGTGAACTCGAGCACCCTCACCATCGAGGAGCAGATCCGCGGGCTGGAGGACGTGGGCGGCTATCTGGAGGGGGTGAGGACGCGGCAGAAAGGGAAACTGATGGAGATTCTGTATGGGAGTGTTCGGCCGGCAGGCGTCGGCGGGGAGATGAGGGGGATCGAGGAGACAAGTGGGAGTTGGTGAGGCTTCGAGACAGTTGTTGGATATAGGAGGTGGGAATGCTTTGGGCTTCTGGTTTGTCTTCGGGGGTCTTGAGAGTGCTTTCTTAATGTACGCGGACGAGGGGGGACGAGACGGTCATGCTTGAACAATCACTGGGATTGTACCCTGTTCAGAACGGACTCCGTCATGATGCTTGGTTGCGCTTGATTCCTGGCTTCTTGGGAGTCCGGATGAAGGCCCATGGGTCGGTTGCATACAAGGCTGGTGGAGGGTATTGGGAGGTAGGGCCGTGTCTAGTTAGCATCTGGAGATCAAAGGAGTTTCATGGCCGGACGCGGAAAAGGGGCTCAAGTGAACTCCCATGGATAGTGGCAAGGGTTGCATCAGGAGGCGGGCGTCAATCAATAGGTACCTAATCATTAGCATTACAATCACAGCAAGTGCTGCTGCATTATCCAGAAAACACAGTCGAGCATGTCAAGCAGCTATGCGTCTCTTTCGCGGTTCCAGTATCATCTGCGTAGGTAGAGCTGCCATAGCATTACACATGTCAGTGTAGTGCCTGACACACTTTTCCGGCGATAGCTACGACGCACGTTTAACATGTAAGCAATTCGACATATGGAAATAAAGAAAAGTACAGGGACTGTCTGACTATAAGGGCAGCTGACTCGGGAACCATTCAAATGATCTGGATCCCAGTGCCACACTGCTGCCTTCACCGGGTTAATAATATAAGACATAACATGTGGGACGCGACACGTATTAAGAACTTTTGTTTGTCTAATCAGCTAGTGCTCCTAGTCATAGTAGCCTCGACCCAGTGCTGTAGCGCCGACTGCCATCAATGATATCAGGAGGACCGGGGTATCCGTCGAGACCAAGCCAAGGACCGCACACCGCCGCCGCAGGCCCGAGGCAATGGCCAGAAGCTGCAACCCTAAAAACGCCATATCCCCAGGTCCGCAAGATGGTCATTAGTTGAGACCAAGAGCCATGTCTATGAGTACAATGAAAATATTCGTAATCCTCCCGGCCAGTAAAACTGCAAGACGTCGTGCAATCTGGAAAAAAGGATGAGAAAGCACATGTTGCCGCCGTTAGAGGACTGGTATCAGAAACTTTTCCCTGCCCTGTGCGAGAGCGACCCGTGAAAGATAGACGTAACTGCAATCCGCCTTTCGAAAAAAGCATGACAAGAAAATGGAATGATGTCGTGAGGCTATCAGCTGATTCGCCGCCGAGCAAATCAGACGCGGAGAAGTTGGGCGGTCTAAGCTTTCTCCTCGGCCTTCTCTTGCTTCTGCTCGCCCTCACCAGCCTCCGAACCACCCTGGGTCTTGAGATACTCATCGTAGACGGCGAGAGCCTCATCAACCTTGGAACGCAGAGCGGCATCGTCCTCCAGCCTGTAGATTATGTTAGTTACTTGTTTCTGTGTATGGACGCTGGGGTGAACTTACAGATGAACCAGCTCGGTGTTGTCCATCTCCAACAACATGCCGGTGACCTTGCCGGCCAGGTCAGGCTTGATGACCTGGATCTTGGGGAACAGGTTCTCGCCGAGGATCTGCTTCTGCTGCTGGGGGTTGCTGGTCGTCGCCAGCTGGGTCTGGAGCAGGCTGGCAGCATTGAGGTCGCCACCAGCAACTGGCACTTGGGGACCGCGGCCAGCAACAAAGTTCTGCTGACCAGCACGGGCGTTCACGGCACCGCCACGACCACCGCCCTGACCGCCCTGAGCTCTGCTAGGGGGGTAGCCAGGCATGCCGGCAGCGCCAGGCATCTGGGGGATGGCGCCGGGGACGCCCTGCATGCCACGGCCCGGACCTCCACGGCCTCCACCGAGCTGTTGCTGCTGCACCTGCTGGAGAGCAGCCATATACTGGGGAGTGTTTGGCTGAGGGAAGGCCGGCTGCGGGTACTGGCCGAGAGGGTACATGGCAGGAGGCATCTGCTGAGGAGGCATTCCACGTCCGCCAGGTTGGCCGGCGTAACCAGGGAACTGTCCGGGGCGAGCTCCTGGGACAGCTGGCATGCCCATGGCTCCCTGAGGGAAGGGCATTCCACGGCCAGCACCGGGCATGGGGAAACCGCCCTGTTGACCCGGGGCGTAGTAGACCGGAGGCTGCATGAACTGCTGGGGCATACCGGCCGCCGCCGCAGCCTGCTGCATGCGGAGCTGGTTACGGGCCTGGATGCTGGCCTCGAGCTGGCTCTTGCGAACATCCTTGCGCTGAGCCAAGGCAACGTACAGCGGCTTTCCGTTGACCATGCGCTGGTTCATCTCAGCAACGGCCTTGGTGGCATCATCAGGGTTGCTGAAGCAAACAAAGCCGAAGCCCTTGCTCTTGCCCCGACGCTCACCAGACTTCTTCTCGGTCTTGTTCTCCTTGGTCTCCTTGTTCTCCTTATCCTCGGTTGAGGCAGCCTCCTCTTCGCCCTCCGTCTCGCCCTCCTTCTTGTTCTCCTTGTCCTTGGGCTCATCCTCGTCGACGGCGTTATCGCGCATGACCTTGGCTGAGGTTATCGGGCCAAAGTCGGCGAACAACGAACGCAGCTTCTCATCGTCGATCTCGTCATCCAAGTTCTTGATGTAAAGGTTGACACCCTGGTACTTGCTGGCCTTCTCCTGGCGGGCGGCCTCATAAGACTTCCGCAGCTCCTCCTCACGCTCATGCTTCTTCTGGGCGCGGCCGACATAGAGCTCTTGTCCGTGGAAATCGTTACCGTTAAGTTCTTCGACGGCCTTTGAAGCAGCTTCATGAGTAGTGAAGTTGACAAAGCCAAAGCCACGGCTCTTGCCAGTCTCGTTGTCACGAGCAATCGATGAAGAGGTGACATCACCAAACTTCTCGAAAAGCTCACGGAACTCGTCGTCAGTGACTTCGGCAGCGATGTTCTTGACGTAGACATTGGTGAAGTTGGCCTTCATCTCCTCGAACTTGCTCTGGCGGTCCTTCTTTGGGATGTGGTGGCCGACGTAGACCTTCTTTTCGTTCAGAAGCATACCGTTGACGTGCTTGATGGCCTGCGAGGCAGCCTCATCAGTCTCGTAGTGAACGAACCCATAGCCCTTCGAATTGCCGTTCTCATCCTGAGCGACCTTGCAGCTGAGGATGTTGCCGAAAGCAACGAAGGTGTCGTGGAGAGCCTTGTTGTCGATGGCAGCATCGAGGTTCTTGATAAAGATGTTACCTTGACCGGTTTTGCGGAGGGCTGGGTCACGCTGCGACCACATGATACGGCAAGGGCGGCCCTTGATCATAGTGTAGTTGAGCTCCTCAAGAGCTTTCTCGCCGTCGGCAGTAGCGTTATAGTTGACGTAGGCATATCCGAGAGAGCGGCGGGTGACGGCATCGCGGCAGACACGGATAGAAGCGACAGAGCCGATCTGAGAGAACAGCTCGAAAAGCATTGCCTCGGTGACTGAGGGGTCGAGCTCACCGACGTACAGCGAGGCGGAAGCCTGGGGGTGAGGCGCGGCAGAGCTGGGGGTAGGGCCAGCGGTGTCAATGTCATCGCCATGGAAGTTGTTGGAGCTGACATCGGTGTTGATGGCAGGGGCGGCCTTGTCTCCTCCGTTGAGGCTGGTGTTGCCGAGGTCGGCGGCGAGCTGATCAACAGCGCCGTTGTTGGTAGAAGTAGCCATGATAAGGGATTTGAATCGGTGTCTGGAAAGAGTATAGAGCGTTAGACTATTATCGTGAGATATGCCGGAGGTCAGGCACGTCCGGTAGTTAAGCCTGAGGTGCGCGAAATGCAGTCAAGCGGTGACAAAACGTACCCAAGAATCCTGAGGTGGGGGAAGGTTTGATGGAGAGATCGAGTTCAAAGAGACTACCGCGTCGAATGTGGGCGATAGATAAAGGACACCTCCTGATAGGCTTCAAAGAAGACGTCAAGAGAGATATCGGGAAGAAGAGGGCGATCGGAGCGATGAGGATTGAAGGCGGAGGCGATGGCTCTGAGAAGCTGAGATGTAGGTTGAAGGTGTTTTTTCGGTTTGGGTTGACAATTGTCGAATTGTGATTTTTTGGTGATTTTCAATTTTTTTTGCAAAGTTTTAGATGCGACAGAAAAGACGTGAATGGGAACAGAAACCAAGATGGCTAGTCCACACTCAACAGACTCCCTGAGGGTTTTCCGAAAGAGGTTTTGGGGGGAGGATAAGTTGTTGAAATGGTTGAGGAGAGGAGAGGAAGCGGCGAAGAGGCGGACAGATAGATCTACGAACACCTCTACAGAATTTTTTACAATTCAGACTTGCCCCGTTAAGGTTCGTCCACGGATTCACACGTGGACCGTGTTGGTTTTTAGGCCGGTTATACCACGGCAGGTCAACCCACACTGTGCAGTCCAGTAGTGGGGCATTCTAGCCACTCGTCTACTGCATAGAGGTACCTCAGATTTTACAACATCCCTACCTAGTGAGTATCTACATAGGCATGGTACCTTCCTGCTGTTTGTAAGACTTCACTTCTGTTGACTGCAACAAGTCATTCATGACCAAGGTACGTATATTGATCTCTTGCTCAGTCGTTGAGCGGGAGAACCAAAGCTTGCAGACTGGGATGTGTAAGTAGCCGAGCACCTCCAACCGCTTCCTGGTGTGTCGGTGAGCTCTCTTTGTCACTTGCCTAGGAGGCGGTCAGGACGACGTGCAAACAGACTATACAACAGGGTCTCATGATGGTATTCGCGCCACTTAAACTGCATGGACATCAAGATTCGACCTTTCTCTGTTGATTGCTTCTCAGGGACTAAAACGCAACGTGAGTGGAAGGTACGATTGTGAGGTATCTCGCAACCTGAGAGTGTACATGAAGCAGTTCGTAAGGTACCTCACGATAACATAAGCATGTGCGAACCCCTCCACAGGACACTCTTATCGTTATCGGACCAAGTGCGGCAAGTGACGTTTGGGGTCAGTGATGCTAACAGGATGTACCAGGAACTTTGTGCTTTTTGTCATGTAACTCACCTCAGTCCAGAAAATGGTGATATGAGTGAAATATCTAGATCTTTATATTTCTGTGAATAGTGTAAATTATGTAGAATAAATAAAATCTTTATTTTCACCCAAGTAATGTAATTATATTTGTCCTTATGAATCAGCTACCGTACACTGTACCTCCGTGCGAGCTCTGTCATCCTCACCAGCCTGAACATTCTGGAAGGCGCCGACCTCGCCTCGCCGACCTCACCCAAACCGAAACAACATCTCTGTGCCTCACTCCTGTGTACACGTAGTAGCTTCAGCATCTGTGTAACAGGCGGCGTGTCTACGGGTGTTTGGCCGCAGTGTCATTTGTACCACAACAGCGAACCATCCTGCGATCACCATCGAATCCCCAGTCTCCCGAGCTTCATCCTCGCCCAACCGATCCGCTGCCGCTGATCTCTCGTAACGATCGCAAACCCCACCAGACATGTTCCCGACATTCTCGGGGAACTCCCGCCGGCCACGCAACGTCAATCTCAGCGGACAGAAAAACTCCAATCCCTTTGCTGCTACGTCCTGGGGCACTGGCGCGGCGACCGGTGCCTCCAAGACCGTTGCAGATGCCGCCGCTGAGCGCCAGCAGAGACAACAAGAGAGAAGGAGACGGCAGGCTGTTCACGATATTCAGAGAGTATGGCGAGGCCACCGGGTCAGGCGGAACCTGCGTGCTGCTTACCGCGCCGAGCTCGATGAAATCTACAGCCCAGAGTCAATGTTAGATGCCGAGGACAGAATTGAACAGGCGTTCCCATTGCTATTGTCCGTCTTCGATGCTTCTCAACCAGCCGACTTGGATCGGCTCACGATGTTGGGCCAGGACCTTCTGCAAACTTCTCTCGCATCCTTCACTTCTGGCAAGATACATCCGGCAAGGTTAAGCAAGCTCGCTCAAACTGTTATCAGGGCTTTGGAAGTGTAAGACACTAGGGATTCTTGTGACTACTCATATGTCGCTTGTTGCTGACAGTTTTGATATAGCGATTCACGGCAATCGGGCCGCCGCAGCTTAGTATTGCTCGAACTACTAAACACAATCACCCTCAGCAAGCCGGAGGTAGTCAAAGATGCGCTAAGAGCATACTATACTGTTGTCGGACAGTGCTGCCATTTCTTGACGGAGAATACACAGCTGCCGGCGCTGGTACACGCTGCAACTCGCCCGCTTGCCTCTCAACCAACAGGTATGTTTCTCCCCTTCATTTGCACCGACCCTAGGACTATGCCTGATCCGACACTGACCCGGTGATCAGCATCGTTCACCCAGCGAGCCTACCACGAGCTCGTCGCGTCCTTCCTCGTCCAACCCGACCTTTACGCCCTCGAACAAAACATACGTGTATTCTCTGATAGCATCGATATTGAAAAGCTGTCCGAGGCTGTGGTCATCTATTACTCGAGGAGCGATCGCGCTGCCAGCGGACAAGACAAGGAGCTGTGGCTACTAGCCCACTTTATAGCCGTTCTGCAAGCCAACCCAGGAGGAGCGCTGCATTCGATCAACTTGAAGGCCCTCTATATACAGCTATCTGCGCTTTCCTTTCAGATCAGAGTTGGATTTGCGTCTCCAGGAGAGGAAGCGGCTACGGAATCTCGGAATAGCCTGCCCCAGTATGTTCATGATCAGCTTCGCTCGTTGGTACGCAAAGAAGGTATCTCGGATCTGCTCGAAAGATTTACCTTGTAAGTTTCAGCCCTACTCTTGTGTATAATTACCGCTGCTAAACTCAAACAGGAACCACTCCGGAGATGTTGGGCAAGACTTCGAAGACGCCAGCTTGCTCGCTGCTTATACGCTCACGATCATCCGGTCATTTCCTGCTCATGGAGATGATATCCGCATGCGTCTTTTCCTAGCGGATATTCAGACTCCGTCAGGTCGTCTGCCTGCGGTCAAGTTCTTTTGGAGAGCTATGAGCAACACATCGATCTTCTCCATCATTGTGTCAAGCGAAGATGCAACATTGGATGTGCTACGTCGGGGAAAACTGCAGATTGGGCAATCCTCTCGCCATGGCTCGAAGTGGGACCAGGAATGGCGGAGTGTTCTCTTGTTCCTTGAGCTGTATGTATTTGTCCTCAGACTTACTGATGATGACGACTTCTTCAGCGGCCTCGGTACAACCATGTCCCAGAGCCCGCCGGTGTCTAGGTTGCGGCAGAGCTGCCTAGCCCTGGATGAGTTAAGAGGGCTCACGCTCTTCCTTAAACATCTGGGATTTACCTTGCTATACAATGCAGCTCAGCTTCAGGAAAGCGAATCTGTACAGAACCAGGCATCAGGAGGCCTTGGCGATTTCTTGGCTCCGTCTGTACCACCCAGATCAGCGCACGCATCGTCATCACATCTTCAGAGTGTGGAGACATACTCCGTTCTATCAGGTATCGACTTCAGCACTTTCAGGAGCATTGTGACCACCGCGATGCGAATGCTGTATGAACGAGACTCACGGAGGCGATTCCTGCCAGAGGGACACTGGCTCATGACGTCAAAATTCAACATGGAATCGTTCCTGCAGGCGGTTGTCCTTGAAGAGCAACGACAACACGATCTTAGGGAGCAGGAAGAGGACGGAGAGGACGGCCGTGTCGTTGAAGAAGACGACGCTATGGAGGATGAAGGCTATCGTTCAATGAGCCAAGCGGGTCTGCAGAGGTCTCGCAACGCTCGGCTCGAGTTGCTTCGGAAACAGCAAAAGCTGGCCAATAAGGAGAGGATGTTGGCAGCAATTGGGCCAAAACTCGAAATCCTAAGGAAGATGCCGTTCGCGATTCCCTTCGAAACTCGGGTTCAGATATTTCGACAATTTGTCAATCTCGACAAACACAGGCGAAGAGGCGGACATATTGATCCAGATCGATGGCGTCTCTGGGTCATGAGCCAGACGTCGGATCCTTTCGACCCGCGCGCCCGACCAAGTCACACTCTCGCTCGACACGAGGCGAAGGTTAAGAGAGGGCAGGTTTTCCAAGATGCAATGAAGGAGTTCTACCAGCTCGGAGACGGGCTAAAAGAGCCGATTCAGATCACCTTTGTCGACCAATTCGATACTGTGGAGGCTGGTATCGACGGCGGAGGCGTGACCAAAGAGTTCCTCATGAGCGTGACGAAGGAGGCTTTTACAGACCAGCACAGTTTGATGGTGGCAAACAATAGGAACGCTTACTATCCTAACCCATGTGCTCTCGACCAGAGACTCGAAGTCCTGCGACAAGCCGGAATTCCCAAAGGTTCGCCCGAGTGGCACGAGAGCGTGAACGAATTGTTGCGCGAATATGAATTCCTCGGCCGCATTATCGGCAAGTGCCTTTACGAAGGAATACTCATCGACATCGTATTCGCACCCTTCTTTCTGCTGAAATGGGCGACTTCTGGGTCAGACACTGCTTACCGGGCGAATATCAACGATCTCCGCGACATGGATGATGAGCTATACCAGGGCATGCTAAATCTAAAGAACTACCCCGGTGACGTCAGCGAGCTCGGCTTAGACTTCACGATCAACGATCAGATCTCATATCCGGGCGAGCCGGTGCGCACAGTGACCCGCAACCTGGTGCCGGACGGCGAGAATATGCTTGTGACCAACGAGAACCGGCCCCTCTATATCAGTTACGTAGCACGGCATCGACTAGCAGTACAGCCCCACGCGCAAACAAAAGCCTTCCTCCGCGGGCTAGGCGCAATCATCGACCCCGGCTGGCTCAGCATGTTCAACCAGAATGAACTGCAGCGGCTGGTGGGAGGTGACTCCTCGGAGATCGACGTCGAGGATCTCCGCGCCAACACGCAGTATAGCGGCGTCTACCAGATCGGGGACGACGGCCAGGAGCACCCGACCGTTCAGATGTTCTGGGAAGTGATGCACGGACTGGAGGACCACGAGCGGCGTGATGTGCTCAAATATGTGACCAGCACCCCTCGGGCACCTCTGCTGGGGTTCAGCCAGCTGAAGCCGCAGTTCACGATTCGCGATGGCGGTATGGACCAGGAGCGGCTGCCGAGCGCCAGTACCTGTGTCAACCTGCTCAAGCTTCCACAGTATAAGTCAGCCAAGACCTTGAAGAGCAAACTGCTCTACGCGGTTACGAGCGGTGCTGGGTTTGATCTAAGCTGAGCTGAGTGTTGCTGGCTGAGAACATGGGTGGTTCATGTTAATAAAGAATGGACGAATTGTACTAGAGATGACCTTACTGTTGCATTAGTTTACAGCGGGAATGATGGATGCTGAAGATAGATTCATAGCGAATGACTACAAGTCACCAGTGCCTAAGCTCTTGTGACTACGCGCTTCCCTCTATTCTACGCTTTCTTGAGCTGGTCGCGTCAAGTCTGTAGCTAGCCCCGATACCGGTCTTTGGCCAAGAATTGGAAGTCAATATAGGCTTCTATTATCTTTTGGTTAATCATTTGCCACAACTACCTTCAGTACATGCGAGATCAAGGCGCTGCCCCAACCCTATACAATATGTATTCTATATCGAAACGCTTTTCAGATGGACAGTATCGTGTGTCCTTGAGGGGACACTGGAGTAACGGTGTAGTGTCTAGACCTAAGCCAGGAGTCATTGGTAAACTAAGCTACGACAGCCACTGCGATTTTGAAATGTCGAAGGGAATCTGTAGCGCCAGATTTCCCCATGCGCCAAGAACTTTAATTCAGCCGGGGGGCAGCTCAAAATGAGCTAAAGCACTCGCCACTTTAGGTTAGCGTATAGCGGCAGCACCTTCGCTGTTTCCCTATTGAGCTGCGGAACACTTCCATCCCCCTGAATCCAACATCAGCGTCCAGATGTGGTTATTCGCCGAGCACTGTCTGTCAAGCGATGAAGAACTTTTGGCGAGTGGCGACGCCGGTGCAAGCTGGGCTGACCCATTATCTGCATAGAGGAAACAGGACACTCATCAGCATGGAGGCAAGTTTCTTAGTTGTGCCAGTAAAACGTGGTGAAGGAGAGCTTTCTGGTCCGGAGATGTATGTTCCCCTGCCCAGCCGAGAAAGCACCAGCCCCCGAGAAGACTTGGCGTTACAACCTTAACCTGCTTAACCGGCCACAATCGCTGTGCGTTTTCGCTAACTGTCCTCTGTCGGCTCATGCCCTGGATTGGCTTCATCTTTTTGAACTACATGTTATCTCATGTCCTGTTTGACTTTTGACTGTGTTTTGCTGGCTGTTTCAAGCCATATGTCGCACTTTGCCTTGCTGTGTTTCCCGTGCTGAAACGAATGACTAGATGGTCTAACTTCTCACCTCTAGTCCTTTTTGTGAGGGAGCCGCTGATATATCCCTGTATCTTTCTCAGAGCATGTTGGGCCAAGACCGAGACTCAACATCCTCCCGAAGGGTGAGATAACAGCCCGCGTCTAGCTTCACGATGAGGAGGACGGGCTCGCCCTACCGCAAGGCGGAGGCGGCCGGCATGGCGCCCTTTCATCTCGGCACCTTCCCTCGGCGGAGCAGGGTTCTGATATACGCCTTCATCGGATTCTGCGTCTTTCTCATGCTGCCCAAACCCGAGCTTCACATCGGCCGGGCCATCTTGTTCTTCATGTTCGGCTCCGACGTCGCCAGCTCTTTCAGCCCGGGGGGCCCGGCCGTGGATGTCCTCAAGTTCGTCGACCCTTTAATCGGGACCACGAACGGAGGTCACGTGTTCCCCGGCGCGAGTCTGCCGTATGGTGAGTGTCCCCCTTTACTTCGACCTCAACGTCTATAGTCAGAACTAGCGGGCTGACGCGAAAGTGGGGGATATCCAGGCATGGCAAAGGCAGTGGCGGACACCATGTCGGTGGCCGAGAACGCGGCCGGCTTCGTGAGCGACGAAAACTCCATCACGGGCTTCAGCCACATGCACGACTCCGGGACGGGTGGGTCCCCGTCGCTCGGCAACTTCCCCTTGTTCGTCCACCCGGGCTGTCCCGAGGACGACTTCGCCCGGTGCAAGTACCCGATGCTGGAGCGCATGACGGACCGGGTCAACGGGTCTGCGGTTGCGAGCCCGGGGTATTTCAGTATTAACTTGACGAATTCGGTGCGTGCTGAGATGACTGTTACGGAGCATACCGCGCTGTATCGATTCAGTTTCCCAGGGACTCAAACCGTCAAAGTTGAGGAGAGGGAGGTACCCTACAGTCCCCTGGTGCTGATTGATCTTGTCGATCTGGCAAATAGTAGGAGCAATGGCGGGATAGAGGTGTATCCCGACACCGGCAGGATTATAGGAGACGGGGCCTACAGCCCCAGTTTTGGGGCCGGACAGTACCTGGCTTTCTTTTGTGCGGACTTTGCGGGGGCGAAGATAAGGACTTCTGGCACGTTTGTGAGGAATAATGCCAGTGAAGGGATCAAGTGGATTGACGGGAGCCAGGCCGGTTTCTATAACCCCGGCGGGTCGAGCGGTGCTTGGCTCCATTTTGAGCGGCCGGAAGGGAACCAAATTCTAGCAAGAGTCGGGGTGTCGTTCATATCTGTTGATCAAGCCTGTGAAAATGCTGAGAACGAGATACCGGATCTTGGGTTTGAAAAGGTTCAAGAGACGGCAAGAGCGGAGTGGAGGAAGAAGTTGGCGGCGGTCGAGGTTGATGCTACCGGTGTGAGCGACGAGATGCAGACCACTTTTTGGTCGGGGCTATATCGGACTATGCTCTCGCCGCAGAACTATACTGGGGAGAACCAGGGATGGAACTCGTCAGAGCCGTACTACGACAGCTTTTACTGCATCTGGGACTCGTTCCGGGCTCAGCATCCGCTGCTGACGATCATCGATCCGATTGCCCAAACCGAGATGGTCAGGGCCCTGGTTGACATATACAGGAACGTCGGAAAGCTACCGGATTGCAGAATGAGTTTCTGCAAAGGCTTCACCCAAGGAGGGTCTAACGCCGATATCGTCCTTGCCGACGCGTTTGTTAAGAACATAACGGACGGCATTGACTGGGACACGGCCTACGAGGCTGTGGTCTCCGATGCTGAGGAAGAACCTCAAAATTGGGGCGTCGAAGGGAGAGGCAACCTAGTCAGCTGGCACGAGCTAGGCTATATCCCTTGGAACGACGAGGACAAGAACGGTACCGGGCCCTCAAGCCGTACCATCTCCAGATCCGTCGAGTACGCCTACGACGATTTCTGCATCGGCCTTATGGCTGAAGGCATGGGTAAGCGAGCTGACGCCCGCAAATACCGCGCGCGGAGCGCCAACTGGAAGAACCTTTGGAACGCAGAGCAGAAAGACCTCTACAGGGACCCGCAGGGCGAGGTGATCCAGAGTGAGTTCGTCGGCTTCCTGCAGCCCAAGCTGGTGGATGGGACATGGCGCTACCATAACACGCGGACCTGCAGCCCCATCCACCAGATGCATAGCTGCTACTACGACACTGCCTTCGACACGTACGAGGGCAGTCCCTGGCTGTACAGCTTTTTCGTGCCCCAAGACATGGCTTCCCTCGTGGCCGCCATGGGCGGGAAAGAACGCTTCGTCGAGAGACTGACGTACTTCCACACGTCCGGCATCGCGTACATGGGCAACGAGCAGGCCTTCTTGACGGTCTTTCAGTTCCACTACGGCGGGCGGCCGGGGCTGAGCAGTTACTGGGCGCACGAGTACATACCCGCGCAGTTCAACGCGAGCATCAATGGGATACCGGGTAATGACGACTGTGCTATGGGCGCGTTTAGTGCCTTTGCGTACATGGGTTTCTTTCCGGTGGCTGGACAGGATGTCTACCTGGTGACGCCACCCTTCTTCCCCGAGGTGAAGGTGCGCGCTAGGAACGGGAAGTGGGCTATCATCAGGGTGAAGGACTTTGATCCGACGTATGAGAAGAAGTACATACAGAGCGCGAAGTTGAATGGTAGGACATATACGAGGAGTTGGATTACGCACGAGTTCTTTATGAAGGGAGGAGTCTTGGAGCTCACGGTGGGGGATACAGAGAGTGCGTGGGGAACAGGAGACGGCGACTTACCGCCAAGTCATCCCTTTTTGGATAGTGCTGGATGAAACTGAATGATCAAGCTGAAAGATCGAAGTACATATTTTCCATGATTGATATGGTACATACATATATAGGTGGCCGGTGCAGCCGATACTTGATGTAACGAGCATTGTTTTCAGAAGACAACCTAAGCGACATGCCTGACATGTCTTTCTTCGCCGTTTTGTTCAACATACCGGAATATACGTACACTCGACAGAAGGTTAAGAATTCCAGATATCCCCAGGACAATATTCTTTGACACTGGTATCCTAAATTCTTCCGTCCCATGATGAACGCCAGAACCAGAACTAAAACCAGAACCACAAATGAGTCGATGTACCACTGAGAAATCCCGCACATCGAAGGAAGCAACCGTAGTAGTTAGCCGTATTACTCCTCACCACCGTCGTCATCTTCTTCGTCCTCCTCCGAATCATCGTCATCTCCAGGGTCAGGCATGACAATGCGGTTAAGATGTGTTATCTTGCGCAGGGAGTTAGCTCAAGAGACAACAAATTCATGCACTCTCCTGACACGGAAACTTACGAATGGCACCATAGCACCCAGTATCCGCGCCATCTCATCTTGTCCGTTCTTGTCCGTGAGCATCGAATCAGGCACCTTTTTGTGCACTGTAAAGCTCTTCAGCTTTAGCAACTCGATGTCCCTGTGGTCAGGATTGAAGCCCTATTAGCCGTCAGGTCAGCTGTGGGCTACATTCACTTCGCACTATAAAAGACAGGAGAAGAGAGTCATCGAGATACAAACCTTTGGCCGAGTTTTCAACGCTGACTCCTTGTTCCTCTTCGCAAACTCCGCAACAGCCCCTTCTTCGCCCGGCTTCGCCCCCTCCAAAAACGTCCTCCTAAAGACGGCGTCGTTCAACACCCGCCTCCACCGCCACGGCCGCTCGTCGATGCTCGCCCTGATCTTCGCCAGCGGCTCGGCGGGCGGGTAGTACATGCCGCCGCCGATGAAGCTGCCGCCGCCCGGCTGGACGTGGACGTAGTACACGGCATACGGGCCCTTGCGGCCGGTGCGCGACCAGGCCGCGCTGAAGTGCGGCTTGTAGGGCGTCGGGTCCTTGGAGAAGCGCGTGTCGCGGTAGATGCGGAAGATGACGTCTTTGAGGGGCAGCTCCGGGATGGTCTCGTCGGCGGAGATGAGGCGCGCGGTCAGGGTCGTGACGTAGGAGTCGAAGTCGCGGAGGGCGCGGCGGAATTCTTCGTCGTGGGCTGACGAGAGACGTTTAGTTAGTGAAGGGCAGGCGAGGGAAAGAGGGAGAATAGGAGGACTGGAGATGGGAGCGCACATTTCAGCCAGGTCCGCTTGTTGTTGGCCTTGAGATCCTTGAGGAAGAGCATGGTATTCTTATGGAGTCTGTCGTCTTCGTAGGGTATGCCGCCCGTATCGCGCAATTTTGGGAGGGGGATGTATGTCACCTTCGGCGGAGCGTCTTCGTCGAACGAGTCGTCATCGTCTTCGTCGGGTTCATCTTCTGGCGCGGCATCCTCTTCTTCCTCGTAGACGTCGTCGTCTTCATCTTCTGATTCTGCCTTTTTGCGCTTGTTGGGGGTGGACTTGGCGCCGGATCTCCTGGCGGCTTTGGTCTTTGTGAATTTAATGTTGACCTTCTTTGCGGAGTGATCCTCCTGGCTCGATTCGTCCGCCGAGTCAGCTTCGAAGTAGCGGCTCTTCTTGCCTGACGAGCTGATCCGTGTCGACCGTCGTGAGGATGCAGCTGTGTCTGGTGTCTCCGGCGCTTTACGTTTGGGCGCCATTTACGTTACGCATCGGCCGGTTCCAACAGAATTTCAGATGATATTAGGAAGGGACGGAGCGAGCCAGCAATCGAGGGGTTCTTGAAAGGAGTTTCAGCTCTCGGATGCCGGCGTCATCATTCGTGCCGACGCGCGCTGCATTACGCGAAGTCAGGTGATCTGATCCCAACCAATTTACGTTTGGCAGAGTCTTAGTCATCCGGCCGCGAGTGCGGCAGGTAAGCTCACGGCTACTATCACTCACTATTCCTCCTCGGGCTTACCATGCCTACGCAGTATACGCAGTAGAGGGCACCGAGAAACAGTATCGGCAACGTTGCATAGTGCCGATCTTGAGACCCATGTTGACTTGGCAGGCTTGGCAACCCACCGCGCACAACAACTCGAGCAATCCTACCGCGGTACAGTTACAATGGCGTATACTACGTTCTACCTCTTTCGGACCGCCTCCGGTCAGGGGTCGGTTTGACCACTGGGTCGCGGGTGGCTACTTAGGCATATAGCACCCTGCCTATAGTGCGCTGTGGCACTTCCTACAGTATGCAGAGTCTTCCTCGTCACCCCTTGGTCTCTCGAAGGGCTTGAAGATAGAGTGTTTGAAGAAGGACCGGTCAACGATATCCAATATGTATGTGCAAGGTAGAAACAAAACCGTATGTACACGTCGTAGCTCCTGCCTCAGCTCAAGTATGTACAGATGAACAATGTACCACGACCATTTTCAAACCACCGTGCCCACATCTACCTATGTACAACCCCCTCCAGTAACAACCGATTGCACCCAATGTCTGCCATGTATTGCTCTTGAGGCGTATCCAGCAGGCATACAAATGGCCGGCTTAACCGCTCTGGTACACAGCAATGCTAGATCGTGTTAGCAGCTGGGACAAAAGTATTGGGAAAGGGGAAACATACTTGCTAGGATAGACATTGACATTGTCATTGTAATAGGCCACACGCTGGTTATCGCGATCAAGCATGCTGATCGACCCGATGGTGTTGAGGTTGTAGATGCTGACGTGGCTGATTGTGCCCTCCAGCGACGTGATGCGGGACTGGCATGTCTGGCCAGCCGAGAAGGTTGAGCAGGACGTGCTGTAATCGCTGAAGAACGAGTACAGGCCAGCGCCGTAGATGAAGATGTTGTTCGAGTTGACGATCCGCAGGCCCCAGGCCGCAGCACAGTTGCCCGACACGCCGTTGCAGCTCGTGCTGAAGTTG
The DNA here is from genome assembly GCA_007388105.1 of Coniochaeta prunicola. Taxonomy (NCBI): domain Eukaryota; kingdom Fungi; phylum Ascomycota; class Sordariomycetes; order Coniochaetales; family Coniochaetaceae; genus Coniochaeta; species Coniochaeta prunicola. The sequence continues at coordinate 26,576 of SMOB01000210.1, read as the reverse complement.
GGGTCGTTGAGGCTGGTCACCGGCGAGAACGGCACGAGCGCGTTGGGGCTGGGCTGGAAGTACGGCGTCTCGGTTTGGATCTGGCCCATGAAGATGTTCTTGGTGTTGGCGAGCTGGTATTGGTAAAGCACGAAGTGTTCGACCGACGTGCCGACCAGCCAGAAGGTGCCCACGGTGGACTCAATGTACAGGCCGCGTCCGGCGTAGAGGGTAATCTGCGTCAGAGCAGGATCCTCGATGTCCTAGAACCTTGATATTAGCTACCGGAATGATCCACACGTTGATTTTGGAACACATTCTCCAGCCACCATCGACAGCGTGCGTGTCATGGCATCTGTGACGATGAACAGAAACCGAGACATTAAGAAACAGAAAGTAACTCACGTGGTCCGCTGTCCAGAACCAGTTGTTCTCGAGGTACAGGTTCGTGGCGGCCTTTGTTATGTGCATAGCCATGTAGGCTGCGATGCAGTTGGCGTTCACGGCTGTACTACCCGGGGTCTTGCGGCACTGGTCGACTTGCAGGTTTGAACCGGCAAAACCGCCGATGCGCGTGTGCACATCCCACATGCCAGAGGGCGTGCCGGATGTGGCCAGGTTGTACTCGATCAGGACTGCGCCAGCTTGCGCGCCGCGAGTGGACACGATGATGTCGGACAGCTCGACGTAGCCCGCCTGACCAGAGGAGGAGCCGACGCGCACAACGGGCTTGGGATTGTTGATGTCGGCGAAGAAGCTGCCCGAGGAGATGATGATGGGGTAGGTTTCGCCGACAATCTTCGCGCCGGGCGGGATGGTGATGGTCGAGGTCACCACGTACACGCCATAGTCGATGTACAGCACCTTTCCGGCTGACGCGGCACTGTTGATGGCGTTCTGCAGAGCGGCGGTGTCGTCTGTGTTGCCGTCGCCGCGCGCTCCAGAGGAGCGGGCTGAGACGAAGGAAGAGACGGGAAGGGTTTCGTACTGTGGCTTGGAACGCGCGTAGTACTTGTTGCCATTCAGGAGTGCAGCAGGCCTAGCATACGGGTTGATGGTGCCCTGGAAGGTCTGGGGGCCGTTTGGCGTGTAGCGGTGGCCGTTGCCCCAGGATGTGATAGTGACCGCACCGCCCGAGCCGCTGAGGACGGTTCCGCTGGGCCCCTTGATGGCGACCGGGACGTTATTCAGGGCGAGGTTCTCCAGAGCAAGACTACCCCCGGTGGCTGGGTTGTTTCCACTGGATGCCCAGGCGCTGACAATACCAACAGGCGTGTTGGTGATGGAGCTGTCGAGGATAGTGACTGAACCGACTTGTTCGCTACCGGTACCACCCGCCGACATGTCGATACCGACGCCACAGTTATTGATGGAGAGACCGGAGTACGTCCAGCCCCAATTCCAGATCTGGATGATAGCTATTCCACTCCTGTTAGCTCAGCTCATCAAGCACACGGGGAGCTGCTGCTTACCGGTCTTGCAGTTGTTGAAGACCAAGTTCCTCATGGTGTATTGCTGGTTGCCAACCGACATTCCAGTGGCACCTCCGTTGAAGGTCAGATCACCTACGTAGCCTGCACTTCCTTCCTCGATGAACAAGCCGACGTGAACGACGCTGGGGTCCGTAGGCATGTTGAACTTGATATTCTGCAGACTGGTCGCCTGAGCCGTAGGCCAATGTATGCCGGTAGCGGCGTTGGCCGGAGGGATGGCAGTTGTATCAATAACAAAGTTGCGGACCTGGCGGAAGAAGACGTTCACGGCGCCCCAGTTTAGGCTGTCCGTATAGTAGTGATCTCCATCGATGAGTCCGAAGCCAGCAAAGTTGGCGGTGGCCTTCAACGTCGGCGGGTTGCTGGCGTCACCGATGAGCTGCGTGTAATAGGCGGGAAGAATGGCTCCGGAGATGGAGTAAGTGCCGGCCGGAAAGTAAATTACAGCAGGAGTTTTCGTCGTTGAGGGCTGTAGTCGGTCAGACATCCAAACACCAGCAGTTAAAGTTAATGTTGAGCCACCAGGTGGTCAAGTACTTACACATCCCTGGAGACAACGGTTGCCATCCGTGATGGCAGCGTTGATAGCTGCTGTATCATCGGTCCGTCCATCACCTGTTCGCCCAATGTTAGCTAGGCACCAGGTCGGTAACCCTCACAATAACTGACCTTTGGCACCGTAGTCCTTCACGTTACGGAAGACCTTGTAGCCACCCTGCGCATAGGGAGCAACGCCTTGGTCTATGTGGATGTCAGAACAGCACGAATCAACTGGAGATGAAATAAGCCTCACGAGCAATATCGCCCATCCAGAAGCCCTGGACGGTTGACGCGATGCCGGCAAGAGCCAGCGCCAGGGTAGGGAAACGCATATTGATAGACGCGACTAGTAGATCAGGTACTGGGCTGACTGACAGAAATTTCTAATATCGTTGAGAGGCGACGTCTTCCCGTCTTTATATCGACCTGGCGACTGCAAGGGCGGCACCCAAGTGTGGGCGGAATGGAACCGCCACGGCCAGAACCATACTCGCCACGAGTAAGCCAGCTACCACCAAGAACCAAGATCTAGAGGCCATGTCGTCTCCTCCGTTCCATTGGCAAAGGGCCGAATTCTCCTGCCCCTCGCAGTTCATGCTGCCACAATGCTCCCTCTCCACACACTAAGTTCCGGGGTTGTGACCCAAAAGTTGAAGGATGGGTATGGGATGCATCGTCAGCCGCAGCCATGGGACTCGTCCCGGCGCCTGACGGACGGCAGTGACAGATTAGTCTAAGCCTAGATCGATCAGGCGGCTAGATCTGAGCCAGCAATCCATGAGCGACTGTGCCTGCATATGCCCAGATTTCTCGTCAAAAAGCTATTACCTTAGCCCACGGACTAACAGTGAACTGATCGGACCCCGTGAGCATTGTCAGGATCTCGAGCATCTTCATTCGAGGCTGGACCTAGGCGCCCAGGAAAATCTCCAGCTGGCTGCAACCGAGCCATCAAGGAGTGAGCAGGTGCAGTTCGATTTGTGGATGCGTGCATAGCGGGATGAGATGAAGGGGTGAAGTGAGGAGCCAGGGGCGGACGGGAACAGTCGTGATAGTGATGCTGATTCGCCAGTGGGTGTGGAGTGTTCCATTGATATTACCCTGCAAGGCAAGACCCGAAGCTGCTGCCGAGGATCGTCCGGAGTCATGATAAAGGCGGTGGATGAGCCTCACCCTCGAACCAGGAATTCCACCCAGCGGCCTCTGTTGAAGAACTTGCTGGCTCAAGCCCAGATGAGCAGAACCGTCCATTGTTCCCCCATCGCGACATCGTACAGGGGTCATACCCCACTACTTCGGCAGTGGCATAGTTGCGGCCAAGACATCGGACGTCATGAGCCAGTGCACTGCGACTTTGCCACGGCGTAATGGTACCCTGCCATCGTCATCTGATAACACCGAGACGACCGAGACATTGCAGGACCGACTTCGAATCCTACAGACAAGTGAAAAGTGAAGGGTGACTCAGGGGAACTGGGGAAGAGGGTGCCGGCAAGTCGACCACGTGCGATAGATGTGCCGGCGATTACGTACCCCAGATTGTCGGCTCTCTCCGTGCTACATGAAGAGTGTGAAGTACCGGCCCCGGTCACCGCTACGGGCCCGGTGGAAGCCGGCGAGAATTCAGTCAACATAGCGGCCGATATTCTTAGCGCTGTCAACGTTTCAAGCCGTCCATGACCACCAGATCTGGTATAAGTGGCTTGACATAATCGTGTCGATGGGATTTAGAACTGATGCATGGCTGGCCGGGCACCATCCCAAGAAGGTATGTATGTAGGGTAAGCAAGGGCAAGGTCGGCCAGTAAGAGAAACAAGTCCGATGCCAAGGTCGCTGGTGTAACCGATCTTCATGAACGAAATGCATCCTGTCGCGCTACAATCGGCCGCTTTTCGACCTCTCACCATCCTCTATTCCGCCCAGCTCAGCCTTTCGGTCAGAAACTACGCTGGTACAGCTCGGCCGTACTTCTCCCCTTCCGCAGCTTTATGCCTAGAGAGGAGACACCTCTCGGATCACGGCCATCGACAGCCCTGAGACCTCCACCACCATGACATCCGAGTTTTGAGTTTGAGGCTGTTCACAGTCTGTTTACACATGTCTGACTACTCCAAGAACAACGCGACTGTTCGCGAGGCTCACATTCACCCGGAGGGGCAATCTTGGAGCTTGGTGCGTCGCGTAAGGCGTGGGTCTCGGTAGTTCTAACACATGAGGAGCAACTATCCAGATTCCGTCTCCTCAAGCCAGTATGGCTCGAGAGTCTGACTGACGAGCAAAGCATGGCAGGCAACTCTCTTTCGTTCTGGCGCATGACCACATGTAGAATCTCCCGGCAGGTTCATCCACAATACAGCTCGAGCATCGCTAAAGCAGCATAATCAGAGATGATCGACGCGTGTATCTCTCTCAGCGCATGCACGAGGTTCCATGCTTACCAGGACTTGCTGGTTGGCCAGGAACTCCTTCTCCGACAGACGGCTTCCAAGAGTAGCCGGCATGGGTGTAAGTATGCAGCCGCTTCCTCGATGTAATCTGCAGGACATATACCTAAGGAGAAGGCCCGTCTGCACCCCGCGTTGGACCGAAAAAGCAGTGGTAGGACGACATGACGATATCAGACATGTGGAGCTATTCAAAGTCCAAAGTTTGTTCCCGCCAAGTCCAAGGGTGTCTCGCCTTATGCATTGCCATAGTGCGCGGCAAGCGAGCTGACTGATGGCTTGTTTCTGAAGTGCCTGCTTTGGAGGGTATGTCGAAGACTATGGGGTAACATTCTGCCTATTTCGAGGGAGAACGAAACAAATTGACGACGGCAGCAGGCTCATATGAATTCCCCAACAACGAAAATCGGATGACTGGAGATGACTCGGGTCTCTGCTGCTTCAATGCGGAGTTAGGTCCATTCACCGAACATTCTCTGTCAGGCCTTATTTCGCACTCTCATACTTCCGATGTTCGATGGTCGCCCGTGACAGGTTAGCAAGAACGGAAAGGTTGAGGAACTCAGGGACCTCGCATAGACTAGTTTTGGTAGAGTTGCGATAGTTCGCCATGCCCAAGCACTAGTATAGGCTCTAGGCTTTACTGTGACCCAACTGAGAGCCGGCAGCGGTAAAGTTTTGTGAGCCTGATGGATTGATAAACAGATATCGCATGGTGGTTGGTAATTGACTTTCAGGGACAAGTAAAACGCGAATTGAAAAAGACGGTAGGGCATGCTCCGTGCCACAAGTCAGGCGAGGCAGCCATGAGCGAGCACCATAACCCCATTCTCCGCACACCCCAAAGTCCAAGAACCCCGCCATGAACCACACAACAAGAGAGCTGTTGGAGAACTCGGGGACTTCCAGGTTGTTCGTAAGATCTCCACCCAGCTCGGAAAATTCCCTTTTCGGCTGTCCACTGCCCCCAATAGGATGTGACGAATATATCGAACCGTGAAATAAGCAAACACAGCTGGCGCCTGGGCTTTCTTTAACGGCGGAGGAGACAACGCCCAAGCACGTCACAGACCTTGAGAAGTAGGCCATCGCGTTTCGGCAAAGGTCTGCCCCGATGGAATTGCGCCAATATATGCTAGACCTAGAGACATGTAAACACCAACATTCTCGGCTCATCTTGTTTCTTGGCGGCTTGTGCAGCGGTCGCGATGCATCCTAACCTGTTGTACTATCTTCAGGAACTAGGAACACGACATTGGTGACTGCAGCACTTGGAAGCACAATAGGCCATCGCATTTGCTGCTGCCGCAACCGAGAAGCAAACATCAGAGATTGTGGGACCGGAGCGTGCCTCGACACCATATTCGGATTAGTACTGTCACCTCGCCAGCCGCGGATATGTCGTTCCCGTGGGAAGCGTCAAGGTCCGAGAGCATATGCTGGCTAGTACAGCAGGGCGACGTGGGTATCTGATGAGGCTATAGAGCCTTCCGTGACAAGAAAAACAGAGATACATTCGGCAATCCGAGAGCTGTGAAGTGCAACAAATACCCTGGGGATCAGCGAAGTTGGACTGAAAACAAGAAGAAATGCTTTAGGTCATTCATCGCAAAGTGATTGAGGTTAACAAGCCACTGACTTGATTGCAGAGATGTTAAATATTGGCCAGCAAAAAGCAGATGCATACCTTATTTAACGTACCTTACTTGGCTGAAGTTTGTCCTCAAACAAGAATCTCCCGCAGTGAGGAGCATCAGTGACGCAGATGTGCTGTCGTTCTCACATGCAGCAGCCACGGCTAGAGATATTGTAGCCCAGCTGTAACTGCCCACAAGAACTACCGCTTGGACGGCTGCACGGCTACCAAAATGTACTTAGCCCCTCTTTCTGGGCCTTCTCCCAGTTTCCCCAAGCGCCAATGCGGAGACGAGAGTGTCCCATGGGGAGAAAGTGCGCAAGTGGATCATCGTGCAGCTGCTTCTGGGGAAGATCCATGCGTCCCGTCGCTCCTTCCTCAACCGTCCCAGAGAACTCCAACCACTCTGATGTCGCCCGCAACCTTAACCGAGAATACTTTGCTCGGCAGTATCATCAAGGAAGGCAGGAACGGGCATGAAGGCCTCAGAATCCAAGACTTGGGACGTTCTCACATCTCCGGCTATCCTTGGTTAACTGGTTGCGAACTGTTATCCAGTCGCGGAACACATCAACAGAGGGAGCCTACAGAGATCAGCGACGTTACTCGACCACAGACGGCACGACAACCTTGTCTGTGCCCCTGCGGTGGAAGTCAAGCGGCCTGAGGAACTTTCCACCTACAGCAGCCATCCGAAGACTAACTGGGGTTGGCTCTCTGCTTACTGTGTAGGTCCTGCTTGGTCCTCCAAAGTTAGGACATACCTTATCTGAAGAGTTGGCATAGATGCGGACCTTGTTTGCTTGACTTTACTACAGTAACTCTTTGTCACCGAAAAATACCGTGACGTGGGAATTTACCAGACTCGGCATTACTCCCGCGGCTCTCCTCTTTCACGGGCTGTCTCTTACTGTGTACCTTAGCTTCTACCGACCCTCTCTATCCCCTTTCCCCGCCTTCACCTCCTCCGCCTCCACGATTTCCAATCGTGTATGCCCCCTGTCGATATCTGCCTTCTCCGCTTTTCCATCCCTTGTGTTTCCCAACTCTTTCTCCTCCTCCATCTGCCTCATTTCTCTTTCTCCAGACACGGCGCATATACGCCCGTATTTACCCAACCTTGGATCCTCTGGACTCGCCTGGACTCCCCATTGCTTCTTCCAGCAGCAGCACCTGTCGGATCTTCTCCTGTTGGTAGGCGACCGTTCTCGAACGCGCAGAGAAAGACACGCTCGCTTCCTCGGATCCAATCGCCAACTGGCCTTAGAACGGCAGCCCCACCTACTAATCGAAAGAGCTCTTCCTCCGTCTCCTCCACCTCCGCACACTCAACCGTGCTGCCTTGGACGTCTCTCGGTTCCCCGCCCTGGGCTACCTTTTCCTTAGGCACCAAGTGTCTGGCAGTTGCCATACCTGCCGTACTCTACCATCCTCTCACCGGTACCTGTGTACTTGCCGCCCCTACCGCCCACATATCCGCACCCAGTTTCTGTCAGCTATTGTCACCTGATCGTTGTCCGGACGGGTCGTCGCTCTGCTGTGCTGCTGCTTGACGGTCGCGGTGATCGTGAGCTAGGGAGACGCACTTTGACCTCGTCTTGAGTTGATCCGGAACCGTCCGTCCTGCTCTCAGAAGAGCGGCCGGGCCTACCCAGGCAGGACCGACGTCAGATAAACGAGGGGTAAGGCATCGCCCTCCCGGCCAGGCAAGGCTTCGTCTCTCCACGGTTTGATATAACAAGTCGAGAGAAGCTTGCTGTCTCCAAATTCATTCATCATTCCACGCCATTGCACCCCACAGACCGCTTCTCGGCCTTCTTTCTAGTCGACTGGTGCTCCCACCTTCCCTTCCTCCCCCACTTGTCGAGACTTGCGTGACTTTCATCTACATTATCTTATTACCATACCCCAATACCGCCCAGGTGCTCCTTCGGTCGCTGCCTCTGCAGTGCCTACCCGTTCCCCGACGCCTCCTCACCATGATGAGTCTCCAGCAATCGATCGAGGCACAGGCTCCTCCTCGTCATACAGCCGATGAGAATGGGGAGACACGGCAGCAGAAGCCCAAGACTTTGCCGTGCAAGTACTGCAGCAAGCGCTTCAGGTGAGCAAACAAGACCTTCCGCCTGCCTCCGCTATTACATATTAGCTTACATTGGCCTTCCATATTAGGCGTGTGGAACATGTGCAGAGACACGAAAGGACTCATACCAAAGAGAAGCCTTTTTCTTGCGGCTGGGCTCGCTGTGGGAAAACGTTTGGACGACGGTCAGTTAGCCCTGTTTCTTGTCTAACCCCCGTGCCATTTGGTTGCTTTTGGCGCCTTACAATGCTTCCGCCACTCACCATGCACCTTCCCCGTTTCCGTTCCCGTGCTGTCACCGTCCGACCTGCACTTGCCAAACCGAATCCCACCCTCTAAACCCCTAGACTCTAGCACCTCCCACTTCTCCTTTGACGCTTCGTAATACCGTGCGCATATCGACATTTCTCAGCTGCGCGCGAAGAAATATGCTTATATGGACATCAGTGATCTTCTTGTCCGCCATGAAAAGCTCGTCCACCTCAATGAAGGGAATAAGGACGGCAACCGGCCTCGGAAGCCGTCTTCGGCCGGCGCCGTCACCGGTGCGTCCGATAGTAGCCATGTCGATAGCGAGATGCTGGGCATGTCGCAACGGCCACCGCCTCCACAGTATCACCCCGAGGGCATGGCATCGGCTGTAGCATCATCGCATCCTCCGGATCCACGGTTAGCCGCACGAGCACCTGCCTGCAACCTCGACCTCTTATCTGATGCGGCGACTCATCTGGCGTCGGGCGGCGAAGTCAGTACCATGCAACAAAATATGATGCCAGGCTTGGCAGCGCCGCCACCTGACCTCGGACGGGTCAAACAGCAGTATGATGAGGGCATGCCGTATGGGGATCGCGGCCGAGAGCAGGATCAAGCTGTGATGCCGGGGGGGTTCGCCGCGCAGCAACCACTCGCGTCGTATGACGACTTCAATCTCTTCCTCGATGACTATGCGACTTCTTCCCATTTCCTGCCACCTGGACTGGAAGCCGACCAGGCGTTCGGGATGTGGCCGCGCCCAGGTGCAGAGATCGGACAAAGAGGGCCGTCAAAACCGTCATCAACGTTTCCATCGAGATTCCCTTCGCTTCAACCAGACCCGAGAGATGCTTCGGATGGAGCCGCCAGGATGCACGAAGAAGGCATGAGAGCACCAGCTTGGAGGATATCAACTATGGATCATACGGTCATCAGAAACAGACTGGACGAATTTTCCTCAGTACTGCCGAATGACTTCGTCTTTCCATCGCGACACACCCTGACTCGGTTTTTGGAGGGTTATATCAGCGGCTTCCATGAGCATCTTCCATTCCTTCACATTCCTACCCTAGCTCCCACAGAACTGTCACCTGAGTTACTACTGGCGATTTTAGCGGTTGGAGCCCAGTACCGGTTCGAGACGAACCGAGGACATGCGCTGTGGTATGCTGCGAAAGCGGTAGCCCTGGAACAAATCAGGAGGAGGCACAGCCATGAAGTCCATGGTTTACTTCCGACACCAGCGGCTTACAGCCCTCATTCGACCCGCCCGTCGCCGAGCTCTGGGTTTCGACACTCATTCCCGTCCGCTCTTCAGGACCGCCCAATGACACAAGATACCCATCGCGAACCATAGTAAGTGAACACCCCGTGTCCGACTGTTCCAATCGCACATGTGCTAAAGTCTCGCAGCTCGCCGAACACGCCTCAGTCCAGACTTGAGACCATCCAAGCCCTTCTCCTCCTTTTCGCGGTCGGGCTCTGGGGTGCCAAAGCGATCCTCCACGAAGCATTTTCGATACAGAGCCTGCTCGCCCTGTTGGTCCGCGAAGAAGGCCTCCGAGCGGACCCCAATCAGGCGATGGACTGGGAGACCTGGATTCGACTTGAAGCAAGCACTCGAACTAAGCTTATCGCCTATTGCTTTTTCAACCTGTGCAGCATCGCTTATAACACACCCCCTCTGCTCCTGACATCCGAGGTGGATCTCTTCTTGCCGAATCCGTCAAGGTTATGGAGAGCTGAGACTGCTTGGCAATGGCAAGAAGCAAGGCAGTCATATCCGACAGCCGAGATACCACTCCAAGATGCGTTTTCAAGACTTTTGAACCGACCATCCCAGGGACCGCCATCTCCTGTGTCGTCGTTAGGCAACTATGTCCTCATCCATGCTCTTATCCAGCACATTTACCTACTCAAACAGACGTCGTTCGCAAGCCTGTCGCCGTTCGATGTCCATCGCGGTCTGAAACCGGAGGATGTTGAAGAAGTCAGCCAAGCATTGCGTGTATGGACGATAGGCTTTGAGCAGCATCGCCAACTCCGAGCCAACGAAACCGGACAGCAGATGATTGGGGATCCCTTCTCGGGCGGCCCAGTCGCATTCAATTCAACAGCATTGCTGAGACTGGCGTACATGCGCCTCTACACCGATCTCAATCCCAGTCGAGGACTCGAGACGCGCGATCACGTCCTAATCGCGTCGTCATTCAGCCAGGCTCCCATTCTCGTGAGGAGCCCTCGCCTACACCGAGCGGTTGTTCAGGCTATACATGCGCTTTCGATGCTCGTCAAGATGGGCGTTAACTACGTAGCGAGAACAAAGTCCCTTGAGTGGAGTATGCAACATTCTTGTAAGTACCCTGCTTTATATGTCGAAATCTTACAGCGGACCCAAAACATTTTCTAGAACTTTCGCATTCTGTTTCATCGTGCTAATCTCCTCATGCAGTGTGCAACCTTGAGTGTGCCGTTGTCCTCTCGAAATGGCTCATGACCCTTGCGTCGATCGGTCCCAATGAGCCGCCGGCCTCTCTTGAAGAAAAGAACCTCTTAGAAATGGTCCGTCGCATGCTGGACGAAACCGAATTTGCCGTCCCAATCGACCCGTCTCTGTCGGGACCCAGCGTCCATGGTCACCATCATCACCAACATAATCGATCAATGGACATGTCCGGGACGGACGCGACGAAACTACGTCAATTGGCGGCAGCTGTAATTCGTTTATGGGCTGAAACATTCAAGGGCACGCATATCTTCGAGATCATTCGCATTATGGGTGCGGGACTTGAGGGATACGCGGATATGGTCGAGAAACCGCGGGATCGGACGCCTTTGGGAAGGATGGCTCCGAATGCTGGTATGGGATAGACTCGGCGGGATGTATCGGACGTGCTTACCTGCACTCCGGCCACTTCCAGTATTTCGGGCCGGTTTCGACGTTTATGGCTCTCATCTACGAGTTTAGACGTCGATTTGAAGAGCTCTCGACCTCGGTCTGGAACTGCGGACACAGAGTGACGAAAGCGGGAGGCGGTCTCTTGAGTTAAAGCAGGCCCAGACGTCTCTACGCTGCGGTTGTGGTCCACCACGGGATCAGCCTGGGTCGTTTCACGTCGTTGATGCTGCTCGACGGGCAAATCTGCCTGTATGGCCGGGCGACGCCTCCGACATGGGCAATTTGATTTGGGTGACGCTGCATGGACTGCCGAGTCATCCTTTGCATTAGTTGTGTAAATACTTATATCTGTGTCTGTCGGCATACCCTGGTTTTCCAATCCTCTACAGGCACAGCGACGACGACCTTGATAGCCAAACTGATTTCCTCAAACATATAGGGGGAGGTTGTCTCGCCCATATCACATATTTATCTTCCATCGAGACGGGGTATGTTCGACGAAGAACTTCGTAAAGGCAATTACCTAATGATCTTACCATGCGAAAGGTTATCTAGCAGACATCACGCGCGAACGGCAAAAGATAAACATATGGCAGAGGAGCAAAATGATTTCGCCCGGGCTCGAACCGGGGACCTTCAGTGTGTTAGACTGACGTGATAACCAGCTACACCACGAAACCATTTGTTAGGGTTAGATGCCATTATTGATCATTATGAAAATTGACACGCTTAACCCGGGGCAGAGCCCACTTTGACAAACTTGCATGATACCCAAGATACCACAATATTGGACACGCAAGTAAAACAACTATTAGTATATCCAAAAAGTAAATATATAAATAATTAGCTTTAAGGCTTATATAACAGCTTATGATATACGTATACCACAGCAGCTTACACTAGCTTTACCTGTAGACTTAATGTCACACTTCTCACGCGTCCGTTACACATCTTTGTTACCCAACAGTGAACTCTTCCTCCTCCCATTGCGATGCCCTAGTAAAAAGATAGGGCGCTCCCCCTCAAAGGCTCGAACTTTGGACCTCCTGATGATCAGCCCGGTCAGAGACGGGTAACAGTCAGACGCTCTAGCCAACTGAGCTAAGGAGGAGAGGCTGGAAACTATCCCGAGTAATGCGGGATGGGGGGACGGCGGAGTGTATCGTCTTTTCTCTCCAGGGTGACGAACACTTTTTGCGTGGAGGGGCATGCGTTGTGGATTAGGTGTGGATTATTGCGGGTTTGCTTGTTGCAGAAGTGCTCCGGTCGCGAGTCATGTTGACCTCGGAAGAGAATGGGAGCGTGACGAACTGTTGAGAATTACCTGAAGTTCAGAGCTATACTGTAGTAAACTCGTATTTGCAAAGGGCATGTTTTCCTAGAGGCCGTTGTTTGGCCCAAGTCCCCATCTAATTGTGCTCAAAAGACAATGTGGTATCTCCCTGCGCCGATGGAATTCCCAGTGTCCTTCCCAAATGAAACTCTAACTCCGTGCCCTATGCCCAGCGCAATAAATTAGATGAAAAAATTTCTTTAGTACGCTTGCGGCCGTGTCAATCCTGTGTCATTGCTTGAAGTATCCTGTGGACTTCATATCTTGTTGTCGTGCCTGCAGGACGCCAAACTGGTTGAAACTTATCCCGCTGTCCTCTCCCCCAGTCGGATTCGACGTTCGCGAGCTTCCGGGTGTGTAAGGCGGTAGATTCGGCATTGGGCGCGACCCATCCGACACCAGCGCCGCTGACCCTTCATCCAGCGGTTCGGCTCCAAGGGGCACGGTCGGGTACGCTTCTTGCGTTTGTGATCGTTGATAGTCATTGGTGTGGAAATTGTTGCGGCTGTACTGCATCCCGTCCGCTACCACGCCTGCTGCTCCACACAGCGATGACCTGTCGTTCTCTTCTAGGACCATAGGCCTTTGTTGCTGTTCTACAGGGTCCTGGTGATAAATCTGACTGGAGTAACGTTGCTGCTGCTGCGGTGGGGAGTGGTGCCTCATCCCATCAGACACCAATGCATCGTATTCCTCGTTCTGGGACTCAAGTCGAGCCTCCGACACTTCATTGATCGGACTGGGTATACCTGGCATGGCGGAGGTACGATTCGGTACTGGGCGCCGTAATATTATCGGTAGAGAACTGTTAAGCTCGGCCCCGGCATGGTTCGTTGTGGAAACGCTGCGCACTGACGTCTGGCGAGTGATGATACCTTCACTTGGTGGCGGGAATCGCCGCGTGGTTATCAACAGAGGGGATTGCTGTTGCTCTTTCTCGTTCGCGCGCTCCAAGGAGTCGAGGAGCTCGTTGACGCGTGTATTCTTCGTATAGCTGCCCTCGCATATCCTGAGAACAGACAGGACAATGGCGACCATGAAGGTAAAGACAAATCCGATGGCGATAAAATAAACCGAGCGCTCAAAGGCACAATATCTGTCAAGCTCTCCTTTGTGACCTGCGGCCTCATCGCTGAAGCGAATAGTTGTGTAGCCATGGGCTGGTTGGTCGGGGCGAAGAGAACCGACTATAGATTATAAGCTGGTTGAACCTTAAGCTAGGGAAGAAGCAGCATACAGTCACCGTTGGTCAACCCGACGCACATCGAAGGCAGGCCAGCACGAGCCAAGACAGTGATCAAACCAATGTCAACACCAATGAACAAGACGTCGGCGACAATAAAGCATGTAAGCCATCCCGAGCGTTTCGAACGACCGCCGCTGTGTTGGATCAGGAGGGTTAGCGTCGTATAGACGAGCAGGATGATAATCTGAGCGAACAGTCTTGTGAGCTTGGGGTAAGAGAAAGCAAGAGTGGTGTTACTTGACGGACAATTAGTTCCATTACGACCATGTTCCGCCCCAAGCCCAGCTTTTTGAGATGGACCCAGGCAACAAGAAAGCCATTCATCGCCCCTGCAGCCAGCGCCGCTACCAGCTGGAAGGTCCTGGTCAGGACCAGCCAATTTGAGACTTCCCAGGCCATTTGCGGGACGGTTGATGGCGATACTTGGGCAGGATAGCGTCAGGCTTCCGAAGATGTCTGGACAAACATAAAAGAGCGAAAGTCTGGAGAGCGGAGAAAAGGATGCAAAAGAAACTAGAGCAACAATCGAAGAACAACTCTGGTCCAGACTGTCATCCAACAACCTAAGTGCAACTAGTTCGCCAGGGTGCAAGAGCTGAGGAGAGATGGTCGGGGGCTGTGTACATGTGGAATGGAGCCGATGGACGGCAGTCGGCGGTTGCGATTTGCTGGCGCACCGAGAGACGGGACCTAATCCCTTCTGTACATCCGGACTTGGAATCCGCCGTCCAACAAGTCAAACAAACACACTCGTGTAGCGATAAGACTGGCGACTCGTGAAGCCGTCGGACTGCCGATCTCCTGTGGATTCCACATTGGAGGCAGTTCGAAACGAACTGGCTCACGATGTCAAGTCTTGTGTGTCGAACTTCGGCTTCACCCTGTTTCACGGGCTATCGATCATCGTGTCCGTGCTGTCCTTCCTGTGCTACTACTGAAAAGAGTTTGACATCATCAGAGGTTGAACAAGGAAGACTACCGTCTTGCTGGTAAGGCGCTTTCAGGAACGAGAAATAGCGGCCAAAATATGCCCTAGCGGGTTGAGGGACGCGTCATCGGCAGCCACGGAAGGACGACCGTCTGGTGATGGTGGGATGCTAGGGGAATGGAATTAAGGTTAGGCTTGGAGGGAGCCGGATAGTGGGCCCGGACAGGGAAGCACAGCCTCAAGATTCCCCGGTCGCCAGCAGTTGCCCAGGTTTTTCTGGCGCTTTAAACACTTGGACGCATCGGATATAATTCTACCGTCCTTATTGGTCAATCACTGCACCTTCACAGAGAGACTGGCCTGGCCAGGCAGCAGCATTCAGCGCTGTATCTGCTGTCCTGTGACTGTCTCTGAACTCTCCTCCTCTCTTCAGAGCGGGTTTCGCAGCCCTTATACTTTTGCATATGCCATTCTGCGACACGTAAACCCATCTCTGCTGTGCTGTCTAGAATCGCTTGTGCTGCCTGCGGGGTGGGCCGCCTGGTAAAAGCCTTGAGATATGGCTGTCCAAGAGATTGAGAAGCAGACGTGGAGTGACGAGTCTCTCTGTGACTCGGTAAGAGAGTCGGACTCATCGGGAAGCAACGAGAAGTGTGTAAGGACAGCGAACAAACTTCTTGACGCATCAACGGCCGCCATAAGATCAGTACAACGCGGGTTCGGCAAGTTCTCGTCGGCCTCAGGGCGATTCTACAGGCGCAATTGGCCTAAGGTGTCCTTTTCTTCTGTGCGCTTGTACGAACATGGCTGGCCCAAGGTTCGATCAAGGACAGTCCGGATATACCAACATGTCTCCCCCAGACTTTGTTCGGCTTCGGCTCGACTTTACCAACGCACCTGGCCCAAGGTCTCGTTCATTGTGATCCAGTCAAACCGGCATGGCGCTTCAGAGACGTCGTCGACCAAGGCGCGGTTACCACACCGAGACCGACTCGAGGTCGCCTCGATGGCGCTGCGGTTATTTCAGTTGATCTCGGCCCTTTACGTATTCGTATCTGTTACCGAGAGCTTCCGATCCAAGATTACCTACGATGGCCGGATACGCCAAATACAGCCTATGGTAAGTGTTGTACCAAGCTTGCCGTGCCGATAACCACTGAAGTGAACCTGTAACTGACTCCGTGGCACAGATGCTGGCAACGCTGATCTATTCATCTCTCGCCATTGTGTGCTTCCTTTTGCTCGATCTGGTCAAGAAGCTCAGAGCCTCGGCCTGGCGTATTGTTGCCCTGATATCCCTCCCAGTGGACATGTCAATGACCTGCTTGTTCATCGCAAAGGATGTAATCTTTGGAGTCCACTCATTTGAGTGCGCCGCCGCGTCGGGCACCGCCCATGCTATCAATCAACACGCTACCCTGCAGAATATGGATTCGCTGGAGCTACGTAACTTCCTCGACAACTCGCCCTCCCACGGAGTTTTCATAGGCTCGACCAGAGAGACATGCCTACTTTCGTCCAGCGTCTATGTTGTATGTGTTCTCGCAGCGTAAGTATGCTCTCCATGTGTCGAATAAGGTTCTTGATGCTGACCTTTTCCAGGCTCTCTTATCTCGGATCCGTGACCATCACCGGTCGTCAACTCTTAGACTTCCGAAAGTCTGCTTCTCCTATAGGTGGTGTCCAATACCCAGGCCACATCGAGCAAGCAATGCCGACGACTTTGTCCCCAGGACGCCAGATGATTCAACGAGGACCCCCGGTGTTTGAGCGTAACTCCTCGAGGACGCAGCAGCCAGGACAAGCGTCGAGCTCGGAATCTTCGAGTAGTAGGGGATTGTTACAGACTTCGACCCCGCCGTCATCACAAGATCCAAAGTACGCAAACATGCCAGTTGGTATAGTCGAGAGTATGGTAGTTGCCCCAGCACGGACTTCTCAGGAGACCACTGGCTCCATGGATCCCGAACAGTACATAGTCTCAGACGGATTTAGACCTTGCGAACGGCCGCCAAGTTACACATCGAGCCGGGAATCCAGTCCTGGTCCTCCGGAGTATAGAAGTCGACCACCTAGTTTGCACACGGTTGTGTTGGTAGGACCATGATTTGGAGCATGGTTCACCCTAGGCTTTGTGATTACGCTTCGGGCGAGTCTTCACGATTGGCAGGCGTCTATCAGCGGTTCCAGAAAGACTCGTCAACCATTGGTAGAAGTTGGCAGCCATGCAGTACGCGCCGCTTCATTCACGGAGATCAGCGGCGTTACAACGAGCAATTGTTTGCGTTCAGTCATTTGCGAAGCGTTGGTCGTAGTTAGGACCACGATGAGGAAGGTCGAATAGCAGGGTGCGGATCGTGCTTTCAATATTGAGAGCCAGCGGTTGGGCAAGTGGATGCATCTAATCATCTTGTTCTGAGGAGTTCGTGGACATGGCGAACTGTGGCCTGAGCTTTAATGCTGACACATGTTGGATTTAATACATAATATGCTGATCTCAAGGTGTTCGGAGAGTGCCACGGTGGGATCCGTAGCAACGAATACCTTGGGATACAGTTGGGGTTTCCCTTTACATGGAAATAAGACATCCGAGCAAGCGACCAGAAGATGTGGTTGGCTTAATAGATACCCAAAGAACATCCAGATGACGCAGAGTTCCGGAGCCCTTCCGATCTATGCCTCACATTTATCTTCGGGCCAAGTCACCGCCCATCCCGTAACTGTCTTCAACACGTCCTCATCGCCCGGGTCATTCTCAAACAGCGGCCTATCCATCTTCTTTTCGAGGACCTTCTCTACCACAAAGCCCCTCTCTCGCACAAGATCAAAGAAGTTCAGATCCTTATGTTGCAGCCACGGCCGATAAGACGTGAAGAATACATAGGCCTTGCTCTCTTTCCTTCTGCTCAACGTCTGCTCAATAGTATCAGCCAGCTTGCCGTGCTCTGAGTGTCGAAAGAGCAAGTCCGCCAAGACCAGCACGTCGAATCCCTTCTTCCCCTCTGGCAGCCTCGCAAGCAACGGTCTCGGGTCGGCGCCCCAGACGAATCCGTCCGCCACGACGCGCCCCTTCTCCCACTCCTCCATAGGCCCCTCGGGCAGGAGTCCAGCCTCGTCCACATTCTTCCACAGATTGGCTACCAGGTCCGGATCGGGGAAGTCAGTGACTACGACTTTTTCGGCGCCTAGAAGTGCCGCGGCGAGTGAGGGTAGGCCGGCGCCGGCGCCGACTTCGAGGACTGTCTTGGCCCTGACGGTGGAGGGGTCGGCCTCGAAGAAGTCTGCGCAAACACGGCTGCCGTTCCAGAGATGGTGGGCTTCTAGAGGGGAGTGGCCGACTAGATGGAGTGTTAGGGTCTGGCCTGATGCCAGAGTGTGTGTTTGAGTGGTGGGTGGTGGGGAGGGAGGGTAGAAGTCTTCTGGGTCGGCGAAGAGGGAAGCATCCAGGTTGGAGTCATCCTCTTGAGGCGGAGAAGATGCAGACATCGTACTCAGAAATAGATGAGGCCCTCACACGATATTACAAGCAGGCAATTAATTATTTGAGACGGTCTTCGTCCGTTTGACATGAACCCTGCGTGGTGGTGAAGATGCCGTCAATTGCATAAGCGAGGTTTGATGAGGTGATGTGCGCGCAACGAAATCTGCATCTCCACTCTGGCACAAAAGTCCTCCAACCACCGTTGGCCGCTGCTTGACATAAATTGAGGGAGCGTGAGAGCATCGTCGGTTCCTCAATGCAAAGTTTTTCTACCGAAGCTATCATCTGTTATGTCAAACACACTTGCAGGCCGTATGATTGGCATGAAGGGAACTTGCTTGCTCCTTCCTCAGGAAATCAGACTCTAATGGTCAATGTTAACAAACTCTCCTCTAAACTGACTCAAAACTATTAGGCTGCAACTTCGGGGTCATGTATATCAAGTTCAACATTCCCCTCGAACCTCATGGTTCCTTCCCTTTTCCTACATCCGACCTATTTCCTCCGACTCAGCCTGCTTTCCCGCTTAGCGACCACTGTATAAAGGTGCCTCGGCGGTTCCCACCACTCCTCCAGTCTTTCTTCTCCCTCTTCCACTCGTCAGATATCCAACTACCTCTCAAACAATACACTCTCGATTATCTGTCATCAAGGAGTCTCGCCTCTTACCCTCTGACCTCCATTTCTCATGGATCTTGCTCCTGCACACGTGTGTTATCATGGCCATCCATAACGCGTCTCAGAAGGAGCTGTCCTTAAACCTTTGTTTCTGGAGATACAAGGATACCTGCCGGCCAAACCGTTCTGGAAAGGAATGACGGTCGAATCATCAACAAGAGGCCATAAACGCCCTCTCACCTGTCAACGGGTATATATGTGATGTACCAAATGCCTGCGACCATGACGGGACCTTTCGATTCAGACATCATAATCTAGCTTCATACGAGTCGTTCCGGCGGCTATACTAATATAGTCAGTAAGATTTACGATGGCGAAATCGAGAGGCAAACGTCGCTCTAAACTTACAGCGGCGGATGAGCCTGACCAAGGCCATAAGTACAAAGAAGACTAAAGCCGCAGCTGGTCAAGACGAAGCCGAACAAAGTAATCCGGGACAGCACAATCCTGACCAACATGGCGCAACACCATACAACTCTCTGCAGCTCAGTACACCTAGCAACGAGAGCGAGAAAAGCATCAGAGAAGACCGTACAGGACCAGACAACAGATGCCAAAGTTGCGGAAAAGTTGGAAAACGCCTTGCGCATGTATGGAACATCATATGGAACTGTGGAAACCGTGCCCGATGTTGATCTGCAATCGCCTACGGACTGGCCAAAATCGTTCGATGCCGTAAACTGTTGACCAAACTCGAACAAGAGCCTGAGCTTGCTTATCGGTTTAAATCGACATCGTTCGTCCTTGAGCTATGGAGAAAGTCGACATACAATGATGTTAGCGAAATCATTGATATCGCTCCGGTATGTACAACAGTCTACGATAACTGTCGACATTGTACTGTCATAATCAAGACCATTCGAAGCCTGCTCGACTCCGTCCACAGCTACATCAAAGGCCAGCGGATAGAAGTCAGTGTTCGAATGAGTCGACAACAGCAGAAGACTTTTCATAGCCAGATAACGCCATGCGAACGAAACAGACGGATGCCGTGAAGCCGGGGACGAGACAACGTGCAGAGTCAAATCTAGACTTCACATAAACGCCGTTCTTCACCTTGAGTCTATACGCGTTGCTGAAAGAGTGAATGTGCGGAGTATTGTGTCCGGAAACTCTTTAACGACTTGGAGCCCGGAGGCCCAGCGTCTGTGGGGCCTACCGTATTGCTTGCCAGACGCTTTTGCTTCCGACGACTGAATCGTGGAAACAGAGTGAAGGCAGACGGATATCCCGGTAGTAGCATACACTACCAGAGGACACAAAAAAGAGAAACTATGGAGAGCGAAACGGCCTCTAACGAATGTCAATCGCTCTGCTCCAGAAGAGGACTACTACTGGACAAAGATGTCATCTTTTGGCCTAAGAGACATCAGTGCCTGACTCTACGTGGATGGACTTTCTACGTTGGGCTAATGTATCATGCAAAGGGGGTGTTCACTTAAAGGTAGCTCAACTCAAAGAAGAGTAGAGCATACAACGCCTCATAACTGGTCCGCACAGTCCACCTCATTCTATGTCTACTTGGTTGCGCCTCTTTAGCTGTAAGGTCACTCTTCTACCTCCCTCAGTCTCTTAGCTTCTTCCACTTCATTCTCTTACCATCTCCCCCTTCTTACCTCTTCAACTTCTTGATTTCTTCAACCTCTTCCACTTCTTCAACCTCTTCCACTTCTTCAACCTCTTCCACTTCTTCAACCTCTTCCACTTCTTCAACCTTCCGNATAAACATTATATTAGAATAAATTTTTTATTATTTTATTTTTTTTTTTTAATTTTTTTTTTTATATTAATATTTTTATATTTATTCATCATTTTTTTTTTATTCTACCTCTTTCTTTTCTTCTACCTCTTCTATTTTTTCAACCTCTTCGACTTCTTCAACCTCTTCCACTTCTTCAACCTCTTCCACTTCTTCAACCTCCCGCAACCAACTTCTTCTCCATCTCATCAGCCTCAAATCTGACTAATTACCAGCCATACCAGCTCTCAAGCCCATCTCAACCATCGTTACGATCATCATTACAAAAACAATGGTAAATGAACAGTTACAGACGGCAGCATACAGGTCCTCCATGAAGACGTCAACAACCTGGGGAGGGACATACGATCCGAGGTCCTCTAGGATTTTATCAAACGTATACAAATGATCCTCGACGCTATAGCTAGGAGGAAAACGAAGTCGGCAATCGAACAATTGGCGGAGGCAGAGGCGGAGACCGCCGCGGCCATGTTTGATTATTGGTGCCGCAACAATAACAGCCACATAATCAGGATGAACAGCCAATACGCATCATATGAACCTTCAAAGGGCTCGTGGCAGTGAGTCACAAGTTAAAGTTGAGATTTTGCTCGAAGTTTTCCGAGACAGGCTCGCCGAACACAAGCGAGAGAATACCAAAGATCACGCGGATATCCGCGAAGAATTCAAGGGCCTCCATGACGAATTTGACGAACATGCCGCGAGGTTTGGCACGCTTAAGGCTAAGATCGACGACGGATTCAGGTTCTTAGGCAAGGACGTCGACGTTGTTGACACCACCGCAGACGATGCGCTCGCCCACACGGGTAATTTACTTAGTGATAGCGGAGTGCCTGTGGTTCGAAGATCTCGACCTCGAGCATTAAACTCTAGACTAGGATGCTCCGAGCCGTACAAGCTCCCTAAACCTGCGATAATGTGTACAGTCCACATTGAGCAACAAAGACCATTTCTTATTATCCCCTTACACACTTTACCTCGCTTCTACTAGCCTAGACATGGACCAGTCATCATTAGTTGGAGGCGGAGGGCCAGCACCGCTCCAGGTCGATCCTCGTCATCATCGTACACCGTATGAACCACAAAACTATTATCAGATGCATCAGCAAGACTACCGTGAGCCGCATGCTTTCCCTCGAAACGCCAGCCAGAATTACAAGCCATCGTCTGGGACAGCTGCGAGGGCGGTCGCAACGGTCAGCTCAGAGTCCCCGTCGACGGGCCGTTCTTCCCGGCACGCATCCTGAAAGAGGGGACCGGGAAGATTATCACGGTGCAGAACCGCAGTACGGACCACACCAGGAAGCTGCGCTCTATCCCGCCTCCGCTCCGCCACCTATTCAACCCCAACCACCGATGTCCGCGCACACTCCGGGAGCCGCCACCGGGGCACAGCCATGGACCCACCAGAGCGGAGGATACTATCAGGGCTAGCACGGCTACTTTGGACGAAGGTCAGCCAAGCCAAACTGGAAAATCTGTGAACTGTTACACAAGACGGGCGAGAGTCTCAGTGGCTCAGCCATTGTCGGAATTTACTGCAAATTGGCCATCTACAGCTTCGACTGGGGTCGCAGATACTTTGTCACCAGGGAGGAAGCTTTCTGGACCACAGAGACCTGCAAACGTATCGACGTAACTTTCACTGTTCTCGTCCACCATGTTGCTGTTGGGCAATTTGTCTTTGCCGATGGCGAGATAACGGATGAGACCTGGACTATCCGCCACCAAGAAGCTAACGGCGGTGTTGGGGCAAATCCTGACCTACTAGGCCGGGCTCTCCAGATTGTTGAGGCGGACACTGGCTGGCCACTAGAGCAACAGAACGGCTCGTCTGCAGACCCAGACCTCTGGAAGCGGCATTCATCATGACATGCTGGACTGCCTCCTGAAGTTCATCACCCTTAACTCCATCACATTACCAAGAAACGGAAACCTGGTCAGAAAAAGCTCGTTTCACTTAGGGGGCCTAGGGCCCCTGGATCCAGAGATTCACCTACCTAATCACAAAAGCTGGTGTAAACACCAGAGGAAAGTCGTTTGGAAAGGGCTATTGTCGGAAATTATCTGCGGCTCTATACTCGCGAGGCTTATCTCAGTATACGGGATGAGCCTACCCTAGAGATTGTCTACGAGGATCCTATATACCTACCTCGAAGACTCCTGAACCGCACACTCCTGAAGAGACATATCCTTCGGTTCTGGGCTATGCCGAAGACTTGGGCGCAAGTTTGGTACTCTATGTCGACGATCACTGCATGACTTATCGATCGTTTGAAGAGGGTTTCCGGTTCCTACACGAAGAGTACTTCCCACGAGTTGTACTTGCCTCGATCCCCTTGGCTGGGAAGAAGTCCCATTTCTTCACTTCGTCATTGGTTTCAGTCGGATTTACATTGCGGGATGGCCGGGTTTTCCCCGCCGAAAAACACCGCCAGCGTTTCAAACATTGGGCGGAGACATGGGCCAAGTCACCGCCGGCGACTTGGGAAGAAGCGAAAACACTCCTACATCTGACTCCATTCTTGAGACGTTTCATTCCTGGACGCGCCGAGCTGGTACTCGAAATTAAAAAGGCCTTTCGGGACCTGCTCCCAAAGGTAGTAAGAAAAGGCCTTAGGATTCGGCTTTAAGCTTACGGAGCTGCCGTTGATAAACTTCCTACCGACGAAGAGCCTCCTTTATGCCTCTCAGGCATTTATAGACTTATAACTATCTATCTTTCTGAACTTGAAACTGCAATGGCTAGAGATGCTGTTAGCGACGAGTCGCTAAAGAGGATAGGGCTGATGGTGGGGAAGGCGATTCAAGTGGTGGCCCAAGGCCAACATTGGTTATTGAGGCTAAGATTCTGAGTCTCTTTTTGCCATCCGAGATGATATGTGGTTTTTCCGCATCAGAGCACGACGTCAAAATTGTGCTTCTTGCATTGACCTTGCCGACCAGTGCAATATAAACCCTTAACCGATGGGGCGCGCCACCAAAGAGCGTCACCGGTCGACCAAAACATCGCCAAGCTACAGCCCTTTATGCTAGGGACTCATAGCTCTCCTTCCAGTCACTCGGGCCGCTCAACCGGTCAAGCTTGCGACAACATGTGAGGCCACGCACGGCTAGCCGAGGATTTTGCTACGAGCAGGAATTGTAGAGATCGATATGATCCTCATTTCACCATGTTCAATGATGAGAATCAAGGCGACTTGGTGGAGGATGAGATTCTCGCTCACCATGAAGGTCGGCACAGTGATGCCGAGGTGCAAGAGAAATGCTGCATGCAGCCTTCGTCATCGGCCAGACCTGGAACGTCAACTGTACAACGAAGTCAAGATTGTTAGACTTTGGACCGCCCTCCGCGTAAGACGGTCGCAGCTTAGATTGCATATTTCATATCCAAACACGTCTGGATCGCGCGAATGTTCACCTGTCGCCGATAATACAAGACTAACTTGATTGGAATGTCTTCGTATGGCTGCCTGGAATAAACAGTTGCTGTAAGCAGTATCGCGCTCGCATGCAGTCCAGGGTAGTAGTAACACGCTTCGATATACTCGTCCAGCAATCTAAGTAAGGTGCCGCAGCGCTTTGTTCCAGCCTAAGTGACTAGTTTCCAATCCGGTCGAAAAACATTTGAAGGATCAACAAGGTTAATGGGTTAAGCGACCCAGCGACCCGATCAGTGGGTCCAAAGAGGTTCCAGAGGAAACCAAGCAACTTCAACGTCAACCAGATCATACTTTGTCCAGTCTTTTGTTCCATCTTTTCCAAGAAAGAGGTCGATAGCTTCAACCGCCACTCTTCTTGCTCTTTTCGAAGCTTTCACCCGATGTCCGCATGCTTACCTGGGGTACTAGTATGATCGTGATGGGACCACGAATCGTTGCCGTCAACGTTGGATTCGCCTCCTAATTGCCCAGCGACGCTGGAAACTAGACATAGAATGCTATATCTCTAGACCCGCTATTCTCAATGTCAATCACGAAAAGCCGCGGAAAATCCTTCCACCATAATCCGTACTCATCACGCACCTCAGAATAGTCTTGGACCTACGGGAAAGATATGGTGTCAATCGCCATACACCGAACACTTACCCGTTGTGCCCGCTAATTTTAAACGAGACGTGTTCCACCTCGTCCGTCTAAGGCCTCCAAGATTCATAATCTTTACTGCGATCCGGATCCCATTGCGGGTACCTCGCCCGCCGGATCATAGTATCGATGGACGAGGCGGAAACAATCCTAACTGTATGTCATGGCGCCCGATAGCATACTGGCCGAGGTGTTATCACAACTATCCACCTCCATCACGCATCTTGGCGGAGGGGGCGAATGAGAGAATGCTGAGCTGGGGCAAAGCAAACGAGATCAGAGGCACAAGCGGGTCAAGAGGGAAAGGTCAAATGACCGACGCATATCAGGAGTGGTTTCAAAAGAGGCCTGGCTTCGTATTTTGCACCGGAGGCCCCTCCATCGACGATTGCCCATGCGGCAAGCAGGTGAGTGACAGACAACAGCCCAAGCGTAGCATCGCGCAAAGCTAACAAAACTCAAAGAAAAACCTCTGCTGACTCGCCTTAATTACAGGATTCGACATGCAAGGAACTAATCGGTGAGATTGTAGATCTTCTGAATGTCGGCCAACACCTTCTCGAAGTCAATCTCCAAGTCCTTGAGCAAGCCATCATGGAATCCAAAAACCCAGCCATGGACGATGGGGAACTTGTTCTTGGCGAAGCTTTGCTGCACGGCGGCGGTCTTGATGATGTTGCGGCACTGCTCCATGACATTGAGCTCGACGAGTCGATTATACCGAGCCTCCTGGTCAGAAATGGCATCGAGCTCCTTCTCGTGCAGGCGGTAGACGTCGCGGATGTTGCGCAGCCACGGATTGAGCAGGCCGAGATCCTTGGGCGTCATGGCGGCCTTGACGCCGCCGCAGCCGTAGTGGCCGCACACGACAATGTGCTTGACCTGCAGGTGGCGCACGGCGTAATTTATGACGCTCATGACGTTGAGGTCGGTATTGCAAACCAGGTTGGCGATATTGCGGTGCACGAAAGCGTCGCCCGGCTCAAGGCCAGTGATGACCTCGGCCGGAATGCGCGAGTCGCTGCACCCGATCCACAGGTACTCAGGGTTCTGGCCGGCGGACATCTTGGTGAAGAATTCCGGGTCCTTGGAGAGCTGCTGGGCCGCCCAGGCCTTGTTGTGCTCAAAGACGCGGTCGTGCGTCTGCCGCAGGTACTTGGAGATGTCTTCCTCGGACATGGTGCGCCAGTCAGCCGGTCTCGGCGGTGTTCCTTGAGGGGGACTTGGAGAAGATGGAGGACAGCGAGCGGGGGAGGTCGAAGACAGACTTCTTCCGCAGCTTGGCCTGAGGGAGAGAGTCGTGCTTGTTCTGCAGCTCGATTTTGATAACAGATGCGACCGGAGACGTGTACCCAGCATACTCCTACCAGCGAAAGTGTGTATTTCACGATGCGCGAAAAAAGCTCCTCTGATGTTGTGGTCAAGGAGGGTTTCTTCAAGCATGTCACGTGAAGACGATAAGCTTCGGACTAGCGAGCGCCTATGACGACATGACGAGCAACTAGCAGCAGATATTTGCGGAGGAAAGCACGCTATGTCACGTGTGACCCGCACCACTACAGGGGGTATAGGAGATACAACAACATTTAGGTGGAGAGAAAGGAAAAAATGTCACGGAACAGCAAGAACAGTACCAAGGGCAACTCGAACCAGTTCGAGTTGCTCAACATTGAGGACGACAGTACGAACGACAATGTCGGTAGCATCACGGTGGCCAATTCGACAAAGGCGGCCAACGC